>JARHVA010004315.1:350000-1040000 GCA_037957365.1 Torreya grandis | reverse complement strand
AATAGGATCAATAATAATTTTTAGTGGTGGTTAGGGTGGAGGATAATATACCAATGAGTGAAGAGGATACTCATATCAACTACCTAAGACTATAACTACCTGGGTATAATGTATATACTTTATGCATCTATGTATTATATAAGGTACTACATAAATATTTTGAATTCAAAGGCATACCAACAATATTTAAAATAAGTCATTACTTAGTATAACTAGGAGTGAATTATCCACTATGACAAGGCCACTTGAAGAGGTAGCATAATAGTTTTGAGGGTGTCATGTGTATGTCCATTAAACCCCTCTTGTAGTATCTTATATATCCTTTTGTGTGTATCCAATAGAGTTGAGAAGTGTCATGTTATAAACATTTTCACTTAAACATTACCAACCATAACACTGTGTATAGGGTGTTCATTGATGTGAGTTCATATGAATAATGCCTAGAAATATGAGTCATCATTAATAATTTCACTATCATTGAAAGTAATTATAGGGAATTGTGGTAATCTGATTGTAATTATACTAGTAATCCAATAACAACTTAGACTTCACCAAATAAAACAATAATCTATAAAAACATTCTAGGAACAATGAAACATTTGATAGCTTCCATGTTAATCAAAATAAAAACTAGATGATCAAACAAAATACCTGATAGTTTTATGGGTGAAGCTTGATACTTATCCTATCGATTGTCAATAGTTGCATTAATCCATGGTTTAAATTTACCTTGTTGAGAATTTGAACTCTTATTTTTTGACTTGTCTTGAGGACATTCTTAAGCAAAATGGTCACCTCAATATATGAAGCAACCTCTAATTGGTCCTTTCTTCTCAGACTATTAGTTTCCATTGAAACCACCCTTAAAACCATTACCAATTTTCATATTCATTGAACCACTATTAAACTTGGCATTGTGATTCTTGAATTGACCCTTGGAATCTTCAATCCTCTACTTCTAGTTCTTCTTCTTGAAAGTTAGTTTAGAATTTTCAAAATTCTTTTATAATTTATCTCTAACTTGGGCAAGAGATTTTACTTTCTATTCCTTCTTGACTACCCTTCTCGAACATGTGATCGATGATATATGTACCATGTACATATACTTCACAACTAATTTGGGGTTTTAATCCCATGATGAATTTCATGATTATAAACTTCTCATCTACCTAATACTAAGGTGCATACTTAAAGAGCTTGGTGAATTAATCCCAGTATTCATTCATTGATAAGTCCTTTTGCTTAATATTTTAAAAATACGTAATATTTTGGTTGAATTATAGCTATGGAAGCCATCATAACCTAAATAGTGTCACTAATTGTTCCCAAGTGGTGGTGATTGAGTCAAGGTTCATCTCGAGCTTCTTATTTATCCACTAAATTACTACTTTACTAATAAGTTAATAAGATCCCCATAATACTTTTGTGACTTTAGAATAATTCCAAATATCAAAATACTTCTCCATTTCTATTAGTCACACTTCAGCTCCATCCCCTAAAATAGTTTTATCGAACTTGGGTTGATTCACCTTTTTCATGTTACATGTTAACTCTGCAGTTATTCGGGCTCTCACATCTTACAACATCTCCTCATGCCTCTACTCTTGAAGATATTATTAGTAATTAGGATGCTCTTAAAATTCCTCTTGATCATTCTCCTCTTCATGGTCATGCACTTCTTCTTCTATGGTCACAATTCAGTCCCTAGTCTATTGTATGGTTACGAAGATTAAGTCCAACTTTGTAACTTGCTCAGTGACAAACTGATTTGAATCAATAAAGGGTTTGGTATTCAAATTACCCTCACATCCTAGTCTAGTTCACACCATTGTTCTTTCTATTTATTAGGATAATAATTTTGCATTAGCAGACACATTAAGTCCTAGAGTTTGAGCCTCGGCTCTGATACCACAATGTAACAATCCCAGTGGGTTTTACCATAATATAGCAATTTTTTTAATTAATTACACATATTTAACATATAAATTTCACCATGAGAAAGATAATTAGTGATCTTTAACTAAATATATTAATTTAGTTAACCAAAATATTTATAGCTAATCCACTTAGCTAAGGATCACCATGAACATATATGAAAATCATGAACAATACTGAATAACCAAAAAATATTACATCTAATCATAAAGTATATAGTATAAATTCAACCAAAATTAATACAAAATTACATCCAATACTATAGAATTATAATGTATAAATATTATAGTTCTTAGCAATATATAAAAATATCTCAAATGATAAAACATGATACAAAGCTCCATAGAGCAGAATCTTCATGACTCAAGTAGCAATCTGTAATCTCAAGTGTAGTCCCTAGTATAGTAATTCAAATAGAAGGGAGAGCATCATCTGAGATATTTTCCACACTAACCATGGACCATATATCCCCTGCACTATCTCCTAAATAAAGGGATGGCCCTCCCTTCATAGATGGGTAGATAATGACAGTGCGAGAATCCAGAGTAACAAACTAGAACCCATGTGTTGAAGATATCTAATACATAATGTGTACCATAAATAAATTGGTTCTAATATGATATTTCATAAATATGAAAACTATATCAACATATGAAATGACAATGTTTAATCAAAATATTACTTTGGTAAAAGTTTTCAATAATAAATGATCTCTAGGATCAGTCAATTTTATACACACCACTTAATCGATTTACACCTCATCTTACATTGATGGTGCTACTTAAGCCACTGAAATCCATCCACTACTTATTTAGGGTCATGAATACAAGATTTGATAAAAATAAACAATAATATTAAAACCAATAAATTCATTCAAAATATTTCTCTTTAGCTAATAAAAATTATGCTAAGTTCAGAAATATCACATACATTCATTTAGTCAGTCAAATGAAATGCAATTAATCCATAATATCTAGTTTATTAAAAATAATAAATAGAATCCAAAAATAGTCCTCAATAACATACCATCCAGGTAATGATTTATCTAGATTGTCGGTTACTTAAACCACAAAGTAACTTATAATGTTATTTCTCCACGAAATGACATTTATCGCATGGTTAATTAATTATTCATATTCCACATATAACAAAATATAGTCCAAACCATCATAAATGCTTTATATTTAAACTCTTAAATACATTTTTTTAATGCATTTATACAACCATTAAAATATATACATGCAACATTTATGCATTGTTATGATAATTATACTTTTATACATAACACAGTTGTATGCATTAATGTGTGTGTGTGTGTGTGTGTGTGTGTGTGTGTGGTATATTCCTTTCCTGATTTTTTAATCAATCAACAATCATATATATATTGAATTCACACATACAAAGTTAATACATCATAAATACTCTATTTTATACATTATAACATCATAAATGCTTTATATTTAAACTCTTAAATACATTATTTTAATGATTTTATACAATCATCAAAATATATACAAGCAACATTTATGCATTGTTATGATAATTATACTTTTATACATAACATAGTTATGTGCATTAATGTGTGTGTGTGTGAATGGTATATTCTTTTCCCAATTTGTTACTCAGTCAATAATCATATGAATTATACCATCCATATATATATATATATATATATATATTGAATTCACACATACAAATTTAATACATCATAAATACTTTATTTTATATATTATACTCCTAAGATGACATCCATTGTCATTTATCTGAGAGTGTACTATATACACTTAGTATATAGTCAACTAACAAACAAAGGCCCTATAACCTTTTTTATAAACTGAGAAATTCCCAGTGTCCTTGATAATTAAAAGATAGAATTTTGACTATCAAACACAGCTACTCATTCATCCATCAATTGTATTAAATCAAAAATTCCAAATCAATCTATTTAAGTTTGCCATTTGAATTCAATACAAATGAGAAAATATAAACACACAGTCGACTATACCCAACTCAAGTTTTGTTATTAAAATAAATACACACTACTAACCATACCTAACTTAGGTTTTCAATATAACAACTTAGACTTCACCAAATAAAACTATGCAAAACATATAATTAAACATGTATACTCAGCTCTTTTATTGACATTGTAAAACTCTTACATCGCTTAAAACAAATACAAATAAAAATAATATGCAATCACATTTAAATATAAGCGTAGTTCATATATATAATGAACACAATTCAAAACATAACTCTACCATGTGAACTTTAATATATCTCAGTATATTTCTATAAATAAGGCTAAGTGTATAATCTACAGTCAGTCATTCACCTACCCATACCCAAGTTACATAATATGACTAAACCAAAAGTTCTCAAATCCATATATAAACAATTTTGCATCATACGAGATTACATAACATAGCCAAGAGTTCCTTGTATGTATAAATTCATTCGAATCTAAAGCCAAATAAATCCAATAGAAACCATAACCTCAAGTTTGTTTAAACAAGTATATTCATCTCTCAAATGATATACATATGGTTTTTCACTAAATCTTGACGACTCAAAATACAAGTATGGATGTATGTATGTATGTATGAGTATATGTATATATATATATATATATATATATATATATATATATATATATATATATATATCATCAAATTAAATATATATACATATATATATATATGTATATATATTTGTGTATATATTCATAGTCCCTTTTTGTATAATAAAACCCACATTTTATAACCAAAAGTTTGAATTGGTTTACACAGTCGAATACCCATATAGTCAAGAGTTTTTAATTTATATTTCTAAATGAATATATAACAACCTGGTTCAAAACAACTAGCTCAAAAAACATCATGTATATACCCATCAATATTATTCATTTATATTATATAACAATGATTTTTGAAATGGGTAAAAGTTAAGACAAAGCTTGTTTAAAGCCAAACAACCATGAAAAATCCTACAGCCCTACCCCGATTCCCTCAGGTTACCCTGGGATAGATGTAGGGAGGGTTCTATGAAGGTTGAGCCTTATATGGGGCCCTACATGCAGCCCTTTTAAACTGCCTTAACATTTCAACCAAAATCAAACCTAATAATGATTCCATTCAAAATCCCTACCATATTACACACATGAATTTGAAATCTAAAACCAACCTAGTAAATACACAAAGTATGCTGAAAATTCTCCTTTCCTTGAATTTTCTCCTTCTTCTCTATTTTTTGTTATCTGTTGTATGCCAAGTGTTGTATCATGTGCCCACATCCCTTTCTATTTTCTTTTTTATTCTCTTCCATTCTCTTACTCTCCATCCTCCTCTCCACCGTTAATGACATATTAACTAACTTAAAAATATGCATGAAAAAATAGCTCAACCAACTCCACAGACTGTCACCATGCAATACACATCAACCTCCATGATTTTTTATAGATGATAGTTAACTCAAAGTCACTGAATGATTAGAAACCCTAATCATCTCAAGACGTCCATAAGAATCCCTAATAAATCATTTTATAATATTTACATGACATTGATTTAATAGTATTCCCCCCATTGACTTCACAACCTGACCAAACAACCAAATAAACTACAAATCATAGTCTTCATTTTATACCATGCAACAACTATCAATTTAGTTGATATTAACTTTCCATGCAAATTCAACCACTCATTTAACATATCAACCATTTACTATGGCAATACTAATGTGTATTCAGTTTGTAGTTTATGTTACCATGTCATCGCAAACAAACACTTTACAAACACAATGATTTCCTCAAATCATTCAACGATAAAATTAATATATTCATTGTCTAACATATATTATGAATATCAAACCTTTGATCAACATTTAACCAAATATAATAAATTTTAAAGCAATTTTATTTATATATTTAAACATTTGGATAAACATATATATACTATTATAATAATCTTTAATTATTATTACCTGATTATTATAGATCAATAATAATAATGAAATCTATCATAACATTATATCGTTATAGTATATAGCCATACCTAATAAAGCAATAAGATACATATACACAAATAGGATTCACTCATTTAGTCAAGTAATTACATCAAATAAGGTAAGCTACGTACGATCACTAAATTAGTGAAATCACTCAAACAAATCAACATGATCATTAATCGAAACAAGATTAGTGAAAACATAAAATATCACATCACTCATTCAAACATAAAATAAAACAAACTACTATTATATATCAAATAATTTAATCGCATAATCATGAAATATAAATGTGTTGTGTGCAAATGTTTCCAGATTCATTCTTTATTGTCCCCCAATTTCTCAATCTAAACCACCCTATATAATGATGATATCCATTCATCACACTCGAAGGGAAGAATCTATCTTGCATCTACCTCACAATAATGAAGGTAGTTAACTCAAAACATTAGTATATCCATAGAATAATGTAGTATAATTAATAGACATGATCACAATGTACATAATGTAAAAGTGATGCTAACTCATAGTAAACTAATCATGTAAATTAAGTAACACATAATTATCCCATAATCATCATATGTCATAAAGATTAATCAAATATTAGTTAATCAACTAATAAATTATAATAATCCATCAATCAAATAGGTTATTCATCTTAGAGAGAAATTAGGATGTGACATAGAAAAATTGTCCAGCCAACATTGAATAAGGTTTTCACCCAATCTCCTATTGCTTCAAGTGAATCTAAAGGCTCTTAATTCCATATCTATCAGCCCTATATCAGAAATGATGGAAGAAAAATCTTACATACTATTTGAAAATGATTGATTCCCACCTTTTTAATTCCTCGGATGTAAAGGAGAGTTGAAATCTCTAACCATGATCCAAGGGAAATCCTTGTAAGTGTTCCTAAAAGTTCTTATATCTTCCTAGAGCTTTCTACGACCATTTGAAGAATTTTTCGCATATATGTTAAAGAATATCCATTACTTAACATCCATGAATAGAACTACCACATGATTATGGGATTTGAGGATAGCTTCCTCAACAAAAAAATTAGTATCCCAAAAAGTGATGAGACCTATTAATGATCCTAAAGAATTAGTACAAATAGCTCTAGCAACATTCCAATAAGAATTCTTATAATTAATTAAAAAAGGTTCCTCTATCTTAGATTCTTGAATAGCTAAGATAATTGGTTTATGAGTCCTTTTTAAACACTTAAAAACTTTTTGCTTTGAGGAACTATGTAGTCCTCTGATATTCCATGAAAAGATTAACATGATTAACTAAATGGTGAAGGATTGCCTCCTTTGAACGAAAGGGTTGATTGAAGCCCATCTAAAATTTCCACTTCTCTAAATTTTTTGAGAATTTATTTTATGGTAGTTTTTCCAACTTTAGGGGGCATCTTATATGTAGGGCCTTTATTTCTCCTCTTGGTAGTTATAGAAGATGTAAACTTTTATTTTATGTCATTCTTATGCATGAAAGGAATATGTTGGGAATCCTTGACTTCTTCTTAGGAATATTAGGAGAAAGATCTATCGAGTGATTGAGAAGATCAGAATTAACCAAAACCTCTAAATAGTTCTTGTTACTATCTTGAATATGCACTTCTTCTAGTTGTACTAAGACTTCAAATTGATTAGGAGACTTAGGAATGATGAGAACTTGGTTATCTATCTACTTATTTTTTATCTAAAAAATAATTGTAGCTTCCTCTTTGTTTATAGTCAGATGATTATCCTAACTGAGCATCACTTTTGACTTAATTGGATATGATGTATTAGAAGAAAATACCCCTTCTTGCTCAACTTTGATAAACTCTTTAAAAACCATCTTATCTAAAGTGTTGACTTCTCTAGCCTCTATTTCTAATTTATACTTGTTAATATTTTATGTCTCTATTGGTTGGCCTGGTTCCTTGAAAGAAATAGCCGCTTTCCTTTGCTAAGAAAGTTTGATCTATGTCGATTTGGATGCAGTTGGTCATAATTTTTAGGAATGTCCCAATTAATGACACTTATCATACATAAGTGCAAATTTTTCAAATACAATTTTATGATTTTTTATTCCAAAAGGAATGTGCAAGAAGATTGAATAAAGAAGTTCTTGATTCACATATGTGTTTACATAGAATCTAGTATGAACTAATCTAGATCTGGCTTTGGTGGTTGAATCAAAAGTTATCAAATAACTAAAAGTCTTGGAAATAATTATAAAGTTATCTTCCTCCCAGTATTCGATAGGGAGCCCATGGAGACTCACCCATATCAACATAAGATTAATATTATTTGTTTTAGGGTCAAACCCTGATTGTCATTTTTTTACAAAAAGGCCTAATTTTTCAAAAAACCAAGGACCCCCTGCTAAGACATGAGCATGATCTTCTAGGTTGTTGAAATTTGTCATGAAAAAACCATTTACCATATCATAATGTCCATATGACCCTCAGGATTTTATTTTTGTCTCGCCCAAGCTCTAAAAGAGTCAATATTGGGTCTTTCTCCCATAAACCTGCCCACCAAACCCTATTCCATTATGGAGGAGGCTCAGCTTATGAGAGAGGGTGTGTATTTCATATGGATATTTCTACCATATTTTATGGTCTTAAGATTTTTAACAAGAAAAAATTCCTTCTTATCCATTGAATAAATCAGTTTTGAACTCTAAGACAACTTACCTAGCACCTCTTTGGAGCTCTCCTTGTCAGTTATGTTGGGGCCTCATAGAAAGATTCCATTTATCTGATATTTTTTCCTTGGAAGGGAATAATTCCTATTATCCCACATAAATTACCTCTCCCCTTCATCATTGCCATTCTCTCACTCATAGTCAAAATTTGAAATTTGTCTTTCCCTCTCTCCTCCATTCTTACATTGTTCATTTTCCTTCATTGTATATTAATTTACACTTCTATTCTTTGTCAATAATGGTGGAATGTTATGAAAAAATGTTATCCACACTTACACCAATTTAAGATTCACCATATTTCATAGTTATACAATCCAGATATACATTTATGGAAATATTTAATACTTTGATACTATTACTATACACAAATTTTAGCTTGAGACATATATGTGGTGCATATGCCCTAAAAAGGGACCTAAAATTATAAAATCAATTCAATTTCCATGAAAAATACTATTATGAATTGTTATTATACCTAGGTTATACTTTTATGAACTTTTATTGAGCTAATATGTTGTAGTAATTGGTTCACTTTTGGAAGGTTGAGTTGATTATATCACTTAATCCTACCAATCTTATAAGTTAGACTTGATTAAGTCATTTGAATGTAACCATATTATAGTTTGTGTTTGACTAAATAATCTACCCTCACCAAATATATTTTATGACTTTATTAAATCACTTACACTCACCAGATCATGCACATATTTGGGTTGCACAATTGAGATGAAACAAACTCAATAGACATGTTGTAACTCACCTTTACAATAGTATCAAGGGAATTTGTCCTCTAATATCTATATATATGCACTTTCAGGTTTATATTTGTCCCAATCATAAATTCCATGCTTCTTAATGAGGCATCCTTTCAAATCAAATTGCTAAAAGTTAAGATGGTTAAACCAACACACAAGTGCACTCCTAACCTTGTTCTTTCTACTTTCAAGCATTTCAATTTCAAATTTCATATGTTGATTATATATTGTAACATCATATTGGTTAGAGTTCAATCACCAAAAAATCACTCAATTTAGGCTCACACAAAGACAAGGTGTGTTGTATACACCTAGGTATGCATTTTTTATCCTTTAAACTATCGATTTAATTACTATATTAAAGGGTGGGCAAATATAAATACTAAAATCTGATATTTGTAGTAATATTGTCTTTTACACTTGGAAAATATCTATCAAGGTTGTATCTTTCAATTATATACCTACCCACTACTAAAATATTTGTGCTCACTATCTCTTTTTGCCTAAATTACTTGTATATTAGTTTGACCACTATTATTTTGATGACCAGTCCTTGTATGCTATGAAAAAAACTCTAAACATGATTATTATCCTTTAATACCAATTTTGGACTTGTACTTATTTTCTAAATTCATACACACTTGCATCCCAAATGGACACTTGTATCTACGCAAGTGTTTAACTTTCCTACAAATTGTCCAATGCCCAAAAGTAATCTAATTTGTAAATGAAAGTATCTTAAAGGTTAGCCTAAGTGCTTTAATGCAAGATACTTCTAAAAATAATTGGTATATATACAAGATCAACCCTCATTCATTCATCATCGAGCAAATACCAAAAACTCACAAGGCAACTTATTGATTTAACCTTTTAGATTTTAACTATGTAAAACCTATGTTTAGATTAAAGGGATAAGGTGTCTAAATTAGTTAAATAAATTGCAATAATTAATTACTAATTTTTTATAGCATTTGACCTTGTTTGACTTTTTAAAAATAACAATAAATAGGCATAAATATAGACTTATCTAAAAAGATATTGTTATGGATGATATAGGTTCTCAAAACTAGGTTTTGGATAGTTCTAAGTGTCATCAACAGTATTTTAGACTCTATTTGCTTACTGGATAGTAGCACCCCATATAAATAATAGTTCCATGTTGCTATAGTGTTCTCAAGGTGGTGGTAGTGTCCTTTTATGAGATTTTTCCTATTTTTTAAGAATACTTGCACCTATGTTTTTAGAACCTGTTCTTGTGCGCATGAAATTTGGACCTCTATGTTGTGCTTGGAAAATGTAATTTAGTCTGAAAACCCTAATCCTCTGTAAAAATATGGTATGATCAATAATTATGTGTTATTTAATAGGATAGGTTGGACATCCTCAATACCCCATTATGAACAGAGTTGCCTACATACCAATACTCTGAAGAGGGATGAAGTCTGACGTAATTCTCCCACCTAGTGCTTGATGCAAGGGCAAGTGAATGCTAAAATGAGAGTGGAATTGGATGCCTTGAATGTGCTTGAGATTTGAAATCTTTGAAAACTGGGCTTAGGGTTATTGTAGATGGTAGTATGTAGAAGTAAGGTAGAATAGGGACCAAATACCTTAATTTTGCTCAACTTATCTTTGGTTTGAATGTGTTTTTGCATCTATTTTCCATGTAGTGAATAAAGGTCAATTACAATTATATTTATAGAGTTTTGTAGCTTGTATGGATGAGAAAATATACTTAAGAAAATCATAGGATGGGCACACATTTGAAAAAGTATCTATTGGGAAGATCTAGGCCTAAGGATAGTAGTACCCAGTTGGGGACACTACTATCATGTGGCTATAGTGTCCCAAGTGTGGTGCTAATGTCCACTTGGTAGACTATTGAGCAGGTTTGCTTGGGATCTGAGAAGACTATTTTGGGACTATGTTTTGGCTAAATATGGGTAACTATGGTCTGCTCAATGATTTAAAAAGTGTGTCTAAGGATCTAACATAGGTCTAGGGCTAAGCTAGGAATAGTGTAACTCAAACAACACTCTTGGCATCCAATTACCACTTTTAGGTGATTACATTTTTCCCCCTTTATGCTTGAAATTTAGCAAAGTGAAATGACTAGTATAAAGGAAAAAGAAGCATACCTAGACTTACCTTGGAAGTGAAGCCCATGTAGTTGATTTTGAGTATGCGAATTTGGGTCTAAGTATGTGGAACATGAGCCAAACCAATGTCCTACAATAAAACATGCAAAAAATATTCCGTACTTAAGAGATGGTCAAAATTAAAAGACTATGTTAAAATCATGTATCTAAGCAAAGCAGAGTAAAGAGACAGGAAAATAATGAATACACCTCATTGGGCATACAAACCAATACATGAACCTAGAGACAACCTATGTGTGTGAGTGTACATAGTGATCATACCATTGAATAGCTTGGACTGAGTTGATGGATTGCTCAATCCTCATATGGGTGGCTCAAGAAATCAATCCAATTTTGAATCTATCATTGCCCACCCCTAATTAATGGATCTTCATCTTTTTGAATAGCTTGGATAATATTGTAAGTGTGTCTAACCCTCTCATGTTGGTGGCTCAAGAACTCAAGTAGGCCATGACTCCATCATTACCCACATATGTGAAGTAGATGCATTTGTAATTGTATTGCACAAAGTGTTTAAAGTATCTAACTGAGTAAATCTAACTATGTATGTCAGCTTATAGCCACTCAGGTATATTAGGCAACTCTAGGCCACTCAAGAATGTTAAACACTACAAATGGAGTGAGACATGAATCTAGTGACAACCTAGAATGTGATAGCAATTGTATACAATATAGATAATGACATGGAGTTTTCCATTCCATCTAATTAACCTATGTATATTTTAGTGTATGAAAACTAATGTGCCATGCACAAGCCCCTAAAATGGTATATGAGTGTATTGAATCTGAACTGAGTATGTAATAGTTGAATATGTATAATTGAACTAAATATGAGAGTAATCATGCTATGCATTATGCCCCCAAATCTGAGCAATTGGTATAAATCTGAAATGAAATAATGAATCTGAGTTGAATTTAAACATAAATGTCAAACTTGTGACTGTATCTATGCAAATCAATATTATACCTAGTGTACTGGTCTAAATGATCCAGACTATCCTAAATCTGGGGCTATTAGATAATAACACCTTATAGTGGATAGTTATGCCCTATGGTGCTATTGTCCCAACATGGGTGGTAATGTCTACCTGGTTTGAAATCTAGGTGATCTAAACTATTGTTTGAATCTCTATTCTTTCTTACATTTATTATGGGTCTAATTTTTGAAATTGAGCCTATGTGCTAAAATTTATCTATGAATAGTAAAGTAGGAGCCTGATCTCTATGACAAACCCCTGTGAATGCCCCCTCTTTTAAGTATAGTTGTGAAATCTGTTTAAGAATTACCCTCTAACGAAGAAGCTTTGAAAAATGTGTTAGCTAGAGCATGTGCATGATATTCCAATACAATGTGCAAACATAACATCAAAATGTAAATAAATCTAAGCATGAGTAGGTAATGTAAGATTTATTTTGTAATCTAAGATTACACATGGGTGTCAACATAGATGTGATCAATGTATAATAGCAAATTTGAGTAACTACCTAAGGGGATGGGGCCTGATGTCCATCATGGATCCCAAGTAGGAAGGGTAGATCCATGAAGTCCCTCATGGCATGGAAAACTGGTGTGTGTGTGTGTGTGACACTAAAATAACAGTGTCATGGTGTAGAAGCATACAAGGAAGCATACATAGAAGCACATGAAGCACACAAAAGGTAGGCCAAGGGGACATAATACAAGGGACATGGGCACATGTCACTAAATCTAAAAATGAAGAGATACAAGGACATGTTCAAATGTCCACATATGCAAGCAACAAGTAATTTGGTGTAGATCCACATAAAAGGACATGTTCAAATGTTTGCATATAAAAGTAGGAAAAATTACACACAAGGTACATGGGCACATGTCTAAAGGCATACAAATAGAGAAGTAGTATAGAACCAAAGATCAACGGCATATTCAAAAGCCCTCGAAGATGGAAGAAGCATAGGAAACACAATTAAGTCTAATCTAGGAAAACTAGAAATGAAAACATGTATAATTATGTAGTACAAATCTATGTAGATGCTAGAATGCATATATACTAAGTGCAACTAGTGATAATCAATAAAAAATATGAGTAATGAGGAGTAATGAACAATATCAAGATAAATCAATGCATAAACTGGAATGTATAGTATGTAAGATAGAACCTAGTTATAGCACTATGTATGAGATGCCCCTAAGTGGGTGGATGTATCAAATGTAAAAACTTGAATCAATGTAAATACCCCCAGTGGGTAGATGATAGTTGGTCAAGATTAGTGTAGTGGACTGTAGCCCTATCTAGAATCTACAAGCACTCGATAAGAACAAGTGAAGCATATGTGTATGATAAAACCAACTATACTTGGATATATAACAATATGCAACATCTAGCAAGTAGTAAAAATGTAAACATAACAATGCATACAATCTATAAATTTTGCATTTTTAAAATATTTGAATGTTTTTGTATTATGACATGTTATATTATTTTTATGTTTTTTGAGTATAATCTATGTACAAGCAAATGAAAATAAAATATCTACAAGGAGCTAGAGAGAGAAAGAAGTATGCATAAGGGTAGGAAACATACCAACCAATGAGTCTCATGGGAGACTCACTATCATCATGACCCATGTCAAATAGGGGAACTATGATTATGTGTGTAGTGTGAAAGGGCAACTATGAGCCTATGGTCTATTTCTCTATATAATATGAGTCATAACCTACATGTTTAGTGATGTTATGATGTTATGGCACTGACTGTGATGTTGAAGTCATATAAAATGCAAAAATTGGCAACGTGAGCATGATTAATGAAACCCAATCCTTAGGTCCCTTTTATTTTCTCTCATAACCCTCTCAGGCTTATTTTCATTGATTCTTAGTCATTTGTAGCCTTTCAGACTTGATCCCAGTTGAGCCAAGACCCTCTCTTCATGATTAATCCATCCCCTTAGATCCCATCTACTCAAGATAATAGCACCAAAGTTGGACTATACCACTAGACCCTAGGGTGTCCCCTTTCCAGGGCTCCTGTCCAATCATAATTTGAGCCCAGATTACCATTTTTCTCTGATTCCTCTTATTTATTGTGTTGGCCTAGTATGATTTCATTTAACCCATGACCAATAGATCCATATAAAATCCCATTCAAAGATCATTTGTAAAGGGTTGGAAAATATCACTCAAGAAAGCAAGAATACAAGCAAAACAACTCAAGCAATCTTCCTTATTCTTTACATATAGCCAGCCTATACACTTTCAAGCCAATTCAAGATCCTTACACCAACCCCTGGTCATCTCAAGCACACCCAGTTTTTACATTTCTTGCATTTTCATTCACTATTGCATCAAAAACAATTAAAGAGATAACTACATATAGCTTGATCCCTCCTTGGATTATTGGTATGTCGGTAGCATGCCCACACACAAGGTGTGAACTATGTCCAATGCATCTAACACACACTAACCCCTTTTTCCCTATTTGCCAAAGTTTCTATTCAAGTGCATAGAAGACATAGACATAGAAAATTAGATATACAAGGAGCTCTATTGATAGTAAGGCTCCTAAATTTGGTACACAATCTCACACTGATTAGGCAAACAAAACCCAAAAAGCTTAGATCCTCAAGATAGAAGTAGTAGGGAAGGACTATAGCTCCAGAGCCCAACATGTCCAATTTTAATGCTCCTATCCAATCAAGAAATGAATTTTAAGATCCTATTTATGATAGGGTCCTAGGCCTACACACAAATTTCCAGACCCTATCTCAGTCAGACCAATACAGAATAAGACAAGTTTAATTTTCTCTCTCTCTCACTACTATTTTTTAAAAAGGTCAAATTGTAATTAAATTTCTCAAATCAGTAGCTTTAATTTGGAATATTATCTATTAATTTTCTCCTCCTTAGAACCTTTTATTATTTAGGAATTAAACACTAATTTCCCCAAAAATAATAAATCATTTAGTGAACCTGACTTACTTCATTTTCACACAAAAACCCTATAAACCCAAGGGTAAAATTTCTACTAGTTTTTCCTATAAATTTTTGAATTTTTACTTGAATATCTAAATCATAAATTTGATTCAAATTCTCAAATTCAATAGTAATTTCAAAAATAATTTTATTTTAAACCCTAGTTGCATCAACTAGCTCCCAATACGTTTTCAATATAAATCCAATAATTTCTTGATTTTTTTTGCTTGCATATCTAAATTTCAAATTTGATTCAAATTCTCAAATTTAATAGTGATTTCAAAAATAATTTTATTTCAAACCCTAGTTGCATCAACTAGCTCTCTGTAATTTTTTAATCATTTTCTATAATTTTAGTTGCATATTAAAATTAAAAAATTACTTTAAATTTCAAAAATTCGTAGTAATTTCAAAAAAAAAATCTCAAAACCCTAGTTGCATCTACTAGGTCCCATTAAATCAAACACTTTACCATAAATTTTTGAATTTTTATTTGCATACTTAACTCAAAAATTTAGTTTCAATTTCAAAAATACATGGTATTTTATAAAAATATTATTGTCAAAACCCTAGCTGCATGTACTAGCTCCTTTTTGCTTCTTGAGTTATCACCTTACATGTTTGGGAGCTCCGTATCCTTTTTGCATA
The DNA here is from genome assembly GCA_037957365.1 of Torreya grandis. NCBI lineage: Eukaryota > Viridiplantae > Streptophyta > Pinopsida > Cupressales > Taxaceae > Torreya > Torreya grandis. Next base: position 1,023,849 of record JARHVA010004315.1, on the reverse strand, counting down.
ATTTCTAATTCACTATTTTTAGGACTTTACAGGTCTTATGTTCAATACTTTCCCTTTCTATCACTTTGTCTATTACAACTTATTGCAAAACATTCAAACACATTTCAAATTGTTTTCCTACATTAACATTGGCCCAATATACTAGTTTTGATGAAACTGATAAAAGAGAACATCAAGGACTTTAACCAAACATCTTGATATACAAGATGAAATGCTTAAAATTTGACAAGAAAAATAAAAAGTGAACAATGGTCAATCTTCTCAAACCACAGAGCCACCAGTTGAAAATGACACTACAAGGGTAACTATATCTCAACAAACCCCATTAGCAGCCCAACCTTCTTATGTGCCACTAGCTAAAACTAGTACATCTTTGTCTGCTGATGTGGTAACCCTTGTGCAAGAGATATGATCTCTTCAATCCAAGGTGAAACATCTTGAGCACGGTGCCTCTAGACCTACACAGGCTTTGGATTCTTTTGCTTTACTACATACAGCATTAGCATGTCGCATTGCTTCTACACCCTTGCCACAAGGTGTTGTTCAACCCAAGCTTAATCTTTATGATGGGAAGGGTGATCTAGAGACACATTTAAGATAATTTCATGTAGCATGTTTGGACTCTGTACCAAATGACTGGCTACTTACCAAGTTATTTCCATAGAGCCTAAAGTATTATGCTTTACAATGGTTCTATAGTCTACCAAATTAGTTGGTTAATGCATTTAATCATTTGTCTGACATGTTCCTAGCACACTAGTATCAACATTGGTGACAAGGTTTCATATGCTGAAGTTGCAAAACAAAAAAAAAAGGTCAAACGAGCATCTCATAGATTATGTTCTTCAATATAAGACCATCTTGGATAAGATGAATAACCCCATGGTATATCAAGTGTTACAGGACCTTTTCAAACAAAGTCTTCTACCAACACTTCATGAATCAATCATGTTCAAAATATTCTCTTCTTTCACTCAATTGTGTCACGCATTAAAGGAAAGATAAGTCAAATTAATTTCAATGGGCAAACTAAAGTGCACTAATACATTAAACACAATTAATAAGAGTAACAAAAAAAGTCCCATATAAGGTCAAGTTCAATGATACTAAAAGACAGAATCAACGTATAGTCAATATGGCTTCCAAGCCTCCTCAGTGAATAATTTTATCAACACCCCCTTGACGTACTTTTTCACACTTTCCATTTCCTCTAGCCAAGGTTTTGTAATAGATTTTGGATTTTAATATCATATTTCTCCCTCTTATTCAAGAAGTTGATCCAACAAAACCTCTTCCAAAGGGATATGATCATCATGCATTTTACGACTACCATAGGGCACCAGGCCATACGACAAATAGATGCATCAGTTTAAAGAACAAGATATAGGACCTAATAGATTTAAATGCTATTGATCTTAGCACTTTAGTTGAGACTTCGTCAATAAAGCAAATGTAAGATAAAACATTAAAAATCTTCTTAGATCCATTTCCACAACATTCAAACTAGGATACAAGGGACACATCAAGGGTTCACCATACATATCATGCACATCCACCACTAGATACATATAAGGCACCTTCAATTGAGTTACATCCTTTGAGAAACATGATCGGTGTATATAATTTTAGAGTTCTAGCTAGACCTTCTATCTCCTTCTAAGAGTAGGAGATCATTAGGGATGATTCAGATTATCGTGCACTCTTTATCAAAGCTCACATTCATATTTAACATATTCATAATGTCTTTATTGATAATGGTTCTAGTCTCAACATGTACACCTTGACACTACAACAGCATTTAGTTTATTCAGAGTAGGATATCACTCTGATAAACATAGTTATCAGTGGTTTCAATGAGCATATATAGATTTCATTGAGCAAGATATTACTTCCTTTATAGGTTGGTCCTACACATGTGGCCACACCATTAACTATAGTTCCTAGTGCAAGAGTTTTTGATATGTTACTTGGTTGACCATGGATTCAAAAACTTAAAGCAATACCTTCTATAGTTCATAGATATGTGAAATTCATTCATGCTAATCAGGTTATTATAGTTGGAGGAGTTCCATATGAGTTACCACTCCCCACTTTAGATCCATTATCTACATTTTAGTCACTAGTATTAGTTTCACCACCATTTTCAATTTTTCCACCAATTTTAGTTTTGTGACCAATTTTAGTTTCTCCTCTAATTATAGTTCCTACTCTAGTTAATATCTAGACATAGTTGAGGCATCCACCACCAGTACAAAGGGTTCATAGACCTATACCACTTCATGATTATAGACAACTTCTAGCTATAGTATTCACACCTAGGGCAGTCTCATTGAGATCTCATGCATCTACACATAGAGCACATATTTAGAGAGCTTCTCCTACTTCCAAATGGGTTTCAAAGAGCCCTAGAGTTGTATCCACTTCTTAGAGTTATAGAGGAACCTCAAAATTGGTTTCTACTTTAGATATTTTAGAGCATCTACAGTATATACAACTTTTAGATCCATAATCTCAACATTTTCATCATGTTTCATGATCATGCATGATTCCACTCCTTGATACAGGACACCATGATAGGGAGTGTTACATGAGACTCATCAGTTAGTATCATTTCTCCTCAGCATTGATTGTACATAGTTTCTTATACTTGAACGTACATATCTCAAATAATTTCAAAATACAAAAACAATATAACATTTCAAAAAATCTAAAAATATTCAAATATATCAAAATAAAAAAAATATTTTGATTATATGCATCATCCATGCTTTACATTGCTACTGCTATGTTAGGACTTACATTTATTATTTAATGTTAATGTATGTTGATTTATATACATTACCATGCTTCACTTGATCTTCTTTGAGTGTGTGCAATGACATCCATCTACTTAATTGCTTTACTTTACCCATTGAGGGGGCATCCTACTTCTATATTCGAGACATACATTGATATACATACCCACTGGGGGAATCTTCTACATGACTACGTCATCCAGGTTATGTCATTGCTACACTCCACACTCTAAGTTATCATGTTGATGTGCATTATCTACTAGCTTACATAGATTACTTTATCAACATATCATTAACATCTAGCACTTATGTATTTCTTAGCATATACCTAGTCTTGTACTAAACATATCTTGCATACTTTCCCTCTTGCTTTGATTAAGTTAGATTTGATTATATCTTTCTTGTCTTTACATGCTTTACCTTCTTGTTTAGCATAGCTTGGTGTCATTGCATTGCCTGGTTCTTGTTTGTCTCCTATATGTGCATTAGAAAATTTATCAATGTCCTTTACTTCTATTCATCTATGTGCCTTAGGACATTTTCCAATGTCCATTGCTTTTACTCTTCTATGTAATTATGGAATTCATGCCAACTTTTGTGTTTCAACTATATATGTATGTGGCATTTCAACATGTCTTGTATGTTTGTTATCCATTTTGAGAGATATGTGCCCATGTCCCTTGTTTGCTTGGCTCCGTGGCCACTCTTGTATGCTTCTTTCTTCCTACCTTGTGTGCTTTTTGCTTGATTGCTTTCGATTATTTGCAATGCCATGATCGATATCATGCATTAATCTTGCTTTCTTAGATGCCATGATGGACATCATGCTCCATCCCTTCAACTAACAACTAACTAGACTTTTAATTCTAGTCCAGTACATTGCACATGTTATTACATTGTTATATCTATCTAGGCATACCCTTGTTGATCTAATAATCTCTAAATACAAATCATGCTATAACTTGAGGTATCTTATTGATTATCATTGTTATATCATGTATATTTTCTAGCTTAACACACTTACAGGACTTCTTCTTCTGAGGTCAGTTATTGTAGGGTACCTATTCCTACCCTCAGAAGAGGGGAAAACAAATAGGGATTTTTCTATAGAGATCAGAGCTCCTATTTGTCAAAAACTCAAGTTTCAAAATAACTAGAATAATAACCAGTCATCAAACCACTCAGAATAGATTAGGTAGATAGTCAAGATTCTAGAATAGTAATCAATTTCAGCCTAGGATAATAATGCCAAGGCTAGACTACAGCGTCGAACACTAGGATGTCCTATTTTTGTTCTCCTATCCAAACAACAAAAAATCCAAATTTTCCAAAAACATGCAAAAAATTAGGTTCAGCTACAATTTTGCACAATCAAACTAGTTCAAAACCAGTAGTTTTTAGTATAGTTTTCTCAGAGAATCTAGACATAGGGGGCATCATGCTCAACATGATCAGTTCTCACTTCCAATTTTAGATACGATAGTTGGTATAACTTCCAAATAAAAATCCATGTTTTATACACCAGTGATTGGGTGCATATTGCACAACACTTTTGCTTCTTTTCTTTTTGAGTTTAGAATTACCCAAGCATTCTCAACAGTTACATGCCTTACTCTATCTACAAGTGGTTGGCATCATTTTAGAGTGGCTTTCATACAATTCTAACCTCCACATTCTCAAGTCCTTGAGTTCCTGAGTGGCTTACACATAAGCCAAATTTTTAGTTTTGGAGTGGCTTTCATATAAGCCTAATCTCCATTTTTTTTAGTTGACCAACATTGGCCTAGTTTCTAGTACACATTCAACTATGCACATCACATTATCAGATTTCTAGAGCATTCATTGGATTTATAAGCCATCTCATATGACATACTTCTTCATACTGGTATCAGTTCATAGCTTCAATTCATGGGGTAATAATGGAGCCAAAGGGCCAGCTTTTGTATTCTTGAGCCACCTATTTAGAGGGATTAAACACATAGTCCAAACATCAATTAGCACATGTAGGATCATTTAGATTCACTTAGTAGGCAATGATGGAGCCAAAGTGATGCCTTTTGTATTCTTGAGCCATTATTTGGGAATTGAACACTTAACTCCATTCACGATACAGCTTTTGGTACAGTATCATCCAGCACATCCAGCATTACTCAACCTTACTCAACATCACAATAGGGTTTATATTAGTTTGCATACCCGATGGAGTGTATTCATTCCTTTCTCTTCCTCTCTCTCTCTCTCTTAATTATCTTTGTATGTTCTTATTTTATATTACATATAATATGAATTGATCTACTCTTTGTTTTCCTTTCATAGATTCACACTTACACAACATATTCTCTATACACTATCCAACATTACTCAGCATCACACAGCTTTGTGAGCTTCACCTTTGCAGGTAAGTTTAGGTACACTTTTTATTTTCCCTTATCCTATTATTTTACTTTGCTACATCACTATAATAAAGGGGGACCAAATGTAGCCATATAAAATGTAAAAATTAGCAACTTGAGCATGGTTAATGACACCCAATCCTTAGGTCCCTCTTGCTTGCTCTCATAACCCTCTCAAGCTTGTTTTCACTTATTCTCAATCATTCGTATCCTTCCAAACTTGATCCCAGCTGAGCTCAGACCCTCTCTTCATGACTAATCCATCCCCCCCAAGTCCCATTTGCTTAGGACAATAGCATCAAAGTTGGCCTATAGTAGTGGACCCTAGGGTGTCCCTTTTCTAGTGCTCCTATCCAATCATAATTTGAGCCTAGATTACCATTTTTCCTTGATTCCTCTTATTCATTATGTTGGCCTAGTTTGATTTCATCTAACCCATGACCAATAGATCCATATAAAATTCCATTCAAAGATCATTTGGAAAGGGTTGGCAAATATCACTCAAGCAACCTTCTCTATTTTTTGTATAAAGCCAACCTACACACTTTCAAGCTAATTCAAGTCCTTACACCAACCCCTAGTCATCTCAAGCATACCCAATTTTTATATTTCTTGCATTTTCATTCACTATTACACTAAGCACTCTTAAAGGGAGAACTACATATAGCTTGATCCCTCCTTAGAGTACTAGTATGTAGGCAACATGCCCGCACATGAAGTGTGAAGCATGTCTAGTGCATCTTACACACACTAACCCCTTTTCCCTATTTTCCAAAGTTTCTATTCAAGTGCATAGAAGACATAGATAGAAAATCAGCTCTATAAGGAGCTCTATTGACAATGAAGCTTTAAAATTTGGTACACATTCTCACACTAATCAGGTGAACAATACCCAAAAAGATTAATCCTCAAGATAGTATCACTAGGGAAGGACTATAGTGCCAAATCCCAAGGTGTCTAGTTTTAGCGCTCTTATCCAATCAAGAAATGAAGTTTAGGATCTTGTTTGTGACAATGTCCTAGGCCCACACACAAATTTCTAGACCCTATCTTAGTCAGATCAATATAAAATAAGATAAGTTTAATTTTCTCTCTCTCACTAATATTTTTAGAAAAGTTCAAATTGTAATTAAATTTCACAAATCAATAGCTTTAATATGTAATATTATTTACTAATTTTATCCTCCTCAAACCATTTTATTAGTTAGGAATTAAACACTAATTTCCCTAAAAATAATAAATCAGATGCCATGTGAACTATAGGGGTCTTAGGGACCCATCTAGGAGAAGAAGAAGTTGTAGGTGATGTAGGTGCCCTATGCTGAGAACCCATATAACCCAATATAATTGATCTTAGCATAAACTGGGTAGAGGAAGGTCCTCTAGAATTTGTGACATATCTTTGATGCAATGGTCTCTCTAGGAATGGTTTTCATGGAAGAGTATGTGTATATGTAGATACCATAAGAGTAAACCTAGTCTACACTAATGACTCTATTGGACATTGTAATGTATGCATAGGATTTGTACTCTTTATTATAACTTATAGCCATGCAATATCTGGTAATGATGTCATAACTGTAACTTGTGTATGTGATGGAATTGCCTATGGGATGGGAAGAGGATACTCATATGGGACACCCTCAACCTTAACCATCTAATTAACATATATATACTTTAGGCATTAGTGTACTATATATGGGATAACTTAGAGTTATTATAATTATGGTCTGCCCAATAATATATTGAATACACCTACACTAGGTACTACTAGGAACCAAGTGGCTATGTGTGCTAGTCCAACCTATAATAAAAGCATAATATCCTTGATGGAGCTTTGAACATGGCCACTAAAACCAATAATGATTATATTTGTAAGGCATATATCTTGCTCTGTGTAGTCCAAGTTTATAACCCATGCTTGACCCATCATCAATTTATGCTTGACCCATCATCAACCATAACACTATGAATAGGATGGTGATCTACGTAGGCTCGTATGAAGAGTGCATGTAAATTTATGTCATCATCCATAATATCTTGCTTTAAAAATGTGATAAGTGGTTTAGGTGGCACTGTAGTGTGATACATTCCAATAATGTTATGTAGTGGATGTGTCTCATCTCTAACTATATGATAGGAATCTAGTGGTGGATGTGCCTGGTATGTAGAAGTGAACACTTGGTGTGCCCCTGCCTCATTATCTATATGATTTGGGAAAGGATCTGAATATTTATTGAGTGCCTTTACCTCTATTTTTTATTATTTTGATGCTTCTATGGGTATGCCCACATCATTAATGTTAGCCTCGATGAGATCTTGTATCATGTGCTTTAGGCTAATGTATATATTTATAGTGTGGCCTAGTGCCCTATCATATTCTCAAATTGTATTTCAATCATAAATCTTTAGAAGATGTCATGTCATATTAACCTCTTTAATTGGAGGTAGAGATAGCACATTGCATTCCAATAGTTGTTTTAGAACTCATGTTGGTACTCTAGAAGACTAGTGAAAACTCTACACTAAGGAGTAGAAAAAACCAATCTGGGAAAAGGCTCGAAAGTTGTGTTGACTGTGGCCTTTTGATAACTTTTATTTTCTATAGCCCTTACCTTATATAGAGGTTTGTTTAAACTATTAATAGTTGATTTTGATCCTTTTGTGTGGTTGAGTTTTCCCATTGATAAGAGTTTAACCTCTATTTCCTTAACTATGTGGCACATATCAATAGATGTGGGAAACTTCTTGAATAATATAGCTTCATGCAGTGTTGTTAATAAACTCTATTTAAATATATCCTAAGCTCTTTATCTGCCATGGGGATAGTCAATTTGGATAAAATTATCTTTTATCACAAGACATAATTAGTGATAGGCTCATTTGACTTTTGCTTTAACTATGCCACTTATGAGTATGATATATTATCACTGATGTTAATAGAGAAGTGTGCTAGGAACATATCAGCTAAAGGATTGAATGACATGATAGATTGATTTGGAAAATCATAAAATAACTATAGAGCATAATCCTAAAGATTGAGTGGAAATAGCTTCATAAGATGCCAATCATTAGACACATAGCCCAAACATGTTGTGTGAAAGGCTCTGAGGTGATGCTCTAGGTGTTGGGGCCCTAACCCATTAGTAGAGTATTCATGCCAACATGACATCCACCTAGGTATAAGAAAATAATTTTAGAAAGTGGTTAGCTAAAGGGGTTTTGTATCTAGTTGGAGGTTACAGTGCAAATCTTGTGCCAACTGGCAGGTGGCTAACCATCTTTTGGATTTTCAAGGCATAAACATAGATTCATAAAAATGTGGCAAGTACAGTATAGAGTTCATAGAGTCATGGAGCTGGTGGTTATGATGATGGAGTTCCAGCTCAACACTCAACATGCAACTTTTACTCTGGTAAAGATGCTCCTAAAAGCTTATATAAGGAGCTCAAGCCAAAAGAAAAATAAGTGATGAAGAACTACAACAAAGCTCTAGCATAATGAATTCAAAACCTTGATTTGTAAACATTGCTCTAATGGCCATTAAGGCTTAGAAATATTATGGAGGCCACTATAGCTCAAATTGTATATACCTAAGCTCATCTATGAGCCTCTAGGTTGTTAGTATTAAGATATGAATATACACTATGATATGAATTGGAATAGTAAAAAATGATATTGCATTGAATTTATTGTCTAGTTTTTGTGTCTTATTTTATTATTAATATGATGCAAAGACATATGATATCATACTTTTGATTGAATTATTTTAATCAATGTTCATGAATTTTATTGGTCCGTTGCTTTAATAGAGTCTTTATACTTTTTGTGATGTCACCATCATTTTACTTAAAGGATGAGCATAGATTTTGTCCCAGTAACCCAATTCCTGTTTAAATTGCATTTGTTTAGTATGATCACAAGCAACCTTATGACCCTTTAAATGCCTATAGGATCCTAGGCTTAACTCGAGAAAGGCCTATGCCTATGGTCTTGCCTTAAGTTTTCCTTGAAATGCTTAAGTCCCCCTTTAATTAAGCCTTGTGCCATGGCACAACTAGCCCAATACGAGCTCTAGTTGCTTCTCAGATGCACTTTGGGTGAGTGTATAAGGCTTGTGCCTTATGTCGATTGATGTCAGTGTAACTAAATGTTTAAATGTTGATCACATAGGGAGTATCCCATGCTTGCATTTGGTCGTAGTAAACCAAGACCCTATACTTTACACAACATTTTAGTTTTATTGTTGGGACCCATGTTAAAATTTGTTGTTTTGATAGTGCGATAGAATTATGTACCAACTTTCTTTCAAAACCATCAAGCACTAGCTGCAATAAGTAGAAAATAGTTTTTTGCTAAAGCATTCAACATATAAAGGATAAAATCCAAGAAAATGGGTTAAGGATAACCTATATGATGATTTGTATGAGATCTTTTTTTGTGAGTTACCTGAATATGTGTACAGGTGGTTGGTTGCATATTCAACCCACATAAGAAGTTATGGACAATGTTATGAATGGATAAAGGAGCACCTAAAGAGGCTTGAAACTTTGGATGTAACTTAGACTACAATGGTGGATAAATGGTCACAAGGATATTTGAGTAATTACATACCTGAGTTTGTTGTATCAACTTGTGTGTGCCCTAAGAAAGAAGAGTGCCAATTTTTCACATTCATGAAAGAGTTTGATGTAGAGCTCAACAAGCTAATGGTTGATTATGGTTTTGAAACTTTAGGGATGGAAGGCTAAAATCCTTTTGCATGTGAATTGTGCAAAGTGGGAGAAGTGGATGTGTAGGTGAGGTGTAATGGAAGGGGGTGAGAAAATTGACACCCAATAGCTCAAAAGAAAGACCTATAATAAAAGATGGTACTAATTGATAGAGGATCTAGAACTTGAAAGTTTTGAGAGGACCCATAATGAATGGGAAGTGCATGGGGAAGGATCTCTTGCAATACAATAGCACAAACATGAGACGTATAATGAAGTGATGGACTAAGCTCGACACTTGACAAGTGTGGAATTTGCCGAGTTCTTGTAAGATTTGGTGACTACATATATGCTTGACATGCTTACCCCCTTTAAACTTATGGTGCAAGCTCATATGCTAGATCCCCCACTTTAAGATAGTACAAAAGTGATTATTAGACTAGCTAACACCTCATATTTTAGATGTTTTGAAGATTTAGATTGTAACTTTGTGATTGAATAGATTATTACATACAAGGAGGCGAACACAACTACCTTTATACCATTGGTAATTAGCTAACCACAACAAAACCTGAATGTCAGTATACCAACTTAGTCAATTTCAACAACACAAGGTGGGCAAAAATGTGTAAGAAGTGGTCCGGTGCACAAGCGAGTAACACAACACCAATGACATCAAATATGCTAGCAGTAATGATGGGATTAATGCCTATCTCTATGGCTAGAGGCATTAAAGGACCATGGCCAGGACAAGCACCAAGGGGATAAGTGCCTCAAGTACTAACTGCCCCCCTCCCTATAACAAATCTACTATAAAAACGTTATGCACCTACCAGAGTATCATGACATAGAAAATGTTGTAGAAAATGTGTTGAAGTGTGAACTATAGTGGTGTAAATGAGGCATAACCAAGTCAAAGTGCAAGGCTAACTAGTTTATGACCACTTTACTTGATCATACCCATACCTGGTATAGAAAAGTTGATCCTAACTAGGCCATGGTTGACTATGATACCCTAAAGGATGCATTCCTAAAGGAAATCAACATTCTAGAGTTTGAATAATAGAGCATCATCAGGCTAAAAAAAATTACCCAAGGACTCTCAAAGAGTGTGTGCTTGTATGATGTAAGGTTCAAAACTCTCTTATTGAAGCTCTAATATGATATTACCCCTTCCTAACATGCACAGTGGTTCATTAGGGGGTTGTTCATTCCATTCTAAAGAGTGAATTCTATGAAGAATTTTACATACCTTCGAGAAACGCTTCAAGATACACTTAGATCCAAGGTAGTCAAACATGAAAACATTAGGATTAGCTCATTTATGGAGTTGTATATTACATTTATGTCCTCATAGCTTTAAAATATTATTTCCAGCTTTGTGCATGACATTCAAAATGGACTATCGTGCATCGACTACTAAGTAAAAGGCCATAATAGAACTAACTACCCATGAAGGATTGTGTGCACCCTACTTCTAAGTTATGAAGTCTATCAAGAAGTGCATGACATCCAAAACTATCATTTGTTACAATGCCCTAACCAAGTCAACACAATGATATATTATCATTTGTGTGACACTTATATCTATACCACTATTGATTGTCAGATGATTGAATAAATGCATGAAAACATGGAAAGGGGCATGTGATAGGCTACTACAGTAGTCACAGGCAAGAAAACCAAGCTAATGATTACTAAAACCAATATAATATATGATTTGGGATGCAACAAGGTACCAGAAGGCAAGGCAAAAGATGTGATGGTGGAAGGTTCCCATCATGCTTATGTTATAAGTGTGGCTCAACATAGCCTTATCAACATGACTACCCTAAACATCCCATGTGTGGGTATTTTTGAGAGCCCCATAAGGTTGAAGATGCCCTAAACTTAAAATGTTAACCCAAGTCAAGCCTGGCATAAACAAGGGCACATGAATGATCAGTCACGAGTAGAAAATGGAAAAATGGACCCCAAAGGCATAGCCTACACACACAAAGATAGTCAAGGTATAGGCAACTACCTATAATGGATTGAACACTTAACCACCAATTATGCTAGTTCTAGAGTTATGCCTAGAGTATGGAGATAAGGGTCGAAATGAGCACATAATGTGGCCTAAACCAAAAGTTGTGTCATACCAAAACCCAATGCACCTGAAAAACATATTATAGTAGGCTATGAGTGTAATCTAAAACCTCTAAGGGGATCTCTAATTAGTGTGATACCTAGAAGCATAAGTTGCTACCTCTCAAAAGAAGTAAAATAATAAATAAGCTAAAGTATAAGAATTAATAGAGATCTTGTGTCTATACAAATAGAGGGAATGCTTCCTCTATTAAAGAATTTACTCATGGAACATGCAAGTCAAAATCAAGTTGAGGTCATCACACCATGCATGGAGAGGGTATGATAAATTCAACATACACAAAATGTTGGATATGACAAAGAAATCCTAGTGGATGCCACTATTTACGGATAGTCTATCTATGAGGTTCTTGTGGACATAGGGGTCAGAGTTAACATCTTGACAAAGACTACTTGGGAGAAAATGGGTAGATCAACCTTGATACCTTCCCCTCATGTACTCTTCATGGCCAATAATACTTGGGAATGACCTATCAGAATTCTAAAGAGCACAGTCATATATATCATGGGCATCAAATTATATGTTGACTTTGAAGTAATAGAGTTAGTAGAAAAAGACAACTTCCCAATGATTCTGGGTAGATCATGGTGTTATGCAAATAATGTTGATATGCAATTCAAAAGGTGTTATATAAAATTTAAGAATGGGAAGGAGAGGGTAGTTATACCTCTCTTAAATGACCAAGGACCCCCTATGTCAAGAGTATGGACATCAAGGATGAGATGAAAATATCTATAACATCATAGTGTAAGGCACCAAGATTCTAAGCCCAAACGACCAAGGAATACTCTCTTGGGAAGATGGATAGTCAACCTTAGATACCACAGATGTGTCTTGTGATGATGGATCAAGGAATCATATGAGACCACTAGTTGATGATGCCACTTGGTGTGGATAAAGGCACTAAAACCATTAAAGATAAGCTAGATACATATTCATCTCACCCCTAAAATATGGGTACCTTGCACCAAGAAGAGGTGAAAAAGAGTGTTTCACCTTAGTAAGGACAAACTTGTTGTGCTTCCAAGATATGAAGGAAGTAATCCTATGGAGGACTATGTTTGTGACATTGAGTCATGCATCCCAAAGGAGGTGGATATAATGGCCACACTAATATACACATTGAAGAGCATGTTGTTCATTGGTGGGTAACATAAAATCCTAGCTTGCTAACTTAGCAAGAAGTAAAGGCAACTATTTGTACCAGGTTTGGAAAAAGTAATGAGGACCTAGATATTTCAGCCTACCCTGATGACTCTAACCCCATCACACATGTATGTCTTTTCAAAAAAACATGGATTGTTTGCAATGGAAATGCCCCATGAAATTTATAGGTGCACACCTTCTACCAAACCTTAAAGATTTGGGCACGGGTGTGGTACGTATCCAATGAGATACATCAAAAAACAACAAATTGGGATGCCCTTAAAGAGTGATTTTTTCATACCTTCTCCTTTTCTACATAAAATCTTGAATCATTGACCCATTACAGGTAGTCTGGAAGTCAGTGTTTGAGGACACTGTTATATTGGAAGAGTGCAAAAAGGACATGTTCGACAAAAAAGGGTTAGTGCTCCCAACCTTATTAAAAGAGCAAATTCTGAATAGCAACTCTAGTGATGAAGATGATGACACATAAAAGGCATGCAACTAGACGACTTTGACAAGGAAAAGGAAGTTAGTGCACCAAGTTGAGGATAACACCCCAGAAGAAGAACACCCTACACATATTTGGGTAGAAACAACCGAGGGTAGCAAACAAGTTAAGGATTCACACTAGGATAAGAATGAACCCTACCAAGCATCGTTAATAACTAACAAGGTAGATATCAGTTTAGAGGGGAAACCCAAAATTGCCACTTTGGACAAATATTAGTTTGATATAGAATTGGTGCATATTATTGATCTCCTTCAAAAATCCAAGAATTTTTTTTGTGAAACTATAAAGATATTAAAGGTGCACACCCAACCTTAAGGAAGATGAGCATCAAACTAATTGACAACATGAGAACCATTAAATAATCAACCTTATAAGATGAACCCAAATCTTCGTGCCAAGGTCAAGACTGTGATCGATAGCATGCTAGCTACAAGATTCATCTAAATTTTTTATAACCTTAATAAGTGTGTTTTAATAACATCATTTGGCACATTATTTGCAAGGATGGTCTGCTTGTTGATCCAACGAAGATCGCAATCATCCTTCAGCTTCAAACTCCATCAATGCAGAAAGATGTTTGTGCCTTTCTTGGACATTATGGGTATTAAAGGAAATTCATAAGGAACTATGCCAAGATTGTAACACCACTAGAGGAACTCTTGAAAAAGGAAAACCCATTTTATTAGGGTGTAGCATAAGAAGATGCTTTCGAGACCCTAAAGCTCAAACTAGCAAGTATACCGATATTACAATTTCCTAAATTGGCAACTCCCTTCTATGTCCATGTCGATGCCTCTAGTACCATAATTGGTGCCATTCTCACACATCAAGGTGAAGGGAAAATGGATCATCCTATTTATTTTTAAAGCAAAAAAATAACCAAGGAAAAATAAAATACACCACAATTAAGCATGAGGCATTTGCCATGATCTACGCCCTACAAAAGTTTCGACAATATTTGTCGATGACCCCCTTATCTTTTTCACTGATCATGAGGATCCTGAGTACACGGTGAACAAGCCCATTTTGTATGGGCATATTTTATAATATATTTTTTTATTTCAATAATTCTAATTTGTTATGGTAGTAAAGCCTGACAAACAAAACTCAAGCCTAGACCATCTATCCTGCATTAACTCTATTAATGTGACAGTACTAATTGAAGATGATATGCCTAATGCATAACTTTATAGGATCCAACATATCATAAAAGACTTGGAAGAGATCATTGCATTTTTGATATCTAGATCTGTACCTCAAACCATGTCAACTAAAGAGAAGAAACAACCAATAATTTGTGTCACCCCTTTCCAAGTCATTGGCAAGGAACTATATAAGTTGAGCCATGATGAAATCATGCACCGATGTGTCCTAGAGAATGAATGGGACTCATTACTAAAAGAGGCACATGATGGGATTATTGGAGGCCATTGTGCTAGAAATGCCATGGCACAAAAAGTGTTACAATTAGGGTTGCGGTGGCCAAATTTATTTCAGAATGCAAAAGACTAGGCTAAACCATGTGACATCTACCAACATACTAGAAAACTAAACCACCAAGATGAGATTCCCCTCATCCCCATCCTTGTCCAAGTGTCATTTCAAAAATGGGCTATTGATTTTGTTGGGCCTCTTAATCCCAATATGAGGTGCACAGGTGCATGATACATTCTTATTGCCACAAATTACTTTACCAAGTGGACTGAAGTAGCACCAACCAAAGATTATATAGCTACCACATCAACAAGATTCATTTGGGAAAATATTATCAGTAGATATAGATGCCCGCTAAGCTTGACTAGTGACTGTGGCATGTATTTCATCAACAAGATAGTTTAGATCTTGTTCTCTGAATAAATGGTGTACCATAAAATGACACCCTACCACCCCCAAGCTAATGGCACTATAGAGGCATTCAATAAAATATTGGGTACATACCTCAAAAAATTATGTGATGTTGATTGTAAGGATTGGGATGACCATGTGTTATCATTATTATGGGCCTATCACATAACATATAAGTGCCTAGACAAGACTACACCATTCCAACTAATATTTAGTGGAGAGGTCATTTTACCAATGGAATTCCTAGTGCCCTCATTTTTCATCATGTGTATTAGTTGATTAGATGACCAAGAGTCTTTAAATGCATGCTTATAAGATTTGGATATGATAGATGAGACACACACCCAAGCATGATGGAGCTAGTAGATAGAAAAGTCCCATAAAAATAGCTATGGCATGATAAACACATCAAGCGCAAGGTGTTTACAGAAGATGCACTGGTCTTATTATATGATTCTAAGTACCTCAGGCACCCAGGCAACTTAAAAATTAGGTGGATGAGACTTTATGTCATCCATAACATCTTGGAGACTAGTGCATATAAGTTATGCAAGTTGATTAGTGAAATGTTCCCTAGGCATTTCAATGGCAACAGATTGAAAGTATACCATCACTAGGATGGCACTTGTGCCATCCAACACTAACTTTCTGGTCAAAAGTTAGTCATTTTGTCTTGACCATAATAAAATTGGTACAAGACAAATCTTTTCATTATGTTTTATTTCTTTATGTTGTTTGAATAATCATGGCACTTTCAAGCCCATAGGAGTAAATTTTTGGCACTTACACTCACATAAATCCAGTCACGTGAGTCGAGCTTGGTCGATTTTTAAGTGCTTGAGGCTAGACACCTAATTTTTTTGGGTGCATGTGAAGTATACCAAACTCAAAAAAATTTAAGTACAAATTGATGAAGGTGCACAAGGTGTTTGTGCATAAGAGACCAAGAGGAGGCAATGAGGTGTTAGATGACCGGCGTAAGGATTTGTCTGGGGTAGGGGAGGAAAAAGCAAGAGACATTAAAGGGCAAATAAATCAACCAAGACAGAGAGGTGCACTTGAAAGGAAGTGCAACACCGAGAATAGATGGAACTTATGAGGTTGAATCATGCACATGTGAGCACTTCACCCAGGTAACCATAAGAATTGTGAAGCTCATGCCAATTTGAATAAAGAGCAAGATAATGATCATTATGATAGATGGAACTCACCGAATAGTTAGTGAAAGTGACTATTTGAATCACCTATCACTTCGCTAAAGAAACTATTAGCAAAGTTAATGTTACGGTGGTAGAAGAACAAAGATCTGCATTAAATGAGCAATTACTAACGGATTTTAGTAGATTCCATGGGTTTTATCAGATTTGGAGAATCTAAACACCATCAATGAGGTAGCTGAGAATGGCATATAAAAGAGCAGATGATAGAATAAGGAAGTTTCTTATCATTTTCAAGAGTTTAGAGTAGAGTAAAGAGTTGAAGCCACTAAACAATAAAAATGCTACCAGAGAGAGAACCAATCACCCACAGCCTCCCCAAGCGAGAACAAAAGAACATGAAGAATATTTCATTTTTCCCTTAGGATAAAAAGAGGCAAGTGAAGAGAATTTGATAGAGAAACTAGGTAGTATGAACTCCAAAAGATAACCAGGCCATCATTAACAAGGCAAGAAGCTCGATAGGCAAACATGCAGTCCTATTTCCCATAACTATAATCAGACTAAGCATAATTTTAGGAATAAAAAAAATTAACCAATCACACTTCAATAGTAGTAAGCTTGTGATGGGAAAGAAATGGCTAAGTGCATGTCCACCACAAGCATAGAGAGATGTGAAGAAAGTATGGGCGATAAGAGAAAAAACCATCGTAAAACTAGAAGTGTAGATGGTAAGAGTAAGCATCATAGAGATAGATCTAGTTGTGAGCACCAAGCTCACCTATATAGAGATGGAGTACCCACTAGATGTCATTATAGGGAAGAAGTGGGTGTCCTTTGCACATGTTTACAAGCTTAAGGACTATAACCATAGGATAGGCAACAACATGTAGGTATTAAATAAGGACTGGATGATAGATACGGGTAGAAAGACCAAGGTAGGCACTTTACTCTTCAACATCTCCATCAGAGACAAATTGCAAACTACAGATGCCACATAATTGTTTGAGCTACCAAGCTTTAGCAAGCTAAAATAATTGGTACATTTTATCCTCTTACGAGTACAGGGTGACCAATTTTACTTTGCTAGATGGTATACGAAGATCTTTGTGAGCCTCATTAGCAAAATTAAAGGGCTACCTAGCATAGGAGTAGACATACGAGAGATGGTAAAAGATGAGGTGGAGGTAAAAAGGGTCATAAAGCTCTTAGGATACTATAAGTCAGTGTTTTCATTCCCCATCAAAAACATCTAAGACCTTAGCATAAGGGCAATAATGTACCTTATTAGTGCCAAACTTTATCCTAGTGATCGATGGTCCAATATTAGTAAGACCTTGTTGTGAATTACCCACCACATAGTGTAAGGAGTAAGGTTTAACATCTCCAAGTTCATCGTAGAGGAGATAGTCAAGAATGCGCAAGAGTGTTATCGAGCACGCAAAACCCTTTGATGGGAGTACATGTTGATCCTAATAGTGATGAAAGAGATAGGTGTGCCAGATGGTAATGACGAACATCTATGGGTGTTCCCACCCAACTATGACTCCACTATGATGAAGTAATAGGACTTCATCTACCCACCCAACTTCTCACAAAAATATAAAACTAGAGTGTAAGGGTGGTTTGAAAGGTATGCAGAGGCCTTTGGGAATGAGTGGTGCATCCCATAAGGACTTACCCAATAACTAGTGGGAGAAATAACCTTTACCATAATGCAATACTTCTATGTGGTGCATTTAGCACTCATAGATAGGAATATGTCATGTTAGATCCAATTGCATTACATACTCTCGACCAAATACTTCATGACAATGCTAAGGAGAATCCCCAATGCATAATAAATTGAAATCCAGGTTGAGGCTGTGGATTATGATAGAAGAATGATGAGGCCCCAATTTGTGCACCCTGGAGCCAATGCCACCAAGGATGAGGAAGATGATAGTGATAGGCCTAACATCCATCCCCTCCAAAGGGTAATAATAAATGGAAGGGTCTTTAACCTCTATTATGAAATGAAGTCATACAAGAAGGGTGGAGATCTTGAAAAGGATGATGATCGCCCCCTCTTAGTTGACAATAAAGGGAGAGATGTGCCGATGCATCAAGCAAAGACACTCCAAATGAAATGGTGGGAAAATTAGAAGAGATCATGAAGCACATAAAACTAAAAATAGCCTCCAAAGAACAAATTGCACCCCCTGCTCCAAAGAAACACATGACATTCATGTAAGAGGGTGCTTCTTCCATGAATAAGCCAAAGAAAAGGACTAAGGTACCTATAACATTCCCTACCATAACCCTTGAAAATATGGAGAGAAAGGTGACCCTTGATTCCATAATAAAGAAGGAGATTGAAGAAGACAAAATAGAGACATATATCTTACAAGTAGGGGAAGGTGAAGAAGAGTTTAGTACTGAGAATGTTCAAGAAGCCTTACAAAGTGGTGTGACCACCGTGTTACAAGTAACAGAGGAAATGGTGATCCCAACATCCAGCACCACCTTGTTAATGAGCCCATTATGAAAACTAACATCGACACCTAGGGATGAGGCATCCCCAACAACCCCTCAAACTATCAAGGAGAAAAGAGTGGCCTCAAGGAAGATGGGACTGAAAGATGAAGATATCAAATGTTCTTCAACACTTGAAGAGAAGAAGTTTGATTAGGAACAAAAGAACGCCAAGCTAGAGAAAAGGGCCCCAAAGGTTCCCTTAAGCACAAGACCAATAATAGAAGTTGTCCAATAGGCACCAAGTGACCCCACCAAATAATCAAAAGCTACATAAGAGGCACACCTAAGTAGTGAGGGGGTGTCTCAATAGAAATAAGGCTATACTAGTATCATGGAGCAACAAATAGAGACAACTAAGGAGCACCAATAGTAACACGGTGACATTGGCAATGAAGGGATAACCCTAGAGGTAAGTATTGAAAATCCCTAGGATGAAGAAGTAGACAAGGAGGGAAATTTGATGAAGCAAACCCCAAAGACCAAATAAGTGAGTCCTATACGGAGCATGCCAAAGAGAGTGGTGGCACCAGTGAAGAGGAAGAACACATAGAGAAGGTTGTCATCGAGAAGGATGATAGAGAGTTGAACATAAGAGAGACAACATAGAATAATTGGGGGGATGAAGATCTATACATATATGAAATTATGCCCCCCAAGCTGACATGATAAGGATGCACAAATAACTCTCATTTTCAATAAACCACTATATGTATGAGCCTCAATTTGAGGTGCCTAGAGCAGATATTTTGAACATGGAAGATCTTGAAGAAGGGTAAGAATCCCTTCTTATTGACCCATGAGTCATGAACCCAGTTCAATATGAGAATGTGCTAATAGGAATGGCCATAGAATTAATGTGTGAGAACGTCATCAATGATGGCATAGTGAGGAAATATAGAAAGCCCCTCAAGGAAACCAAGGAGGAGGCACAAGTTAATAGGTTCAAGTTGTAACAGTTATGTGAGCACGTGGAGGCAGTTGAGCCATCTCTTTTGGTTGGCATCAACACTTTAGACCTTTTAGAGGTCGACAAGATTTATGTATTGGTGGAGTAGATGCTCCAAGACCACAACATGAGTTGACATAAGATGAAGAAGAAGAGGAAGACCCAAGTGTCAGATTGAAGAAGGAGCATTCAGATAAATTTCAAGAGATAGAATATCTCTTCTTGAAGTTAAAGGAGGATGTAAAAATAAAAAACACCATTTGTTTAAGCCTCTTCAACCAAGCCTCAGTAATATATGTGCACCTAAAGCAAGCAAAGGATGAGAAGGAGCAGTTGATGGCTCAAGTATACTCCATAATCAGGGTAGAATGATTACAAATCATACACAGCATGAATGTGCTAAGTAATTAGATCAAGGACCAGGAGTGGACATTAGAATAACTCTTCCATTCTCTACAAGATAAGTCCCATGAGTAAGGGGAGATCTTAGATGGAAATGTGGCAAAGGAAAAATCCAATATAAAAGCCTTTTGTAAAGTGCTAAATAAGATAGATGTACTTGTGATCATTATTGCATCCTCCAATATTAATATCACCACAAAAGAAATCAAGTTGGCCATAAAGGGATTTGAGGACTTCAACATCAAACTCCAAGAGAATGGACCTAAGTTTTGTACTCCAAAAATTTTGATGGCTTAGTCTGAGGGTGGACTAGAGTTTTTGTATGGGCTAATATTGGGCCCCTAACTCATTAGTATATGATTTATGCCAACATGGCATACACCTAGGCATGAGAAGATAATTTTGGCAAGTGGTTAGCCTAAGGGTTTTTATATCCAACTAGAGGTTGCAACATAAATATTATGCCAGCTTATAGGTGGCTAACCATCTCTCAAATTTTTAGGGCATCAACATAGATTTGTAAAAATGTTTTATGTACAGCACAGAGTTTGTAGAGTCATAGAGCCAACAATTATGATGATGGAGTTATAACACAACACTAAGCATGCATCTTCCACCCTGGTAAAGATGTTCCTGAAGGCTTATATAAAGAGCTCGACCCAGAAGAAAAAGAAGAAATGAAGAACTGCATCAAAGTTCTAGTGGAATGACTTCAAAGCCTTGCTCTGTAAACATTACTCTAGTGGCAATTAAGGCTTAGAAACAATATAAAGACCATTATGGCTCCAATTATATATGCCCAATCTTATTTGTGAGCCTCTGGGTTGTTAGTATTAATATATGAATATACACTCTGCTATGGACTTTGAATAGTAACAAATAATGTTGCATTAAATGTACTGTGTCTGGCTTTTGTGTCTTGTTGTATTATTAATACAATGCTAAGACTTGTAATATCATACTTTTAACTAAATTATGTTAATTAATGTTCATGCATTTTACTAGTTCATTACTTTAATGGAGTCTCTACAATTTTCATGATGTCACCATCAATTTGCATAAAGGATGAGTATAGATTTTGTGCTAGTAACCCAATCCTTGTTTAAATTTCATCTATTTAGTATGAGTAAAAGCAGCCTTATGACCCTTTAAGCGCTTATAAGATCCTAGGTTTAACCAGAGAAAGGCCTATGCCTATGGGCTTGCCTTAAATTTACATTAAAATGCTTAAGTCCACCTTTAGTGAAGCCTCATATCATGGAAAATTTAGCCCAATGTGGGCACTAATTCTTTCTCAATTATGCTTCAAGTGAGTGCATAAAACCTGTACCTTATGTGGATTAATGTTAGTGTAGTAGAGTGTTTAAATATTGAGCACACAAGGAGTATTCCATGCTTATACTTGGTCATAGTAAATTGAAACCCTAGACTTTACACAATACTAGGTCACCTCTGCCATCATATAATGTGAGCTTGGGTGCCATGAAATAGGATGGCAAAGGAGTTGTCACAAGTGGTGTGTCAAAGGTGTGTGTAAGAGAATGTTGGAATCCAAGGCATGTGATGGCCTAGTTGCTCCCTTCGTGAGATGTGACACTTTAAACTATAGAGAAATAACCTCATGCATAAGGGATTGTACATCTAGAGTAGAGGAACTAGCCACAAGTGGTGTAGCTATCATTGATGATTGAATAACAATCTTGGGTTGTGTTATCTGAGTTAGTTGAGTTGGAACCACTTGAGGTGTAACAACATTATTAATTATAGGGGTTGAATATTGACCATTGTTTGTCTTATTCTTGATTTCTAATATAGTAGTAGAATATGTGCATGATCAAAGGGTTTCTCCTAAATTATACCTTTGTAGCCTTGTAATACCGCATCTTTGTTCATAATTATGTCATTATCATTAAGTACAAGTAGAGTGTCTTGATTCTTAATGTGGACCTCATCTTGATCTTGGTTATATTATTCATCTTTGGATGCATTGTCATTGAATTCCATATAATCAGGGTGTGAAGGATTCATATCTAGAGTTGTAATAGGTTCCTTGTCCTTTTTATAGCATCAAATAGTAGGAATTTAAATGTGTTCTATAGGATTACCACCTAGTCTAGCACTTCTTCTTAATGGAAGAGAGATTTTTTAGATGGCATATAGTAAACAAATTTAAAAAGAGATACTAAAAAAAAATATATGAAATCTAAATAATTAATAGTAGTGAATGAAAATAGGATAAAAAAAGATACAAACCCTAAGAGCATCTAGGGTTAGGGTTTTTGAATTTAGGGTTTCTTTGCTCCAATTTAAATTATATGTAAAATATATAGAAACCCTAATGTGAAATTGATTTAATTTACATAGGTTGTCTAAAAAAAATAAAAAAATAAGAAGTAAGAAACGCTAAATTATTGCACAAAATTTGTATTAATGCAAGCTAGGGTTTGAAGCAATATGCGAAGTAAGACAGGTTCACCAAATGATTTAACCTTTTAGTGTTTTACTATGTAAAACCTATGTTTAGATTAAAGGGTTGATATGTCTAAATAAGTTAGATAAATTACAATAATTAAGTACTAATTTTTTGTATCATTTTACTTTCTTTGACTTTCTAAAAATAGTAATAAATATGCATAAATATAGACTTAAATTGAAAAGTGACTGTCACAGATAATATAGGTTATGAAAACTGGGTTCTTGGAAGTTCTGAGTGTCATTAACAAGATTTTGGACTCTATTTGCTCACTGAATAGTAACACCCCATATGGATAGTAGCGCCATGTTATTGTAGTGTCCTCAATGTGGAGGTAGTGTCCCATTTATATGATTATTCCTGTTTTTCAGGAGTACCTATGCCTATGTTCTTAGGTCCTATTTTTGCATGCACGAAACTTGGAGCTCTGTGTTATGCCTAGAAAACCTAATTTAGTGTGCAAACTCTAATCCTCCTTGCATGTATGGAATGAACAATAATTATGTGTTTGTTAGTAAGATAGGTTGGACATCCTTAATACCCCACTATGAAGAGAATTTCCTACATACTAATACTTTGAAGAGGGATCAAGCCCGATGTAGTTTTCCCACAAAGTGCATGATGCAAGTGTAACTAAATGCTAGAATGAGAGTGGACTTGGATGCCTTGAATGTAATTAAGCTTTGAAATTTTTGAAAACTAGACTTAAGGATGTTGTAGGTGGTAGTATGCATAAGTAGGGCAAAATAGGGATCAAATACCTTGCTTTTTCTCAACTTGTCTTTGGTTTAAATGTGTTTTTGCATCTATTTTCATCTAGTGAATAGTGGTCAATTAGAATTATATTTATGGAGTTATATAGCTTGTGTAGATAAGAAAATATGCTTAGACCGAACTTAAGAGGGGCACACATTTGAAAAAGTATCCATTGAGAAGAGCTAGGGCTAAGGATAATAACACCAAATTGGGGCACTAACACCTAGTTGGGGCACTAGTGCCATATGGCTATAGTGTCCCAAATGTGGCATTATTGTCCACTTGGCAAATTGTTGAGCAATTTGGGTTGGGATCTGAGAAGATAGTTCTAGGATTGTGTTTTGGCTGATTATGGGTGACTGTGGTTTACTCAATGACTAAAAAAGTGTGTCTAAGGCTTTATGACAAGTCTAGGGCTAAGCTAGAAATAGAGTAACTCAAGCGACACTCTTAGCATCCCATTCCCACTTTTAGGTGATTACACTTACCAATAAGCACTCAATAAAGCATTCAAGTGAGCAAACCTACCATATTCATACCTATTTATATATTAGTCATAGGAGCAGTATTCCCATAGGTCTGAAACATTTAGTGAGCAATTCATGAGCCATATTTTCCAAGTTAAAATCTATGTCATTGCATGCCATTTCTTATCACACACTGCATCTTGATACATACAAGCTAACACATATGGGAAAATTACATAAGTTTGAGGCCCTCTTTAAAGTATGGCTATGTAGGCAACTCCCATTAACAAAGGGGTCCTCTGGGCCACTCAACACAGTGAGCCCATTAACCCATTTTTACAATAATAAACTCTAAGGGTGATGAAGCTAGGGCATGATCATTTGACAAAAATTGGCATTCTATATGTGCAATTTGAAGATATTAGAAGAAAGATGATAAAAATCTCAAAAGGCTCTAGTTGGTTGCATCCACATCCAGTTAGTATTTCATACATGACACTTAAATCATAGTCAAATATCTACATCAATGTAATTGTTTAGATCCGATGCAAGAATCTAAAGCCATAGAAATAAAATTATCATAATATGAGGCATGTATGTTCTAGGATCACCTTTCAGTCCACTTCAAGCCTATTCAATATCAGACCTATATGAGCATAGCAAACCAACTAAGTATTATTGTTTCCTTTTCATTGTAATATCTATCAATAGTTATACTCTACTATTTTCAATAATATTAGTTGTATAAATTCAAAATATAATTTATCTGAGTTTCTATTAATTTGCCTACTTATTACACTAGTTCACCATCCTTGTGTAAAAGTTAATCTAATACCCCTTAACCCTAGATACCCATAATACCTAAATTTAAGGTTAAACACAAGGAAAAAAATAGAACTTTGAGAAGACTTGGAATGACTAAAGAAAATAAAAATACTCATAAAAATAAATTTACATAAATAAAAGGAAAAAATAATTAATTTCCCTTGGAAAGCATAATCCTAAAGGTTTTTGGAGGGAATTGCAACAAAAAGAAAACAAATAAATAACAATATCACATATACCAATTGGCTAGAGTATGCAAAGCTACTCTATGAAAGAGTCTATTAGAATCAAGATTACTAAGAGTGGGGGTGAATCAATCTTTAATACTTTAAACAATCTTACTTAATTAATTATAGATCATTTAGACAAACATATACATATTAGCAAGCATAAGCACCAATCCACAAGAGCATTAAACACATGAACACAATAAATATGTGGGAAACACTCAAGGGGAATAAAATCCACTGAAACACAACTTGGACAACTTGTTATATATTACCATGAATCAAATTTAGTTGAGCATCAACCCAACAAGGAGCATCAACCCCTAAATTTATCAAGCACCAACTTGACATTAGCAAACACCAACTTGTTAGGAGGCTACAACCCCCTTGTTGATTAAGCACCCACTCAATCAACACTCTAAGACTATCCACCTTACTCCTGTTTCCCTCTCACAATTGTTTGTGGTCTTCATTTGCTCTATCACACTCAAATTTGCCTCACAAGCCAAAACTATCATTTGCCTTCTTCACTCAATTAACCCTTCTATGGCTTGAAATTATCATGAAAGCACTCACGAAACCCTATAAATGTCTATGAATGATTCATATCATTTATTTTATATTTTTCACAACCTATGTAAGTTCACACAATCCTCTTCTTCTTCACTTCACTTCAACTCTCTCACTCTACACATATTATTAATCCTAAAAATGCCTAGTATATATACAAGACTTTTCTTGTTCATATACTTCTTAGTTATCCAAGCACCCTTATCATATTAGGTCAGCCATGGTATGGATCAAATGTGTTTTGAGTACCTTTAGATCTGACCTTTCTCAAAAAGGTCTTATCTCTCCTTTAGGTCTTATGGAGACCTAATCCCGCTAGGACTTATTAACACAAGTTACCCTTTGATCTTCTTCGAGAACATTCAAACACATTAAACAATAGAGACACATTATATTCCATCCCAATATACCTCTTTAAGTTCATCCAGGCTCTAAAACATTTTTTAGCTTAAACCACTACTTGGAGCACATCATTAATAATTGTTCATATTAGGGCCAACAATAGCTCAAACCAAAAAGTTTGTTTTGACCAATTGAACCAAAAACACTAATTTTCCAAATAAACATGGAAAATAAATACATATATATATATACTACATGGCCTTAGGATCATCACCATGTGCATTAGACTTCATAACTCAAGGTAGAAAGACTCAAACCCTTCTCTACAAGTAACCCACTCAAAACTATCACCTAGTCTCAAAACAGAGTCTTGAAGACTTGAACATTAATCTCTGAAAGAATAATTCCTATTACCTTTGACATCTTCAAGAGATTATTTGAAACTTATATATCACTCTCAAGTACAAATATTACAATTTTAAAATCCAAAAATTAGTCTTGTAAAACAATCTTTTATCTTTAGTATACACAGTCAAATTTGAACCAATCAACCCATTTTGGCTTTACCATTTCAATAAATTTCACTAATTTAAAAGCATCTTAAAAACATGGATAGGAAATTCATGTCTTAAAAAATAACAATATATGCATTGGATGCTTCAACTTAGGGCAAAGAGCCTCTAACTCATCACTCCCACTGGCTTACTCAGATTTGTCACTTTAGCTTCAAACATAGTCATGGTGAGAATGAATTTAAACTCTTGGGTAGACACTTTAAGATAATATTGATGCATGTGGATGATCTTATGATATCATTAGGTAACTCTCAGATATAAAGATACCATGGTAAATTGACAATATTGGTCTTACAAACCTGCACTAGACAAGTCAACTTATGAGCAACATTTTCTATATTTTCATTGACCTTCAAAACATCTAACCAACATGAAAATTTATTATAGGTCTTGAACAACAACCCAATGCATCTGTATCCATCACTAAATTCATTCTCACTTTTGCCTAGTTTTTCTCACTATCTGCATCATTAGGAATTTTAGCGATAGATCAACTTTCATGACCGGTTTAACACATATGAGGTTTGGAACATGCTAATAATCACCATGGAAATAAGATATAAGTCTCAAGCTTCAACCTCCATCCATTTATCAACTTTGACTCATTCAACCCTGCCTGCTATAGCAAATTTCTAAGAAATAAGGCTTTTCTTGTAGGGTCCACTCACTCACATGATAAACCAATGCCACCCAGAGATACTGGGAGAGTCCACTACATGATCCAATCATCCAACTAGGTTATACAATCCATTCTAAGCCATTTCCATCAAGATTTTCCATATCGGGTCATTGTTAGGGTTTTAGAGAGGGTTAAGACCATCTTACAGTCTTAATGATCATTCATAAATCTTAGGATCTTAATCCAAAAACTAGTGCTTGGAACATTGATATAGGACCCTTCCCCATATACCATGAATGGCTTAAGTTCTCATGTAGAGATTAAACATGCAAATGAGTACATGATAGTTCTTGGGTTGAGAATTCTTCATTTTGTGCACACAAGAAACCTAAAAACACATTTCATGATTTTTCTTGCATATTCAGCCTTAGACTCGGTCAACATACTTGAAACAACATGAAATAACTTTGTCAATTCTTATTTGTCCATGATTATCTTGGAAACTGATCCTGATAGACTATTAGGCCATTGTCTATCTCTTTGCTCTCTAAGCTTTTGATCTGTAGATCACATTAGGCCTTGAAACACACATTTTAGCTATTGTCCAAGCACTCTCAACCTTACTCACATGATTAAACAACTTCTCACATGATACACCATTTTTTTCATCCTTCATAGGTCTTGAAAACATCTCATGGCACATTATTAGGTTAGGCAAAGTCTAGAACTAGTCTAGTTACATGATAGTCTTGTAGGTTCTAATGCAGTAGACTCACCTTGAAGCTCTCCTAAGTGCACCAATGCTTCATATACATTCTCAAATGTCCTTATATATCATCTTATAACTTTGTACATTTATATCACTGAGCCACCATGCTCCTTCATGCACCAGACTAGCCATCTTATGCATAAGCTTTCTCAAGAACCTTGTACTCAAGAACTAGTACACAAGCATGCTTACCTTGTACTGAACCTTGACATTAGCCTTAGAAGAGTCATCAGGTTTCATTCAAATTATCTCTCAATAGAGAGACAATAGGTTGCCTTCAAATTCTCTCTTATCACATGGCTTCCTTGTCACATACCACTTCACCATTCATCTTTACCAAATGTACCTTGACATCAATGAAATCCATCTTGACCTTGACATCAATGACATCCACCTTGACATCAATGACATCCATCTTGAATTTGTCATAAATGACATTTATATTTACAATGACATCAATGATAACACTTCTCAACAAACTCCCTCTTTGTCGTTGATGGCAAAACATTCTTTACTCTACTTTCTTTCATCTCCCCAAGCTGATCAAACCCCCTTCTTGGACTTGCTCCCCCTTTGACATTAATGACAAAGGGTCCTGCATAACTATCATTTGGAGTCACACCTGTATAGACTACCATAGCCAAACCTTCTTGCTGTAAGAGCTCAACATACATAATTTGAAACATCAAAGCACCAAGCTCCTCCTTACTACAAGCATACCTCTTTCAGATGAATTCTAATAACAAGACCACTACTCAATGTAGAACAAACTTAGTCATAAACTTGAATAGCTCCACCTCAAACTAAGCATCCATCATGCTTCTGCTACCTAAATAGTGTCTCCATGAAGCCTAATGGAGTCACCACTTCCCATAGGGCACTAAAACAACTCAAGTTTAGGAGATACCAAATGTTGAAAGCAAAATGATTAAGAGGAGGGGGGTGAATCAGTCTTTAATACATTAAACAATCTTACTTAAGCCATCATAGATCATTTAGATAATAAGCATGAGCACCAATACACAATAACATGAAACACACGAACACAATAAATATGTGGGAAACCTTTAAAGGGAATAAAACCCGCTAAAACATAGCTTGGACAACTTTTGTTACATCCCAATTTCACCCTATGATTTATAACCTTTGAATCCATAGATTAGTATCATTATAAATCATAGGGTGAAATCTAGGTGAAATCAAGATGTAACAATTTGTCCTATAAGGCCATGAATCAAATTTAGTTGAGCATTAACCCAACAAGGAACACCAACTACTAAATTTATCAAGCACCAACTTGACTTTAGCAAACACCAACTTGTTAGGAGGCTATAACCCCCTTATCGATCAAACAAATACTTAATCAACAATATAAGACTATCCACCTTGCTCTTATTTCCATATCATAATTGATGATGGTCTTCTTTTGTTCTATCACACTCAAATCTACCTCTCACACAAGCAAAAACTGTCCTTTGCCTTCTTCACTCAACTAGCCCTTATATGGCTTGAAACAATCATGAAAGCACACATGAAACCTAGTAGATGTATATGACTAATTCATATCATTTCTTTGATATGTTTCACCACTTGTGTAAGCTCACACAATCCTCTTCTTCTTCATTTCACTTCAACTCTCTCACTCTACACATATTATTAGGCCTAAAATGCCTAGTATATTTACAAGACTTTTCTTGTTCATATCTTTCTTAGTCAGCCAAACACTCTTATCCTATTAGGTCAACCTTGGTATGGATCAAATGTTATTTGAGTCCCTTTAGATCCAACCTTTCTCAAATAGGTCTTATTTCTCCTTTAGGTCTCATGGAGACCTAATCCTATTAGGCCATGTTATCACACATTACCCTTTGATCTTCTTAGAGAACATTAAAACACATTACACGATAGAGACACATCATATGTCATCCAAATATACCTCTGCTAAGTTCATCTAGGATCCAAAACATTTTTTAGCTCAAACCACTACTTGGAGCACATCATTAGTACTTGTTCATATTAGGCTTGTGCATACCTATTAAGTCTATTTTGACCAGTTGAACCAAAAACACAAATTTTATAAACAAACATGGCAAATAAATATACATATATAAACTTCATGACCTCAGGGTCATCACCATGTGCATTAGACTTCATAACTCAGGGTAGAAAGACTTAAACTCTTCTCTGCAAGTAGGCCACCCAAAACTATTAACTAGTCTCAAAACACAGTCATGAAGACTTGAACTTTAATCTATGAAAGAATACTTCCTATTACCTATGACATATTAAAAATATTATTTAACACTTATATATCAATCCCAAGTACAAATATTATAAGTTTCAAAGCCAAATATTGGTCTTGTAGACTAATCTTTTGTCTTCAGTACACACAGTCAAATTTGAACTAGTCAACCCATATTGGCTTTACCATTTTAATCACTTTCACTAATTTTAAATATTTTTAAAAGAATGGATAGGAAATGTATTAAATAATAATTATATATGATTTTTATGCTTCAGCTAAGGATAGAGAGCCTCCAACTCATCACTCCCACTGGCTTACTCAGATTTGTCACTTTACCTTCAAACATAATCATGGTGAAAATGACTTTCAACTCTTGTGTAGACACTTTCAAAGAATCCTAATGCATGTGGGTGATCCTATGAGATTATTAGGAAACTCTCATATAGAAATATACCATGGTCAAGTGACAATATTGGTCTTGCAGACCAATCTCATAACCTTACACCTTCACTGTCTCATCTGCACTAGACAAGTCAACTTATGAGCAACATTTTAAATATTTTCATTGACCTACAAAACATATAACCAACATGAACATGTATTATAGATATTAAAAAACAACCCAATGCATCCGGATCCATCCCTAATCCATGATAACACATCTCTAATCTCATTTCTATCTAGTTTTTCTCATTGTCTGCATCACTAGGCCTTTTAACGATAGGTCAACTTACATGACCAGTTTAGCACATCTAAGGTTTTGAAAATACTCATAAATAAAAATGAAAATAATATATAAGTCTCAAGCTTCAACCTCCATCCATTTAGCAACTTTGACTCTGTTAACCTTGCTTGTTATAGCAAATTTTTGAGAAATAAGGCTTTTTTTGTAGGGTCCACTAACTCACATGACAAACCAATGCCACTTGGAAATAATTGGGAGAGTCCACTACATGATACACTCATGAAACTAGGTTATCCAATCCATTCTGAGCCATTTCCATCAAGATATTCCATATTGGGTCACTGTTAGGGTTTTAGAGAGGGTTAAGACCATCTTACAGTCTTAACGATCATTCATAAAGCTTAGGCCCTTAATCCAAAAACCAATGCTTGGAACTTTGAGATAGGAACCTTCCACATCTACCACTAATGGATTATATTCTCATTCATAGATTACACATGCCAATGAGTACATGACAATTCTTTTTGGGTTGAGAATTCTTCATTATGTGCACATAGGAAACCTAAAAACCACATTTCATGCCTTTTCTTGCATATTTTGACCTAAGAATTGGTCAATGTACCTAAAACAACATGACATACCTTTTTCAATGCTCATTTATCCATGATTACCTTGAAAACTAATCCTAATACCCCATTAGGTCATTATCTTTCTCTTTACTCTCTAAGCTTTTGATTTATAGCTCATAATAGGCCTTAAAACAGACCTTATAACTATTGTCCAAGCACTCTCCACCTTACTAACGTGTTCAAGCAACTTCACACATGCTTTACCTCTATTTTTCATCCTTTATAGGCCTTGACAACATCTCATGTCACCTTATTAGATCAGGCAGAGTCTAGAACTAGTCTAGTTGCATGCTAGTCTTGTAGGTTCCACCCTAGTAGACTCACCTTGAAGATCTTCTGAGTGATCCAATACTTCATATACATGCTCAAGTGTCCTCAGACAACATATTATGCCTCTATACATTCATCTCACTGAGCCACCATGCTCCTTCATGCACCGAACTAGGCATCCTATGCATAAGCCTTCTCAAGAACATTGTACTTAATAACTAGTACACAAACATGCTTACCTTGTACTGAACCTTGATATCAACCTTAGAATAATCATCAGGTTGCCTCCAAATTCTCTCTCAATAGAGAGACAATAATTTTCTTTCAAATTCTCTCTTGTCACATGGATTCCCTGTCACATACCACTTCACCATGCATCTTTACCAGATGCACCTTGACACTATTGACATCCATCTTGATGTTGACATCAATGAAAACACTTATCAACAGAGTCTAGGATAAAGATAACCCTCATGTAATTAACACTAAGTTTTTTTCTATGAAAGATATCACTCAAGGCATAAACAAGCTAGTAGGGTATAAGGTGTAAGACATATATGGGCTAAAAGCTGAATATCCAAAGTGGGGCTTGGAAACCTCATATTGCACATCAAAATCATATTCAATGGTATCATTCAGGAAGGCTTAATGATAACTTAGATGACTAGTGTCAATATCCCTCTTTATAAAAGTGGCGATATCAATAATCTATCTAATTACCAAACCATTATGGTCAATCCCATCCTTGGAAAGCTATCTATTAACATGGTAGAGTGTAAAATTAACAACTAGGTAGAAAAAGAGGGTAAAAGAGCAAAAAGTCAAGCAGGGTTTAGGTTGAAACATTCCACTATCAATCGCTCCATCACTCTTAGACACTTGATTGAAAAGTATGGGATACTTAGGGAGAAGAAGCTTTTAGTAGTTTTGTTAACTTCAAAAAAACATTTGACATGGTCCTTAGAAGTAAACTTTAGAGTAGAATGGAGGAGGTTGGATTTCTAGATGAATATAAAGTGATAATGCATAGACTCTACGAGCAATTTAGGGCCAAAATTAGAACAAGTGAAGGTATGCTAAAATGCATTGGAAGTGACATTGGAGTCAAATAAGGATGTATTATATCTCCCACCTTGTTTGGGATATACATTGCTAAACTAGAGGAGTGCATAGATAATGCTGGTGGAGGGGGTGTCCACCTAGATAATTATGTTATAAAGTTACTTTTATATGTAAATGATCTTATTTTAATTGCAAAAACAACCCATAGTTTGAGATAACATTTGAAAACTCTAGAGATTTTTTACTAAGAGGTGGGAATTCAAGTGAATACTGGAATATAAAAGTCGCGATATTTTTTCTATGGAGAAAAAAGAAACAAATTGAGTTCCTTTTCAAATGAAGCCTGATAGAAGTAGTGAAAGAATACAAATATCTTGGGCTTGACGTTCACAACAAGCTTAGTTGGGAGACCTATAGGACAAAAATAATTAAAAAGGGATTGAAGGCCTTATACTCACTACAAAATAGATGCATGGATGTATAATTATGGAATTGGAAAACTAAGAGAACCTGTTCAGCCTACTTGTCACCCTAGTGGTCCTATATGGATGCAAAGTTTAGGGAAATAATGTGTTTGACCTAAATTGGACACATATAGAGAGAATCCAAATGCATATAATAATAATCAATGTCAAAATTAAAGCCTTAGTTTCATATGAGATTCTATTAGTACAAATATGCACTTTTCTATTGGAAGCATCGCCAATGACTTGAATTTTAGGTTATTTAAAAAATATGCAAAGTATGGAGAATCATCAATGGCCCAAAATGGTAATAGAAGTAAAGCTAAGTAAAATAAAAATACATGGATGAAATAAAAAAACAAATGAATGAGCAAATGGGACATCAACATGCAAGAATGTTCAAACACCAACAAGGAAATTAAAAAATATGTGAGAGAAAAATTCAGGACAACAATGTGGACAAAGCAGCTTGGATGGTAGAAAGCATACTATATCAAAGAGTTTAATCTTGTGGGAGCACGAGAAAAAATATACATAGAGACGTAAATCAAATGGAAAGCAAAGATGTTGATTGCATAATTGAGTACTAACTCACATCATCTTAGGAGTGAAATTGATAATGGGACAGTGTCCAAGGAAGAATGGAAAACAAGAACATGTTTATTTTGTGACAAGGGAGTGGTAGAGATAGAATGACACTACATTATGAAGTGTGCAACTTATAATGACATTCTTACTAAGAATAAAGATAACTTGGAGGTTGACAATTTAACCCTGTTATTTAAAAAGGAAAGGTTAAATAGAATAACGAGTTTTCTAATTAAGATCTATAGTAGAAGAGTTGACATTGACAAGAAATTAGAAATTTTACAATATTAATAGAACAACCCTTCTATCAAGAGATTATATTAACACAAAATAATTTTATTGGGAGAACTTGGTCTTATAGACTCTTTAGTCTAGTGGACGTTATTAAAATCATTCATTCATTCATTTAGATGCGAGAGGTGAGAGTTTGTTACAAGAATGAAAATAAAGGTTTTTAATAACATCCACGAGGCTGAAAAGGAATCCAAGGTGGCTTCTCCAAAGAAGTATTGTTCCTGAGCATTGAATGAATGAATGAAAGATTTTAATAATGCCCACGAGGCAAAGTAGTCTAAGGGACCGAGGGTTGTAACAACACTACCTTTTGTTAACACAACTCCATGGTACAAGCGTTGCCCCTCTGATCATGCAAAATTTTAGACCCCTTTTTTATGCTAACTCTTTTACTGTAGATTTTGATTATAAAATTTGTTATAATAACCATCATTTCCTTTGTAAACAAGTCACCAAAGTTGTCGACCCTTAAGTTATCTTTGTACTTGGTATGAATGTCATTATAGGTTTTGCATTCTAAGATAAAGTGTTGTTCTATATCCACTACCCTCTTGTCACAAAATATATAAATTCTCATTTCTCGTTCTTCCTTGGGTACTATCCATCTCCCTGTTTCACACCTAAGATGACGTGAGTCAGTCCTCAATTGAGAAATCAACATCTTTGCTTTTCATTTAATTTCTGTCCCTATGTATGTTTTTTCCTCGTGCTCCCATGTGGGATTAAACTCTTTGATATAGTACGCTTTTTTTTGTCTTGACTATTTTGTCCACATAGCTGCCCTGAATTTTTGTCACATATTTATTTATTTCGCCCTTGGTGTTTGGGCATTCTTACATGTCAATGTCCCAGTTAATCATCTATTTGTTATTTTATTTCATCCACATTTTCTTTCTTCTATTCAGTTCTTTTTCGATTACCATTTCAGACCATCAATGATTTTCTATATTTTACATCTTTTTTAGGTAACTTAATGTCCAAGTCATTGTTGATGCTCCCAATGGAAATGTCCCTATTTTGGTTAGTAGAATCTCATATGGAATTGAAGCTTTAACTCTTAGGCTACTTATAATTAAATATTTTTGGATTCTCTTTATTTATCTCTAATTTGGATCAGACACATTACTACCCCAAACTTCACATCCATATAAAACTGCTGGTATGACGAGTAGGATGAATAAAGTTCTCTTGGTTTACTATTTCCATAATTTTGCATTCCTACACCTATTTTACAAATAAATATAAAATCTTCCAATCTTCTTTTATTCTTTTGTCATGCACATCTCCAAACTAAATTTATTGTGGAAATTGAGCTCAAAATATTTGTACTCTTCCATTACTTATAGTGAATTTCCTTAGAAAACAAACTCAATTTATTTACTTTTTCTCTGTAAAAAAAAACATCATAACTTTTATTTTGGTAGTGTTCATTTGGCTTATACATTAGAATTTAAAGTTAATTTATTTTGGTAGAGGTTCAAGTTAAAATTAGAAATTTAGCTGGCATCTTTGAAAGTTTTAGGAGCGACATCGGAGTTAAGCAAGGATGCCCTTTATCACCCACTCTTTTTGGCTTACACATTGACAGACTTGAAGAGTGGTTAAATTTGTAGGGTGGGGATGGTGTTCACCTAGGGGAATATGTGATAAGGCTCCTTTTATATGTTAATGACCTTACTCTGATTGTTAAGTCCCCTCATAGATTGCAAGAACACCTTGATGCCCTTGAGCTTTTCTGTAGAGATGTTGGTATGCAAGTCAATACCAGTAAGACCAAAATCATGATTTTCTCCAACAAAGAGAAAAAAATCCAGCACACATTCCTCTTTGACGGAAATAGTCTTAAAGAGGTAAATGAATACAAGTACCTTAGGTTTGACTTTAATAATATGGTTAGCTGGGAGACTTGCAGAAATAAAAGAACTTTAAGAGGTTGGAAAACATGGTATGCCCTTCAAAATAGATGTAGAGAAGCTAAATTATGGGATTGGAAAACTATTCAGACTCTTTTTGGATTGTTGGTAATCCCAATGGTGCTTTATGGGTGTGAGCTTTGGGTTAGTAGCTTGTCAGAGTCCAAGTGGAAGCAAATAGAGAATTCAAAAACACATGATCACCAGCAAGTTCAAGGTAAAAGTTTCAACTCCGTATGAGATCTTGTTAGCTGAAACATGGACTATTTCGATGGAAGCCATGGCAATGGTGCGTCTCCTAAGATATCTCAAAAGAATCGAATAGCTGGAAACAAGTAGGTGGCCTAAGGTAGTTTTCAGCGATGTGCCCAATAAAAGAAAAAGTCTTGGATGAAGCAAAACAACAAGTGGATGATCAAGTGGAATATCTATTTGAACGCTTGTCCTAATGATAGCAAAGATATAAAAGCTTTTGTCATAGATAAATTTTGCAAGTCTATGTGGGGTGGTATGTTAGGGAGAAAGATGAATTATTACCTTGAGGTGTTCAACTCCACATGTGATCATCAACAAAAGGCTTACATTGGGGCAAATATCCCTTGGAGAGCTAAGATTTTGATTGCTCAGCTTAGAACTAATTCCCATTAGCTTCGATGCGAAACGGGAAGGTGGAAAAGGCCTAAAGAAACTTGGGAAGAGAGAGTATGTGAATTCTGCAATGCAAGGGTAGTTGAATCAAAAAAACACTTTATTTTAGGTTGCGACGCTTACATAAACATCAGGGCAAAATATGTAAACTTCTTGACAACAACTTCTTGACATGATCTATTTATCGAAGGGTTTTTTGAAAAAATTGGAGAGCTCATTCTTTCTTTGAATAAAAGAAGAAGAAATACAATGCATAAGCAAATATGACTCGGTGGGTTGTCTCATAGGCTATTTATTTAGCCTCGTGGACGTTAAAATTTCTTTCTTCTTCTTCTTTTTTGTATTGTTTTGTTTCCCGAAGTCCAACAACGTCATATCTCAGTTTATTTATAGGACGCAGAGACTTGCCGTATATATAGCCCTTTACAGACGAAATCAGAAACTGTTAAAGTCACCTGCGTGCAAAATGACGGACTCAACGGTGAAGTTCAGCGTAG
Organism: Torreya grandis; assembly: GCA_037957365.1. NCBI lineage: Eukaryota > Viridiplantae > Streptophyta > Pinopsida > Cupressales > Taxaceae > Torreya > Torreya grandis. The sequence continues at coordinate 986,355 of JARHVA010004315.1, read as the reverse complement.
TGTGTGAGATGTTAGAGGCAATTATGCGAAGCCAAAAAGGTGCAGTGAAGTGCAAGCATGTGCGCACATTTCTGGATCATGTGTACAAGGGGCACGAGTATTTCAGTGCATTTCGGCTTATGATGCCGCAGCTGGACAGAGAGCGGGGCACATTTAACCTCAAGGAAGCTCATCTTGCCAAATGTTTGACGGAGGCTCTGGGCCTCTCCAAGGACTCCCCCGACGCGCAGAAACTCTTCAATTGGCGGAAGGGCGGTGCCAAAGCTGGCGCCAATGCCGGAAATTTCCACATGGTCGCAACCGAAGTATGCATTGTAACCCTCATTTTTCGCGCTCAATTTTGCTGGGGTTTGTTGTTTATCTTAATTATGGTGTTTATATAGCTTTGAGTTGGGTCTATGGCTTGGGGCCGCTTTGGTCTGTGCGAGTCAATTGAAATCCTATGTTTGCAAGGCCAAATTAAAATATTTACAAGTAAATTATGACCTCTTCAATTACGAAGAGAGCCATATGTTTGGGGTTTGATAGTCTGATGAGGTTAGTTAACATGTTCTATCAGGACGCGTCCAGGCTATTTTCCTATTCCTATATGGTTTCTAGGGTTTTTGGGTACTTCTAGGCATCCCTTTCACGTTCTCACGTTTGCGGATACCTCGCACTCTCCTAAAAGGGGACTTTTGAACATATAAGTTAAGTTTGACTAGATTGAACCAAGAAATCAATTGGATGTCAATTTACAAGCAATTTTGATTTAAATAATACTGATGAATGGAATTTATATCAGAATACCTGCCTCTTTGAATTGACTAGAGAAGAGGGTTTAAGAAAATGGTATTGAATGTAGGTGCCAGGTAATTTTTCGGTTACTTAAGACTTATATTCAGTTTTTGCAATACTGTCGAATTATTTGTTCTTTTTGAAGGTCAACGGAAAACAATTGAACAAAAGTGATCTGCTTTTTGCCAATACTAAAATAGTTCTGGACCCGCTTCGAGTAAAATGCCAAATTATGGTGTTTTTCAGCTCTTAATAATATAACATGTTTGCTGCTCTTAACAGAGGACGAGAGCTGCTTCTAAGAAGAGGGAGGCATGCCTGATGACCGCTTGCTGAAGTTGCACTTGCTAGACTTACAATTGCCCGTAGATTTCTTGCCATAAGAAGAAGGGATAAAGAGACTAGATAGATGCTTTTCGAAATGCATTACTCAGTAAGACACAGCTAAGAAAGACTTATTCCAAGACAACCCTACACTACTAGCTGTCACTTTTTGTATCACCACTTGCTCCTTGGGCGGGTGCTTGTTAGGGAACTTTTGGCCATTTTTGGCCCACATACCAAGCTTGTGCCCAGATGGATCAGGTTGCTAATGGATGAACAGATAGACAAAAGTTCTAGATGGAATGAGTGATCCAAGGATCTCATTTTACCCACAAAGCTTTTGAAACACTTCAAGTTCACTTAAAGTGTAAATTGTCAATTTCTAAAGGATAGGGCTAGAGTTGCAGAGAAGGATTCAAGCAATGTTGGAGGTTTGTCAATGATGTTTCCAAGGCAACTGATGGATGATATGGACATGTTGCAGAGATCCTATGGGGTGTCAAGAGTGCTTGGAATGACTATGGAAGTGTATGGTATTCATCTGGTTCTTCATTGTGTTCATCTAGACATTTTGGGTCTAGTGGTAGAAATTCTGAGTAGGCAATTTGCTGATGTTATCATTGCCACGTGTGGACAAGTCAAGGAGAATTGATCATATGGTCGTGATCACATTAGTTCCAAGAATATATGCGCTAAATTTCAGGCCATGTGTCTAAGCGCGACAAAAGTTATGCATGTTCAGAGTTGTCTCCTCAAGCAGTTTCACTAAGTTTCCATACTTAGCCAATTTGCAAAGGAGCTCAAATAGAGTTGAGTGAGCATATTGATGGCATTGTATCTTGCACGTGTGGCATTCTCAGGAGAAATGATCATATGGGTTTGTTCAACTTAGTCCCTAGTTGCTACGCGCTAAGTTTCAGGTCATACGATGAAGCGCAAAAGAAGATATGAGGGTGCAAAGTTGACCTCCCAGGCAGTTTGAGATTGTTTTCTATGATAAGTACATAGACGTCATGCAAATCACATAGGGTAGCTCACTTGAACATTTTGTAAAAACAGTTAGAAAGCTCCCGGGACCAGCTGATCAAGTGGGTTCATCTCGTTTAGTATCAAGAACATCTCCTGAAAATTTGGTGCCTCCATGACCTCTTTGCTTCCAGATCCAAGCCTTCAAAGTTGGTCAAAAAGTGATTGGTGTCCGCGTGAATGTCAAAATAAAGCCCGAGCAAAGCCAATCCTTTTGAGCTTAAATTTGACGGTTGCGCGAACGTCGATGACAGTCGCGTGAACATCATTTGACGGGAATGTGGACGTCAATTTTAAACTCGTGAAATAGCCATTGGTTTTCAAGCAGTGGGTACCAATAGATCTAACAATCTGAGTTGTATTGTAAATCTTGATCCAACGGTGTGAGATGAGTCAAACAATCAAGGAGCTCGAGAGATTGATAGGGGGCACAAGCGTGTAAAGTGACAATCTGAGAACAGGATTCTGAGTGCAAACGTGGGATTGCCAAGTGGCACAACCTCAGACAAAGTTGACAAGTCAAGAGTAGGATCGATGGCTCTCGCTCAATTGTACAGATTGAAATCAATGGAGCAAGATGAGTCAATATGTCAACAAGCTAAGTCAGATATCGACAGCCAATTAAAACAAAGGTGAGTCCAGGGGTTTCGATGAAAGTTGAGAAACCATTTTCGACCAAGGAAAATACGTCTTGCAGGATCGTCCTATCGCCATTGAAGTTTGATCCAATGCCATTAAAGGGACACATTGATGCAACCAAGGTGATAAGAACATAAAGGACTGCCATTAAGGCTAGATATGGACCTCTGGTTTGTAAACTTGTATTGGACAGGGTCATTCCTACAACTGTGTTCGCCATTCTTAAAGGAGGACCTGCGTATACAATGAACTCTTGGTTCTTGCATAGATAGAATGGGTCTATTTGGATCTATTATAATCCAGAAAGAGGCTAGATAGTATATAGGTTCGTATTAATATGGCAGCTATAGGCAAACCAATAATCTTAGATTTGTTTTCCGTCTATAAGATGGACCTATGATCCAAACACGGAAATAGAGTAGATATGTGATTAATGCAAAGGGTCCTCGTCTTTTAGCATGGCCATATTTTTGACAAGCAACCACCTAAAATGCACAAAGCCATGTTTCTGTCAGATCCATGAGCATGAAGTTTTGTCTTCAAGAGATGGCGTGAGCGATCAAAGAAAAGGTCTAGTGTTGAGAACTGCAGCTAGGGGCATTCAATGCATCCTCGAAACCTTTGGGGACTTTCTCACTCAATAAGCCATAGGCAGTATCTTGATTGATCAAAAAGGTGGCAAGGCTTTCATTGGCGAAGGAGCAAAAGGTGGCAGCTTAGGTTCAATTAATGACCCGGGACAGTGTGTTCCTTCTCTGATGGCGTGCTCCCACATTCTTTCTTTTTTTCTTCTCCTATATATTTTGGTCTCATTCCCATTGAAGGGGTTCTTAGCTCTTAGAATTTATCATTCTTTTATGGGACAAGGATGCTCATTGAGACTCTTGCAAAAGTGTGCTTGTTTGATATGGTTAAACCCTGTTAAAATATTGTAAGAACTGCCTTTTGAAGTAATAGGATCAAGCCTATCTCGTCTTTAATCAATGCTTAGTATGTTTATGTATGGTGAATTTGTGAAGGAGAGTCTTCCTAGTTTACTTTCTTTCTGCTTGTCTCTTTGAAGGTGTTTTTAAGCTAACTTACAGGTCTAGATTAGTGTTCTATTTGGAACCTCTTCTATGAAATATTTATGCAACTAGTGAGATTGTGAAATTGAGTAAGCCATAGTTGCCTTTTGCTGATCCAGTGTGTGTTTAAGCTTATATGAGTGTCCATTTAACTTTGATGCATCACTCTTTTAGCCTTCTTAAAAGCTCTTATCATCTTTCTAGCCCTTTTCCTCGTGAAGCATTAGTTTAGGTGAGCATCAAGAGGAAGCCGGCCTTCTCTGGAGGTCCAACCCCACCATAGGTGATCCACAGCCTGGGGTTGTTCCCATTGTGTAGCTCAATTGGAAGGAGCCTAAAGAACTCTCTCCAAGGGTGCAAATCAAGCCCACAACAGTTTCTGGCACACTCGATGGGACTACAGTCCAAAAGGAAGATTGATCAAAGTTGATGTTGGTTTGAACAAATTTGCAGCAGTTAAGCTCCCAAGCAACAGCATCTGACGACTCTAAAAAGAAGAATCAACACTCTGGTGTAGAGCGGTAGTTGTCTCTCATGCAAAAGGTGACAACAAGGTCAACTTCAAGAGTTATTCCCTTTGAATTTGTTGAACTACCTTTAAATTCAACAAAAAGATTAAGGTTTGCCAATACACATCCATATTAGGGAACCTTTGCTCCTAGGTCATTTTCAAGGCCTACCCCTGCAAGAAGACCGTTATTAACCCCTTGCATAGCCATGGCAACCCTTAGAGCTTTTGTGGCTTTTAGTGGCCAAAGTCCTCTGAACCTTGCCCAATATGATCCTATCCCAATTGCAGCCCTTAAAAGCGTCCCTTATTATGCTAGTGACCAAGCTACAACACTTTCTGAGCACCTCATGGACAACCAATTTTTGCAATATCCATAATGTCATTGAGGAAAATATAGCTATTGATCAAAGATGATCTTTAAAAATCTGCAGGTTCACATGCTAAACCAAGTGCTATCCTACCATTCAAGGCTAAGAAAATATTGGTAATGAGTATTGTGTTTCCAACTGGCTTATTTCTCTCTGGCCTGTTGCCCCCCACTCCTTGGACAGTGGATAACTGGCATTAATGGTAGTAAATCCTCAGGGCTCGGATTGTTGTTTTTAATTAATTTATTATCCTTTTATATTTGTGGAAGGGTATATAGGCTCAGTGTATAAGGAGACTTGGAACATTACATATTACCCCAGCTGCAAAAGGGAACTCAAGGGATGACAGATAATATTTGAAAGTCAGCGTTCTTGAACTTTTTGTCAGTAGAATTTTCATTTCTGAACATTTCCAGCCACAGCTAACTAAATGAAATATTTTGTTATTTCAGGTTTTGCATCAAAGGCAAAGATTTACATCTGGTGGCCTAAAGATTAAAGATGTAAATGATCTACTTGATCGATTGGCAGCAGTTGAAAGCAGGTGCACTGTTAATCAATTTCTATCTATGTAATTAGTAATAACGAAATTGATCTTCCAAATTCGGAATCATTGGAATAGGTCATTGAATTAACTATCATGATCTGTATTATTTTAGTGGGGCTTGGCATCTTCTATCTGATTCAAGAGGCAACTTATCATGTGAGTCATGTTGACGGTCCCAAGTGTCTTATAACAAAATTCTGCAGGTTGATATGATTTAATTGCTATATTCTACCCAGATGCGTTTTCTGAACCTTGCAACTTAGGAGGTAGACCTTGTTATTGATCCATCACTACAGTAAACATAAGGTTTATAGTTTTGTCACTTTTGCTTAAACAGAATTCTGCCAAATGTTTAGAACAAGAACTTGTGAACTCGATACTACATGTATCAAGGTCTTTGAACTCATTAATGATTTTGAGAGCAAACAAAAATTCTGAATGCGTAACATGGACTCCCGTAAAGTTTTGCAAATTCTCATTAGCAACATATTCTTAATCTTGAAGGGTTTATGAATATTGTGGGTCGGGTCTCTAACTAGCTTATAAGGAAAAAAAAAAACAATGATCAAGAATGGGGAGGAACTCAGTGATTTCCTATATATACACCTGTATTTTTTATAAAATAAAATTGAGATAGTTACCAAAATTATGGTTAATTTCAAAAGCACAATCATCAAAGATTTTGGTAACTACTAGAATAAACACAGAATATTTCTGATTTGGAAGCAACAGAGGAAATCCATAAATTATGCTACCCCAAAATTTAAAAAATAGCATTCTATGCTATGAACCGCTTCCCTTGTAACTCATCACACATGAAAACAAGAAACTAGCATTCTTGTTAGCTTGCAATGCAAACTTAATCAATAAACTAAGGATACATGAAAATTGAGAGCAGAGTTGAACTTTGGTCTAACCTGTGCTTGTAGGGATACTTATGTGGGCGGCTTTCTGGTAGAATATCCTCTAGGGTCAAACACAAAATGACCATGCATACGCCTTTCAATAGGTGGTATCTCAACGCGTGACTACACCTTGTAACCACATAGTTATGGATACTAGGTCCTTCACTTAGTTCCTCAAAGCCTTAAGGCTCAAATCTTAGAGGATAAGGATTTATAATTTGTGTTTGAAGCACAACTCCTGCCTCTTGGGTTCTCAACCTCAATCATATCAATTCTACATCATGAAATTGTGTATGAAGCACAACTCTTACTTCCTAGATGGAATCATACAATTATCGATGTCTAACAGGCCACTTAGCATGTCTTTTATTTATTATACATTTTCAATAAATGTTGAAAGGTCTATAAAGCATACACAATTCTCCTCATTTTTTTTGATAAAGGTTAAATAATATATTATCAAAAAAGGGGAGCAAGTTCCACAATTATATCAAGAATCTTGGCACAATTTCCAATAGAAGTTTGGCAAGTAAGAAAATAACCCCTAAAAGCATGCTTACATTTGTTTTTACTTCACCTAAGCATACTTAAAAGGAACAAGCAAGATATTTGCAGGATCTTGCTGTTATCATGCAAGCTTTTGTAGACTCCTATGCTTTACTATCTATTCATCTTTTTCAACAAGAATCTAGCGTTTCTAAAACAACTTTATCTTCGGTATACTTTACTAAACCCACCAGAGCCTTTATTCTAAAAAGAACATGCATGCATTTTGCATGAACATGCTTTCTCCATGCATGCTTATCTACTAACAAGTATGCATGCATAAAAAATAAATATGCATGTTTTGTTTGGCATGATCGTACTTTCTTTTCTCATGCCAAGTTTTATTACCAAAAAAGAAGCCCAGGGTAGAAAAAATGTTAAAAAACCACCAAAAAGCCCACCTAAAAGGAAAGAGTGTAAAACACTTCAAAGACACCGGTCTACCTTAATGAGCATAAAATGGATTCCAAACATTTAAATGTGAATATAGAAGATCACCTTAACACTAACCTTCAGAGTAAAATTTGTATTATGAAACATCATTAGTACTAATAATCATTGAATTTTTTTCCAAATAATATAGGTCTGCCATCGTCCTTTCTGTTTTCTTGTTGGGTTGAGCCACATTGATATTTGCTAACCAATCTGCGGTTGCATTGATTTCTCTATAGCAGTTATTGAAGGATATGTTAGCAAATCTAGTTTTTGCTTCATTGTCCACTTCTAGATAATTTGCGATTTCCAATGATGGTGACTAGAGATTTTTATCCCTTGTTGGAACCAAGTTTGCGCAAAGATATATAGCATAAAGATTTTGGCTAAGTATTGAGATTGTGCAGGCTATTTTGGGTTGTGTGTAGAAATGGGAGAAGTCAACAAGAGTGCGCAAGAGTAGATGTATGCAAGAATTCCAGACAACATGCAAAAGAAAGGATTGTGTAAGAGTAGGTATTGCATAGAAGTATAGGTGTCGAAGTAAACCAAAGGACATGCATGCTGATGAGGTGGAATAGAATCAAATGTGAATATACCTGAAAGGATTAGTAGAATCTTTTAGAAGTGGTATACTTGGATAAATTGTTATTAGTAAGTCGGTGGGGAAATTCTATAAATAGGACCCCTGGGCTCTCATTTAGGACAACTGAAAATTTGGGGACATTTTGTATATTTTAGCATATTGTATGTTGGTAAGGTTTGAAAATCATTTTGTAAACACTGGAAGAATTTGTCTATGTATAAAAAGTTTGAGTATGCACAATTTGAATGTATTGTTTTGTACACGCTATTGATGATGAATGAATAGAAGTGGTTTCTTGTATATCTTGTGTGTGATTTGGTTTGGTTAGAGATGATGAGGTAAATGATATATGACGTGCATTTCTACTGTTTGTTCTTTTAATTTTTGTAATCTTCTTAATGGCTGGGGTCTCGAAGTCTCTTGTATGCTCTGGGTGAGTGTTTAATCTTAGGGCTAAGTAATATGCCAACACGCTTGAGGTTGTGTGTGTTGTGAGAACTAGGGTTTATTTGAAGTTAAATGTGTCCAATTCTACAACAACATTTCGGTTGCATTGGCATGACCTAATCCGCTTAGGTTATGGAAATTGAGGGTTTGTACGGAAGATCACATCATGTTGGAGCATGTTCAAGTATATTTTGAGTCTAAAGCTTTGCAATTCATTTAGAAAGCTCTAGGTTGTGGGGATTTGAAGCCGAAAGTGGCTAGGCCAAGAGATTTACAATGAGTTGTATGAGATCTTTTGGTGCGAGTATCTAGAGCATTTTTTCGCATTGCTATTTGCATATGGGCAGGATCAGAGTAGGAATTTGGGGAGATGTGATGCTTGGACGTATGAGCGAGTGAAGAAATTGCACGAGATTGACTAGGTCTGGATGCGTGGAGTTGATGTATTGTGGAAGGGAGCTCTGAAGAATTTTTAGTTTCAACGTACACCTAGCCAAAAGAAGCATATTTTCCATTTTTTTGGCGCAAACCTAGAGGATATTTAATTAGGCTGATATTGCTTTAGATGAAGATGATGACAATTGACTTTGGCATTGAGAAATTAACTATGGAAAGGCTAAATGACTCTGTGCATGGGCTAGTTGGAGAACAGGTGGGTGAATAGTAGCAACTCAACCCGGAATAGTGGAGGGGGAGGAAATCCCTAGGGAAAATGACACTTTAATCAAAAGGAAACGAAGACTGCAAACATATGTTGAACAAAGGGAAAAGGTGATGACTTCTCAAGATCCCAAGAATAAGGGAGGATCAAATCAGATTTATGCCATGAAGACTCGAAATAGGAGAGGATATAAGATTGGTTCGTGCAAAAGATAGATGTGTTCCAACGAAAAAGGAGAAATGTGTAATGATGAACCCTGAAGCAAAGAAGAGTCAGAGGAAGAATGGATTCCACAATTAGAATTGAGGCACACGCAATAAGTCTTTGTTCTAAACTCATTCAAAGTAGGCTCCCATGTGTATATTAACCAACTAGAAGAAATCTATGTGGAGACCATAGATTTAATCAGTATAGGGGAATTAGTGAGAAGTGAAAGTGAGAATTGTGTAATAAGGCAATTAACACCAACATAGTTAGAGGCATGGTAGTGCGAAGATTGTCCAAAAAGCAATCATCAGTTAGGTAGTGAAGAACACACTACTAGGGATGTGTACATCATGAGGACTAGGAAGTTTGGTAATCAGCGTGACAATACCGATGATTAACCCAACAATGACTATAGTCAGCTCCACTTCAGCGAGGGGTAGATCCTAATGTGGCAAGCACAATAGTGGGTGGAGGTATACCACCAGGTAGAGTTAGTGTGTTGGCACAAACTCAACAAAAATCACCACAAATCATCTTTTACGAGAAATCAGTAAATCTACTAGAGTAAAGGGGTACAAAAGATGCATCAAACCACATTCATGAGTGAAATTGCATGGCGCGCAAAGGGGGATAACATCTCCAAAAAGAAAGTGTAGTCAATGTTTAAATAAACTGTGGGATAGAGCACATATTTGGTATATGAAGTATGATCCTACACAATCTATTATGTCTTTAAATATGTTGAATATTTTTGAAAGAATTTCATATTCTAGAGTTTGAACAACATAACATTTTGGCACTAAAAGAGATCTAGCAGGATCCATCAGAGAGTGTACGTGCACATGATGCACACTTTAAAATACTATTATCTCATTTTTCTAATGATATTCCTCCATTGGAGCATGCACGATGGTTTGTTGGTGGAATTTGGACACCTTTCAAGAGGCATTTAGCTATGAAGACCTTAGCGGATGCGTGAGAGGCACTCAAGGATGCCCTAAGATTGGAAGCAGCAAGAGGGATGGATATGGGGATTAGTTCATTTTAGGAAGCCTAGATGCAAACATGGCTGCTCAATTGCAGATATTGACATCGAATTCTGTGTAGGAGAAGAGAAAAGGGTTGTGCTGCACTGATTATTACTGGGTTAGGCAAAGTCGTGCCTTGATAACCACGATTAGTTACTCGCTGATATCTGCGGTTATCAGGGTTTTGCCCGGCCTGTAGTAAGTAGGGCAAAAACCTGTTTGCTCAAATTTTTCCGAATACTCACTGTTACTTGGGGGTTACCCGTGGGTTTTAATACAGGGTCACTATAAACAATGAAAAGTCTACAAGTCAATTAGAAAATTGCAATCACATCAAAGAGATCACAATGTCCAAGCCCACAAAAGCTAAGTAAGAAAATTATTTCTTTGCTACAAAAATGAGTTTGTCGAAAGATCAATATCATAAGTTTACTAAAAGGATATATATTAAGGTACACCTTAGAATTTTACGAATAACAATTAAATGGACCAATGGGCTCATCAAATTCTTCTTATATCGAATATTGAATGATGTGCATATTAATGAGGTATGCCTATATATAACTCGTTATTATAACAATTCTTTTCCCACATCAAAAGTCTAAACGGAAATCACAATTCAAAGTCTTAAATCAGACGAAGTATGCAACTTCATAACAACAAGTTCATCTTAACATGAAGACCATAATGTTACCATTTCATAAAAAAGATAAACTTTTCTAGGAGAGCGGTGAAATCCATTTAAAAAAGCTATCAGAAGCCAAGAGATAATCCCATTCAGGAATCAAAAGTTTATAACAGTAATGGCCACAATATACAGGGAATCTTGAGAACATCCCAATTGATACCCTTTTTGCCAAAAAGAAGAAAGTCCTGTAAAAAATAATCCTGTGAGCAAACAGACACTAAATAAATGGAATCAAATTAATCTGGGAAAGCTCTGACTGCATCATTAAGCACATTTAAGTGACAATATCCATTCCAATCAGCAACAACTTGTTAAGGCACCGACATCCAACAAGTCGTGCTACTTGATACAATAACAGATCACTTGTTTATGATAGTAAACCAATCCATGACAGCTGAGCACATTCCACCCGAATATTCAATATCATGCTAGAGCAACAAATCTTTCCCCAAAATAAAGGCACTTTTAACAACCTTTGGCTTGAATATGAATCCCTTGCATGCAATCACTGAAACAGCTCACCTATGCAATGAATCCAACCTAAAACACATTTCTATTAAAAGACAATAATATATTTAACCATTTACATATGAAAACCTTTTTTGCAATCCATAAGATGCATCACATGCAGTTTGAGATGAAAGAAAATGGGTGATCAAGCAAGAGAAGGGCAAAAACTTTCCCAATTCTTAAATTCAAACAAAATTTCTTTTCCATTTTTCAATATTCATACTCAACATCTCATTATAAATTCAAACGGAGGAAGAATATGTTTTGGGGAGGGGTTCAGTCTCATCCACTCGTATCTAATGAATGTAACAAGGAGAATTAATAAATAGTTGTAGTCAATCATAGAAGAAGATTTCCCTATCATAGAGAATTTGAAGGAAATACTTTTTTGGAGAATATACAGAAGAAAAATGCACATACGACAGTCTATTTAATTTCCTGTTTTCATTTTAACTTCCTAAAGCCCTAATAATCTTTTTATCAATACAGATAAAACGAGGAGGAAGATAAATGAATGCAGACAGATACCACAATGGGGCAAGGCATATTTCCGTGAAAGCAGTATATATATATCTTAAAATATCCTTCACATTCACTACCCAGGGTTTTTTGCCAATCCAAGTTTAAATTAGAGAGGTCCTACACGATTTATAGATTTCTGAAGAATACTGTGGCAGATCCAACACACAGGCAGCCAAAAACTTCAGTGATTTTACTTCAGGAAGCAGATCAGATCTTTGATCCAACAGCACTCCAATAGTCTAAACCTCCAACAACACTCCCATAGTTTAAATCTGTAGACAGTCTAGAATGTCTTGCCCCTTTTATGGGAAACTGTACAATAGGCATGAGAGATGAGAAATTCCCATTAAGGGTGGTTAAAATTTTCATAACAAATCTCTCTTTAGCTTTGCTCCAAGTAGACAGCCGTAAAGTGATTTTGTAGGGAGAATTTTTGATGTTCTTTAAATTTTTATTTCTCCTTTGTGATCAGAAATCAATTGCCTAGAGGTGTACAAGAAGTTCAATGTCATCCCACCAAGGTTTTAAAAGGAAACAGCCAGAAACGGCAAATAATCAAATGAGAAAGTTGCTAGGAGCAGTGTACCCCATTTGTTTGGCCCTAAAAACCTCATATGATGCCGAAATGATCTTGAATTTGATAGGGAGATGCATTGCCAGGAAATGGAAACTGGTACGGAAATGCGGATTTTTAAAAAACCCTTGGTTTGGAAACGCTTGGAAACATATATATATATATATATATGCCGAAATGATCTTGAATTTGATAGGGAGATGCATTGCTAGGAAATGGAAATGGAAACTGGTACGGAAATGCGGAAACGCAGATTTTTAAAAAACCCTTGGTTTGGAAACGTCTTGGAAACATATATATATGTTTCCAAGACGTTTCCAAACCAAGGGTTTTTTAAAAATCCGCATTTCCGCATTTCTATGTTTCCAAGACGTTTCCAAACCAAGGGTTTTTTAAAAATCCGCTTTTCCGCATTTCCATACCAGTTATATATATAAACAATGCATGATACTCATTTTTAGTCCATAAAAGATAGAACACTTAAAAAATATAGTATTCATTCAAACTTAAAAGACAAAATGTTCATCAAATCTAGAATAAATCGTCCAGATTGTTCTCAAAATCATGAATGTTACTCTTACTATCTCCACTCTCACTAGCTCCACTCTCAACCTGTTGTGCATAACTTCCTTGATTGTCATCATCGACACCAAGTAGTGAAAGTTGGGCAAGAGTAGCTGCAAAAGCATCCAACATTGTAGAATCTGGATGAATATACCAAAGTTTTTTAGGCCCTTGGATATAGTCCTCAAATTTGTGTGATAAGAGGCGCAAATTGGAATGCACAAATAACAAATCCATAGCCTTCTTGGATGCCAACTTGTTTTGTTTAGCTGAGTGGATAAAGACATATATACCAATTCTGCTTTGCTGAAGAATTACTAGCCAACTGTTACCAAAAAAAAAGTTAGAAGTTTCAAATTAGTAACAATATACAAAAATATATGTTAAAAAAAAAGTTTATAGAAATTTCAAATTAGTAAAAATATACAAAAATATATGTTAATAACTTAATAATGTACCTATGAGAGAATTTTGATGGCAATTTGTCATAGGTACTTCATAGCCATTTACATACCACCGCTTGATTTCTCCCATGCTACCTTTTGAAGCTACAAGCATTCCCATTGTGGACTAGATTAGCTACAGATGGATTAGGAAAAAGTCTTCTGAATGCTACCCTAGTTCTATTTGCAACTTTTGAGTCATCATATTGTTGTTGCCATTTAGGTAACTGTTGTCATCAAATTGTGCACCCTAGGACGTTTTATGGAATTCCTTCAATTTGATGCAACATTGAATCATCCCTCAAGTTTGTGGGAACTTGTAAGAGAGATGAGTCTCTAGGATTGAAAAGGGCTAGCTCCCTGAATTCTTGTCTAAGTGTATATCACCTAATCTAATGCTTGTTCATGAAAAGAGTCAAGAGTCTGCATAAAACAGAAAACTATGCTAAAGAGGTGGTCCACCAAGAATTTATCCCACCCACTATCACACTTCTATTGAATAAAAATGCTTTCCAAGACTAATTCCATGCATTGAAAGATACTAACATAGTGTTTCAATGTGAAGGTAACATGCTTGAAACAATCAACAAGATACTTGACCTAAGGGGTAGATTGCACACCATAGGTACAATTGCATACTTGAAAGAGAGTTTATAACATTCAACACACTTCACATGACCTGTTAACATCAGAACCTTTGTTCAAACATGAAGGATAAAGGGAGTAAGGATGATGCGATCACTTGGCTCCGCTATACATTACTCACATACTCAGTCAGAAGTTCACAACTCAGAATTGGTCTTGTATTCAATGTTCAAAAGCAAAGTGCAATGTCATTTTAGAAGGGCTTCGCCATACCAAAAATGTGGCCCCCCTACAATAGCCAAAATGTCTCAATTTATAGAACTTTGAAGAAGAGGTAGAGAAGAGAAGTTGAAGAGGCATAAGGACATGTGTTATCAATATGAAGATCAGTTATAGATGCATGAGAGAGATGGATGGGGTGAGCCATGAAGGCTTACTTGTCCAAAACAAGTCATGAGATTAGTGGCAAGTGGCATAAAACCTTCAGGAGTGGCATAGGAAATTGTTTCTATCGAAGATCATCCATGAGCGTTTGAAATTGAAAACAAAGAAGTTGACACATAGCACTACTGAGGGGAATGGAACTCATGACGACAGTTAGAAAATGTTCTTTCTAACTGCTAGCTATCCTCTGGACTCTTGTAGTTGTCGATTTCGTGGAAACAAGGACTCGAACCGTCAACTTGTCTATTTTGCTTGCTTTGTCTAAACCAGATGCTCGGGATTCAGCCATTTGTTATCTCCACGTCTGTTCTCATGTTCTTGCCAAGTTTTTTGAATAGCAACGGCTATTCTTCGTAGTTTAAAATTGACTTTCTGCAAGCCGTCATCTTTGTTTGAATAGCAACGACTATTCTCGGACAATTTTTGCGAACATTTCCTTTGGCTTTTTTATTTGGTCCTCTTTGTTGCGGAGGGGTACCTTTCGAAAAAACTATGGAGGACACTTCCCCGAGAAAAGTACCCTTCGGGGAAATTGTTTTGAGCACTTTCTCTACAAGAATTCATTCGGGCTATCTTTCCGAAAGAATTCCTTCGGACTTTTTGTTTGGCCCTTCAGACTTTGTGAAATGGACCGTCTAGAAAGGACACTTGCCTGAAAAATACCTTTTGAAAATTTTGCGGAGGACCATTTCAGCGGCAAGGTACCCTTCGGAAAAGTTGCAAAGTACCCTTCGGAATTTCTGTTTGGTCCATTTTCCTGCAAAAGAACCCTTCGGACTTTTTGAAATGTACCTTTCAAACTTTTTGTAAAGGACATTTTGCTTGAAAAGTGCCCTTCGGAGAAGTTGCAAGTGTCCTTTGGAAAAATTGAAATGCCCTTCGGGAAAGTTGCAAAGTACTCTTCGGCTTTTTGGAAATGACTTTTGGAAAAATTGAAATTATCCCTTCCGAAAAGATGAATTGGACTGTTCGGAAGGAAAAATACCCTTCGGAAAAGTTGCAAAGTACCCTTCGGCTTTGAAAATATATCTTTCGGAAAAAATGTGCAGGGTAACTTTTTGGAGACTTATCCTTCGGGAAAGTTGAAAACAAAATGTCCGAAAGAAATATACTTAAAGAAAATTGCTTCGGACAAAAAGTCCGAAAGAATTCGGCAAAGGCTTAAAACAAAAAACCCAAAGGAATTTGGCACAAGCTTATCAAAGACTAAAAAATGAATTTTCCGAAAGGATAGACTTACATTTGTTTCGGGCTTTGTTAAAGAACACTTCTTCTTTAGAAAAGCTAAGTACTGGACTTGGCCAAAGGTATAGACTTAGACGTTTTTTTCAAATAGGGGTGCCCAATTTTGGCCTAAAGGGCCAAAATTTGATCAACAGTAACCAAAGTACTTCATTGCTATAATATTTGGGATTTCGAGCATAGGCAAGGAGATGCAGTGGGGTGGTTATTTTATTCCACTTCATCATGACCACATTCTTAACTTCATTGTAGAAGTTTTCTTCAGGATCTTGCTTTTTTTTAAATGATCTCTCTCATATTTTTAAACATGGAGTCAATTCCATCATAAATTTATGCTATGCAAGTTGTTTCAGTATCTGCATATATGATCAAAGATAGAATGGTCTCCATAAACCTGAGCAAGCACTCAACCTTGGCCTACCAATCATCATCAAGTATCAATGATTTTATCTTATGGCTTCTATTTGTGGTTGTTGGCCTCCACATAATCCTAAAATTGTTAGTCACCATACTGTTTAAGGTCTGTTTTACCTTCACAAGTTGTCTAAAGACGAGAGTGTGAAAGACAAATCTCGTCTCAACAACCTATAAAAAAATTAAGACTTCTATAAAAATTTAAATACAAATTTAATATAAATTCAAATAATAAAAAGTTGAAACTTAGAAACTAAGAATTTGTTGTCTTAAGTTACGTTCAACAATTCCAACCTCGAGAATCTCCTAAAAATGGTTTGGAATGTGATGATTTGTGACAAATATATGAATGTGACTTGTCTCTGCATATATCTGCTCTATCCACAAGATTTTTCCAATATTTTGCAACATCAAATTGAGGGAGCGGACTGCACAAGATGTCCAAAATATGTGTTCATATCTCCCCTCTACAATCAATCCTACTATTCTACAATTTTTGCATTGTCCATGATGACTCGGGAAAACATTTTGGGGGCCCAATAATTCAATAGCCTCTATCAAAATGTCGGCAAGAAATTGAGCATCTTTCACTTGGCTTTCACAATGAACCACCTTTAGGAACATTTATTCTTTAGGACATACTACAACATTTACCAAGGGCCTATTTCAGGCATCCTTCCATCCATCTGAAATAATGGACACCCTTAAATCCTTCCATGAATCCGTAATTGGCTGCAACGAAGTTTGTATATGCTCTATTTCTTTCGCTAATGGTGTGGTTCCAACCTTCTTATAATTAGGGCCTTTATACCCTTGTGGAGCTTAATTGATGGATTTCAACATTTGTCACCAATATGGTGACCTCAATATGGTGACCTCAATGTGTTGAAGGGCAGCCCGCATGCATAAATTTATCGAGCAACCAACCAACAATGCCCCTTGTCTCAACATTAAATGCTTTTTCCAATGCTCCTTTTGGTTTTTTTGTGAGGTGGTCTTCGTCTTTTCATCCAAGGGTGTTTCAAGTCGTTGAGCCCGAGTTTAAAAGAAATGATGATTTGAAGTTGAAGGTGTGGGTTGTTTTCTTGAAGGCGTTATTTGCAAAGGAATTGTTCTAGATTGACCTCTTGCAACAACTTATAAATCAATTCGCTCTTGCTCTCTTATGTAATCCACCATTTTTTGCTTTTAGAATTTTGTCACACATTTTGATCTCTATTCCTCCAAATTTTGTTAAATGAGTTTTGACTCGAGTATATGAGGACTTATATGTCACATTGCAATTATTGCAAACCCAAATACGAGAGCCACTACCAACAATGTTCTACACCACTCTCATGTCTTTAAAGAGAATCAGAATCGTATTTTATGGGAACTAGAATGTTTTCACGTAGATCTTCTTCCTGGTTTGCTTCACCGTGCTCTTTCCTTGATGCTGAACTCGATGCCATGGATATCCTAATCTGCTTTTGATCACCAAGATCACCATAAAGGTGCGAGGTGAGAGCATACATAAGAGTTAAATTGTTTAAAAAACAACAAAAAAATCTTGAAAGAACAAATATTTAAAGCTTTATGCCATTTTTTTAAAATTCTAAAATTATTTCTATTTTTCTAGATCGGGTTACACACAAGGGGGAGCATACACAGAAGTTGGAATCAGAGTTACATAAAGACAAAAAAACCCTTAATATTATCTTAATTTGCTTCTGATCACTAAGGTTGTCATAAGGTGCGAGGTTAGAGCATAGACAGTGTTAGGATGTTTAAAAAACAACAAAAAAAACTTAAAAAAAAAATATTTTTAAAACTTTATGCAAATTCTTTAAATTTCTAACCCTATTTTTGTTTTCGCAGATTGCAAAGGTGCAAAAGAAGAGCATATGCAGAAGTTAGAATGAGACTTGCATAAAAAAACTAAACTCTATTTAATATTAATGATTCTAATCTGTTTTTTATCACCATGATAAATATAAAGGTGTGAGGTGAGAGCATACACAGAGTTAGGTTCTAGGATGCTTATAAAACATTTTTTCTTAAAAACAACAAAACTAGAATCAGAAAATAAAATTTTAAAGCATTTTAAATATTTTTTGAGTTCATAGATAGAGAAATTTTTTTCTCCATAAAATAAAAAATGGAATAAATTGTTGCAAGAAATGCCTCCATACTCCTTGTTGCAATGTTTGCCTCCAAATTTCTCCTTGTTGCTATGGCTGCCTCCAAACTCCTCCTTGCAATGGCTGCCTCCAAAATTCCTCCTTGCAATGGCTGCCTCCAAAATTCATCGTTGCTCTTGTAAAAAACAACAAAGATGAGAGCGTGTTTTGCCTTTGCATTGAGTGTGTTTATATAGGTTTTAGATAATGTATTCTAGAAGATTAGGGTTTTTAAAATGTATTAATTGTTTATTTTATTTTATTTGGTCAACTGTTTTTCTTGTTAGAAACATTCCAGAAACGCCCTGACATGTGACATAAATGTCTTAGAAATGTTCGAGCATGTGACAAAAATGTCTAGATAGCTTCCAGACCTTTCTAGCACATGCCAAGGCGTGCATGGTACATTTTCAGGTAGTTTTTAGGATGTTTCGGCACGGAAAACATTTATAGGGCTGAAACAGGGGGATCTAGGAAGTTTCCTTGCAATGTAGAGAGGGAGGATATTGGCATGGTGGCCTAGACATTTGCAAAGCATTAGGGCAAAGCAACATTGGAGAGTAGGTAAAAAAGGTCTTTGTTTACATAGTTCACTTCTGGAAAGTGATTAGTTTGTATTTTCCCACATGGATGCCCTACATTTCATATGGTTAGCATGAATACGGGTTCCTTCAGTTGACACAAAAATCAAGGATTCTAGGAGGTGAAATCGAGCTCGGATGATGAGAAATAGCTAGGACAACTTAGATTCCATAGAAATAAAAATGATAAAGATCAAAGGTTGACATCTTGTTAATAATAGTATAATATATCTCAACACATTAGGGCTGTTTTTGAAAATTTAAGGCAACGTATTTGAGAAAAGTGCAGGTTTAGAGGCTAGAGTAGAGGAACTGCAAGTTTGAGCTCCAAAGGGATCCATACCATTGCAAACTTTGATATTGACAATTGTGGCCTTAAAATGTAAGTTATCGGGTACATTAGCACTAGGGGACCGGTACAAATCCCAATATGATCCTCCCTTTGGTATGCCCTGGGTATGTATTGGCCAATCTGGGTACACCCAGGTCCGTCCAAGGGACAGACTTGGGTAGGTTGGGATGTACTTGGGTTGACCCACTAAGGACCCATAGGGGAAACATTAAAAGAACGTTTTTTAAATTTACTTATTTGTGACTAAAATATCAATCAACTTAGACTTTAAAATATGCCACTCTAGTCATTTGGGTGACATTGAATATGCCGAAGGAGACATTCACACTTTGACTTTCACTTCTTTGAGGATCAAAAGAAACAAACATGGTCATTTGGATTTTTAATGTTCAATACGAAGAACAAAATTTTGGTGCATCGGCACTTTGTGTTTGTATTGATTGCAATTCGAAGTGGGGTGCCTATATAAGAGTAATTACAACAAAAAAATGTTGTGTATAGTTGGCAGTCATATTCGATGAGTTAAGATTTTCCTTATCACACATATAATTAATTTGGAACAACTTTTAGTATTTAGAAGCCCATGCCAATTAATGCAAACATAAAAGGGTGCACAAGTGTTCAAAACACAATTCCAATTAATGCAAACACAACACTATTGAATATCTGATGAAAATACTGTAAATAAATAAAGATCTACCTAAGTGCGGATTGAGTGGATGGTACCTTGACAAATTGATAGTTGGAATGAAGGAAAGAGCAGTCGAGAGAGACCTACTCGAACATGACTTGGGTTTTGATAGTGATCGAGATGCTAGAAAATGGGTTCTAGAGTGGTGCATAAGAGCTCCCAGAAAGATGGCAGTGATAGTTAATGATGACTAGGTCAAGACTGTTCCGAAGAGGGCAGTGACCAGAAATGAGATCTGAAAGTGCCAGGTTCTGTTGAAAGTGTTAATGTTATTACTTCACTGTTAGTCAACCATTAATTAATGGCTGGTTATCAACCTTTCCAACTATTGTAACTTATTTTGTGCTTAATAAAAAGACGAACGCACAAATGTGTGTTGTATGCCTTCTATTTCTCTTCATTCTTTCAACATTTATAGTTACTAATATTGGTATTAGAGCCATTGTTCAAGGAAGCCCTAAGAGAAGGGTACGAACAAGTTGTAGAGTTTGAAGAAGGCCTAATAGGATATGAATGAAGGAGGATAAGAGGTTTGAGGAACCCCTAGGAAGATTAGTAGGGTACAAATCATAAAGAAGAGGCATTCATATACAAGTCTGTGAAAAAATATACTAGAAAACCAAAAAAATTGTCATTGAAGAAGACGTCGTTGAAGAAAAGGTGTCGTGAAGGAGAAAATGAGATTTAGTTTACATAGTTCACAAAAATCATGATTTACTTGCAGGTTGTCATGAGAAGAGGAAGACGCATTTTGTGTCGAACAAGAAGAAAAATCGTGCAAATGAACTGGAACGACAGTGAAAGGAAACTACAGATGCAAAGAAAAATCACAATTTCTAGTCGTGTGAAGGCAAAACAAAATGTGTAGATCCAAAGTAAAATCATGATTTCGATTTGCATGAAGACAAATTAGAATGTGTTAGTGCACGAGGGAAGAAGGAATTTGCAAACCAGATCACGAAAGACCAGATAGAGAAGTGTGCAGATAAGATGACGAGAAGAACATGATTTGATTTGGAGGTAGTACAAACACAACGTGAAAGCCTAGATCTTAGATCGCTGATTGCTAGGACACACAACGTGTTTTATAGTGACAAAATTTCCAAATTTACTGGTATTTAGGGCACGCGTGGAGGATTGCAACAAAATTAAAACCTAGATGCAACACATAAGATAAAATGATGATTTGCATGCAGATGCAAAGACAAATCATGAAGGGGTTAGGGCACGAAGAATGAAAGTGTATGATTTTCCACAACATTTCACTCGATTTTGTGTAATATATTCCCTACACGCGATTTGCAATGCTGTATGATTTTGGGATTTGTAGTCATTATTGTGTTGTATAATTTTTCTAGTTTGCAGTTTAGAGCATTTGTTTTGTAAGAAATTTTAAAATTCAGATTTAAAGTGGATTCAAATTTTAAATTTTGCGTTTCCCTATTGCATTGAATTTTGGGTCGGAGGTCAAATATTGTGTAAAACGGTGAATATTCAAAATTTGGTTGTGTTGGAAGCGCTTAAATTGACTGGGCATAATTACAATGTTTGGAGTCATAAGATTTTAAAAATTGTAGAATATCGTGATAGTGATAAAATTATTTTCGGCACTGAAGCAAGACTTGTTACAAATTTTGCTGACTATGACAAGTGTCATAGGGAGGCCTTGTTTTTAAAGTTGTCTGTGTGAGATGATATGATTTCTGAGGTCCATAATGCCATTGAGTCAAGTGCGCTTTAGACTAGTTTGAAGAATAATTATCAAACTTTGGAGAAAAGTCGGGTTTCTTACATGAAAATTTTGCTATCTTTTTACAAAGCTGTCTAGGGATGAGTTTTTGTCAGAACATCTTCTTCGGATGAAACATCTCCGAGATCAATTCATAGCCATTAACAAAAGGGTGGATGATGATGACATGGTTGCTCTTGTTCTAAACAACTTGATGCCCCCATATGAATCTTTCATGGATGATTTACACATGATGGTAGAAAGCCAGACCCTAACATTTGATCAAGTTAGTTCATATTTGATGCAAAGAGAATGTAGATAGACACATGCAAATGAGTCCAGTGTTGGACAAGCAGAGAGTGCATTTGTTAAATTAAAAGGGAAGTGGAAATGTATCTTTGTTAATTCATTTTCTAAGTGCCAGGTGAAGTGATTTTATTGTCATAAGGTTGGGCATCTCAAAAGGATTGCTGGAAGGTGACAATATGCATTATCCCAACAAATCAGTCAAGTGGCAAATGTGGTAGCAGTTGAAGAACGGGATTTTGAAGAAGAGTATGTCCTCGTGATATTATACCCAAATGTTAGTGCTACCAGTTTCTGGTTCATTGATTTCAACACATACAAACATTTCACATGTTGTAAGGATTGGTATGTCAAGTTTATTGCATGTACATATTTTCTTATTCAGTTTCATTAGCTAATGGTTAGTCATAAGTAGTAGAGGGGCTAGGAGATATTTGCTTTGTGGTGAATAATGCAAGAAAAATCAAAGAATGTTAGGTATGTTCCTAAAATTAGTAAAAATCTCATGTTTATTAGTCGGTGAATAGAAAGTCCCAACATTGCTATGCATAGAAATGGAAAACAATGTATTGTTTTCGATGTAAAACATGGCAGAGTAATTTCCCTACTTATTAGGCAAGGTGGTTTGTATAGACTTGTTGACCCTACCATAGTCAATGTAAATGCATGTGTGGGGGGGACTCCACCATGCAAGTTGTGCTGGAGGATGAAATTTCTTATATGCTTGTTGACCCTACTCTAGTGAAGTTGCATACACTAATTGTGGAGGGAATATCGACTATAAAGGATGTGCAAAAGGTTGCAATTTCTCAACCAAATGTATGGGTAGTTGTGCGGGAGGATGAAATGCCTCTGTTTAAGGCATTGGCTCAAAGGACTGGAAACAAGATTTTTACTTTAGTAGAGCATGGTCATTTTGCTATTGTTTCTAACCTTTTTTTGGTTCTTAAACAACCGGTTAAACAACCCATTGGATGGAAATGGGTGGACAAAATTGGTACCTTGGACAAGTACATGGCTCATCTTCTTGTGAAAGGATTTTCCCAACAAGAGGAAATAGATGAGAAGACAGTTTCTTCTCCTACTATGGTGTTGGTTTTTACTCCCTTGCTATTGCGGAGTTGGTTTTTACTACTACTATGAAGCTGGTCACATTTGGGTTGCTTCTCTCCATAGTAGTTTAGTTTGGTTTCTTGAATGGAGGTTCGAATTAGGAGGTCTACATGGTGTAGCTTGAAGGTTTTCGGGTATCTAGTGGTGATCATCTAGTTTGTTGTGAAACGATTTTTCCAATAGGAGGGAATGGATGAGGAGACAATTTCTTCTCCTACTACAGTGTTGGTTTTTACACTCACTTCCACTACAGAGTTGGTTTTTACTACTACTGCGAAGCTCGTCACATTTTGGTTGCTTCTCTCCATGGTAGCTTAGTTTAGTTTCCTGAACGAAGGTCTGGGCGAGGTCTACATGGTGCAGCTTGAAGGTTTTTAGGTATCTACTAGTGATCATCTAGTTTGTTGTGAAAAACTTTTCCCAACAGGGGGGAATAGATGAGAAGATAGTTTCTTCTACTACGGTGTTGGTTTTTACTCCCACTGCTATTGCAGAGTTGGTTTTTACTACTACTGTGAAACTGGTTACATTTCAGTTGCTTCTCTCCATAGTAGCTTAGTTTGGTTCCCTGAAAGGAGGTTTGGACGAGGAGGTCTACATGGTGCAGCTTGAAGGTTTTTGGGTATCTAGTGGTGATCATTTGGTTTGCAAAATGATTAAGTCCTTGAATGGACTTAATTAGGCTCCACGAGCCCAATATATTTTGTTTGATCAATATCTCCAAGATTCTAGATTCAGAACTATGGAGGTTAGGTTGGAGTTATCAACGAATGATGATTCATCGTCGGTGAATGAATCACCCTACAAAGAATTGATGGACAACATGATTATCTTATGTCCACACGACCAAATCTTTGTTTTTCTGTTGGCTATCCTTTTTAGTTGTTTTTTTTGACACCGAAGTTCCTACATTGGACAACAGGAAAAGGTCAAAGGACTATGGATTTCATGTTATCTAAAAAGCAGTGTGTAAATGTAATGACTCCATTCTTTGGTCCCACTTTGTAAAATTTTGGAACAAACTTGGAGTAGTCTCCAGTTTAGTCATTAAGGGAGGGTGTTAAAGTTATAATTAAGCTATTAGTTAACCATTAACTAATGGTTAGTTATCTTCTTTTGTGCATAATAAAAAGACAGACACATAGGTGTGTGTGTCGTATGCCTTCCATTTCTCTTCATTCTTGCAACATTCATATTTGCTAATAGAATGTGGTCAGGCAAGTCCGGTAATGGCTATGTAAATCATTGGGGCCATAAACTTCTTAGAACCCTTCATTAGCAATAGAAGTCTAGAATCCTTTCTCCGAAAAGCAGATGGATGTGTGTAATTGTCAAATTCTCTTTTCCTTTGATGTAACCCTAATCTGTCCACAATATAGCAACACATCCAATACTAAAGGAAAAATGGAAAGTTAGTGCCTTGGGCCCCTTTAGTGGGGGTTGCACTACATATCATGCACACTAACAATTAGGGCTCATGTAGTTCCATGCATGCGAGTGTCCCATCCCAAGGGAGAGAATTATCCACCATCTCTTATGATAATCAATAATGCTATATGCTCTAATGCAATCCTTCTTTTGTTACAAGTGTAGAGCCACAAGAATTAAGTAGATATAGTGGAATAACAAAAAATGTGTAGGCTCCTTGACAGGTGTGTAATAAATATCAATGTGGAACTCAATAACTTAGAAATTTCTAATTCATAAATGGTTTAGGGTGTATATATATATGTGGAGAATTCAAATCGGACTTGTGGACACCCAATTTTGGCACAAGACCCTTTTTTGTAATGTCTTTGTCATGCGATATTGCACTTGGTCCATTTGTGTACATTTGGTTATTTTTAGACACTTTCAACCCACATTAGACTCTCCTCGGCGTTGACTCATCTAGATTTCCTCCGGAACACCTCATATCTGTCAGTTGCCAACACCAAGATCCCAATCAACCATCCTCTGTTCAATGTAGTCTCTGTTCTGAGCCATATTGCCCTTTGTGTCAGAATCAACCAACTATCGATTCTGACCGTTTATCTTTTGTGGGTCCTTTCCACCTTGACCTGATTCCCTGTTCCTTGATTTTTGCTTAGCACTTTTCACTAGGGTTGGCCTATGTTCGAAGTGTTCTAGGGAGCCCCATGTATACAAATCTATCCTTAGTCATTCCACATGGATTAAGTACAAGTCTCCTTCAATTCGATCTCTTACAAGCCTTTTGTGTATTGTAAAATCATCAAGACATATCAAGAGTTTTGCACATTCAACCAAGGAGTTTGCACATTGAGCCTACATTGCATCAACATCAATTTAAGTTTTGTGCCATCACATTTTGTAACAAGAGGTCATAGTGAAATATATAGTTGCATTTGATTATCTAGGGAGAGGAGGTGAAGTCTTTTCTTTTATTTGGTTGGGTTTCACTCACAAGCACTAGGACTACATAGAGTTCTGATTCCAAGAATGTGGGATATATAGTTGCAACTCCTTAAAAGGTGGTTCGAGCCAACTAACTTGCACAATATTTTATACATACATTGTTGAGTATTAGGTCAAAAATCAAAGTAGAAGCAAATCAAACAATTTTGGTCTTTAGATCGAGGCAAAACCATAATCCAGATTAGTATTTGTCTGCACAAAGTTCTAGAAAGTTACATAACCCACAAAGTAGCAGAGAACAAAATTGGTGCTACAGGGCACAATCGGTGGACAAAATTGACCACCTGCCAATTTTGACCTGGACACAATCGATGTTCGGCCAATTTTGACCTTTCGCCTGATTAGATGTAGATCCTAGGAACATCTTCTGTGCCAGTATCAAACTTTGTTCCTAGTTCCAGATTTCAGCTACAAAGCCTAGGTGTGTTCATTTCAGTCTTCTCTCTCTCTCTCGTCTCTTTCCATTGTTATTTCTTGTTCAAATCATTTCATTGTAGCATCAGTATATAATTCAACATCAGGTTTTTTTTAGCCTTGTAAATTACTCTCTCTATGGGTTTCTCTTATGCAATTGCCTTAGTGAGTTGTGTGTAGCTTATTTTCCATTAAACTACAATTCATCAAAACATTTCGGTGAACTTGGTTCTAGCGATCATTCAACCTAGGGTTTCATAACCCTCATTCTCTAAGGGTCTAATTTTACTTTTCAGATATGATAATCAGATATTGGTTGTTCCTATTTGTTCCATTCTATTCATACATGCTCGAGTCCATTCACCTCTCAAATCTAATTCTTGGTTTTTGTAGAATCCCTTTGCTCTTCAAACATATTCAACCTTTGGGTTTCCTTGTTCGTCATCCTTCTAGGGTCTTATTTCCATTTGTCCGATTTGATTTGAGATTTCAATGTACTCATTGCTTTATCATTAGCCCTAGCTTCATGTTTCTCATGCTTACATTTTATGCCCATTAAAAAGGCTAGATCTACAAACCCTACTAGGTGAAGTGCTAGATTGAGTGGTGCTACTTGTGATTTGATTCAACTTCCTTCGCTTGGTACTCATGTTTCTTTAAATTAAAAAATGCCAAATTTTAGTGAATTTCCTCCTTTTTGTTGTTGTTGATAATGCAAATGTGAAAGATAATGCAAATGACGATGAATATGATTATGAAGACAATGCTTTTGGTGATGTGAATGATTTTGATGATATAAATATTAAAAGAGTTCATAGACTCTCTTACTTTAGAAGCTTAATGCAGAAACGCCTTGGGTCTTTAGAACCCATGTTACTTAAGTTAAAAGAAATACAAAAGAAAGCTCTGGTTAAGGAATCTGCACCTGCGAATGCTACCATAGATCCTTTGAATTTTTTTAATGTGCCTATTGGAGGCTTTACTTCTACATCAGGTTATAAGGCTAGTGCTCCTAGTGATCCTAATAATATTTCTATGGATCCACCTAGCACTACTCCTTAGGTTACTCCGACCTTTCTAGTGCAACCTATTACATCTTTTGTACCTCTTCTATGACTAATGTACCATCTTGGCCAGCTGTTAATGCTTTACCTATTGGTCTTGGTTTTTGTCAAAACACTAAAGCCTCTATTCCTATCAATGCTAATCATACATTGGCTCATTCACTACATCTAAAGATGAACACATTCAACAATCTCTTCAAGATATGGAAGCTCAAATTAAGAAAATTGTCCAACACTTTCAAAAACCTAGCCATGTGATCACTTCTCAAGATATATTACATTACCATTGGCTCATGAGGGCCCCACTCACCCTGTGCTTACTAGTTTCATAGTGCCTATATTTGTTGTATCATGTATGCAATGGCAAGGGTGATCCTTTGCATCACATTCAATATTTCTTTTCCTCATGCTTTTGTTTTGTTCATGATTTGTTGATGACCAATCTCTCTCCTAGAAGTCGCAAGGACTATACCTTGGATTGGTTCTACACCATACTTGTAGTCTCTGTGTGTTGATTTAATGATTTGGCTGATATCTTCTTAGCTCACTTTTCTATAAGCATTAGTTGAAAGGTCATATTTTCTCAACTTGTTCAACTTAAACAAGGATCTAATGAGAATGTTAGTGAGTATTTGCTTTGATTCAAGACTACACCTACAAAAATGTGTCACCAAATACCTAAATAGCAAATGACAAAGCATTTTCTCCAAGAGTTTTCTTGAACCACTCAAAGGCAAAGTTATGTTTAACACTCTCCAATCTTTTGATTAGCTTTGCCATATGGTTTGCAGCGATGGGATTAAGCTTTTAGAGGCCAACATGCTAAAATTTGGGTCTAATGCCTATTTCCCCACTAGCAACTCCGAATATCAAGGTCAGTCAACATTCAAAGCTAATGCTAATGATACTCAAACTTTTCAAGCTAAGAATGAGGCCAATAATGTAAACACAATTTCACAATCACCTGACAGGCTAGTTCTTCCACCTTCTAGAGAACGTAGGCAATTTACAAGGTTTACCCAAAGCCTCCTCACCATGTGCTTAAAATATTTCTTGATTGCAATATGATGTCTTTACCTCCATAGGGTGAGGTGGATATATCTCGACCTTTGCCTAAAGGATATGATGGGAATGCATGTTATGATTACTATAGGTCTTCAGGGCAAATTACCAATCAATGCCATTCATTGAGACATAAGATACATGATTTAATTGATAATAATGCTATTCAAGTTGAAGGCCATATTACAACATTGAATGAATTTGTCGCTACGCCTAATCAACTATTGCAAATCTTCAACAATCAAGAAACAAAAAATATTCACATGGCACTACCTATACATCCACTAATGATTCCTAATGATTATCCTTTAGATGGTATTATAAGTATGGTTACCGGTTCATGAAAACAAGCTCCATTTATTGCATTTTATGAGCACGAGGTTTCAAAAGATGATACTAACAATGGGAAGTTCAATGTCATCCCACCGAGGTTTTAAAAGGAAACAACCAAAAACAACAAGTAATAAAATGGGAAAGTCGCTAGGAGTAGAGAACTACATTTGTTTGGCTATAAAAACCTCATATGATGCCTAAGTGATATTGAATTTGACAGGAAGGATGCGGCATGGTGGCCTAGACATCATGCCTAAACACCATTAGGAAGCAGGGAAAAAACATCTTTGTTTACAAAATACACTTTTGGAAAATACTCAATGTGTATTTTCCCATGTGGATGCCCTGCATTCACATTGCCAATTTTAATGCGGGTTCCTTTAGTTGACACAAAAATTAAGGTTTTGGTAGATGAAATGGAGCCCAAATGATGGGAAATGGCTAGGAAGGTTCAAATTCCCTAGAAATAAAGAGGATGAAGGTCAAAGGTCGACATCTTGTCAATAAAAACATTCACCTTGTTAGTTTTTTTTGGAAATTAAGGCAGCATATACTAGAAAAGTGCAGGGTTAGAGGCTAGAGCAGAGGAACTAGAAGTTTGAGTTCCAAAGGGATCCATACCATTGTAAACACTTGATATTGACAATTTTGTTCTTGAAATGTAAATAATCGTGTACTCAAGTACTAGGTTACTGCTATGGGTCAGTGTACAATCATCCCTCTAGTATGGTTGGGGTACATCTTGGCCGGTCCAAGTATGCTCAGGTCCGTCCAAGGATGGACCCATGCTGGTTGGGAGGTACTTAGGCTGTACCCGCACAGGATCCACTGTCCAATCATTGAAAAAATTGTTTTTTTTAATTCTTATTTTTTGTTTTCACCTACATATCAGTGAACATAGACTTTAAAATATGCCACTCTAGTCATTTGAGTGACATTGAATATGCTGAAGGAGACACACTTTCACTTTTGCTTTGGTGAGGCTTAGAAGAAACAAACATGTTTATTTGGATTTATAATGTTTAATGTGGAGAAGAAAATTTTGATGCGCCTGAACTTTGCATTGGATTGATCACAAGTTGAAGTGGGGTGCCCATATAAGAGCATATTTACAACAAAAAATTTCACGAGTATGGTTGGCAGCCATATTCGACGAGTTTGAATGTTTTTTTTCTTTGCTGAAGATAACTAGGGTACAGCCCTAGACCACAAAAAAATAGAAATGAAAAAAGACCCAGGGAACATTGCAACGGGTAGAAAGTGAATGGTACTAAGTACCAAATATGAAGGGGTAGAAGTCTGGCTATACAAGGAGTGAGAATTTAACCATGTAGAAGACTTTCAAACTAGAAATAAGGGAAGACGTCCATCCACCAACTGGTGCCAGCCAAAACACTACCAACCCATATTATCAAAACAACAAGAGCCCCACTCCAAGCCCAAGTGATAAGGAGGATCCAATTGTGCTCAATTCCTATCTAGGAAGTCAAATATGAAGATTCTTCAAAGGAACTTTAATTATCCATTGAGAAGAAAATTGATTGGAATTGGAAGTGGAATTCCATCCAAATCTAGCATACCTAGATTCAACAACTCTCAATACAAATGCTGAACCAACCCATAAATCTGATGCAAACAATGTAGTGTGTGCAAACTACCAAACAGGAACAGATGACAGTCAAAAAACTGAAAAGACTTCAGTCTAATTTAACCGTGCAAACCGGTTATGTGTAGAGAAGATGAAGTCCAGACAGTGCTTGCATTGTATGTGCAAAATGAAAACAAACCCACTATGGAATTCTGTCATGTCCCCCTTTTTGGCCTAAGCATGGACATGACCTTTAGCCTAGTTCTTTTGGTGCTTTCCTTAGGCTAAGGGAAGAAAGGGAAAAAGGGAAACATTGATTCTAATTTTAAGTTCTAAAAGATACCTTTTTATATATATATATTTTATATTATAACTTAAAAGGTAACTTGTGAGAAAGGGTTAGCTTAACCCTTAATGAAAAAAAAGGAAAAGATATTTTAAAATCACTTCAACTCTCCCTCCCCCTCCAAGTGGAGCGCCTTTTTTTAGGGAAGACTTGTGGGAAGATTTGGTATAAAAGTTGGCATGATGATCTTTTGAAAGATTACCATGAATTTATGATATTTGATTTTCAGGTGGAAGCATGAAAAGCTTTGCTTGTTTGCTTTGAAGACAAAAACCTTTGAAGTGCTGGAATTAAGGATGAAATCCCTTGAATTCAGCGTTGGGCGACTTCGTAAAGAGGTTGTAGTGAGTGTGAATGCATTTCCAAAGGTGTTTTGAACACCGTATTTCATTTGTAGGTGGGGCAAATTCCCTTGAGGGTTTGGTGAATGGTTTTGAGGCCTCAAAAGGTTTGGTGAATCATCTTGACCAGCAGCGACTGCCCTAGAACCCTAGAGAACCATTCCTAGGGTTGGGTGAGGGCCTTTCAAGGCCTATTTTGGCCTCTTTTGTGCGTGAACAGTCATGGGTATTTATGATATTTTTATCATTATTTCAGTCATTGAACCTTGCAAAAAATCAGATTTTGGTTGATTATTGTGGCCGATGTATTGGATAATTTTCTATATTTTTTGGAGCCGCTGTATAATATTTTTTGTGCCAAATTGGGGTACTTCCAGCATTCTGAATTTTGTTGCAGCAGCTGGGGTTTGGGATTTTTAATTTCAGCATTGTGTGGGATCTTGATAACTAGGGTTGTAAGGGTAAAAATTAGAATTTCATAATTAAATGGTTAGGGTTTGATATTCAGAAATTTGCATATTTGAGTAGGGTTTGTTGGGAAAACCCCTTGATCTAGTTTTAGCCCTAAAAGGGATATTTCAAATTCAACCGTTGTGTGCAAATCTAAATGTAGCCACACAAACCATATTAGAAGAGAATAAATAGAATTATGTATCTATTTATAATATCATAAATGCTGAGATGAGTGCTATTCAGTGCAGGGGATTTAGAGTGGGAAAATTACACAAGCCCTCCATATCATCACTAGTATTAGTTACACACATGGGTAAAAAAAAGGCTAAACCCTTGATAGCTAATCTATGATGATCGCATCACACGTAAATGCATCTTCCCTATTTGACATTGCAGCCTTGTTTGCAAACACAGTCTCCCCTGGAATCTCCTAGCGCTCACCATCTTCATCCTTGTCTGAACAAGGGGGTGGGTTGAAAATGCAGTCTGATGGCAACTATGAGCTCAACCTTTCCGCTAGAAGGGCTTCGCCTTTAATGATTTTGTGTAAGCAATCCATGACAGCATGCCATTGATCCAAGCCAACTGAGTGAATTGCAGTCCCTAGATCCCTAAGCTTTGTGCAAAGTGAAAGTGCCAACCGCGTTTGAAAGCATCTTTGCATAGCGCAGAGATTGTGCAACATCAAAAACATTTTGACGCCTAGGTGATTGCTTGAGATATAACATTAGATTTTTATGAGTTTGCAATATCCTTACTGTCAATCTCGTCAACTTTGGAAACCGCTGCACATAGTTGCTTCAACCAAATCCACATAAATGGGTTGCAGATTTCTGTCTATGTAGTCTGCGATGTCACCACCCACAATTTCCCCTGCTTGTTGTCTAACATTCTACTTGCCTTTGCCAACTCGAGTCTTGGACATCGAAGCCACCTCAACCTTGATATCCTTCAATTTATCCATACCGGACAGAGCAAGAAGAGAAATGGACTGCAAAGAATTACAACCAATCCGCTGACCTACAACAAATTAGAATTCGCATCAGCTGAGTGCAAATAGAGGAAATGTGTCACTCACGTGAAGCATGAGTGACATGAATGGAAAGGAGTGTGAATGAAGAAGAGTCCCATGAGTAATAATCAATCATTAATGGGGGTGAAACCAAGGAGAGTGCCATCCAAATCCATAATGAGGGTAAATAATGATTGCCTCAGGGAATGCAAGTTACAAACCTTCGCCACCCCTAAAGAAACCTTAGGGAAAGGGAGGGGAATGCGAGACATCCCAAACCAAGATGGATTGAAGAGCATTGGGATAGAGGGGATCCCAAAAGGTACATACCCTTCCCATGAATTCTTTGAGTCCAATACCCCAATTTCCAGCCCAATTAGTAGCTTTGTTTCTGTTTCGCTTGGCATGGCGGAACTCAATGCAATCAAACTGCGAAGTCATAGGAATTATTTCCTCCGTAATGATATTAATCATCCAAACTTTGATGCTGCCTCCCAAAGCCGCATTGATGATCAACTACGAGTCCCCTTTTGCAATGATGGTTTTCCATTCCTTCATTAGCGCAATTTACAATCCTTTCAATAGAGATCTGGCTTTCACAATATTGTTAGTGTCAAACCCAATATCCAACGAGAAAATGAGAAGTGGTTGTCCATTATGGTATCGAAAAATATTGTAATGTCCCTTCTTGGGATAAAATAAGCAACCAATGGCTTTTCATCAAACTCCAATGAAAACCCTTGAACAAAATCAGCAAGTTAAAATCAACAATTAGACTAGTCTTGCCAAACCCTAGTGACTAGGTTAAATTGGCGATTTATGCCTTGAAACTCCTCCAAAAATTATGTAATTTTATTTGCACATAAATACTGATTTTTCAAACCCTCTTATCCAAACAGATTTAAAAAATATTAATTTCCAAATTTTATTTTCAGAAAATACAATGGAAATAAGAAAATTCAATATCTCCCAATATATTCCACATATGAATACATTTGATGGCTCTAATCGGAAATAAAAATATTTGCAAATTTATGAGACTAAATTTAGAATTTTCTATTAAGTGAAAGAGGCCCAAAAGGGAGTTCCAAACCGGAAACTAGGGCGCTACCCTACAAATATAATTCCTGCCTTTTTCAACCAGCAAATTCCAACGCAGTCCTAATAGAAGGGGTCTTCGTTACACAACCTTGTTTTCTGCCCATAAACAACCTTAAAACCCTTGTGAATGGCTCCCAACAAGCCAAGGCACTACAACTGATAATCACACTTGCCAATGCAAGTCGCTGCCCTAGTAGAGGGTCAAATCAATGATTTACTGAATCTGAAATGCAATTACAGCGCCTGAAAGTAGTGTTGCCTTGAATAGGAGTGGAGGTTTTCGTCTCCAAACCATTGTGTCCTTGAAGTTTTTCGTCTTCAAGTCATTTAGCCAAGCGTTTCGTGCTTTAGCCTCAAAATCAAATATCATAAATTCATGGTAACCTTTCAAAAGATCATTATACCATCATTTATACCAAATCTTCCCACAAGTCCTCCCTAAAAAGGGGTTCTCCACTTGGAGGGAGAGTTAAAGTGAATTTAAAATATCTTCTCCCTCTTTTTCATTAAGGGTTAAACCAACCCTTTCTCACAAGTTACCTTTTTAAGTTATAATATAAAAAGATATATAAAAAGGTATCTTTTATAACTTAAAATTAGAACCAATGTTTCCCTTTTACTTTTTCTTCCCTTAGCCTAGGGAAAGCACCAAAAGAACTAGGCAAAAGGTCATGTCCGTGCTTAGGCCAAAAAGGGGGACATGACAATCTTCCAAAAGGTCATGTCCGTGCTTAGGCCAAAAAGGGGGACATGACAATCTTCCCCGCCCAAGATTGCTTGTCCTCAAGCAATTGCCATATCCACGTGGGTGTCCCGACACTCATTATGCAATGTCTGTTTGTAGTTGTTTCCCAGTGAAAGGAAACCTCAATCCACATCCCAATATTGCTGTTTCTGTAAATTGAGGGCTGCCCCCAAGCGTTGTAAGTGCTGTAACAACCTTTTATAGGCCTCTCATGCCCCCACATGAAGCTGCCATAAATGTACCTGTTGTTGCTAAGAAGCCACCAGCCCTTAGCATCCTCCCAATTAGCCTTCCAACTGTATTTTCCTCCAAACAACTTGCTGTCCCAAGCGTAGGCTGCCCTATGCAACTCAAAACAATTGTCATTAGTCTTCATTTCATGCTTCAAACTCTCCAAAACATGTCTTCCAAGGGCTGTAAACCCCCGAGTTGAAGCTATGATCAATTGCCCCCTTAACAAGGAGAAAAACATCTCATCAACCGAATTGTACTTGCTGCTATGAGGGCTGTAGTTGTGATGTTCAGCCTTGCAATTGCTCAGAAATGTCAACTCATTCACTACCAAGTTGAAATTAGATGAGTTCTTCATGCATATATCTTCAAGGGACGCCAATATGCATGCACAAGTTGATCTAGGTGAGCTCAAACTGCCAAAAGGATCATGACTGAAATGTGTAATGTTGTTGTCCCTTATGAATATGTCCATTTGAAATTCAGTCATGGAGTGTACACTACCTTGGTAAGCATTCAAAAACTCCTTAGGGTATTCCATGTGCCAAGACAAGCTTCCCCCAACCCAAAATTGTGGTTTTCCAATTTGCAAAAAGGGAACTATCTTGAAACAACTTGAAGGCATACCTTGTATGTAGATACCATGGAAGTGTGAGCAATATTGCATTGGTGTCCTCATGAGTGTTGCTCGTCTTTTCCCTTGTTGCCCTTTTCCAACAGTATCAACAATGTTGGGGATAAACATTAAGTAAAAAAAAAAAAACCCCAACTTCAAACTTAGAAAGGGCTGTACCTTCCTTGCACAGTCCAACCTTTTGACATGAAAGAGGGATCCCATTGCCCCTGCATTTTCAGAACTTACAAGGGGCTGTAGCATGCAAAAAAAATCAGAATTTATGAATTTTGTGGGCAGCTGAGTTGGCCCTACAACTCAGAATTTTCTGTGCGTAAAGTGGGCTGATTTTTCCACAAAAAGTCATGTTTACATCTGCTGTTTATGATCTGGACCTTTGCCCAATTCAAGAGGGGTCTAATTCCCTCATCCTCATCCTCTAACATACCCTTGTAGCATGGAATAGGGTGCTGCCCCTTACAGATTATGGGCTGCCTATGCACAGTAATTTTCCTTCCATCTTTCCTTTCAAAATCACAACAAACTTCAAATTTAGCATGTTCTACTGATTTTGTAGAAGGGCTGTCCCCTCTTGGGGTTAATGGCTGCCAACACTTAGAAATTGCAGCCTTGGCTCCATCCTCTTCCCTCAAACTTATGTGGTAAGTCGCTTCAGTATTTCCAGCTCTTATGACCCTATCATTTTCCGGATTGACCAAATCTTCCAAGCATGGAATATGTTAATTTTTTGGACAGCATAGTTGCTGTTCCCACTCAAGATTTGTAGCTTCTTTTGCACCTTTCTTTGCCATTGCAACCGGCTCATGTTGTGACCCTACACATATAGCGAACATGTTAGTAAAAACAACGGTTTTTAAAAACACATTTTTGATCGCCTTATCAAGGCTTATTGTAAGAAGCAATTGTTGTCAACTTGGAGCTGCGCCCTGATTCGAAGACGTGCGGGAAACGGCCAGTCCTCTATCCGGTTGAAACAATGGGATCTTCTCACGAGGGTGGGTGCCTCGATAGTGAGAAGAACCTCCAGAGTTGGCTGGTTCCTGTATGATGTATTAATGAAGATTCCTACTCTACGCTGCTGACTATCATGGAAAAGGGAGAAAGAAAACTTAAAGGGGAAATCCTACCTAAAAGGGGGTGATACACCAGAATTATGATCCTACTCAGCTCTAAACCTTGAACACTGAGCGAACAAAAGAGAAGGAAGACCTTAGACTTCAATTAATCACTTGTGCATAAGTATTTCATGCAGAGGTTCGGTACGATGACTAAAACCTGAGGGAAATGGTGGAGAGAGAGGTCTGATAAAAGACACTTTGC
The DNA here is from genome assembly GCA_037957365.1 of Torreya grandis. NCBI lineage: Eukaryota > Viridiplantae > Streptophyta > Pinopsida > Cupressales > Taxaceae > Torreya > Torreya grandis. The sequence goes on along the minus strand of JARHVA010004315.1, from coordinate 950,287 downwards.
TGCCGCCTAACATCCACTTACAATTTCAGCAAAAGACCATAAAGAACACTTTGGCATGACCTGCACAAAGACAACATAGCAACTAGGTACGAAACATAACTTGGGAAGGGAGAAAAAACTCTACCACTTATGCAAATTGCTGAAGAAATATACACTATGCCACGCTTGAAATCTGAAAGTACAGTCCTTATTGATCGAAGAGGTTACCCAACCCTTGATGGCAGAGTCTGGTCTAACCAAGAGAGATTGGATGATTTTTTAATCAAGGCTAAAAGCCATTATATAGCAAATTACAAGAGGCCAAAGATAGGCGTATAAACTTGAAGAGAAAGATTTACTTTTGTTAACTCCAAGCTTTACTTGGCCTTAAAATAAAATATATTTTCCTTTATCCTTGTATGAAGCCTATTCGTTTGATGAAGCGCACTTATCCTTGTTATGAACCGTCCACTTCTTCTTTGCATGTAAATCTTCTAGTGGATGCGGCGTTTGATCAATTAGTCAACTCCAAATATGGACTAGTCAACTCCTTGTTAGAACTCGGAACTCCAGTTGAAGCCGGATTTAGTCCTTCGGATGCATGCACTGAATGAAGACGAACAGGGCTTTAATGATCAGTCAACTGAAACTTAGACCGTTTATTCGAAAATAGCTCCGATGTTCGAAAATAGCTCTATCGTTTGAAAATAGCTCCAGCGTTTGCATGTATCTCGTTCTAATTTTGATCGTGTCTATTTCCGACAGGATTTCATATTCAATTCTTCATCGGACTATCTATTTTCTGTTCCTTTTGCACAGTCGGCTTCCATTTATTTCGGATTTTCTACTACACTTTTTAAATTCCAACGGTTACTTCCTGCAGGAAAAATTTGACGAACTGCAGGACGTCACCAGAAACTGTCACATTTCCTTCGAAAATATTTCCGCGGGTTTATTCCTTTGTTATTTCCCTTTGTCGGCTCTTTTGTGTTGGTCGCTAAGTCATAACTGCGGGTTTTTGTTCTGTCGGCTTCCGAATTCCTTAGGACAAAAAGTCTGAAAGAATTCATTTCCGTGGTTTTGCCTTGCCTTTTGTCTTGGTCTTGTTTTTCTTCGGGTTTATTTCTTACGCAAGTTTTTTCGAATTTCAACGGTTATTTGTCTTCAGACTTGTCTCCTGCCTTTCCCGAATTCCTTCGGACTTTTTGTCCGAAGGAATTCCTTAAGACAAAAGTCTAAAGAAATTCATACCTTTAGTTTTTTCCAAAGCTTTATCAAACTTCCTTGACTTTTCCCGGGATTTCTGCTGTGTGTCGGGATTTCTTCTGTGTGTAGGTCATTCCGAATGCCTTCGGACAAAAAGTCCGAAGGATGCTAATTGTCTTTGCAAAACTTTGCCTTTTTTCTGTCTTTGGCTTTGCCTTTTGAAAAAAGTCCGGGGTCTTCTTTGTTTGACATGTCTTGAGCCACTTCCGAATTCCTTCGGACTTTTTGTCCGAAGGAATTCCTTCTGACAAAAGTCTGCAGAAATTCATTCTCTTTGCCTTTGCTCTACGAAACGCCCTTCGGGATTCCAATGTGTCCTCCGCCAGCCAGCCAGTCCACGTCTTCCTCAACAGCAGTCCACGTGGCCTCCAGCAGTGCCCTTCGGAAAAATTGGAGGCACCCGGGCTTTCTGCAACGGTCACTGATTTGATCTTCCTCCTGCCCGAAGGGTAGTGCCCTTTGGCCCTTTTGTAAGTGTCCCTTCCGAAGGGTACCTTGCCCTTTGAAAGTCTTGAAATTGTCCCTTTTCCTTGTCTTTTGCAATTTTTCCGAACTTCTTCTAAGTGCTTTACAAACTTGAGTAAGTCCGTAGATTTTCCCTGAGTGCGTAGAAAATCGACTGCTCGAGTCCGTAGAAATTCTGATTTAGTCTGCAGAAAATTGAGTGAGTCCGTAGATTTTTTCACTGAGTGAGTCCTTAGAATCAACAAAGGAAAACGATGCATTCTTCCTTCCTTGGCTAGAGACGAGAACTTTCCAAGTGGCAAGAAAAAATCTGACTCGTGGAAGATTTGCCAACAGCAACCAAAAGAGCTACAAGTTGAAGGCGAGGAGGTGGATGAATCAAGAGAAGTAAGCTCTACATACACCATGGTAGAAGAAACAAGTGCGGCAACCATTTGTAATAAGAAACAAGTCATGCAAGAGAAGGGAAAGAAGAGTGGAACAAACCCTCATAAGGGATCACATGAAGGATACTATGAAAATTCAGAGGCAAGCAAGGAATGTGTATCATCCATGAAGACATCCTCAATGTCAAGGACCCAAGAGAGGTGTGATGAGTGGATAAGGAGGGCAAAGGAGGCAAAGATGATAGCTTTCCAAGCTAGGCAACACTTACAGAATTTTAAACAGGAAGGTGAGTCCCTTAAATACCTACATAGTCATGTTAAAGATAAAGGGAAATCAATATTGCACATTGATGAAGGGAAATCGGTGAACAAGGTCCACACCACAAGGGCTAATGATCATTATCAGCTTTTTTAAATTCTGGAACAACAGATAAAGGTAAGCCATTTAATTATTTTTATGGCAAGTCATCAGTGCACAACCTTCTTACTATGCTCCTACATCACGTTGGAGGATATGAGGATCATGCCAAGGGTGAGGACAAGGTGAAGGGCATATGCCAAAAAACATGCAAACACATCACGAAATTGGTAAGCATCACCTTTCGTTTGATACATTTCATATGCTACATATAATCGTTGTGTTTAGAAGGAAAATGCAAGAGGAGGATATCCAACCAATGACAAGGCTTGAGGAATGTATTGTTGTTGGTAAATCAACTACAATAATGCATTGTCCTATGATAGTGTGGTAAAAGCTTGCAATGTGGGATCACAAGGTGCAAGTTATGCAAGATATATGTCATTGTTTGGGGGGAAAAAACAAGCAATTCAGGGCTGTTACAGTCCTTACACAACCCTCTTCTATTTTTTTAAAGTGGATTTACCAAGGGAGCAACGTGGCTAATCATGAGAGTGGTGTTAGGTGACAAGTGCTATGATCCCCAGGTCATTACAAGGGCCATTGGTAACTTCTTGATTGCTGATTTTTGCAATTTCAGTTTGTTTTCATTGAGAAATTTTGTTTACATGATGTGCATGGTTTCTAGGAAATTGTGCTCCTCACATCCCAACACTATGGGAATGATTCAAGTGTGTAGTGGCGGATTTCTAACCACTAGAAGGAGAAATTGGGAGGAGAAAAAGGCATACTACAACCAAGATAAGATTAAGCTAAAGCATAAAAAAGAGGCCCATATCATGCTCATGAGGCATGATGACATAATTATAAAAGTGTTTCTAAATGCTAATGTTTTTTCTAACATGTTTGCTTCATGTGCATGTTCATTAATGACATCACTTGCCATGACCAAGGGCAATGCAAGGGGTGAAGTTGATTGCATGAAGGAGGGCATGAAACCTCTCATGGATCGAGCGAAGACCCAAGTTATGAGCAACTGGTTACAAGGTATAATCCGGAAAGATTTTTTGTCCTCTCACTTTTTGGAAGAGTCTGAAATGTATTTGCAAAATTCATGGCCATTGACCCACGCCAAGGGGAAAATTGGTTGCATAATACAGTCAACAAAAGAGGCCTAAAAATTTCGATAAGAGGTCTGAAAAATTTGTCACAAAAATTTCTGAGTTGAGCGTTTTACTACAGCTGGTTATCATGAGCAAAAAGATTGATTTTTGGGGCATTGTATTGCCCATAACAAAGGGAAATGTTGCACTATTTAATTTTGTTTTTTTTCAATTAGAAAATCCAATTTTCGTGACATTTCTGCAGCCCCTTCACATGGGCAATATCACTGTTTTTGTTGCATACTGGCAACTGCTCATAAATTCTGAAAATGTCATTATTGGGGGGCACGGTTTGCATGACAAAAAGGTGAAATTTGAGGGCACGGAAGGGCACTACATCTTGGTGAGTTTTGAGCATTCGTTTGACTACTAATTGACTTTATGCTTGCTTATGAGCAATAAGAAGGGGCAGCCTTGGAGGGGATACACCATGCACATGATGAGGGCCCCTCAAAGGGGATTTGAAAGTGGAAAAGATTATTCCCAATGTATGTTGTTCAAAGCATTTGATTTGGTCAATTGTTTGCAAGTTGGGAAAGATTTGCCATGGCATGTAGAGGCTACCAAAGAGTTGTTGAAGTGTGGCCACCCTAGTATGCACACAAGGGACGGAGATCAAATGGTTCTTTCCATTTGGGACACCAAGGTATCACTTTCCAAGAATTTTCCTTTTGGCAGCTCTAGCTTTTTTTTCATATTTTTGGAGTTCATATTGGCATCTTTGGAGAATATGGACATGGAGGACACATGGGAGGTCAACGTGGTAATGAATTGGTTGACTTGAGGAATTAATGGCATGGTTGTACATCACATAAACAACCCACATATCAGCATGTACATTCTTTTTGGTAAGATGATTTCTTCTTGGATGAAGGGACAAGTGTCCATGGATTCACCATGGAAGATTCCAGCTCTTGAGAGACCCGTTTTGAAGAGTTTGGGGCAGGAATTGAAACATATTGACCATTGTTTTGAGTTGTGTAGGCCAACATGTGTTTGGGGTAGCCATTGGCTTGAGAAAGAAATGAGCTTAGGAATTGATTGGGGGCTTAATAGTGGATGTCATGATACTTTCAACACTTGGGGGCAGCCTTCAAAACATAGGTACAACACGATACAGGTTTAGTTTGGAGCTTTTTTTTATGGGAAGAAGTTACAATTGGACATTGCATAATAATGTATATTGAGACACCTCCTTGGATATTGTGATTGCTTGAGGACAAATAATTTTGGGCGGGGAGGATTGTAATACCCCAATTTTGAAATTAAATAATATTATTACTAAAATAAAAAGTATTTTTAAATACTTAAAATGAAGTAATAATAGTCTAATTTGCTTGTCATTTAAGTTGGGACCTTTTTGAGGGTCATGGGCTTATTAAGCCCTTAAATGATTTTAAAAGCAAATTATCTTTATAATCAACTAACTCCTCCTTCGTAGCTAAAAAGTGGATATGTAAAGGGGATTTGTATTTCATTTGAGATTATGCTAATTTGGAATATTGAATTATTGATCAAGTATGTCAAGCTTGTTCACTACAACTTGATGACGAAAACCTTTAAGTGTGCCAAAGGCTTGAAGACGAAAACCTCTATTCCTGCATTCAGAGCAACTCTATTTAAAGTATGTAATTGCGTTTTAGATTTGCATGGTTCCATGCAATTGAACCTACAAAGGTGTTTTATAACACCACCTTGTTCAAAGGCAAAGTGAATACTTTGGAGAGCTGTTTGCATTGATTTTTCATTGTTTGGTTGCACAATTGAGCTCCATTTTCAGATTTGAAGAAACTTAGGGTTGTAACTAAGGTTTTTGGAACTTCGAGAACTTTTGGGGGACTTCCCACGGAAGAAAAATTCTGATTTTAATATTGTTTGATAGCTATTATTTTTGATCATTTTGAGTTAACTTTTACATTAAAATTCCAAATATTCCAGAAGATACTAATTTCTAAAATTTCAGCGGCTTGAGGAAAATAATAAATTATTGAGCGCTGAAAATAAAGTAATTAATTCAGAGAATTATTTATATAATTTTTTCTAGTGGAGCGATTCACTTGGGCAGGTTGTTAGTGTGTTTTTGGGCTCTAATATTGAAATGAATAATATATTTTACATTCTAGAAATTATTTTAATAATTTTCCAAGTGGGGCGAATTAATTTGGGGAGCTTGGAGACCGTGTTGAAGGGATAGAACAAGGGTTTGATTTTCAGATTTGTCTTTTCTATTTTTTAAAGTGTGGCGACTTGTTTGGAGGGGCTAAATTGACTATTGGCAGCCCTAATTTTTTGGAAGCCCTAATAAATTGCAGAGACTTTTGGCATACTTATTATGAATTTGTGCAAGGGTTTCAAGGCTAATTGGAAGGAAAAAACACAGTTTACCGACATCTTAAAAATCATAATTATTGCAAAAAAATTTCAGTCACATCGCCATTCCATCTTGCCACAAAAAGAGGTATTTTATTGTAATTTCATATTAATTAATTATTGGGGTTATTGTGGAGTGTTATTGCTTGAAATTTGGACATCTATAGCTGCTAGGGTTTGCTGGTTTTTAGGACAGAATTCAGATTATTTTTAGTTTCACCTAAGGGTGTGTTGGGAAACTCCAACTTGTTTTAATTGTCCCATTTGGGGACATTACATTTATGAACATGATATACACTCGATGCCTTGATTTTTCTTTTCAACCCCTTCTCACACGTATTTCAAAATATGTGAGGATGTCACTCTTATCATGGCTGTAGTATGTTATTTTCCTCTTCAAATTCCTTATAATGCCTGGAAATTTGCTTACACATGCTTGGACCACTTCCATGGTGTTAATGTGTGGGAAGCACACCTTCCTAGGGCCCATATTCACCATAGTGACAATAAACCTTAAAATTGGAAATGTCAAAAACAACAGTCAATAAGTCACAAACAACCTTCATAATGACCAATAGGTCATAGCACCTGTTACCTATCACCACTTTCATGATTATCCACGCTGAAGCTTTGGTAAATCCACATAAAACATGATGTAAGTGGGCTGTATAGTGACTGTAACAGTCATGAATTGCTTGTTTTTTCCTCTCAAATAGTGGTATGTACCTTGCACAACTTACACCTTGTGACTTCACAGAGCCAACCCTTATATACACAACACTAATCAATCAAAAACAGCTGTACATACCTCAATTTTGGCCAACGGTTGTACAACCTTGCTTTGCATGCTTCCCTTGGTCATAACCACCTTATGAAGACTTTACAATTTAGCAAGTAAATCATGATGATTACCGCGATTTGGAGTGGTTTGCATCCTTGTCATCATGCTTTTCACCTTAATGTTTTTTTTCATGATCCAAAGGCTTTGCCAACCTCTTTGCATGGGTGCCAAAATTTTTCGAATTTTGACCTTGTCTATCACTTTCTCCCCACCAATATGCAAAATAGTTTTTTTTAAAACTATGATAGTGATGTTTTAAGAACTCAACTTCCTTTTTAAACTCCCTTAGGTGTTGTCTAGCTTGAAAGGCTATCAATTTCACCTCCTTTGTCCTCCTTAGCCATTCATCACACTTCCTTTGGGTCCTTGCTATAAGGGTAGATTTTTCTTTCTCTTGGGTTGGAGTATTTTGCCCATTTTTCCTTGGCATGGAGGATGTTTCCATGAGTTGTGCACCTTCTTCAAATCTAAATTCTCATGTTTTTAGATTCCTTCATTGGAATCTTCATGAGGGTTTGTCCCTCCCTATTTTCCTACTTTGTGCATGATTTGTTCTTTTTTACAAGTGGCTGCCCCACTTAATTTCTCTTCCTTAGTGCAACCTGTAATTCCCTCCCTTGATTCAACCACTCTTTTGCCTTTTACTTGCGGATCTTTTTGTTGTTTATCAACTTATTGGAAACCCTCATCTTGCTACCCTAAAAGTTTTGATTTTTATAACTCAGAATTTTCAACACTTGGCTGCTCCAAAGTGCTTGATTTTTATTCAAAGTAAGGTTTTGGATCAGCCCGATCAAACCTCCCAATGAGCCTCTTGTTGAATTCCTCATAGTTGTCTATGAGGTGATGCTCTTGGGTTATCAATACCTGGTGCCACCAATCATGGACAGCCCCTTCTAAATGTGTTGTGATTAATTTTAGGGCCTCCTCTACATCCATGGGACGAAGTGCAAGGTATGTATCTAATTTATCAATCCACGTCTTAGCTGAAATGTTTGTAGAACCATCAAATGCGGGAAGAACAATCTTCCTCGAAGCATCATGTAACTCCCGTCTAACCCGAGTACTGCCCCTACCTCTTTTCCATGATACAAAGTCCTTGATTTCTATCTCCTTGAAAGGGGGTGGGTATGTCATATACTACTCATAAATCTCCATCAAATCCATCCGAATGGAAGGTTGCTCTTTCTTTTCATGAGTTTGAGAGAATTTCTCAAACCTTGTATTGTCCAAATCTCCCATGTCAGTGTTTGACATAAAACCCTCAAACCCCACAACTTCCCAAGACATTGGTTTTGATACCACTGTTATGTCCCCTTTTGGGATAAAATAAGTAATAAACGACTTTTCAACAAACTCCAATGAAAACCCTTGAACAAAATTAACAAGGTAAAATTAGCAATTAGACTAGGCTTGCCAAACCCTAGCGATTAGGGTAAATTGGCGATTTATGCTTTGAGACCCCACCAAAAATTATGAAATTTTATTTACACATAAATACTGATTTTTCAAGCCCTCTTATCCAAACAAATTCGAAAAATATTAATTTTCAAATTTTATGTTCAGAAAATACAACAGAAATAAGAAAATTCAATATCTCTCAATATATTCCACATATGAATACATTTGATGGCTCAAAACGGAGATATAAATTTTTGCAAATTTATGAGACCAAATTCAAAATTTTTTATTAAGTGAAAGAGGGCCAAAAGTGAGCTCCAAACTAGAAACTAAGGTGCTGTCCTACAAATATAATTCTTGATTTTTTCAACTAACAAATTCCAATTCAACCCTAATAAAAAGGGTCTTCGTTACACAAACCTGTTTGCCACCCATAAACAACCCTAAAACCCTTGCGAATGGCTCCCAACAACAAGCTAAGGAACCACAACTAATAGTCACACTTGCTAATGTAAGTCGCTACCCTAGAAGAGGGGCAAATCACTGAATCTGAGATGCAATTGCAGTACCTGAAAGTAGTGCTTCCTTGAATAGGAGTGGAGGTTTTCATCCCCAAACCCTTGTGTCCAGGAAGGTTTTCGTATTCAAGTCACTTAGCCAAGCGTTTCGTGCTTTAGCTTCAAAATTAAATATCATAAATTCGTGGTAAATTTTCAAAAGATCATACCACATTTTATACGAAATCTTCCCACAAGTCCTCCCTAAAAAGGGGTGCTCCATTTGGAGAGAGAGTTAAAGTGAATTTAAAATATCTTTTCCCTTTTCTCCATTAAGGGTTAACCTTTTCTCACAAGTTACCTTTTAAGTTATAATATAAAAATATATTTTAAAAGATATCTTTTATAATGTAAAATTAGAACCAATGTTTCCTTTCTTTCCTTTCTTCCCTTAGCTTAGGGAAAGCACCAAAAGAACTAGGCTAAAGGTCATGTCCATGCTTAGGCCAAAAAGGGGGACATGACAAATATTGCCACAGGCAGCAGGGCCAGGATTACCTCTCGAGGCACCATCAAAATTGAATTTGATACGTCCTGAATCTAGCCCAATCCAAAAGATAGATTGGCAATAAAAAATACCCATTCCAGTACTAAGCCCATTATCAAGCAGATGAGTTTGGATTTTAATTTTTAGGTGTTTAAATCATTTTGAATATGTAATGTCCCCAATCTTGTTCTAAGGATTTGGAGGCCCCTTAGTTCATTATTGTTCCAATAACTAAGGGTGAAAGAAGGAACTTAATACACCACTTGTGAAAGGATGTTTCAAAAGAAAGGTACTTAATGATTCTAATTTTAAGTTATGTTTTGGAAAAATGTACTTTATGTTTATTTCATGTAAGTGGGGGAATTTATGAGTTTTAGCTTATAAGACCTAAGTTGCTTTTAAAGATTAACCTTCTCTTTCTTTTGTGGAGCGTTACACTTGGAGAAGGTTATTTAAGAGGCATGAGGGCTCATTTGAAGAGCATATGCATGTGCATATGATATTTGGATTTGATAATCAAGTATGTCAAGTTTGGTTGTTGAAAGTAGATGCTTGAAGAATGTTAAACTTCAAGTTCTACTAATGGTTTTACAAACGGTGTCTATCAACACCACCTATTGAGTGGAAATCTTGCTAAATTCTTTGAAGAGTTGTTTGAGGTTTTTATCTAACATTTGCAACTGTAACGATTTGGCTTGGAGGACTATAGCGAACTATCTAGAGGGTTTTAGAGGTGATCAAAGATTGGCGATTTGTCTCGAGATCAAAGATTACTGGTTCTTTCTTGGGCGATTTACTTAAGGGTTGTGAAAACATCATTTTGGGAGGTTGTTGGTTAAAACCCTCTCCTAAGGTTTTAATAATTTTCTGCTATTTTTCCTTAGTGGAGCAAACTACTTATGAGGTATGGTTGATGTGGTTTGGGTTGATTAATGCATGAAAAGTATTATAAAATTATTTATATAATTTTATCTATTGGGGAGAATCATTTGGAGAACCCTTTAGGGTTTGTGAAGGGTTTGAGATTCAGAGAAATATTCCTTAATTTTTCTTTGGTGTGGCGACTTAATTTTTCTTTGGTGTGGCAAATTGATTCATGAAGTTGTGGACCCTATTTATGCTTGGAAAATATTCAGATTTACTTATATAATTTTCCCAAGGAGATCAAATTAAATAACAGATTTGGAGGGCTTGTTTTTAGCAATTTTTAGGGGTCTCAACTTTTAGAATTTATTCGTAATCTTCCTTGAAGTTGGACGACTTGTGTAAAGATTTGCAGTGATCTTATCACGCTGAATTTGTTCTTTGGAAGCTTGGAGATTTATTAGGGCTTTTGGCCTATTTTTTTTAGAGGAATGTTCAAAGGTTTTGGAGGCTATTTGCAAAGGAAAGGGACTGCTGTACCTGCACTTATTTAACAGAATTTTACACTCATTTATAGCAGCTACATCATTAATTTATGCTACAGAAAAAGGTACACAACTATAGCTTTTCATTAATTATTTATTGAAGCGTTTGTGTAAGGGTTTGAAGAGATCATTGTGGTAAGGTTTGCTGAGTTTTTGGGCAGCATTCAGTAATTTTTCAGATTGGCTTGAGTTCTTAAGGAGAACTCATTTATTTTTGCTTAAAATCCTATTTGGGGTCTTTACAGAATAGGCTTTGATTAATCAGATATTGGAATAGTGAGGGTGGGGAAATTAATTAAATAAGGGATTTATTATTAAACAAGCTTTAGTAATTAATTCTAGAATGTTTCATTATTAGGTTTTGATATTTTATGTTTCTATATATATAGTGTATCAATTATCAGTAGTGTTTTGTGGATATTTAATTTATGATGTTTACTCTATGCATGTGGTTAATTTTGTTTATTTAGGTATAATTCATATTTTTAATAGCTATATGTTTTTTGTATGGCTGTACCCAGCTGTACTGAACCTGGGGTAAAAACAATTGTTGTATCAGCATAAACAAACCTGAGGCAGTGCACATACCGGTACTAGGAGTGGCAACTTAGCTTTAAATGAAGCACATTCTTTTCTTGGTGGATATTTCATACCGAATAAGGGTTTTCTTCACGCAATTGGGTGTATTTCATGCGAATCCCATTGTTTTGTGATGTTCTTGCATTTCATTGCTGCACATTGAAAGCACATGCCATGAAGTACATGTGCTGTTTTCAGTAGCATATCATTGATTTAAGTTTTCTAGTAGAGATATGGTTAGTTTAATTGTTTACAGTCATAGGCAGACCGATTACAGATCACTTTGTCAGGTTGGAATAAGTCAAAAAGGCATATATTAATTAACATTGATGTTAAATTTCACAAATTCTCTATGTTTTCAAGTTAGTATTTGTGTAGGCAATTGTCAATTTATAGATTATGCTCTTTTTCCCATATTAGTTTTTTCATTATTTGCTTGGAGCGTTTTGGTATTATGCTCCTGCTGTATAAGGAGGTGAATGAAATGTCTTTCATGACGTAGATAGGTGGCATGTTTAGTTTTAAAATCTTATTGTATTCTATAATCCAGATATCAGATATATTCCAATGGTCAGTGAAGCTTGTGACGGTCAAATGTCAATACTATGCAACGTTGTTGCTCTCTCTCGTGCATACTTATTTTTTGTCCCATCAAAAGCTGTGATACAACATACAGTGGGCATTATTATTTTGTATTTTTCAGATGTTTCAATACAAATAATCAACAAGGTCTCTCCATTATATGCCTTAACACTACTTTAAGTCTAAACAAGTGGCACTCAACATAAGGTATCCATTACTAAATTGCACATGTTTAAAACTTGTATTTAGATACAAAAACATAGAGGCCTTCCACTCTTTCTGCAGATTGCAAAAGAAGACAAAGTTCGAGGATCAAAGAGAAAAACATGAACACAAATTTCATACCACAACATTTCTGGCAATAAAATCATATTAGGCGAAAACCAATCTTTTCACCTTTCAGGGTATTGAGTTAATGATCCGCATCCTGTTCTTCACAATTAGGCTCTGCCAGCTGGATCTATCCTGTGACAACACACAAATCTATTGTTCAAACAATAATTATATTAGAGATTTAAGACTTTCACAGTCCATAATATGAAGAAGAAAAGCTTTTGGAAAAACTTTGTGAGGATCAAAGATCCTCACAGTTTTTCCGAAAGCTTTGCTTCTTTAATAATTATATTAATTTATTAAACAATCAGTACAATAGCGAGTCCAAGGCTTAACAGGCCATATATGAAAGATGATATTAACTAAGTCCAACTAGGAAGAGACGTACAAAGTTGCATTAAATAGACCCTTGTCTTCATTAATTCATAAATCAATTATAGTCAGGTTCACAATATTGGTTATTAGTAGACATTGATAAATATTCCATTTTATTTCATTTGTACTAATTCTCTAGACGGTGTAATTTCTTTCTTGCCATATGTAATTAAGGCCTGTACTTTGTATTTAGTAGACATTGATAAATATTCCATTTTATTTCATTTGTACTAATTCTTTAGACGGTGTAGTTTCTTTGCCATATTTAATTGAGGCCTGTACTTTGTATGACTATAATATATGTTAATTTTCCTTTGTTAAAGAATATCTAGCCTTTTCTATCGAAAATGGTTGTCATTTTCTTGAAAGCAACATCTCTTTTTTAACAAAATATTGTGGCAGAGAGAAGACAACAGTTATGCAAGAGCTTATCAGCAAAACAAATGTCATGGAAATGAAGTGGATTTTGATGATAATTCTCAAGGGTAAGTATCACAAACGATTTTTGTTGAGAATAAAACTATGTGTCATAGAAATAAATTATGTGGATGACTATTACTAAAGTTAAATATTGAAAATGGGATATACCCGTTAAAATAATTTGAGCTTCTCAACACCCCTAGTTGAGAAATATAGTGTTAAGATTAAAGTCATTTTACTTATTTCGTTGGTTCAGTTTAACTCCTCCTTGACACTTCATGTTCTCAGATATTAAGTTGGGTATGAGTGAGAAAAGTCTATTCCATGAGTTTCATCCAGATGCAGAAGATATGTTCAATGTGACTTGTGACTTAAAGATGGTTTGTGAAAAGCTTAAAGATCGAAATGAAAGGTACGAAAGACAGGTATGCAATATATTTGGAAAAAAAACATCTGAGATTTATTTTGAAACAAGCTTAATATTATGGACACCAGTAGCTGTTTACAGCTTATGTGGGCTTATCAAGTTACTTTATTTTTGCAAGAGTTTTAAGGGCATGTAGTATTTTATATTCGAGTCATCACTCAATGACCCATTTCCAATGACCGGTCATTTCTTCTTGAACCTTTCTTTCACGTATATTGGTGGTATTAATAAACACAAGGCAACATGACTCACAAAACACACAAAAACCTCTAAGTGATGCCAATATTTCTGAGAAGAATAATATTGTTAAAGCATTTAATGTCTAAGTGGGTTTTATTGACCCTTAGCTTACCTTGGTTGTTAATTAAATAATAATAATACATTATTTATTGACACGAGATGAAAACCTAGTGTAAATAAATAATGAAATTATATTATTTAATTTACTAATATTATTAAATTACTTTCGGGATGGTTGGATCCATTGGTTATAATGGTCACTTCTTTTCACATCTCACTATAAATAGGGTTTTACCCATCATGAAATACGGTGAATTAGTATGAAACATTATCACATTCAAACTTACCCAAGTGTTTTGTGAAAGCTATGGAGAGGAAGTGAGAAGGAGAAGTTTGTATTGTATTGGGTAAGTGTTTCTCAAAGAATTGGATATCACTTGTGGGTTTTTTTTACCTCCTGGAGGTTTTCCCACCTAATTACTTGTGTAATGTGTTATTGATATGTGTATATGTTTTGCTTATCAATACATCCTAGATCTTTTCTATGCATCATGCATTACCACATTCAATTTAACATGGTACTAGAGCATCGGATACAAAGTTGAATTGGCAAGACTGTGGTGAGTTATTGATCTGTGGAGTATTCATATCGTATATTAAAATTGAAAGCAAATTCATTTTTTTTTCAAGCGTGGTATGGCCCTAGTACGACCATAGGAGGGAGAATTTTTTTTTACAGTAGTATTGGAGGGCTACTTCAAACTTTTATGCTTTGGATCTTCATTCAATCATCCTAGAATCCTGTCAAGCAACCAGAGGCAAGTCAAACATTCAAAATAACCTCCAATCTCCCTATGGCGCACTTGTATCGTCCCCATGTTTCAAAGAAATTTAAAATTAACTTGGTTTTGTCCTTAAGGTTGTTTGTTGCTCTAAAAGGTCACATCATGAGTGTTTAAGCATTCTAAAAGCAATTGCAGAGCCTGAGAAAGTTTTTCAAAGCTTTTGTGATTTTTTCTAAGCCACTTGGGCGTCTCCGTACGACACTAGTGCACTGAAAATTCAGTTTTTGATTGTTGAAGTTGTTCAAAAGAATGGTTTATACTTTTTTACTGCTTCTACATGTTTACTTTCATCGCATAGTAAGAATGAATCTCAATTATGGCATGAAAGATTATGACATTTGTATTTAAGAAGTTTATATGATATGTCTTCTCATAATCTTGTTGTTGGCTTACTATCTCTTCTCATCATGAAACTTGTGAAAGTTGCTTACGTGGTAAACAACGTACTAATCCCTTCCACAAGAATCATGATGCGAATTCCTCTCATCCTTTCAAATTAATTCATATCGATGTTGAGGATCCCTTGAAGTTGTATCTCTTAATGGTTTTTTGTATTCGATTAATTTTATAGATGATTATATTAAAATGATCTGGTCATATTTCATTAAAAAGAAATCTGAAGTGTTGTCTAAATTTAAAGAATTTAAAACAATTGCTGAAAATATTTTTAGTTTTTCTATTAAGAGATTAAGATCTGATAATGGTGGTGAATATATTAATAAATTTTTTGATTATTTTTGCATTAGTTGTGATATTCAAAGGGAACTAACATCTCCCTATTCCCATTAGCAAAATGGTATTGTTGAAAGGAAAAACCACATGATTATAAAAATAACTAGAACAATGTTGCATTCTGCAAATGTTCTTAAATTTTTATGGATCGAAATCATGAATACTGTTGTGCTTATTCTGAATAGAGTCCCTACCAAAGTTTTGCATTGTTGTTCTACTCCCTTAAAAATGTGGTTTCAAAAGAAACCCAATAGGGTTCATCTTAGGATATTTGGTAGCCCTACTTCCATCTTTGTTCATAAAGTTAATAGAAAGATGGAAGTAGGTTATAGAGGTAAGACTAAATGATTAAGAGTAATTGATCCGTCAAAAAGATAGATCATTGAAAATAGGAATGTTCTTATTTTCAAATTTTTGTTTGAGCTCTCTGTGAACCTCTTAAATGTTCTTTTGATGAACCTGGCACTCTTGTTTCTCCTTATGAAAAAACAAATGCCCTAGAGGAAGTCAATCTATTTTTGGATAACTTAGAGTCTGAGGAACCTCTTGAGTTTTATGTTCAATTTAAAAGACCTAAATGGGTAAAATCCTTGAGTTAATTTTTCAATGTTGATAATCTTAGTAAATTAATTAGGAGTCAACATTCTTATCATGCTTTAATGACTATGTATGAATGTGAAACTCAATCTTTTGAGGAAGCCATTGAAAATGATAGATGAAAAACTGCTATGTAAGTTGAGTATAATGCTTTAATTAAAAATTAGACTTGAGATCTTGTTCCATCTCTGCTTAAAAGACATTTTGTTGGTTGTAGGTGGCCTTATAAAATCAAGTATAAGTCAATTGGTAAAATTGACAAGTTTAAAGCAAGATTAGTCGATCGTGGGTTTACTAAAAAAATTGGGATTGACTATGTTGAAACATTTGCTCTTGTAGCAAAAATGAGTACTGTTAGATTATTTTTTGCTCTTGCAGTTCAAAATAGTTCGATTATCGACCAAATGGATGTCAAAAATGCATTTTTAAATGGTGATTTAGAAGAGAAAATCTATATGACTTAGTCTAAAGGTTTCACTGACTCTAACAGAGAACATTATGTAAGTTAAAAAAATCTCTATTTGGTTTAAAACAAGCTCTTCGAGCTTGGTATTCTAAAATTATTTCTTTCTTTAAAGAACTATGTTTCTCTAATTGTTATTCTGATAATGACCTCTTTGTTAAAGTTGAAAATGATCATTTAATCTTGATTGTATTATATGTAGATATTTTGATTATTGACGATCTGATTTCATAAATATAAGGATAAATTAAGTTAAATGTTTGAAATGACTAATTTAAACATTCTGCATAATTTTTTAGGAATGTTATATTTCAAGGTAAAAATTCTTTTGTTGTAGCATAATCTCAGTATGCACATAATCTTTTGATTAAGTTTAATATGTTAATTTGTAAATCTACATCTACTTCTATTGAAGTTGATGTTAAACTTGATCTAAAACTTGCATGTTAACATGTTTATCCTATTCTGTATAGACAACTTGTTGGTAGTTTGATTTATCTAACCATTATTAGGTTAAATATTTCATATGCTATTGGTGTTACTTCTAGATTTATGCAAGATCCATATTTGGATCATTGGAAATTAGCTAAATGTATTCTTCATTATATCAAAAGAACAATTAATTTTGGTTTATTTCATTCTTTCACTTTGGCAAAGTGTTTGGTGCCTGTAATGCTTTGTAAGTGTACCTTGTCTCTCATTTATTATCAATGTGGGATTATCCACACTCAACATGTTTATTTTATTATGTAGTTGGAGTTTTCTAACTACATCATTGAAATATTTTATTTTTATGGGTTTTTTAATTGCATATATTATTTATTACTCGAGTTATCCTTGGATGGCCTATTTGCTATGAGTACTCATTTTATTTGTGAGCTTTCTCTCATGTACATTAGTAATAATCACAAGCCAAGGGGTCCCACAAAGCACGCAAACACTTCTAAGTGATGTTAGTATTGGAGAGGAATATGCTGACATAAACCCACAAACTTTCACCTTAAAGCCTCTTTCTCGATTGAAAAATATTTTGGTGAATTAAATGCCTTATAAGCCTAAGTTGTCTCACAATCGTTATCGATGTGGGATAATTTGCACTGAACACTATTTTATTTTTTAGATAATGGGAATCTCTACATTACAACATTATTTAGATATTTTATTTTGTGTTATTTTGAACTGCATGTAGTATTAGATGTCCAGTTTCTCATGAGGGGTCATTTCTTCTTTGACCTTTCTCTCATTTACATTGGTAATAATCACATGGAACTCATTCATTAGATCCATTTTCATCTCCAAGTCATTCAATCCACTTGCCTTGCAACTCATACATTTTTCACTTTGCCACGTCATGTTATAAAGTGTATAGATTTCCTTGGTGGTCGTTAGTCTATTTGTTAATTTTGTTTTTAGTGTGTGTGTCATATTATTTAGCACATAGTTTGTGCTAGTATTGTTTTTTTTTTTTAGAGTGCAATATGTTGGTGTTAATTTATTAAGTTCAATAGTTTTTTTATTTAGTTTGTAAGTTCCAAGTATATAGATATTAGGTTTGTGTTTAATATTTAGTTTTATAAAGTGATAAGATAGTCTTGCTATTCAAACTCTATACTTAATAAAAGGTCAAACCTTCTCAAATTAAATGTTGAGTTTATTTGTTTTAGAGTTTCGATTTATCGATTTAAATTATAATCATAGCTAAAAGCTATATTAGAATTTAATAAATGGTCAAATTTTGAGATTATCTATTTTTAGGTGTTATAAGTATGTTATTAGTAAATAAAATTCACGTTAGAGTGTGTTTTTGTATGTTGTAACTGTCAAAAAATCCACCTCATTGTAACCCAATTGCTACTGATCGACAATGACCTATGGGACATCATCAACAAAAAACAAAGAGACCAATAGATGCCAATGAAGGAACTAAATGGGACATCAAGGATGAGAAGGCGATAGCTATTATTGGCTTAGGTTTGTTTGATGCTTATTTTTATCATATAGATCTGTCCAAGACATCTAGTTTCATTTGGGAAACATTGAACAAATTGTTCGGATCACAAGCGAGGGGCGTTATAGTGGCTTTGAAACAAAAATTTTTTGGACTCAAAAAGGAAAAAGGCACTGGTATACAAGTTGATGTAAAAGATGAAGATGCAAAAACTGTTTTGTTGAATAGTATGCCAACCGACTATTCAAATATAGTTTTTACTTTTAATAAAATAAACCCCAGTTTTGAAGACTTGATCTCTTCTCTACTTGATGAAGAAAACAAAATCAAAAGATTTGAGTTAGAAAAAGAGAAACATGTAATGATGGCAGAAAATGAACCCAACTCATCTTTCAAGTCAGATAAACATAAGTCAGCTCCAAGGAAAAGACTTCTCTGTCATTACTGTAAGCAGTTTGGACACAATCTTCTGTATTATAAATAGAGAGAACAAGATTTTCTAGATGGAAAAGTAAAGAATAAGGCTTTCGTTGCCGTCGGAAAAGAAGAAAGTGAGTGGGAAAAATATTCTCCTAATAAAAAAAGAGGAAAGTGATTGCGAAGAATATTCATCTTTTAAAGGTGATGAAGAACGTGTATTGATGAGTATGTATTTGCTGATAGGAACAGGAAGGTGTCTCTATTCACGTGTGTAGTGTGAAAATAAAGTGGAAAATCCATACCACAATTGTTGTCGCAGCATGTTCTTGATCGAAGTTGTAGTGAGGCCATTCCCACTACTTTTGGTGGTTCTGTTGATGAGTTCCCATGGATTGGTTGTTGTGTTCCGGTCTATGGTCGTTGTGTTCTCAATCGTCAGAGTATGTGCCAAGAAAGTATTTGCTTTAGTTCTTGAGTGGTAATTTCGCCCCAACCCCTCCCCCTATGTTCGTACTAAGGGGGGAAGGTCGGACATATGTGTCAAGAAAGTATTTCCTTTAGTTCTTGAGTGGTAATTTCTTTTCCTATGTTCGTACTAAGGGGGGCAATGCTGGAAATATCCCTAAATATGTTAAATACTTCATAGGTATATGCTTGCTCTTAGTGTGTGAGAAAATGTATTTGGTAATTTGTGTGCGAGTGTACATGAGTACCAACTCACCCTAGAATAGGCATTAGGAAAGATTTATTAGGGATTTGGATATGCCTAACTCTCTAGCTAAAGGAGATTAGTAGGCCTATATATGTGTATCAATTTGATTGCATGAAGGGGGGAGTTTTAGCATGTAATTCTAATACCAAATCTTTATCATCTTGGGTCTTGAACCCTAGATAACATGCCAAAATGCATTGACAACATTGATATTAATATAAACTCATTATGTATTTGTTTGTGTGTCTATGTGTGGTATGATGCTTATCTTTTGTGTTTGAGAATGTTAATGCGATTCACTTATGTTCCATCATTATCAACATTGTTATACAATAAACTCTACTAACTAGTAGATATCATTAAAATAACATACAACCTACACTATGGTGGCTAGACCTAGCTAGACCGTGGAACGATTCCTAGAAACCATTATATTCTTGTTCAAGTTCTAAAAGTTTTTTTTGTTAGGAAACAAAGCCTCTTAGAGGCTGCACAAAATCGTACTTCTTGAAATGTCCCCTGTTGGGCAGAATTAGAACAATTTGGATTTTCCAACAAACCTTAATAAGAAATACATTTTTCTGATTTTTCCTTTCAAACCCTAAACAATTAAAAATTCAGAATTCTGAATATGCCAATTTAGGGCACAAATACAATATATTATTCGCCAAATAATTGCCCAAAATTTAATTTTTTTACAGCCAATAATAGTACATTCAAATCTGATTTTTATTATCAATTCAATAGCTGAAATTATTATAAAAATTATCAGCAATGTATGTATGCCTTCAACATAATATTTGGGTATGAATAAGCCTTACAAAATTTACTTTCAACCTCAAAGGGGGGTCGCCACCCTCCCAACAAAACTGTTCGCTGTGCTTGGTGACTTGTTTGCTGCCCTCCTAGGGCTTTCAAACCTGCGCGCTGCCCTCCAACTGTAGTCGCTGCCCTTCTAGGGCTCCCAAACCTAGGCGTTGCCTCAAAATTGCCCTGCTACACCCTTTTGATGCTCTATATTGTTGCATTTCATTCCAAAATGGTGTTTAGACACCTCATACAAACCAATTTTGCCCTCTGCAACCCACGAGATGAGGCTGCCCAGCTAAAGGTAAAGGTTTCGAGCTTACTTCAGTCTTCCATTGAAGGCTTTCATCTTTAGTGGATGTAAGTCAAGCAAATTGTGCCCAAACTTATGATTTCAATTGATAAAAATAGCATGCCCATTAATGAGTCTCCTCTTTTTATATCCTTTCCGCCAAAAAGACTTTTCGAAATGGTGAGTGTTCCACTTGAAGGGAAAGCTAAAATTTAAAAAACAACTTTCTTATAACTTAAGGGCTAACTTGCCCATGACCAAAAAGGGCCCCCTCTTTAAGTCAAAAACAAATTAGAATCAAGTCGTCGACATAAGTAACTTTTTGGCAACTAAGACATTATTATTATTAGACTTTAAGTATTTAAAATTGCTTTTTATTTTAATAATAATATTATTCTAATATTGAAAAAGGAGAAGTTACAATCTGCCCTTCCCAAATTTACTTGCCCTCAAGCAAATGCAAGCTCTATTCTTCACTCCTTGTACCCTTCGCAAATACCAGGATTCCAAATCAACCTCATGCACTCTTCATGGTGTGGACAAACTCAACCACCTCTTCCACCTTTGCTGTAACAACATACTCTTCATCCTTTGCTTGGGCTGAAAACAAACTCAACTGCTCCCTCTCATGCTTGTCACGTGCCATGATCATTGTACTCTCCTTAGACATGTGCAAACTTTGGACTCTTTGACTCATAAGAGTCTCTTTATCAACACTCATATGGGTTGTTCCTACATGTGTAAGGTGTTGCTAGGATGCCAAAGTGGCCGCCATGATGCTTTGCTCCAATTGAACCATTTCGCAACTTCTTCCTTTCAAAAAAATTCACTAACTTGTGCCAACTTATAGTTGTACTTGATTGATAACAACTGTTTCAACACTTTGAAAATGTCATAATAACATATTTGATCTCCTTTTGCCCCAAATAAGGGTATGAACCATGCGGAAGTTGAAAGAGCTATTGGAAGTAAGTGCATCAATGAAATAGCAGTATCGTAGGAGCTGAAAATGTTTATGACAACGTGAAAGTTGGGAATTTGTGGCATGGCTGTTCCAATTTTTAAATCTACACATAGAACAAACATATCAATGAAATCAAGAGCTCCCCACACCACTCCTTCAACCGCTTCATCATACCTCATATGCATGTTGTTCAACTCTCCTCCAATACTTGCATCTTCATAATTTCCATTCATGTGATGGACTTCCAAAGGTCCAACACTTATGAAGCTGTAGTGATAGCCAAATCCATCTAATTGCACTTGAACTTTGTTCACCATTTTGAAAGACAATTTGTTTTCATATTGGTTGAAAGCAAAAAGATGTGCATATCTCAACATACCACAAGTACAGGCTACCCATCTTGGAACCAAAAATATGATCAAACATTTCAGATATTCATTTTGACTTGAAATCCAATGATGTCCTCTTCCCAAGGTCTGAAAATTTCCACGCAACCTGCAAGTTCAATTCTCTTACTTGACAGATAAAACCATTTGGACCAACAAGTGTGGTTCTTAGTCCCATTAACAACGATGTTTCTTTGCAGCTCATAAAACAATTCGATCATCAAGTATGTGCAATCCACAACACATACCTTCTCAAGATGATCTTCATTAATGATATTGTAAGCTGTTCCTTCTTAGAAAGGACATATATCAGCTTGTATGCAAGCTGAAAACAAATTATGACAGTCATGAATTATCTGGTTTTCCACTCAAATTGGAGCTGTGTTGGCTAAAGTATTCATTTTCTTTCGCTGAACCCATTCACCATCGTTTCCCAATGTTTTAGTGGCCTCAAAAAGATCAATCTTGCATCAGTTCAAGTCTGGAAATAACAACTTATAATCTGATTTTATCAAAGTTAGCTACTTGAAAATGGAACAACGGGAAAATTGAAACCTCCTTGCAAGAACAAGAAATATGAGCATTGTAATAACTGAAAACACTTCTATAAAGGCTGAAAATTATTTCCCAATAGTCACCAACTTGAAAATCCTCCAGCCAATGATTGAAAATGTTTACCAACCCCCTTGTATGGATGCAAATGAAATCACGTGGTGGTTGATTTGTATGAGGACAACAACACTAATTCTGAAATTTTCCCCTGGATCCCACATCAATATTGGAATTAGCAATTCTCAATCGTTGAGCCTTCTGGAGATATTGATGGCTTCTTCCACACCCCTCTATTATTATCACCAACTAGAAAATTCGAATCACAAAATATCTCAACATCCATCTCAAAAAATGGATTATCAAAAGTTGATTTTGCATCCATTTCAAAAAGTGGATTATCAAAATATTGAAAGTTATTTTTATCCTCTTGTTCAAATTAATCTTCCTGTTGATCCAAGTCTATACTTGTAACTTATGGTTTTTCCGGAAAATATTCTAAGTGTTTTTTTTCTCAATTTCAAGTTTTTTAATAGCTTCATAATTTTTTGATGTTGACCTCTCTTCTTCATGCTCTACTGTCAAATAAGGCCTCAATTTTCCATGGATTCTGACTAGAGGGTATTCATCTCCAATCGTCAACACATAAGCAATGATAGCTTGGACATCAAATCTGAAATTATCAACATTATTTTGAATTTGTTGGCCCTAATTTTGAGTTGGCTCATTGTTGCTCGCTTTGAAAGCACCTTTGGATGTGAGGTGACATTTCTTTGGACCTTGAATTTGTCCCATGAGCTGCAACTACCGATTTTTCATGATCCGACTAGTGTTCACCACATATTTTTTATGTTCTTCCAAGGTGAGGTGTGATCTTTAAATCTCGGAACATGTAATAGTGACATTATCAACAATATTGATTCTAAAATCAGAAATTCCACACTATTATGCACAAGCAATTTTGAATTTGATCAAAAAGATCTATGTGCTCTATATTACAAGTTGTCTCTTTTACCTTCTCATCCTTTTTAGCATGTTGTTCATGATGACAAAAATATTGTAGCGACATAGGAGGGAGCAACAAATCTGAAATATGATCGACATTATCATTTCTTGGGCTGCCAACAAAAAACTCATCCTCCTTTGGTGAAACGGAGTTTGTGAGATACCTCCAACCCTTCTATCCTCACTGAAATGTGTTTGCTTGCTTTTTTTTTGCCACAAATATGAACTCACCTGATCACAAGTGAGAGTGTTACTCTCCGTCATCAGGGGCAAAGCTTCCACGAACGATTCATAAGAAGGTATCAAGCTATTCATAACAATAGCCACCATATCATTGTCATTCACTTTTTTGTTGATGGCTGACAATTGGTCACGGAGATTTTTTTTCCGTAATAAATGTTTTGATAGAGACCCACCTTCTGTCAATTTTGTGGAAAACAACAGATTTTTCAAATAAAATACTTGACTCTTTTTCGGAGTCTAGTACTTGTTCTTGAGACTGGTCCATAGTGCACTTGCTTGTGCAACATTTTAGGCCTTTGGAATCATATCATTTGACACAGAAAGTTTTAGCAAAAGAAGGGCTTCTTTATGACATTTGTCATAATTGACAAAATTCGTTGGTGGTCATTCTGTGTCAAGTATAATCTTGACACAATCACGAAATTCTGCAATTGTCAAGGTTTTGACTTCACACATTATAATTTTGCCTAGTTAATTTTTGGGCCTCAGGAAGGACAAGATTCTAGATATTGGCCATTTTTGACTTTGAAAAATAATTTTTAACCAAATTTTGAAAAAATTGAACTATTTTGATTTTTCTGATTTTGAAATTTGATAGTAGTTCAAGATTTTTCAACTACCCATAAATTTTATATTACGAAACAAAATCAGAAAAAATTGTCAACTCATTGGTTTTGCCTATTGTTAGTCTTTTTTTTTTGTGCCCTTGTCCTTTTTGTGCCCTTCTTGCTGATGCATCTTTTTCTCCCTCGAAAAATCCTCCCTGCGACTCAACTGCAAACTCGACTCGATTGTGTGTGTTTCTTGTTCTTCCCACGTACCTTCCTCGGCTTCTTCATGATGACCTTGATTGTTTTCTCGCCGCGTGAAATCCTCTACAATTGACTGTGTAGACTCCCGCATGAAAGCCCTTCAACTGCTCTGTTTGCAATCGATGGTCAACGAGATTGTGTGACGAATGGTCGTCAGGATTGTTTTCTCGCCGCGTGAAAATCCTCTACGATTGATTGTGTAGACTCCTGCGTGAAAGCCCTTCAACTGGATTGTGTTTGCAGTCGATAGTCAACGAGATTGTGTGACGAATGGTTGTCAGTATTGTGTGCAGGGTCGGTTGATGATCAATGACAATGTCTCTCCCTCCTCTCGTGTTTGTACCCTAGAACTAGGGTCTCCTCGAACATGTGGATGCTCGTACCATTGCTTGGCTTCCTCGAGTAGTGGCTCTGATACCATTGTTAGTAGAAGATAATACTGAAAAGCACATGATATATTGATGTGTGCATACATTTTATTTATGATATGCAAAAATGGTTACAATAGTGGTTAAAACAGTTATTAGTTTAGACATTAACTGAAATTAGTTAAGTCTATTACAATATTTAACAAATAATCAGTAACCAAAATATTAAAAGACCCTTTTAAAGAACATATAAAGGTCTAATGCCTAAAATCATCCAAATTTTAGTTTAAAAATGTAATGGTGGTAGCAGAGAAGGCATGCCGTAATCTTTAGTTAGTAGGATAGGTACTCGTGGTTCTAGCACATTCATGGACACCACACAAATAGTTCTCTCTATAACAGTTATTAGTTTAGACATTAACTGAAATTAGTTAAGTCTATTACAATATTTAACAAATAATCAGTAACCAAAATATTAAAAGACCCTTTTAAAGAACATATAAAGGTCTAATGCCTAAAATCATCCAAATTTTAGTTTAAAAGTGTAATGGTGGTAGCAGAGAAGGCATGCCGTAATCTCGAGTTAGTAGGATAGGTACTCGTGGTCCTAGCACATTCATGGACACCACGCACATAGTTCTCTCTATAACATTGTAAAGAGGTTCAAAGGAATATGTCCTTTCTTTACATCCCATTCGTATTGGAAGCACGACGACTTAGAGTAGGGGGCTGAATCAGTGGGCTCTTAAAACTTTCTACCACTTCTTTAGTTCGTTAGTCAAGCATCAATACATAATTCATAGAGCAATAAAACCAAAACAAAGAACATAATGACATAACACATGATATAGGTGGGAAATCCTTAAAGGGAAGAAAACCCATAGTTATCACTGCATGGAATACTTGTCCTAAATCAAATATCCAATGAGTCAACAAGATTGCTGAGAACCTACATAGCTTGAGGCACCAATCACAAATAGTCAGGCACCAATCACAAATAGTTGATCTTGCCTATATACAAGATAATACTAAAAAATGTCTTGAAGGTCAACACAACAAAACTTTATAATCAACTACATAATGATTTACTCTCGTTTGCAAGCATAATTCCCATTAGCTTATCTAAAATCTCACTCACATAAGTTAGCCTAAGTGAAACAAAGCTAAGATAGACCTATAAATCATTATTAATACATTTAGTGTCAGTTTGATAAAGTTTGTAGTAGATCTAATGTAGTCCATATCATGCTTGATGGAATCTGTAGCAAGCCTGATGGAATTAGTCACAATCCTTATGTAATTCATATAAGTCTAATGTAATATATAGCAGACTTAATGTAATTTATAACATGCCTAATGAATCTCATATAAAAATTGATGTAATATATAGAAAGTCAAATGTTATCCATATCATGTATGATGTCATCCATAATAATCTTGATGTAATCCATAGCAAACCTAATCTAATTTGTAGCATACTTAAGTTCACTCACCTCATCATACCACCAACTAATACCTTCATCAGGTCATTACTAGGTTCAATCTTCTAATGCACTTGACACAATAACCTATTCTTTAAATGTCATGACCTTAACAAAACATCAAAATATTAGACATGAGACATCGCAACACACTCATATCACTGCACTCTCATCTCTGCTCATTCTCCGCCTCTTGACATTAATGACAAATGGTCTTCCACAAACTGCCATATGATCTTTGGATCTGAACTTCAATAAACAACACAATGAAATGTTGACAAAAAATTCACCTTAAGCTCATACCAGTTGTTGTAGACAACTTTTGGAACACTTGAACTGTACCTCAAGAAACCATGCTTCTTATGACTTCTACATCATTGTCTTGACACTTCACAACACATAGCTACAAAGCTGCCCCTAATTCCATGCCAACCTTCTTCAAATGAATTCAGATACACATGAGCACTCACCTTATCCTTGATACGATTGATATAGATCAAACTCTTGATCACTCACTAGGCTACCCCACTTTTGACACCAACTGAAGAATTAGGGACCCCCCTTTGTCTTCACAACTAATGCTCATCACTTGAGTCATCAAAACTCTCGAACCACCCTCAACTGCCTTCTAGCATCTTGATACCAATACCAATTCTCAACACAAATCAAGCTATCAACTGTTAGAAACACAGAACAATTATTTGCTTACATCTCATATACCAATCAACTACACAAGCTTTCATCATGCTTCCAGCTCTATCAACAACATCCAACTTGTCTCTATGACCATATTGGTCTTGCAGACTAATCCATAATCCATATGTCTCTAGACACAATCCTATGCTTAGACTTGCATTCCATACCATGGCTCCTCATGAACTGATCTCTAGAATCAATAATCATACTAATCAAAACTCGTTTCGCTTTGTCATATACATACAAGCTACAAAGAAAACAACTTATACCTTGCAACACAGACAACCTAGAATCCTCTCAAGATGAATCCTTCTTTGACTGCAACCTCATGCTTCAACTGATGAAAGAGTGTCTCCATTAAGTCTAATGGAGTCACCCTTTTCCTTAGGGCTCTCAAAACACCATGAACTCAGGAGATTCTCAGATCTCCAAACCACTCTTCTCAGCCATCTTGCAATTATGAGACTAATAGTTCCTCCTTAGAATCCACTTAGACTTGACTGAAACATTTGACTTATTCACCTTCTCATCCTTGATCTCATTTAAAACATACAAATTATTTTCAGTCTTGTTAGCATCTGCTACCAATCTTCCTGAACTTGTTTTTTTTATATCACATCTTTTAGCATGAAAAGTCATAGAGTATATCCTTGATTAAACATTTGACTAACACAACAAATTTCTGAACTTGTTTTTCTTATATCACATCTTTTAGCATGAAAAGTCAGAGTATATCCTTGATTAAACATTTGACTAACACAACAAATTTCTGAACTTGTTTTTCTTATATCACATCTTTTAGCATGAAAAGTCAGAGTATATCCTTGATTAAACATTTGACTAACACTCAACAAATTATGCTTCAAATCTTTTACATATAACACATTCTCAGTTTTAGTTTTCCCATTGTCAAGACTTAGTATTCCCTTGCCAACAATATTAGCATTTGTATTGTCTCCAAACTTGATTGTACCTTCAGTAGTCTTTTTCAAAGATATAAATTTATTCTTGTCACCTGTCATGACTTGAACAACCACTGTCAATGTACCATTTCAAACTTTCATCTTGAATGTGAAAAACAGCGTGTGCTAATATGGATTCTTCTTCCTTTGGACCATCATTTTCTTTCTCCTTTTTTAGTATTTTCAAAGGTTCTCATTTCTTATCAACTTGAACTACATCTTTTTTTGACTAGGGGGTTTTGCATAACCCAATCTACAGAATCTTGCAATATGTCCAATTTTAGTACAGTTGTAATAGAGCACATTGTTCCTATTGATATCTGACCATTGGACAAATGAATTTGAGAATCTTTTTGGAAATCTTTGACTATTCATATCAATTCTCCATGCATGATTGTTTCTAGCTTTTGATCTACAATCTACAGCGCTATGTCGACACTGATTACAAGAAAAACAGTAGCCATACACGAAATTGATGTACTTTATTGCATTCAGTTCCCTGATAGAAAATGATCTCTTAATATTTTTGAAAGGCATATTGACTCTCTTGTTATCTCTGAGAGGAGCGATAATCTTCTTGACTTGTCCTGACCTCTGATTGTCATTCACAATTTCAAATTTCTTGAGAGCATCAACATGTCTTTGACTTATTGATATTTTGCTCTTCCTTGCTACTCTTCTGGTCATCCGTGTATCCAAGGCTTGTTTTGATGATAGGTGACCTTTGACTATTCAATATGTCATCAAGAATTCGATTGCTCTTTTCAAACTTTTGACAATTTTTCAATTTGACTGTAAGCTGTTCCAAATCAAACTTCAATGAACCTATCTCAGATTTGTACTCATTGCACTCTACTTCCTTGGACTTCAGACTTGCATTTGCTTCTTCTAACTGAGTCTTGAGATTGTTGGTGATTTCCTCAGCTTCCTTGGCACTATTAGTTATCTTAGTTTCCAAGATACATATCTGTTCTTCATGATTTTTGACTAGAGACTTCAACTTTTGATTTTTCTTTCTTTGGCTCTTCAATTCATTCAAAGCACTAATAAGTTCTGCCTCAAGGTCAACCTCGACTTCTTCATCCACTTTTTCATCATCCATGAAGACTTGTTTTTTTGAACTATTCATTTTTTCAACTTCATTGACCATGAACAAAGCTTCATCACTACTATGGTCAAAACTGCAGTCATCACTGTCTGAGATATCTTTATCACTGACTTCAGAAGAGTTGCTGTCTTCTTTAGAATATAGACTCTTTTTGTTATTGAAGAACTTTTTCTTACTCTTGTCATACTTGTTAGACTTCTTATTCTCTTCACCATTGTCTTCATCATGTTCATGTTTTTCCTTTTGAGGACACTTAACAACAAAATGACCAATCCTGCCACAATTAAAACATTTGAATGGTAGCTTGCCTTTGTACCTACCTAAACCTTTTCTCAGTTTTCTCACAAATAAGACTTCAGTTTTTTCTTTATCAATATCAGTGTCACCATCAATTTCAGCCTTTTTGATTTGTGTTTTCTTTACAACTTTGAATGCTGTATCTCTTTTGGAAGATCTTCCATCATCATTCCTTATCTCATAAACAATAAGTATTCTATGAAGCTCATCCATTTGTAATTTGTCTAAATCTTTTACTTCTTCAATTGTTGACACCTTTGAGTCAAATCTTGGGGTCAAAGATCTTAGAATCTTTTGAACGATAGTTGACTCATTAACCTTTTCTCCAAGACCTCTGATTATGTTGACTAATTCATCAACTCTAAGAAGATATGCTGCAATATTCTCTTCTTCATCTTTAGAACTTCGAAATGTCTTTTATAGGTCTGAAGCTTTGCCAATTTTACCTTGGTGTCACCTTCATAGATAAGATGTAATTTGTCCCAAATTATCTTAATTGACCCACATTGCATCACTTTGACAAACTCAAATTTTGCCAATCCACACAATATAGCATTCATAGCCTTTGAATTGTTCTCACTTGCGTTCTTTTTTACAATGTCAGTTGGAGGAGTTTGAGGGATAGTATACCCATCAACCACTGATTGCCAATTGTCAAACCCAAGAGCCACTAGATAGGTCTTCATCTTAATGCTCCAAAAGACATAATTGATTCTAGTGAACAAAGGGGCCTTGTTTTTTGAAAACCCTTGATGACTAGATATTGTGCTTCTTACGATCTAAGTTCTAACTATCAAGCCTGACCTTGAAGGACCTGCTCTGATACCAATTGTTGGAAGCACAACCACTGGGGGTGAATCAGTGAGCTCTTAAAACTTTCTCGTAATTCTTTAGTTCGTTAGTCAAGTATCAATACAAAATTCATAGAGCAATCAAACCACAACAAAGAACATAAAGACAACACTATATATTTGGGAAATCCTTAAAAGGAAGAAAATCTACAATGATCACTGCATGGACTACTTGTCTTAAATCATATATGCAACGAGTCAACAAAAATGCTGAGCACCCACTTAGCTTGAGGCACCAATCCCAAATAGTCAAGCACCAACTTGACAAAAAGATTCAACAAACACCCACTTGCTAGGAAGCACCAATTCTTTGATTTGTAGACATCAATCTATAGGAGGCTTCAACCCCTTTTGCCAAGCACCAACTTATCTGCTTCAAATCATCCACTTTTCTCAATTGCTTCTGTTAACAAATGATGGTACAATTTCTCTCTTTCTGCTTATCAACCTCACATTTACTCTATTGCTTTTTTGCTTATCAATCAAATAGACATATTAAGCTCTCTTTCCTCTTTGCTCTTTATTTTCAAAGATTTTTCCTTCTCTGCTTATCTCTTTTAGCAAATTCTGTATGAATCATTCAATGATTTCATACTTATGCCTCTCTGGCCATCCATTTCTCAATGGATCTCTGCTGTGCTCCTTAGCAAATAATTATTCTCTATTATCCACACTTCAAAAAGGACATTTTGATCTTGCCTATATACAAGACAATACTCAACAATCTCTTGAAGGTCGGCCAAACAAAACTCTATAGTTGGATACATAATGATTTATTCTCTTTTGCAAACATAATTCCCATTAGCTTATCTAAAATCTCACTTACATAGGTTGCCCTGAGTGAAACGAAGTTGGGATAGACCTAATAATCATTAAAATACATTTAGTGTCCCCCTGATGAAGTCTGTAGTAGTTTTGATGCAATTCGTAGTAGCTTTGATGCAATTCGAAGCACCCCTGATGCACTCCATAGCATCCCTGATGCAATCCGTAGCAACCCTGATGCAATCCGTAGCATGTCTGATGTAATCTGATTTATTCTCTTTTGCAAACATAATTCCCATTAGCTTATCTAAAAGCTCACTTACATAGGTTGCCCTGAGTGAAATGAAGTTGGGATAGACCTAATAATCATTAAAATACATTTAGTGTCCACCTAATGAAGTCTGTAGTAGTCTTGATGCAATTCGTAGCAGCGTTGATGCAATCCGAAGCACCCCTGATGCACTCCATAGCATCCTTGAAGCAATCTGTAGAAAGCTTGATGCAATCCGTAGTATGTTTGATGTAATCCATAGCAAGCTTTATGTAATCCGTAACAAGATTAATATAGTCCATAGTAAACTTGATTCAGTCTGTAGCAAACCTGATTCAGTCAGTAACAAACCTGATGTAATCCGTAACAAGTTTGATGTAATCCCTAGCAAGAATGATGTAATCTTTAGCATTCCTGATGCAATCCGTAGCATGCTTGATGTCACTCACCTCATCATGCCACTAGCTCATACTTTCACCATGCCATGACGAGGCTTAAGCTTCCAATGTACTTGACACCTTAACCTGTTCCTTGCATGTCATGACCTCAACAAAACATCAAACAAGCAGACATTTCAACACACTCATATCACTGCACCATTCTGTTTCTGATGACAACAATCTTCTACATCGTCATACAAACCTAAAACCACATGACCAAGCTTCATATGACTTGACATCTCTCTTCCATGTACCTCAACACTTTTGACACCAAACCTCACAAGATGCAACATTAATGACATCAACCTTGATCACTAATCACCTTTGACAACATCATGCTGCCAACTGAAAACACTCTCTCAAGAGGGTACTCATATCCACAATACTCACTCACTGATCAACACTCTCTTTATGCCACTACCGTGCTCAAGCACTTGACCAAGCAGAGCTTTCACATCAATGACCATTATGCCTTTACTTGATGCACCCTTTTGACATCAATGACAACAACATGCCAACAAACTCCCTCGGTGTCATTGATGGCAGACACTACAATTTGAAATCACTTCAAAATGGTACTTTTCTTATTTGCTCATTCTTTGCCTTTTGACATTAATGACAGGGTTTTCAACAAACTGCCATCTGATCTTTGGACCTAAACTTCAATAAACAACACAATGAAATGCTAACAAAAAAACACCTTAGACTCATACCAGTTGTTGTAGACAACTTCTGGAACACTTGAACTGTATCTCAAGAAACCATGCTTCCTTGACTTCTACATCACTGTCTTGACGCTTCACAACACAAAGCTACAAAACTCCCCCTAACTCCATGAATACCTTCTTTAAATGAATTCAGATACACAGGGACACTCACCTTGTCCTTGATATGATTGATATAGATCAAACTCTTGATCACTCACTAGGCTACCCCACTTTTGACACCAACTGAAGAACTAAGGACTCCCCCTTTGTATTCACAGCGAATGCTCATCCCTTGAGTCATTAGGACTCTGAAACCATCCTCAACTTCCTTCAAGCATCTTGATACCAATGCTTATCTCAACACAAATCAAGCTATCAACTGTTAGAAACACAAAACAATTTTTTGCTTACCTCTCATATACCAATCAACTACACAAGCTTTCATCACGCTTTCAACTTTGTCAATAACATCCAACTTGTCTCTATGACCATATTGGTCTTGCAGACCAATCCATATTCCATGTCTCTAGAGACAATATTATGCTCAGGGTTGCATTCCATAGCATGGCTCCTCATGAACTGATCTCCATAATCAAAAATCATACTAGACAAAATTCCTTTCACCTTGTCATATACATACAAGCTACAAAGAAAACAACTCATACCTTGCAACACAGACAACCTAGAATCCTCTCAAGATGAATCATTCTTTGACTGCAACCTCATGCTTCTACTGATAGAAGAGTGTCTCCATGAAGTCTAATGGACTCACCTCTTTCCATAGGGCTCTCAAAACACCATGAACTCAGGGGATTCTTAGATCTCCAAACCACTCTTCTCAACGATCTTGCAATTACGAGATTGATAGTCCCTCCTTAAATTCCACTTAGACTTGATTGAATCATTTGGCTTATTCACCTTGTCATCTTTGATCTCATTTAAAAGATACAAATTATTTTCAGTCTTGTTAGCATCTGCCACCAATCTTCCTGAAGTTACTTTTCTTATATCATATCCTTTAGCATAAAAAGTCAGAGTATACCTTTGATTGCACATTTGACTAGCACTCAACAAATTATGCTTCATAACTTTTACATCTAACACATTCTCAGTTTTAGTTTTCCCATTGTCAAGACTTAGTATTCCCTTGCCAACAATATTAGCTTTTGTATTGTCTCCAAACTTGACTGTACTTTCAGTAGTTTTCTTCAAAGATATAAATTTATTCTTCTCACCTGTCCTATGACTTGAACAACCACTGTCAATTTACCATTTCAAACTCTTATCTTGAATGTGAAAAGCAGCTTGTGCTAACATGGATTCTTCTTCTTTTAGACCATATTCTTTCTCCCTTTTCAGTATTTTCCAAGGTTCTTATTTCTTATCAACTTGAACATACTCCTTGTTTTGAATATGGGTTTTTGCAAAACCCAATCTACAAAATCTTGCAATATGTCTAATTCTATTACAGTTGTAACGGAGCACATTGTTTCTATTGATATCTGACCCTTGGACAAATGAATTTGAGAATCTTGTTTTGGAAATCCATGACTATTCATATCACTTTTCCATGCATGATTGTTTCTAGCATTTGATTTACAATCTATAGTTCTATGTCGAAACTGATTACAAGCAAAACAGTAGCCATAGAAGAAATTGATGTACCTTATTGCATTCGTTTCCCTGATAGGAAATGATATCTAAAGATTTTCGAAAGGCATATTGACTCTTTTGTTATCTCTGAGAGGAGCGATAATCTTCTTGATCTATCTTGACCTCTAACTGTCATTCACAATCTCAATTTTTTTGAGAGCATCAACTTGTCTTTGGCTTACTAATATTTTGCTCTTCCTTGCTACTCTTCCGGTCATCCATGTATCCAAGGCCTGTTTTGATGATAGGTGACCTTTCACTGTTCAATATGTCATCAAGAATTCCATTGCTCTTTTGAATCTTTTGACAATTTTTCAATTTGACTGTGAGCTATTGCAAATCAAACTTCAATGAACCTATCTCAGATTTGTACTTATTGCACTTTACTTCCTTGGAATTTAGACTTGCATTTGCTTCTTCTAATTGAGTCTTGAAATTTTTGGTGACCTTCTCAGCTTCCTTGGCACTCTTAGTTATCTTAGTTTTCAAGAAACATATTTCTTCATAATTTTTCACTAGAGACTTCAACTTTTGGTTTTTCTTTCTTTGACTCTTCAATTCATTCAAAGCACTGATAAGTTCTGCCCCAAGATCAACCTCGGCTTCTTCTTCATTCACTTCTTCATCATCCATGAAGACTTGTTCTTTTGAACTATTCCCTTCTTCAACTTCAAAGACCATAAACAAAACCTCATCACTTCTATGGTCTGAATTGCAGTCATCACTATTTGAGATATCTTTATCATTGACTTCATAAGAGCTTCTGTCTTCTTTAGAATAAGACTCTTTTTGTCATTTTTTTCTTACTCTGGTCATACTTGTCAGAGTTCTTATTCTTTTCACCATTGTCTTCATTATGATCATGTTTTTCCTTTTGAGTGCACTTGGCAGCAAAATGAGAATTCTTGTCATAATTGAATCATTTGAATGGTAGCTTGCCTTTGTACCTACCTGGGCCTTTTCTCAATTTCCTCACAAATAAGGCCTCACCTTTGTCTTCATCAATATCAGTGTCACCATCAATTTCAACGTTTTTGATTTGTGTTTCCTTTGCTACTTTGAATGTTGCTTCCCTTTTGAAAGATTTTCCATCATCAATCCTCATCTCAGAAGCAAGACTATTCCATGAAGCTCATCCATTTGTAATTTGTCTAAATCTTTTACTTATTTGATTACTGACACCTTTGAGTCAAGTCTTAGGGTCAAGGATCTTAGAACCTTTTGAACAATAGTTGACTCATTGACTTTTTCTCCAAGACCTTTGATTATGTTGACTACTTCATCAACTCTAAGAAGATATGCTGCAATATTCTCTTCTTCATCTTTAGACCTTCAAACTGTCTTTTGAGGTCCGAAACTTTGCCAATTTTACCTTGATGTCACCTGCATAGATATGTTGTAGCTTGTCCCAAATCGCCTTAGTTGACTCACATTGCATCGCCTTGAGAAACTTAGATTCTGCCAATCCACACAATATAGCATTCATAGCCTTTGAATTGTTCTCACTTGCTTTCTTTCCTGCAACGTCAGTTGGAGGAGTTTGAGGGATAGTATACCCATCAAGAACTGATTGCCAAATGTCGAATGCAAGAGCCATTAGATAGGTCTTCATCCTAATGCTCCAAAAGACATAATTGGTTCCAGTGAACAAAGGGGCCTTGTTTGTTGAAAACCCTTCATGTACTTGATGACTAGACATTGTGCTTCTTAAGATCTACCTTTCAGTTGTCAAGCTTGATCTTGAAGGCCCTGCTCTGATACTATTTGTTGGAAGCACAACCACTGAGAGGGGGGGGTGAGTCAATGGGCTCTTAGAACTTTCTCTAAATTTTATAGTTCGTTAGTCAAGCATCAATACAAAATTCATAGAGCATTCACACTACAATAAAGAACATAAAGACAACACATTTTATAGGTGGGAAACCCTTAAAGGGAAGAAAACCCACAATGCTCACTGCATTGACTACTTGTCCTAAATTAGATATGCAACGAGTCAACAAGATTGTTGAGGACCCACTCAAGTTGAGGCACCAACCCCAAATAGTCAAGCACCACCTTCACAAAAAGATTCAGCAAGTTCCCATTTGCTAGGAAGCACCAAATCCCTGATTTGTAGATACCAATCTACAGGAGGCTGCAACCTGCTCTACCAAGCACCAACTCAGCTGTTTCAAATCTGCCACCTTTCTCAGTTGCTTCTATCAACAAATGATGGTACATTTATGTTCTGTCTCTGCTTATCAACCTTATATTTACTTTGTTGCTTATCATCAAATTAACATATTAGGCTCTCTTTCCTCTCTACTCTTTATTTTAAAAGACTATGTCCTCTTTGCCTTCTTTGTTTATCTTTTTGAGCAGATTCTGTATGTATCATTCGATGATTTCATACTTACGCCTCTCTGGCCATCCATTCCTCAACGGACCTCTGTTGTGCTCCTTAGCGAATAATTATTCTTTATTTTCCACACTTCAAAAAGGACAAATTGAAATTGCCTATATACAAGAGAGTACTCAACAATCTCTTGAAGGTCGGCCAAACAAAATTCTATAGTCAGCGACAAAATGATTTATTCTATTTTGCAAACATAATTCCCATTAGCTTATCTAAAAGCTCACTCACATAGGTTGGCCTAAGTGAAACGAAGCTGGGATAGACCTATCAATCATTAGAATACATTTAGTGTCTCCCTGATGAAGTATAAAGTAGTCTTGATGCAATTCGTAGCATCTCTGATGCAATCTGTAGCACCCCTGATGTAGTTCGTAGCACTCCTGATGCAATCTGTAGCAAGCCTGATGTAATCCGTAGCAACCCTGACTATAACAAACCTAATTCAGTCCGTAGCAAACATGATTCAATTTGTTGCAAGTTTGATGTAATCCATAACAAGTATGATGTAATCCGTAGCAAACTTGATATAAACCATAGTATACCTGATGCAGTCCATAGAATGCTTGATGTCACTCATCTCATCATACCACCAACTCAAACCTTCACCATGTCATGACTAGGCTAAGCTTCCAATGTACTTAACACTTTGCCCTGTTTCTTTCATGTCAGGGCCATTCTCTTTTTGATAACAATTTTCCACATCCTTATACAAACCTGAAACCACAGGACCAAGCTTCATATGACTTGACATCTCTCTTCCATGCACCTGAATACCTTTGACACCAAACCTCACATGATGCAACCTTATTGACAACATCAACCTTGATCACTAATCAGCGTAGACAATATCATGCTGCCAATTGAGAACACACTCTCAATAGGCTACTCATATCCACAATACTCACTCAGTGATCAACACTCTATTTATGCCCCTACCATTCTCAAGCACTTGACCAAACAAAGTTTTGACATCAATGACCATTATGCCTTTATATGATGCAACCTTTTGACATCAATGACAACAACATGCCAACAAACTCTCCCTTTGTCATTGATGACAAACACATTACAATTTGAAATCACTTTAAAATGATACTTTTTCCATCTGCTCATTCTCTGCCTTTTGACATTAATGACAAAGGGTCTTCCACAAACTGCCATTTGATCCTTGACCTTGAACTTCAATAAACAACACAATGAAATACTGACAAAAAAACACCTTAGGCTCATACCAATTGTTGTAGACAACTTCTAGTATACTTGAACTGTACCTCAAAAAACCATGTTTCCTTTGACTTCTGCATCATTGCCTTGATGCTTCACAACACAGAGCTACAAAGCTCCCCCTAATTCCATGCATGCCTTCTTCAAATGAATTCAGATACATAGGGACACTCATCTTGTCCTTGATATGATTGATATAGATCAAACTCTTGATCACTCACTAGGCTATCCCATTTCTGACACCAACTGAAGAATTAGGGACTCCCCCTTTGTTTTCACAGTTAATGCTCATCGCTTGAGTCATAAGGCCTCTCAAACCATCCTCAATTTCCTTCAAGCATCTTGATACCAATACCAATTCTCAACACAAATCAAGCTATCAACTGTTAGAAACAGAAAACAACTTTTTGTACACCTCTCATATACCAATCAACTACACAAGCTTTCATCACGCTCCAGCTCTGTCAACAACATCCAACTTATCTCTATGACCATATTGGTCTTGCAGACCAAAACATATTCCATATGTCTCTAGACACATTCCTATGCTCAGTCTTGCATTCCATACCATGGCTCCTCTTGAACTAATCTCCAAAATCAATGCTCATACTAACCAAAATTCCTTTCACCTTGTCGTATACATACAAGCTCCAAAGAAAACAACTCATACCTTGCAACACAGAGAACTTGGAATCCTGTGAAGATGAACCATTCTTTGACTGCAACCTCATGATTCTACTGATAGAAGAGTGTCTCCATGAAGTCTAATGGAGTCACCCCTTTCCATAGGGCTCTAAAAACACCATGAACTCAAGAGATTCCCAGATTTTCAAACCACTCTTCTCAGCTATCTTGCAATTATGAGACTTATAGTCCCTCGTTAGAACCCACTTAGGTTTGACTGAATCATTTGACTCATCCACCATGTCATCCTTGATCTCATTCAAAACATACAAATTATTTTCAGTCTTGTTAGCATCTGCTACCAATCTTCTTGAAGTTGCATGTTTATATCACAACCTTTAGCATGAAAAGTCAGAACATATCCTTGATTGCACATTTGACCAACACTCAACAAATTATGCTTCAGATCTTCTACATATAACACATTCTTAGTTTTAGTTTTTCCATTGTCAAGACTTAGTATTCTCTTGCCAACAATATTAGTTGTATTGTCTCCAAACTTGACTGTACCTTTAGTAGTATTTTTCAAAGATATAATTTTTTTTTTGTCACCTGTCATATGACTTGAACAACCACTGTCAATGTACCATTTCAAACTTTCATCTTGAATGTGAAGAGTAGCTTGTGCTAACATGGATTCTTCTTCCTTTGAACCATCATTTTCTTTCTCCCTATTCTGTATTTTCAAACGTTCTAATTTCTTATCAACTTGAACATACACCTTCATGTTTTGACTAGGGTGTTTTGCATAACCCAATCTACAAAATCTTGGACTATGTCCAATTTCATTACAGTTGTTACAAAGCATATTGTTTCTATTGATATCTGACCTTTGGACAAATGAATTTGAGAATCTTATTGGAAATTCATGACTATTCATATCACTTCTCCATGCATGATTATTTCTAGGTTTTGATCTACAATCTACAACGCTATGTACAAACTGATTACAAGAAAAACAATAGCCATAGAAGTAATTGATGTACGCTATTGTATTCGATTCCTTGATAGGAAATGATCTTTGAAGATTTTTTAAAGGCATATTGACTCTTTTGTTATCTCTGAAAGGAGCGATAATCTTCTTGACCTGGCCTGACCTCTGACTTTCATTCACATTCTCAGATTTTTTGAGAGCATCAGCGTATGTCTTTGGCTTACTCATATTCTACTCTTCCTTGCTACTCTTCTGGTCATCCGTGTATCCAAGGCTTGTTTTGATGATAGGAGACCTTTGACTGTTCAATATGTCATCAAGAATTCCATTGCTCTTTTCAAACTTTTGACAATTTTTCAAATTGACTTGAGTTGTTCTAAATCTGACTTCAATGAACCTATCTCAAATTTGTACTCATTGCACTCTACTTCCTTGGACTTTAGACTTGCATTTGCTTCTTCTAACTGAGTCTTGAGATTGTTGGTGACCTCCTCAGCGTCCTCCACTTCTTCATTATCCATGAAGACTTGTTCTTTTGAACTATTCCCTTCATCTTCGATGACCACGAACAAAGCTTCATCACTTCTATGGTCTGAACTGCAGTCGTCATTGTTTGAGATATTTTTATCACTGACTTTAGAAGATATGCTGTTTTCTTTAGAATATAGATTCTTTTTGTTATTGAATAACTTTTTCTTACTCTTGTCATACTTGTTAGACTTCTTATTCTCTTCACCATTGTCTTCATCATGATCATGTTTTTCTTTTTGAGGACACTTAGCAGCATAATGACCAATCTTGCCACAATTGAAACATTTGAATGGTAGTTTGCCTTTGTACCTATCTGAACCTTTTCTCAGTTTCCACACAAATAAGGCTTAGGCTTTGTCTTCATCAATATC
This sequence comes from Torreya grandis, assembly GCA_037957365.1. Lineage (NCBI taxonomy): Eukaryota > Viridiplantae > Streptophyta > Pinopsida > Cupressales > Taxaceae > Torreya > Torreya grandis. Next base: position 910,136 of record JARHVA010004315.1, on the reverse strand, counting down.
AGTGTCACCGTCAATTTCAGCGTTTTTGATTTGTGTTTTCTTTGCAACTTTGAATGCTGCATCTCTTTTGGAAGATATTCTTCCATCATCAGTCCTCATCTCATAAGCAATAAGTATTTCATGAAGCTCATCAATTTGTAATTTGTCTAAATCTTTTACTTCAACTGCTGACACCTTTGAGTCAAATCTTGGGGTCAAGGATCTTAGAACCTTTTGAACAACAATTGACTCATTAATCTTTTCTCCAAGACCTCTGATTATGTTGACTACTTCAACTCTAAGAAGATATGCTACGATATTCTCTTCTCCCTTCATATTTAGACCTTCAAATTGTCTTCTATAGGTCTAAAGCTTTGCCAATTTTACCTTGGTGTCACTTTCATAGATAAGTTGTAGCTTGTCCCAAATTGCCTTAGCTGACTCACATTGCATCACCTTGACAAACTCAGATTCCGCGAATCCACACTATATAGCATTCATAGCCTTTGAATTGTTCTCACTTGCTTTCTTTCCTGCAGTGTCAGTTGGAGGAGTTTGAGGGAAAGTATACCCATCAACAATTGATTGCCAAATGTCAAACCCAAGAGCCATTGGATAGGTCTTCATCCTAATGCTTCAAAAAACATAATTGATTCCATTGAACAAAGGGGCTTTGTTTGCTGAAAACCCTTCATGTATTTGATGACTGGACATTGTGCTTCTTAGGATTTACTTTCTAGTTGTCAGGCTTGACTTTGAAGGACCTACTCTGATACCAATTTTTGAAAGCACAACCACTGAGAGGGGGGGTGAATTAGTGGGCTCATAAAACTTTCTCCTAATTTTTTAGTTTGTTAGTTAAGCATCAATACAAAATTTATAGAGCAATCAAACCACAACAAAGAACATAAAGACATAACACATGATATAGGTGGGAAACCCTTAAAGGGAAGAAAACCCACAATGATCACTGCATAGACTACTTGTTCTAAATCAGATATGTCATGGGTCGACAAGATTGCAGAGCACCCACTCAGCTTGAGGCACTAACCCTAAATAGTCAAGAACCAACTTGTCAAAAATATTTAGCAAGCACCCACTTGCTAGGAAGCGCCAACTCTCTGAGTTGTAGAAACCAATCTACTGGAAGCTTCAACCCTCTCTACCAAGGACCAATTCAGCTGCTTCAAATCATCCACCTTTCTTAGTTGTTTATATCAACAAATGATGGTACAATTCTACTCTCTCTCTGCTTATCAACCTCACATTAACTTTGTTGCTTTTTTGGTTATCAATCAAATAGACATTTTAGGCTCTCTTTCGTCTCTGCTCTTTATTTTCAAAGCCTTTCTCCTCTCTGCCTTCTCTGCTTATCTCTTTTAGTAGATTCTGTATGAATCTTTCGATGATTTCATACTTACGCCTCTCTGGCCACCCGTTCCTCAACGGACCTCTGTTGTGCTCCTTAGTGAATAATTATTCTTTATTTTCCAAACTTCAAAAATGACATTTTGATCTTGCCTATATACAAGATAGTACTCAACAATCTCTTGAAGGTCGGCCAAACAAAACTTTATAGTCGGTTATATAATGATTTATTCTCTTTTGCAGACATAATTTCCATTAGCTTATTTAAAAGATCAATCATATAGGTCGACCCGAGTGAAACGAAGTTGGGATAGACCTAGCAATCATTAGAATCTATTTAGTGTCGTCCTGATGAAGTCTGTAGTAGTCTTGATGCAGTTCGTAGCAGCTTTGATGCAATTCGTAGCACCCTTGATGCAATCTATAGCTAGCCTGATGTAATCTGTAGCAAGTTTGATACAGTGTGTAGCAATCTTGATGCAATCCGTAGCATCGATGTAGTCCGTAGCACCCCTGATGCAATCTGTAGCAAGTCTGATGTAATCCGTAGCAACCCTGATTCAGTCCGTAGCAAATCTGATTCAGTCTGTAGCAAACTTGATGTAATCCGTAGCAAGTCTAATGTAATCCATAGCAAGCTTGATGTAATCTGTAGCAAACCTGATTTAATCCATAGCATGCTTGATGTAGTCCGTAACATGCCTTATGTCACTCACCTCATCATTCCACAAACTCATACCTTCACCATGTCATGACTAGGCTCAAGCTTCCAATGCACTTGACACCTTGACCTGTTTCTTCGATGTTATGACCTCAAAAAAATATCAAATGGACATAAGACATCTCAACACACTCAAATCACTGCACCATTTTTTTTTTTGATGACAACAATATTCCACAGTCTCATATAGGCCTAAAACCACATGACCAAGTTTCATATGACTTGACATCTCTCTTCCATGCACCTCAACACCTTTGACGCCAATCCTCACAATTTTTTTTTGATGACAACAATATTCCACAGTCTCATACAGTTCTAAAACCACATGACCAAGTTTCATATGACTTGACATCTCTCTTCCATGCACCTCAACACCTTTGACACCAATCCTCACAAGATGCAACATTAATGACAACATCAACCTTGATCACTAATCACCGTTGACAACATCATGCTGCCAACTGAGAACACACTCTCAATAGGCTACTCATATCCACAATACTCACTCACTGATGAACACTCTTTATGCCACTACCATGTGCAAGTACTTGATCAAACAGATCTTTGACATCAATGACCATTATGCCTTTACATGATGCACCTTTTTGACATCAATGACAACAACATGCGAACAATTCGGAGATGAAAGGCATAATAAATGACATTTTTGTGGTTCCATAGAAACAGGAGTACTGTCTGCTTCCCCATGCCTTGGCCTAAACAAGATGACGAGTCTTGTCTCTAAACAAAACCCACCGTCCAAACTCATACTTGCTCCCATCATTTTCTGTTTGAAATGATTTAACTGTAGTATAAAGTTAAAGTTTTAAGAAGTAAATTATGATCACAAAACATTTTAGTCATAATTCACTTATTGCATAGGCTCCATGACACTCTTCCCAGAGTTCCCAAGGGTTGTAAACCTGCTCTTATATGAATGCTTGATCCCCAAAATTTCCAATTTTCGAATACCACAATTCTCATATCTATGATTCATCTCGAGGGTCGACAGTCATCATGCAACACACATGATAGGACGAATGATCTGGGAACAAAAGTTTTTCTTACTAGTTAGCAAACATCAACACTAGCTATTGCATCAACACTCGACAAGTTGAATAACAGTCCAAGTCATAACAATTATGCCCAAGTTATGCTCATAATTTGATAAGTTTATTAGTTGTACCCATTCACATCTGGGTCCTCTATGCATCAACTGCGCTACTTTGACATTGCGCGAGAGTTCCAAGGATCACATGTCCCATCATTTTGCGAAAAGTGATGCTACTAGGGTTTATTGTTTTTCTTAAGGTAATTATACACTAAATTAATATATATTATTAGTTATGAAAACCAGGGCTCATTTATATGCCTATATATTTTTTTAGCAGAATTTGGGTCTCTCTGGGCAAGAGACAAGGCCTCTAAGTAATGATTACATTCTCATGACCTGTGTAGTTTCTTAGATCTCCTTATTATAAATATTTTTTTTAATCATTATACACTCCATTTTGCTAACTCTTGGGATGCCTCATCCCCTTTATTTATTCGAGGTACTAAATTTCACAATTAGATCTCCTATTTTTCCTTTTCATGGAATACTAATTTCCACAGTTAGGTTTCGCCCAATCCTTTTATTAATTACCAATTTACCCTAGATTATCTAATACCTGTCGACTTTTCAAGTCACCTTGATTCCTCATCACCTCACATGATAGAAGTAAGATCTTTGGGCCAAAATCAGCAGAGCATGAGCTAGTAATGCCTTCATATGATCACTTTAAACCAAAAAATCAAGAGTTTCTTGAGTTAGTCTCGTCTCTCATACTTGTGCATGTTTTATTAAGGCCTAATAAGCATTCTTAAGTCATAAGTTCATATTAGCCTTGTAGAAGCCTATTTGATGACTAGAGACATAAAAGTGTTTTTCAATGTAAAAATAGATCAGAAGGTCTTATATCATTTCCTTAGGTCATGAAAGCGGTGAAACATTCCCAAAGGTTTCATAAGAGTCATTTAGAGATTGGGAAACTCCTTCATAGACCCTTGAAGTCCGCACATATTGTTTAAGAGTGTCTTTGACTTAGTTTTCCCTCTTATTTCTGCTTCCTTGTGGACGACTTCATTTTCCAACGTGGGAAAAGCTCATTCAAGATCATGACCAGGCTTGTTGCACCTCACCAATTTCTTATTCATTGAAATTCAAGCATTTCCTTTGTGTCCAATGTGTTTCATGCAGGTTTCATGGAGTTTCTTCAGTCTTTTGCTTTCCTATGACATCCAAGTGCCATATCAAGAGTGGTTACAGGCCTGCAAACAAAGAAGACAAGGTCTCCATAAAGATGCAATACTAATACAAGGCAAAAGAAGGATGGATAGAGCTTTCACAGGCCAATAAACCAAGGAAATGAAGATATTCAGGACTAAAGCAGGTCTGTAGGTCCTTTTCAAAGAGCTTAAGCATGAAATACAGGTTGAGAAGGTTCAAGGTTTCCATGATTGGTTGCAGGCGTTCAAGGAAACAAGTAGAGGTGTTCAGGCCAAAACAAACATGAAAACAAGATTTGTAGGCTATATGATGAGCCGTTAACCAAATTTGCAGGTTTTTTGGAGGTCTACAGTGCCTTGTTAAGCATGAAATGGAGTTGAATCGGTCTGGAGGAGATAAAGAACATGTTTTCATAAGATTTCAAGGTCTCCAAGCTTATTTTTGAGATGATCTTGAGGCTTTTTTTTATGAGTAAACAGAGTTTAATGAGCCAAAAAACCCAAAGAATGAAAGTTGCAAACTTGTGAGTGATCTGCAGGCTCCGGTTGAAGATCCAAAAGCAGGAAATAGAGATTGAGAAGGTTCTCAAAGTCATAAAAAATGAGTTTTAAGTCTTCCAGAGAGATGGTAACAAGTCTGCAGACCAAAACAATACATTTACAGGGTTTTTACAAGAAGACCAGTCATGTTCTATCAGGTCTCTCCTTGTGCATGGCATTTGGAAAGTCATGAAGGAGTGTTGGCAGGCCTTGACACGTCACTTTGTGATCTCCAAACTTGCTAATGAGGTAGAAAGCACGTGAATCACACAAAACCTTTAAATGAACACCAAAACCTTAAACTGTGATAATGGATTTTGATAAGTTTTTAAGGCTTGAAGAGGCAGGGAATAGGTTGCAGACCTTTCTAAGCTCCTTCAAGAGCACAGGCAGAGGAGAAAACACTCGTAAGACCTAACTATCATGCTATACAATAGGGTTTCTTGATGTTGCAATAAAAACAGGGTTTTTAGCATGATCCAGGCTCCTACAAGAGCACCTGCAGGCCTGTCCACAAGTTCCAAGGTTCCTTGTGAGATTAAAACAGGCTTCTAGAGCTTCAAAGACCTAGCATACAGGTCTGAAAGAGAAATGCTAGGTTTTCAAGCCTATTTCTCATGCTATACCAAATTTTCAAGGTTTTAATAGAACTAAGATCAAGAGCTTGAGCATCAATTTGAGTCTTAAGCATGATCAAGACCAAACTAATAGCTTGTAGTGTTCTATGACTGTATTAATGCCAAGACAAGAAGATTTGAGCAAGATTTAAGCTCATCTATAGGCCTGCAGCAACATGCAACATGTTTCTGTGATCTTGTAAGCACAAGGCAACATTGCTAGAGCTAGAAACATGAATTGTAGGTTTGAGAGCAAGGTTTGAGTCAAAACAAGACTCATATAGGATTGAAAGGCAAGGCTTAGATGGGTTTCAAGCTCCAGAAAGCACCTATAGATTTGCAAGTTGAGTTGTAAGGTTTCCACAGTGCAATGATAAAGCAAAGACCTAGCATACAGGTCAACAGGCAGATTTTGAATGGTTAGCATGATAGGTCCTTCACACAGGTATGCAACAAGTTTCCAATGTTTCCTTGGTGATATGAGGTCATGACAAAGGAAAATAGCATCCATGAATCATTAGATACAACCTAAAAGTCTGCAACAAGATATGCAGGATTTCCATGTCTTGCATTGTGAAGACAAAGGTTTAATCATGACCTAAATATGAGAACAGAGGTCTGTAGCAGGGGTTTTGATGATACAGGGATAAGACAAGGTTTAGGAACAAAGTTTTCCAAATGTTCATGAGTATCAAGTTTTGTAGGGTGAGAAGACAGTGTTTTCAAGCATGATATAGGAGATTTATAGGTCTGCAATGAGATGCTGGATGCAAATATACAAAGGCCCACAACTTCATATGACTGTTATGCTAGTTTCAAATGTTTCCATGAAAGTTGCAGACTAACCAAGGTGTGAGTCACAGGTTTCTAAAACTCTTAAGCAAACCCAACAGGTCTACAAAAGGTCTCTATGCTTGATCAAGATGTCTATTCCAAAGGATTCATCATGATATGATAAAAACAACGGTTCTAAGCTCTTAGGTTTTCTTGATGGTACAAGGTATAAAACAAGGGTTTTCATCATATAAATGAAGCATATAGTCCTGTAAGGCAAGGCTTCACTATTCTCAAGCATCATTCAAAAGCATCTACAAAGTTTTGGCAGGGTTTTTAATGATCAGAGGTCTCCAAGGAGGTTTCCAAGCATTCACAAGCATGAAAACACCCTAAACAATATCTAAGGACTGAAATAAGCCTTCTTCAAACTAATGAATGGTTTAAGTTTCTTGAAAACATGCATTCGCAAAGCATGTAAATAGATGGAAACATGCTCTTCAGAAAGTGCAACCTCCTCAAGTGGTTGGTATTTATGACAAACATGTGCAAAAGCTTTAGAATGGCGAGTTAGGCCTATTTTCATGTAAAAGACTTAGTAAGGAATTTAGGCAATGGAAAACAAGTCAAGACTAACTACTTTTTTTCCAACCAGACATGCCCAAGAGGAAAATGGCGAGTTGAGAGCTCTTCTAGGCAAGAAGACTAGGTCTATTCCAATAATATAGAAACATGGGCAAGTTTTGACCAAATCCATCATGGACAAAATTTGAACCATAGGTTGCATAAGTACTCGCCGGTTACTCGCCGAAAAAACCCTGAAACAAATAACCGCTTCTCGAATTCGCCATATTTTTTTTGATCACCTGTTTTTACCTGTAGAAGAGTACTTTCCTGCAATTTGTATTTGCAGATTCTTGGACTTGTAGATTCTTGTTGTATTCGCATGATTATGTGATTTTGTACTTTATTTGTATTCAAATCTAATAGAAAACACTTTCCTAACACTTTACAGACTCATCCTGATACATAATGGCATTATGCAATTGTAATTTCTATAAAATTTATGTTTTTTTAATAAATTTAAGTATTTTTTGCCTTTGTTAGTTACTCCCGGTTATTCGACCGCACCTGTCGAATACTCTCTGTTTATTCAAAATTTCGCCTTGGCGAGTACTTGCTGGTTACAGGGATGTATACTATGGACAAACCTTCTCAAGGAGACAAATGGAGTGAAGATAGAGTGAATTAATCTCCACTATGCCAAGCATTCAATTAGGTCTACATGGAACAAGTACAAAGCATTGAAAGGGCTTAATGTTTTCAAGTTATTGGTCTCTCATCCTACACATACCCAAATTAATGAATGTAGTTGAGAAAGTTATTATGTCTCTTCTTCACTCACTTCTTGTATTCTATATATATGACTAAAAAAGGACTTTTTCAGGAGCCCTCTACTTTGGTGTAGCAAAATTTTGTTTATTTGAAGATTGTAACACTGGGTTTAGCCTTGAAATCAATAAAGAACTAAGATTACCTTTTTGTAAACTTCTTGCATTTTGTATGTAATTTTTGGATTGTTGATATTTCCTTGTGGAAATCTATTCTTCCCTTGTATTATTGTCCAATCCTTTTCACTTTCATGCATAAATATGTTCTTTTACAAGTTGTATGTTGTATATAATCAGGTTTATGAATAAACTAGTTGTGAATTCTCACCATTTGAACTTTCTGCAATGTGATTTTGTGATTCGTCCTTGTGCTGTATTAGGCTTCTTACGTTCATGCAAAATACTTATGTGAGAGGTCTAAATTGAAGATTGTGTAGAAGAATTATCAGCGCTGAAAGGTTGTCTTGTACTGTTTGAAGCAAGTTGAGGAGTTCTCTAAGCTTTGGTGCATCACCATATTGTATTTTCGGCTCACTCCTACTCCCTTTTCCATTACAAGAAGCTTAGTAACGGCTGTAAATAAGTCTTTCTAGTAGTGTTTTAGGTCTGCAAGCTCATCTTACATCAGGGGCACTTAGTTAATGCATGATCTGGCCTTCTCCACAGGTTCATCCCAAGGAGCCAAGGTCCCACACCTTGGGGATGTTTCCATTGTTGCACTGAATCATATAGCTAATCAATTGGGTGCAAGATTCACGTGACAACAATACCAATTGTCCCAAATTGTTATATGACAATTGAAAATTTGCCCTTTTTATTAGATGAGCACAGGTCCCCTTGGCATACCCTGCTGTTTTTCAGAACATTATCTCTTAATTAACATTTGCACTCAATTAGTGTTGCTCTCTAATACATTGCTATTAAAGGATTTTTTCTCTCAATATACATAGCTCTCAAATAACAATTTTGTTTATTTGCTCGGAAGCAATTTGCTCTATTTTCTCTCACATAGCAAATATCTCTAATTTTACCTTTTGCTGTCTATGGTAATTTCCTCTTAATTGCTATTCGCTCTCTATACTGGTTTACTCTGAAACTATGATTTGCTCTCATAAGTCATAAATTTACTTATCAATCTTGTTAGCTTCTCTAAGCCAATGTAAATGTAAATTGATTTGCTACTGATTTAAAATGTGAATGTAGGAAATAAATTGACCATTCAATTTACCTAGCTTCTCTAAACTAATGTAAATGCAAGCAAGACACTTCCATTTAAATTTTCAAACGTAAGTATTATATGTACTTAGGAATCAAAATATCTTCACTAAGCTAGCAAAAATGTAAATTGGTTTGCTATCAATTTATGCATAAAATTGATCTATCAGTTTATTTAGATTTATTGAGCTAATTCAAGTCTAACTTGGATCTCTATCAATTTAATTTGCAACTGAATTGATCTTTTAGCAATTACAACTTTCTTCTAAGCTTTGAACTTCTGTAAGCTATTTAAGTCCTTGTTTCCATAAGGTTATTAGTGTATAAATTAGTTTCCTGTCACAAAAGTTCCTATGACTATTCGAGTTGTTACCTTTAACCATAACAGAATTTCTAAAGCTATCCAATGCTTTAAATAAAACAATTGCAATGCCTTTCTATCTTCCCATATATCACCATTGGTGAAGAAAAACCCATTTATCATTCTTTAGAAGAGATTGTCTATTTCTCAACCGTTTGATTCGCTTACTAAAAAGATATAGGTTGCATTTAGGAACACTTAAACATACAGCGATTTCTTCAGCTACTTTACACGATTTAAATGATTTTACCTGTAAATGTAGCTAGTATTGTTATACCAACCATTTAGAAACTTAATTTATCTAGATAACCACTTATATTAACTACCTTCAACTACTAGTCCTTCCAAATCCCAAATGAAATGAATATTTTATTTAATACTATATACCACCATTTGTATCCGGCTAAATATATCTTAGTGGATGGTACTAATGTATTGGTGTTATTTGCTACCCACGAACTTTCTTTCCCAATCCATTGGGAAACGAGTAAACTGAGTTTGGAGCGTTCAGAAAATTATTAAAATGAATTACACTTGCAATTACATAGGGAATGCAAAAGTTTAAACATAGTTCAAACATGCAATAACTATATCATATCTACACCCTTTTGAAGATCTTGAATACACACACGCACACAACTCTCCCAGTGGTTCAAGATGCCCTTATATACATAGGGGCCTCTAGTTTGGAGGCCCAAGGCCTCAGGGTCGTTCCCCTGAGATGCCTGTCCCATAGAATGTTATTCAAGGTTTCAATGTGAGGCCCAGTTATATTTATATATTTAGGCCCACCCCTCTCTCCATTTCCCCTCTCTATTATGTGGATTAGGCACAATTTACCGAATGGACGGCTACCCTCTCTACCAACCCTAATCTATATATATATAATTTTTATTTGTTGCCATCCTAATATATCAAACAAATGACCATACGTGGCAATAACTATATTGTATAAATTAGTTTCCTATCACAAAAGCTCCTACGGCAATTTGAATAGTTAACTTTAACCATAACCGAATTTCTACCCAATGCTTTAAATAAAACAATTGCAATGCTTTTTTATCTTCCCATATATCACCGTTGGTGAAAAAAGACCCATTTCTCATTCTTTAGAAGAGATTGTCTATTTCTCAACTGTTTGATTCGCTTACTGAAAAGATTTAGGTCGCATTTAGGAACACTTAAACCTACAACGATTTCTTCAACTGTTTTACACGATTTAAATGATTTTACTCATAAAAGTAGGTAGTATTGTTATACCAACCATTTAGAAACTTAATTTATTTAGATAACCACTTATATATTAACTTCCCTCAATTGCTAGTCCTTCCAAATCCCAAATGAAATGAAAATTTTATTTAATATTATATACCACCATTTGTATCTGGCTAAATATATCTTAGCAGATGGTACTCATGTATTGGTGCTATTTGCTACCCATGAAGTTTCTTTCCCAGTCCATTGGGAAACGAGTAAACTGAGTTTGGATTACACATGCAATTACATAGGGAATCCAAAAGGTCAAATATAGTTCAAACATGCAATAACTATATCATATCTACACCCTTTATATATATTCAAGATCTTCAAAAGGGTGTAGATATGATATAGTTATTGCCATTTATGGTCATTTGTTTGATATATTAGGATGGCAACAAATAAAAGATCTTCGAAAAGGTGTAGATATGATATAGTTTGTAAGAACCCTTCCAAGAGTCCTCTGAAAAAAAAAATGAAAATATTTCTCAAAATTCTGATCTCTAAAGTGCAGTTTGGTATCACAGTTCAATCAATATTGCATAATCAGAACATAGGAACAGCAAGAGGCATTTTGTCAAATAGTTTGCAGTTCAAGACTAACAGAATATTGATTAACATTAATATCAAGCCCGCCATTCACAATCAAAAATTTCAAGTCTGGAGACTTCAAAAACTCAATATACATACCAAGAACAAAGGTAAGACAGATTACAAGCATTCCAAGTAGTTGATTAGCTGCAATGTATCTTTCATTGATAATGGCGCCTTGAAATCTCACCTAAACCTGTCCAAAACTCATGCCAAACCCCTGTAAGTTGCTGCGACTTCTCACAATATTCACCCAGGCCCACATAGGCTCCAAAGATGGCTCAATCTCAACTTAAGTAGTGGTTAGGACAAAAGTGAGGGCTGCGTCTATACCAAGGCTGCAACTTGATCTTTAGGAGGCTACCACGGTCACAATGAGGTGAGACATAGCACAAATACCCACCATAATACCTTGAGCCCATAGGGTCTTCAACAATGGAGGCGTCTATACATAGGATGCTGCGCCGATCAGCCAAGAAACCCCAATACTCATGCCAAATTAAACTTTTCAAGGACGTGAGGAAAATTGTGAGGAAAACCTATTCAATCTTCTTCAAAGCTTTTACAAATGTTGTCATCAATCATTCGGCACCTGTGTGAAACCTGTATGATTCCACCTACAATCAGCTAGGGCAGATGTTTCACTACCATAATTGATACCTTTAGAGATTTTGTCCTAGGGTTTGCTCAAGCTCAGAGCTCAAACTCCACAATACAGAAAAATAAACAAGCATGTCCAAAATGAGCTTTCAAATCTCCTTTTATAATTTCCCATAGAATTTTTTTTTGTTTAAAAACCCTGGTAAACTTTTTAACGTGACCGGCGGCACTGGCTAGACACGCGTAATACCGGTACCACGGGGCGGGGGGAGACTAGAACATGAGAACAACAGAGCCGCAGCGGAAATATTTAGCCAACCAGGCTAGGGCCCCCGCCTTATAATTTCCCATAGAACTTCCTTGAAGTTATTTTTTTTAATTTTCTACTCAAAATATATCATGTAATGCACTTTTATAAAGTAACTTTATAATATTTCACTTTTAATTCATTTAAGCCACTTTATTAAATTAATTAAAATATAGTCATCCGAAAATTTACTTAATTGGATAACTTTATTTAATTAATTAATTTATTCCCTATCAAGCCCAAAATTAGCCTACAGGAATCAAATAGGCTAAATGGGTCATTTTTGGCTACTCCCTGAAAGGGGACATTACATAGTTATTGCCACTTATGGTCACTTCTGTAATGTCCCCAAATAGGACAATTAGGACAAATTGAAGTTTTCCAACAAACCCTTATAAAAAACTGAAAATAATATGATTGTTGCCCTAAAAACTAGTAAAACCTAGCAGCAATAGATGTCCCAATTACTAAGCAATACACTCCACAATAACTCCAATAATTACTGAATATGCAAATACAATAAAATACCTCTTTTTGTGGCAATATGGAATGACGATGTGGATAGAAATTCTTTGCAATAATTCTGATTTTTAAGATGTTACAGCTGCATTTTTTCTTCTAATCAGACTTGATTCCCTTGTACAAACTCACGAAAAATATACCAGAAATCCCTACAATTTATCAGGTCTTGCAAGGAATGAATTAGGGCTACTGATAGTGAATTTAGCCCCTCCAAACAAGTCGCCACACTCAGAAAAAATAGGATAAATAAATTTGAAATTCAAACCCTTGTTTTATCTCCTCAACAAGGTCTCCAAGTTCCCCAATTCACTTTGCCCCACTTGGAAAAATATACAATTTTTTTTTACAATATAAACTAAATTATTTCCTTCAAAAATAGAGTCAAACACTCCAACAATTTGCCCACGTGAATCACTCCACTAGGAAAACTATGCAAATAATTTTCTGAATTAATTCACTAATTTTCAGCCCTCAATCCACTTGAAATCAGCTTGCAAAAGATAAAAAAATTATGATAATAATATTAAAATTATTATTATTGCTTAAAACTTGATTTAGGCCATTGGGAGCAAACCCAATGATGCCCTAAGGCATTTGCCGCACTCTCCAAGGAAGTCGCCTAGCTTTGGTGGTCTTCTTGCTGCCCCAAAGTGGTTCGTTCCTCCTCTTTGACCTGCAATTTGTGATTTTCTAGCTCTCTATAGGGTTTTAAACAATCCTTAATGAAGGTGGTGTCCAAAAACACCCTTGTAGATCCAATCACATGCAATTATGCAAATATGAAGCGCAATTACAGTCCTTGAATAGAGCTGCCCTGAATGTAGGAATGGAGGTTTTCATCCTCAAACTATAATGTCCCCTTCTGAGGAGTAGACGAAGGTGACACTTAGCCTATTTTGTTTTATTCCCGTAGGCTAAAATCTAGTAGTAAGGGAATAAATTAAATAATTATTTTTAAGTTGCCCCATAAAGTAACATCTTACGGATAACTTATTTAATTAATTTATTAAAGTGACAAAAGTGAAATTTAAAAGAAATATTAAAAGGGTCACTTTATTATTGAGCTTAATGAAATATTAAAAGACGGGAATTTGAAAAGTCATTCGAGAAAGTTCATTGGGTTTTTATAAACGAACGTTTTGGAGCTCATTTCTTCATGCTTGGTTATTTTCTCATTTCCTAAGATTTGGAGAGCTTCTTATGGAGCAGAAACCCTATGGGCAATTAGTTTCGGTAGTGAAACCATCTACCTTAGCTGATTAATGTTGGAGCCACTGAAGGTTCACATTTGAATTTAGCGATTTAATAAATTCTGAAGTTTTGCAGGCAAGATAATTTCTTGCATTTGAAGAATGCTATTTTTCGGAAGATTGTGAAGAATTTTGTGTGCTATGTGTGCAAGTGAATTGAAGACATTATTTATTTTCTGTGGAGCTGAGAACAAATAGAAATTTAATTATTTAATTGCTGTTCTAGCTAGCCATACCCTTTAGAAAAGGCGTCGTACTACTCCAAAGGCTATCGTACCATTGCCTAATCAGCTATTATCCCCTGTAAAGGGATTCTCAACGTTTAAGAAGATAGCTTGTATGTTTCCAGGTCAGCCATTGAATAAAATTGTTATTTTTATCTGCTGTTTATGGATTTTTGAGTATCAACACTTTGTACCAGCATTCAATAAAGAGTATAAAATTTTCTGTTATTCATATTATGCAAAGTTTTGAGGCAAAATGAATTGATATATGTTAGAAATTATGGGGGAACATTGATATGTCATATATTCATAAAATATACCCTAAAGACAAGTGCAAACTCACTCAGACTAACATGCAAGCAAACTCTTTGACGAAATGCCTATGAACATAGAGTGGTAAAATTGAATTTTTTTTGTCAAGGATATTAGCCTAGGATATTCCAGTGGTATTAGAACAAAAGATCTTGCCAGCGAGTGGGTTTGGAACCAATAGTTCTTTAGCAGAAAATTATTTTCAGTTTGTAGTTGTGATAGATTTGATGTCAGAAACTTTTTAATGAATTTGAAAGATAGGGAGTACATTAGGTACAGGAGTAGGAGAGAAAGAAGTGTCTTAAGTTCAGACTCATAAGGAGAAGGAAACATGGGGGATAGACAAAATCCCTAGGACCCTTGTATCTTGGCCATATTAAATGATTTAGCTAGGGGGCAACCTCAGTTGGTTCAGACTATAACATGGATGATGGATACCATGAACACAAACAACAAAAATAATCAGGGTGGTCATGAGAACAATGGCAACAATAACGGGCATAACGATACACAGGGAGACGGTAGCCACACTAATGTTCCTGTAAACAATTCCAGGATAGCGAGTAGAACCACTTCTAGGCCTTCAATGCTTGAATTTTTATAGGCACCACCGACAGAACAAGCAAGACAACAGGTTGGTGGTGAAGGTTGGGAAGATTACTTAAGGGAATATCAATCTTTGGGAGATGAATTTAATGCATCTATGACTTTGACAGATTTTTGTAATATAAAATACATAAACAAACCTAGAGGGGAAAGAGGTCAAGGGCATAACAATGTTTTGCAGCGTAAGGTGGGTAAACCTGCCATTCCCAATTATGATGGCTCAAGTGTACTATTTGTGCGTGGGTGCATAAATTAGACACCTATTTCCAGCTTAATCCTATAATAGAGTTGGAAGCAATTAAGTATGCCACCCTTCATTTAGATGGAGAAGCACATGAGTGGTGTTACCACGGGCTAGTGACATCAGGACATGATAGCATTACTTCCTATGTAGACTTTACTCAGAGATTGATAGATAGATTTGACAAGAACGATCCAGAGATCCACTTTAGAGAGTTGGCACAACTGAAGCAGATTGGTTCAGTTGATTCTTATATACAGAGTTCCAGAGGCTATCAATCATGGTCACATATGTGTTGGAGCATAGATTAATTGTTTTGTTTATAGAAGGATTGTCAGAGGCACTTCATGGTTGGATCAAAGCATTTGATCCTAACACCCTGTAGGATGCCATCAAGAGGGCTAGAAACATCAAAAGTTCAGCCCCTAAAAATAGGTTTCAGCCTAAACTCTTCCAACATAAAAAAGATAAGAAACCGTTCCAAAAGGAGTGGCCCAAAATGATGAGGTTTAGAATGAGTTGCGCAGAAAAAAGTTATGTTTCAGCTGCTAAGAGCCATGGGAACCAGGGCATAGGTGTTTGGGAAAGGGTGAGGTGCATTAAATTGAGGTAAGTTTCAGATGGAGAGGAGGAAGATAATGTAGAAGGAGCTTAAGGCAGCGAATAGAGTGATTTAGAGGACGAGCATGTGGAAGAAGATGAGCATTCACCCAAGGAGGTGAAAGGTGGGATTAAAGCTACACTATCGGGCACTCCTAGATATAACTCTTTTTGAGTTCGTGGTATTCTTCGTGGGCAGCGAGTTACAGTCCTGATTGACTGTGGGGCTACTCATAACTTCATTGATTCAACATTGGTAGCTAAGAGAGGCATACATACATAGGACTTTGAGGGTTTCAATGTTGTAGTGCCAGAGGGTTTCAATATGTCTTGTACCCAATGGGTCCCACAGTTGAATATTGCTCTAGTCAATTATGCTGTCACTGATGATTTCTATGTTGTTGACTTGGGGGATACTAATGCTATTTTGGGCATTCAGTGGCTTCACTCATTGGGGAAATATTCACAGAATTTCCAGATCATGGAGTTGAGGTTTAGAGCAGATGGTAAGAAGGTAGTTCTAAGGGGCACGTCCAATGGTGCTCCCAGGATCATTTCAGCGAAGAGGATGGAGAGCATATTTAGACATGGGGATGTTGCATGGGCAGCTCAGTGTTTGATTTCATCTAAGGCCCCCACTGATAACAGTGATCAACATCATGTGGATATACAGTGGGTGTTGGATAAGCACAGTTTGGTCTTTAGTGAGATTCCTATAGGGAGACCTCCATATAGGGGTTTCGAGCATGTTATCAAGCTAGATGAGGGATCTAAGCCCATCATTACTACTCCTTACAGGCATTCGAAAAGATTCAAAGAGGAGATAGAAAAAACCATTAAGGAGTTACTGGACATGGGTCATATAAGGCCTAGATCGAGTCCCTTTGCTTCTTTAGTTGTTATGGTGAAGAAGGATGGGACCATCCGAATGTGCATTGACTATCGTGCACTAAATAAAAAGACAATTAAAAACATGTATCCTATCCCCAGTCAATGAATTGTTAGATGAGTTACATGGAATAGTGTATTTCTCGAAGATTGATCTTTGATCCGGGAACCATCATATTAGACTGAGGGAGTAGGATATAAACAAAATGACATTCAGGTGTCATTATGGGCACTACAAGTTTCTAGTCATTCCATTCGGTTTGACTAATGCTCCTGCCACCTTCCAATCCTACATGAATCATATCTTCAATAAATAGTTGCGAAATTTTGTTCTAGTGTTTTTCAATGACATTCTCATATACAACAGGACTTGGGAGGAACAATTGAGGCATCTTGATGAGGTTTTGGGCATCATGGAGGCACAATCCTTGTATGCTAAGGCTTCCAGATGTGAGTTTGGGATGACAAAGATTCTCTACTTGGGGCATATGATCAGTGCAAATGGCGTTCAAGTTCATCAGGAGAAAATACAGGGGATTTTGGATTGGTCATCGTTGAAGACATTGACATAATGGAGAGGATTCTTCGGGTTGTGCAGTTACTATAGGAGGTTTGTTAAGGGGTTTTCTCAGCTTAGTGCACCTCTTACAAATCTTACCAAGAAGAGAGCTTTCAGATGGACGGACGAGGCTCAACACACATTTGACAGGCTCAAGGAGGTAATGAGTACTTGCCTTGTATTGGCTTTACCTGACTTCTCTCAGCGTTTTGTGTTGGAGTGTGATGCTTTAGGTGAGGGAATTGGAGCAGTATTGATGTAGAACAAACATCCTATTGCCTATGAGAGGCAGAAGCTCCGAGATGCAGAAAGACTCTATTCCATCTACGATAAGGAGATGTTTGCCATCATGCATGCGTTGGCAAAGTTCAGACAGTATTTGGTAGGTGGAAAATTTGTTAGAATAGATCATAATAGCTTGAAATATTTCTTAGATAAGATAAATATAAATATATTAATGTCCAACAAATGACCACAAAAATAGGCCAAAGACTGCAGATAACGTGTGCAAGTACAAAGCTGGAGAACTGAAAGATTCCCGAAAAAGGAAAGTACAAAGCCAAAGAAAGTGGCAAAACCGAAAAGAGCAATCCCATGAACACAAAATCGGGGGTGGAAATGCAAACAAGAAGATGGCCAAGGAGAAGCAATGAGGGAAATCTATCAGGGAATGGAAGATACAACTCTCCTAACATCTGAGGCCAACTGAAAGAAAAAATGTCTTCAACAAATAAAAGGATGACCATTCGGAGAGGAGGCCAAGAGGACCACATCATCAACAAATAAAAGGATGGATATCAAAACTTGGGGAAGTAGGCACCCATCAATGTCGTGGATATGCTCATGGAGGAAGGATTCAAGCTCATCTATGTATATCCCAAAGAGAGTTGGGGACAAGGGACACCCCTATTTGATCCCAATGGTACTCCTGATGAAATCCGATTCCCCATGGGCTGTGCGGAGGTGCCCCAAAACAATCTTGTATAGACGCATGATGGCAGTGAGAAGGCTCTCGAAAATGCCAATGTCTCCGAGTCTCTGAAAAAGTGCCACACGCGGAACTGAGTCAAAAGCTTTTTGAAAGTCTACAAAGCAACAATAAACTTTCGATGAGCGATGGCGAGCCTCCTCAATGATAGCCCAGAGAGTAAAGATATGATCAATGGTTTGGTGAGCTAGTCGAAAACCTGCTTGCCCCCTAGCTCTGAGGTGCTTGCAGTCTAACTCTGCGGAAAGTTGCATATGGAAGACTGTAGCATAAAGTTTGGAGAATGTATGATTCACCATAATTGTCTTGTAGTTGTTGGGATCTGAGCTGGGGCCCGATTTGTGGATGGGGTAAATGGTATGATGTGACCAAGCTGGCGGAAAACCAGAGCATACAACGTGGTTTAAGGGGTTAGTCAAAAAGCTACCAAGCACCCCATATCCATACTTGAAGAATTCTGCTTGGAACCCCTCCTCATCCGCTGCCCTGCTACTATTCATCACTTGAATTGCCTCTATGATATTTTTGAACGTGAACAAGTGGCAAGAAGATGGTGGATTATCAACCTGGATAAGTGGTTGTGCAGGAACATCGTAAAGATTGGAAGTGTGAGAGAGCAAAAAGATTTGAATGAAAGACAATAGAAGTGGGTTAGCAAAGTACAGGCATATGACTTTGACATAGAGTATGTAAAAGGGAAAACGAATATTGTTGTTGATGCTCTTTCTAGGAAGCCCACTATTTGTTCTCTAGCAGAAATTTCAGTTGATTGGAAGGCTCATCTCTTAGTTGAGAATTCCAAGAATACATTTGCATGCGAGTTGATGGATGGTAAGGTTCAGGATAACAAGTATAGGGTGATGGATGATGTCATCTTTTGCAAGGACAGGATTCACTTGGTTCTTGAATTGAAGCTGAAGGAGAAGATCTTGAGAGCCATTCACGCTACACTAATGGCAAGACATCCATGATTTTTTACAACTTATAGGCAGGCTAAAGAGAGGTTCTCTTGGAAAGGTCGCAAGGATGATGTTTTGCGCCATGTTCATGAGTGTTTGTCTTACTAGCAGAAGAAGTCAACACATTTTTCCCACTTGGTTATTACAACCATTGCCTATTCCAGAGTAGAAGTGCGAAAGCATATCTATGGATTTCATTACGGGTCTACCGAAGGTGCAGAGTAGAGATTGCATATTTGTGGTAGTTGATCGATTGACCAAGTTTGCACATTTATTTGCCATTTCATCGGAGTATAAGGCACCACAGGTTGCAGAGTAGTTTTTTAGAGAGGTGTTCAAACTCCATGGATTGTCGAAGAACATCGTCAGTGATCAGGATAACAAGTTTCTCAGAGCTTTTTGGCAGGGGCTATTCAAGTTGGCTGCCATAGAGTTGACCCTGAGCACCAGTTACCACCCTCAGACCAATGGTTAGACAAAGATTGTGAACAAGTGGGTGGAAGGATATCTACATAACTATGATGCGAGGCTACAAAAGGCTTGGACTAGGTGGTTGCATTTGGGTGAGCACTATTACAACACCTATTATATGTCAATTCGGATGACTCCTTTCAAAGCATTGTATGGATATGATGCTCCTTCATTTCTGGACTTAGCTTTTGGTGATAGCAGAGCTCCTAAGGCTAAGGATTGGATACAGGGGAGCTAGGACATCCTCAGGACACTTAAGGATAATCTTCAGGGTGCCCAGAATCAACAGAAGATATATGCAGATAGGCACAAAGTTGAAAGAAATTGAGGTAGGAGATTTAGTCTTTTTGCGCCTTCAGCCCTACAGGCAGTCTTCTTTGAAGAAGAGTGGTGCGGAGAAGTTGAAGCCTCATTTCTATGGCTTTTATAAGATTATTCGAAGGATCGGAGAAGTGGCATATGAGCTAGAATTGCTTGAAAACAACAAGATACATAATGTGTTCCATGTTTCTTGCCTTAAAAAGGCACTCGGCCAACACATCACATCATCACCTGAGCTTCCACCATTAGATGAGGACAGATTGGTTGTAGTGCCTGATGAGATTCTGGATATCAAAGAGAGGACACTGAGGAGTAGAGTGATCAAGGAGTATCTCATTAGATGGAGGGAATTGCCTATTGAGGATGCCACTTGGGAGGGTGAATAGATTTTGCAGCATCTTAATCTACAATTGCTTGAGGGAAGGCAATTTGGAAAAGGGAGGACTGTAATGTCTCCTTCCGAGGAGTAGACGAAGGTGACACTTAGCCAATTTTATTCCTGTAGGCTAAAGTCTGGTAGTAAGGGAATAAATTAAATTAATTATTTTAAGTTGTCCCCCATAAAGTAACATTTTATGGATAACTTATTTTAATTAATTTATTAAAGTGACAAAAGTGAAAATTAAAAAAAATATTAAAAGGGTCACTTTATTATTGAGCTTAATGAAATATTAAAACGCTGGAATTTGAAAAGTCATTCGAAAAAGTTCATTGGATTTTTATAAAAGAATGTTTTGGAGCTCATTTCTTCATGCATCATTATTTTCTCATTTCCTAAGATTTGAAGAGCTTCTTGTGGAGCTGAAACCCTAGGACAGAAACCCTATCGGCAATCAATTTCGGTGGTGAAACCATCTACCCTAGCTAGTTAATGGTGGAACCACTCAGGTTTCACATTTGGATTCAGTGATTTGAATAAATTGTGAAGTTTTGCAGGCAAGATAATTTATTGCATTTTAAGAATGCTATTTTTCGGAAGATTGTAAAGGATTTTTGGTGCTGTGTCCAAGTGAATTGAAGACATTATTTATTTGTTGTGGAGTTGAGAACAAACAAAAATTTAATTATTTAATTGCTGGTCTAGCCAACCGTACCATTTGGAAAAGGTGCCGTACTACTCCAAAGGTTGTCGTACCATTGCCTAACCAGCTATTTTCCCTTGTAAAGGGATTCTCAACATTTAAGAAGATAGCATGTATGTTTCCAGGTCACCCTTTGAATAAAATTGTATTTTTATTTATTTATGAATTTCTGAGTATCAACACTCTGTACCAACATTTAAGAAAGAGTATAATTTTTATTGTTATTCATATTATGCAAAGTTTTGAAGCAAAATGAATCGATATATGTTCGAAATTCTGAGGAAACGTTGATGTCATATATTCACAAAATATATCCCAAAAACAAGTGCAAACTCACTCAAACTAGCATGCAAGCAAACTATTTAATAAAATGCTTATGAACATGAAATGGTAAAATTGAAAATTTTTTGTCAAGGATTTTAGCCAGGGATATTCCACAAACCCTTAACACACTTGAAAGTTTTCGTCCTCAAGTTGTGATGAACAAGTTTGACATACTTGATCAATGATTCAATATTCCAAATTAGCATAACTATCCAAATGGATCCTCAATTGCTTTTTATAATCATCCCACAAGGGCGGTGCCCAAGTTGGATGGATATGTCTTTTGAATCATAAGCAACTTTACCTTTTTAAAATTCTTTTTTGAAGGTTTAGGCTTTCATGACCCTTAAAGGTTCCCTGCTTAAGTGAGAACTAGATCAAAAAACACTTTTTGCATAACTCAATTGAAAATTAGAATACTTAAGTACTTTTCACCTTTTTTCTCTTAGAATAGCCTCCTCATAGTATCATTTTCTTCCTTTCCTTTATCCTTGTGGGAACAAAACCAAAAAACTAAGGGTTCGTAAGCAAGTTATGCAAACAAATGAGACATTACAGTTCTCCCCACTCAAAATTGTTTGTCCTCAAGCAATTGCAAAAGCCATGGGGTTGTCCCCACATTCTTTATGATGCACTTACCAACTGAAATAACTTTCTGTTATCACTCTGGAGTGCACCTTGCTTGAAGATGTACAAAGCACAACTTCTCTCCAGCTGATACAATGGGAACTTCTCAGAGGGTGGGTGCTTCTGTGTTGAGAAGAACCTCTAGAGAGAGCTGGTTCCCTTATGGTTTTGCAATTAAATCTGAAATTGTGATTTTTGGGGTGAAAAGAGTAAGGGAAAACTTTGAAAGGAAATCTAAGGGGGGTGATACACCTGAATTGTTTAGATCCTCTGAAGTTACTGAAATCAATGCACACATATAACCAAAATGCAATTTAAATTGTCTCTGAGCAAAAGTGTTTCAGAAGAAGGGTTGGAAACCTTTTCAAATGACCTGCAAAAGGGTCAGATAGAGAGAGATAGGTGAGAAAGGGACCTACAAAAGGAGAAAATTTCTCTTATATGCTGATGCACAATCAAATACACACTATGCTGCTGTCAAAAATTAGATTCAGAAAAATAAACTCCTTATTGATCACTGGTCCAGCTTACAATTTTCTCTTCAAACTTTAGGGCCCTCCCCTCTATGGCTCGATTCAACCAATAAATAAGCTTTGAAAAATAGTCTAAATCAGTTTAAGTGTAGTCCAAAAAGGGAAAAGGTCAGTCTTGGTTGGTTAACTCAAGACCTCACCTCTTTTACAGTGCTTTGAATATTCAATAAAATTATTCTCCTTTAGAAAAATCTGCATGCTCCTCCAAACTTTGGCGTAGAATATAGATGATGGAGCCAAGTTTGGAAAATGATTCTTAAAATAAACAATACTCTTCAAGAAAACTCCAAACATGCATGACCAAGATGGCGTGGAAGTGGGCGAAGGAACTCAGGTTTGACTAGTTAAGTTTTCCTTTGCATGAAATGTCACGCCAAAAGCCAGTAGATGAACTCCACACGAATTGCTGGAACGTTTGAAATGTTTGGACGCATGAGAGAAGCATGTGGCACGGTGAAACAGTCAACAACAATTTTGACCAGTCCAATAACACGCTTACATGGATAAGAATCTATTTTGGACCTTTTCCATTTACGGCTTCTAATTCCTGTGCATGTATATTCTTTGTCTTGCTTGCTTGCTTGCCGAGCTTTATTATCTTGGACTTCACTATTTATGACTTTTTCCACTGTGTTTGCTCCTTGCTTATTCGGACAAAAGTCTGTGGCTTTCCTTGTTCATTCTCTCGAATTTTCCTGTGTATTTCTTTGGCAATTTTCCCCTTGATTTATTCTTTCGAATATCCTGCTTGGCCCCTTGATTTTTCTACATAGTCAAATCCCTTAGAAATTCTTCGGGATTATTTCCTTCGAGTTAATTTGCACAATCAAATTTTCCATATCTTTTTCCTGTCTTGTGCTTTATATCGGACTTATCTGTCTTAGGTTTTACCTAGCAATTTTCCCATGGATTCATCTTGTCTAATACTTCCTATCTACCTTTGGAAATTCGTCATGGTCATCTTTTCCCTGTCGGAATTTTTTGCTGACTGCGGATTTTTTGGCTTACCTTCTTTGGATTTCCTTCGGCCAACTTTCTACCAATTTTCCCAAAGGAATCCTTCGGACAAAAAGTCCGAAGGAAAATTTCCTTCTTTTTTTTCTTTGTTTTGCCTTTTTTTATTTGTTCTTTCGGACTTTATTGTAGAGTAATTTGCCCGAAGGGTACATACCCTTTGGGGTTTTTGTAAAAGCCCCTTAAAAATCATGAGATGAACATTCTCGAAGGGCAGGTGCCCTTTGGGTTTGTTGCAAACGTGCCTTCCTGTCTCAAAGTAAGCCTTCCTGAAGGGCAGGTGCCCTTCGGGATTTTCAAATTGTCCTCTAGAAGATTAAAAATGACCCTTCGGCCTTAAAAATGAGCCTTTCCGAAGAGTAGGTGCCCTTCGAAATTCTTGTCAATGATTCTTCCGAAGGGCACGTACCCTTTGGGCAAAATAAAATGAACCATTCTTTTGAGAGAGAACCCTGTCAGATATTTTGAAATGGCCTTTGAGCTTTTCCCGAAGGGTACCTACCCTTCGGGATTTTTGAAATGATCCCTCCTGAAGGGCACATGACCTTAGGGCTTTTTGAAAGAGTCCTTTGTCATTTTCCCGCCAAAGAACTGCCCCTTTGAATTCTTTCAGACTTATTGTCCAACACTTTGGATTTTCTGTCCCCTGATTTCCTTTGAACAAAAAGCCCTGTTGACAATTTTGCCCCACAGGCCAAATCGTCACCATTACCATTCGAAACTTCGCTTACCATGACCATTTGCCTTGAAAACCAAGTCTTGACCCTTGAGAAATCAAGGATAAGTCATTTTTGTGTAGGTACAGGCGTTTTCTCATCAGATAATGATCATTTCTAGCACTTACAGAGCAATTCAGGTTTGCAAGACAACATTACTTATAAGCTTTATAAGTAATACGCAGGAGCACCTAGAGAACCCGAAAGGGTCTATGGTAGTTTCAGTGTTAATTGAGTTTGTGATGTTGCATTACTTATTAGCTTTTATAAGTTGAAGCACTCGAAGAACCCAAATGGGTCTACAGTGCATATTGGGTTTATGGGGGTGTCTTACATATTTACTTTTATAAGTAAAAGCAATCCAAGGGCTCGAGTTGGTCTACAGAGGGAAGCGGGTTTGTGCATCGACTTGTCTTATAAAGTTTTTATAAGTAATGGCACTTGTAAAGCCCGAAAAGGTCTTGGACATTGCGAAGGGCAGGCGATATCTTGCGGGGGGCACTTCAAGAACAAAGTGGACCTTTCATTTTTTCCGAAGGGTCATTTTCAGAAACCCCAAAGGGTATGTGCCCTTGCGGGGGACACTTCAAGCACGAAGAGGACCTTTGCAAGACTTTTGAGGGGTTGTTTACAGTTTCTCCGAAGATCACCTTGATCGGTGGCAGGATCATTTGGAAAAGCCCGAAGGGCACTTTTGAAGGCAGACATAACCTTGTGGAGGGCACTCAGGTGACGAGAGGACCTTTTCCATTCTTTCGAAGGGCATTTTTGAGAAACATAAGCCCTTGCGGAGGGCACCTTCATAGTGTCAGGGCCATTTCAAAAATTCCCGAAGGGCACATGCCCTTCGGGGAAAGATAGCCAAAGGAGACAAATTCCTTCAGAATTTTGTCCGAAGGAATTCCTTCGGACAAAAAGTCCAAACGAATTCAGAAAAAGACCCGACGGAGGATATATTCGGGAAAAACCCTAATAGAAATAAAACAAAGGCACAAGGAATTCGGGAGGGACAAAAAGCCCGATAGAAAAGACAAGGCCACATGCAAGGAACAAAAGCCCGAAGGCTAAAGTGTAAGCAAAGGCCAAAAAAGAGAAAAGAAAATGCCAAGCCCTGAGAAAGAGAAGAGACAGAGTCCTTTGGACAATTTGTTTGAAGGACGAAAACCAAAAGCTTGAGAGCCAAAAACCCAACAGTAACTAGACAAGACAAGGCCTGGCGAAAATAAATAGAAGCACAAGAAAATATAAACACAGAGACCTGACCAAAATGAAGCCCGAATCCTGAATTAAAGCAGAACACGGGAAAAGCCAGAGAAAACACGAAGTGAACTGAGCATGATCAATAGCATGAGCAAAGATGTAAGCACAAACAGGGTTGAACTAAAACTGAACAAGAAGTAAGACAAACACAAAAATAGAGGCATGAGCAAAGACTGAAGCAGAACTAAACATGGACATAAGCATAAACAATGAATAAAATAAACGCAGAATAAAGACAGGTAGGATAAACAAAGATCATGCACAGACTAATGTGAGTGACTCCAACGAAGTGAATTTAAGAAAACAAGCATGCTTCAGTTCTGAAAATAGAGTTGTCTTGCATGATGAATGGGCAAAGTCTTGAATGTTTCAAACAACTAGAAGTTTCATGCACGTGAAAAAGCTTCCAAAAGAGGACACAGTCCATTTCCAGCTCTTCACATGCAAAGACAAACCCATTTCTGAGTTGTTACAATTGTAGTTATTTCCAGTTTTAGTTCTCTACTTTCTACTCTTTTCTTGTAAATTATGCTATTTAAGCAGGGTTTTTAACCTATCCCTATCATCTATCCTCTCTTGGTAAGACTAGACTACCATTGGTGAGTTGTGTAACCTCTTTAATCTATAGGACTGCACATTCAGATTTCAAGTGTTGGCACAGTGTACGTGCATTCAACAATTTGTATACGTGGTAGATTTCTCTCTCTTCCCAAATTTTGATTCGTACCTAGTTGCTTGCTTATCATGTTATGCAGGTCATGTTCAATGTTTTGTGTCTTTTGTTGAAGCTGTACGTGGATGTTAAGTGGCTGCATCGTGTCTTGTATTAGGCCTTTTCCCATCGTTTTCCCTCGTGTTTTTGTCATTGGATTAAACCTTCTCATGAAATACTTACGCATAGTGATCAATTGAATCAAAGGTTTTCTTTTTCCCTTGTTTGTTCAGTGTTCAAGGTTCCAAATAGGGTGGATCAACATTCTGGTGTATCACCGTCATTAGGTAGGATTTTCCCTTCAAGTTTCTTTCTCCCTTTTCCATGGTAGTCCGCAACACACAGTAGAGATCCTCATTGATACATCTTACAGGAACTAGCCTTCTCTGGAAGTTCTTCTCACCATTGAGGCACCCATCTTCGTGAGAAGATCCCATTGTTTCAACTGGAGAGAGGATTAGCCATTTTAGCACGTCTTCGATTTAGGGTGCAACTCTAGGTTGACAATAGTTTTTGGCACGTCCAGTGGGACCTATTGGCGCTGGTCTTGGTGAAATTACAGTTGCAGCAGTGTTCATGAAATATTTGGTGTTTTCGAGCTCAAAGCAGTTACTTCTAATAATCCGGGCACAATTTCAAGTAAGTCGGTTTTATTTTTACTACAATGAATAAGTTTTGATGGTTGTGTATGAAGAGAATTCCCATGCTATGTTTCCTTATCAGCTCTATAATGAATCATACCAGCGTTGTCAGCAGTATTATCAAAGCTATGTTGAGTCTTATCAAGTTTCTCATGATCCTTTTTATCAAGAGCATGGGTCTTACCTTCCTTGTGAGTCAGATCAGTCTCAGGACCAGATTTCATCTTCCCCATATGGCTATGATGTTGCATATGAGCAGCCTTGTCTCCAAAAGAGAATGAACGAGATCGAGCTAAAATTTTTAGCGAATGCAAGAAAAGTTTGTTCAAATTTTCAGTATGAAGAAGTGAATAGTCTTTTCCAAAATGTGCCTAATGATCCAGTGAAGATAAATGAGTTGTGCATCTTTGTATTAGAGAAGTTGGAGGTTTGGGAAAGGCAAAAAATTGAGTTAAGCCACTTGCCCACAGAAGGTTCTTATGTTCCTTATTCTTATAAAGTTCTTACCCATGTTTCGTCTTTACTAAGGGAGCTTCCTAGTTGGAGTCAAAAGCCTATTCAAGAGCCAACTCATATGCCTATTAAAGAGCCTATTTGTGAGACTAAATCATCTTGTATTCCCTTTTCATCATCCATCATCCATCATCCCTCAAGTTCAAGTTGTGCATGAGGACAAGGAAATTTCAGACTTTGATGAGGTGAAGGTGGTTCAAGAAGAGCAACCCCATGAAGAAAATCAGGTATCTATGATAGCTTATGTAGATCTTTCTCGCTATTTTGAATTTTTTCAGGGATCTACCATGCCACTTTTAGAGCAAGAACCTCTTATTTGTGAGGCAAGTGAAGAGGATGCAGCCAAAGAGACACAAAAGAAAGGTGATTTGAGTGATCAATATGAAGAAATACAGTTGGGACACCACTTGGTCATGACAAGAATGATTCAGCTTTCCATGTTGCCAAAGAAGAGTTGCAAGAGGTTTCTCAAGAGATTGCAGTAGCTGATATAGATGAAGTAAAAACAAATGTTTCTTCATAAGGCAGCCATAAGGACAATTCACATACAACCATTGGTGAGATGGAGCGTACTCTTGAAGAAGCTGATCATTGGCAGCCACTGTACCATGATTTCATGAACGAAATTGAGGAGCTTAGGATGGAAGATGTTGGTGATGAGATAGAACAGCAGGTTGATGATTCATTTAAGGATTTCACCAATGTTTTGGAGCTTTAGGAAAGCAACACTATTATGGATTTTCCAAAACAGGATGAGCTGGAACTTGAGTGGATAGATGAGATGCCATTCTCTACAGAAGATGAAGATGGAGCAAGCGCAACAGATCAATAGATTCCATATGACTATCCAAAAGGTAGAAATATGTAATCAACATATTTCAAATGGTAAGAATACTGATGTTTTTTATGTCCTTTCAGTTGATCATGATGAAGAAGCCTTTTGTGATGACTTAGAAAGTTTTTGTGCAAAAGTTGATAGTCCATCTCCACCCCAAGTAGAAGTTATTAAATGTCTTGAAGAGAGTACTGTTGCAGCTTTTCAGCAGGCAGAATTTAAAGATATGTTACAGCCATGTTTGGATGCTTATCAAAGATCTAAAGACTTTGACAAGGTGCCATCTCAAATGGATCATAAGGAATATGCCAATCCGAGTGTACCAGCTGAATTGCCAATACAATCATTGAATGAGAATGTACCAAATTATGATCAGTCGATGAATAAGGCAGAAATTGTAGTCTTAATGAAACAAAGAAGAATATGGGAGGAAGATGATTGGATCCTAGATTCATATCTTCAATCCTTGCATATGAAAATGGAAGTTGGAGGCTTAACTGCATCATCCAAAGCACATGAACATATAACTACTATCAGCAAGAAGAGTGCTTCAGCAAAAGTTATGTTTGGTAAATATCATGCTTTGCAACTTGTGCCATCTCTTGAAAGGAGTGAGCTCATGAATTTCCCTTTTGATTCGGGTGGATCATGTTGTGTATTTTGTTGAGTTAGTTTAGAGTAGTTTTGCTTTCCTCCAAGTGCTGTTCCAACACATTAGTTTAGCTTGTTTTCCAATAAAGTGCTTTTGCACACTTATTTTGTTAGCTAGTTTCCCTTGCTTTTGTGTGTTTCCCTTTCGTTTATTTTGAATTTGAAAGTTGTGTCCTTTCAAAAGCAAGGTTGTATGGCCATTCATGTGTAAGTTTTTAGTCATTGTGTGATCCCAAGAGTTTATCTATGATCTGGTCCTTAAGCATAGAGGCATGCTACCTAGTTGAGTCGCCAATAATGTTGACAATTTTGCCCCATAGGCCAACTCGTCACCATTACCATTCGAAACTTTGCTCACCATGACCATTTGCCTTGAAAACCAGGGCTTGACCCTTGAGAAATCGAGGATAAGTCACTTTTGTGCAGGTACACGGGTTTTCTCATCAGGGAATGATCATTTCTAGCACTTATAGAGCAATTCGGGTTTGCAAGACAACATTACTTATAAGCTTTATAAGTAATACGCAGGAGCACCTAGAGAAACCGAAAGGGTCTATGGCAGTTTCAGTGTTAATCGGGTTTGTGATATTGTATTACTTATTAGCTTTTATAATTTGAAGCACTCGAAGAACTTGAATGGGTCTACAGTGCATATGGGTTTATGGGGTGTCTTATTTACTTTTATAAGTAAAAGCAATTCGAGTGCCTGAGTTGGTCTATAGAAGGAAGCGGGTTTGTGCATCGACTTGTCTTATAAAGTTTTTATAAGTAATGGCACTTGTAAAGCCCGAAAAGGTCTTGGACATTGCGAAGGGCAGAGGATTTCTTGCAAGGGGCACTTTAAGAACAAAGTGGACATTTCATTTTTTTCGAAGGGTCATTTTCAGAAACCCCAAAGGGTATGTTCCCTTGCGGGGGACACTTCAAGCATGAAGAGGACCTTTGCAACACTTTCGAGGTGTCATTTACAGTTTCTCCGAAGGGCCCCTGCCCTTGTGGAGGGCACCTTGATCGGTGGCAGGATCATTTGGAAAATCCCGAAGGGCACTTTTGAAGGCAGGCATACCCTTGCAGAGGGCACTCAGGCGGCGAGAGGACCTTTTCCATTCTTTCGAAGGGAATTTTTGGGAAACAGAATCCCTTGCGGAGGGCACCTTCATAGTGTCAGGGACATTTCGAAAATTCCCAAAGGGCATATGCCCTTCGGGGAAAGATAGCCAAAGGAGACAAATTCCTTCGGACAAAAAGTCCGAAGGAATTCAGAAAAAGACACGATGGAGGATATACTCGGGGAAAAGCCCGATAGAAATAAAACAAAGGCACAAGGAATTCAGGAGAAACACAAAACCCGATAAAGACAAGGCCACAAGCAAGGAACAAAACCCAGAAGGCTAAAGTGTAAGCAAAGACCAAAAAAGAGAATAGAAAATGCCAAGCCCCGAGAAAGAGAAGGGACAGAGAGTCCTTTGGACAATTTGTCCAAAGGACGAAAACCAAAAGCCCGAGAGCCGAAAACCCGACAGTAATCGGACAAGACAAGACCCGACGAAAATAAATAGAAGCACAGGAAAATATAAACACAAAGGCCCCACCAAAATAAAGCTCAAATCTCGAATTAAAGCAGAACACGAAAAAACCCAGAGAAAACACAAAGTGAATTGAGCATGATCAATAGCATGAACAAAGACGTAAGCACAAATAGGGCTGAATCAGAACTGAACAAGAAGACAAACGCAAAAATAGAGGCATGAACAAAGATTGAAGCAGAACTGAAGATGGACATACGCATGAACAGTGTATAAAACAAACGCAAAATAAAGACAAAGGTAGGATGAACAAAGATCATGCACAGACTAATGTGAGTGACTCCAACGAAGTGAACACGTTTAAGAAAACAAGCATGCTTCAGTTCTGAAAATAGAGTTGTCTTGCATGATGAACGGGCAAAGTGTTGAACGTTTCAAACAGCCAGAAGTTTCATGCACGTGAAGGAGCTTCCAAAAGAGGAAATGGTCCATTTCCAGCACTTCACATGGAAAGACAAATCCATTTTTGACTTGCTACAATTGTAGTTATTTTCAATTTTAGTTCTCTTCTATTTTCTACTCTTTTCTTGTAAATTATGCTATTTAAGTAGGCTTTTTAGCCTATTCCCATTATCCATCTCTCTCTTGGTAAGACCAGACTATACTATTGGTGAGTTGTGTAACCTCTTTAATCTATAGGATTGTACTTTCGGATTTCAAGTGCTGGCATAGTGTACATTCATTCAACAATTTGCATACGTGGTAGACTTCTCTCCTTTCACAAATTCTGATTTGTACCTAGTTGCTAGCTTATCATGTTATGCAGGTCATGTTCAGTGTTTTATATGTCTTTTGTTGAAGCTGTAAGTGGATGTTAGGTGGCTGCATGGTGTCTTGTATCAGACCTCTCTCCATTGTTTTCCCTCACGTTTTTTGTCATTGGATCGAACCTTCTCATGAAATACTTATGCATAGTGATCAATTGAAATCAAAGGTCTTCTTTTTCCCTTGTTTGTTCAGTGTTCAAGGTTCCAAGTAGGGTGGATCAACATTCTGGTGTCTCATCGTCATTAGGTAGGATTTCCCTTCAAGTTTCTTTCTCCCTTTTCCATGGTAGTCTGCTACATAGAGTAGAGATCCTCATTGATACATCTTACAGGAACTAGCCTTCTCTAGAGGTTCTTTTCACCATTGGGCACCCACCCTCGTGAGAAGATCCCATTGTTTCAATTGGAGAGAGGATTAGTAATTTCAGCATGTCTTCGATTCAAGGTGCAACTCCAGGTTGACAACAAGTCCGAAGGAAATCCATTCCTTCCCGAAGGGCTCATGGCACTCGGATTTCTTCAAATGGTCATTTTCGAAGGGCAAGTGCACCCTTTGGATTTTTGCAAAGTGTCCCACTTCTTTGAAAAATGTCTTTGGGCTATTTGAAAAGTCCTTTGAATAGCCAGGTGACCGTTTCCTTTCCTTTGGACAAAAAGTCTGAAGGAAATAAACCTTTGTAAATGATCACTGTGAAATTCTTTGGGACTCTTTACAAAGTCCTTCAAAAACTCTTTCACTTAGAGAAAATTGTCGATTTCATAACCCGAAACAATTCTTGCTTCTGCAAGCTAACCTGCAGGCCTGTATCTTTATACCTGTATATGATATTTCGAAAAGGAGATATGGCCTTTGAACTTGCTTAAGGTGTCCTGCCCTTGAACGAAATGTATGCTCTATATGGTGGCTGTAGAAGTTCAAAGAGAAGACTGTAGGAGACCTTTTTATGCACTTAGAAGCTAGCTTGTTTGTTTGAACGTAGATCTCCTTTTGATAATAAGCATTTGTCATTAAAACTTGACAATGACCTTCCCTATTTCAACGTATCATTCTTGTGAACAAAAATTGATTGAGTATGATTGTTGTAGGTCTTCATTATAACTGTATTTGGATACTTGACTGCCTACATACCCCCCTTTATTTATGCTTTGATAGTGCTAATTTCACAAGTTGATCAGCTGTAGGGATTTTGACTGTTCTGGGGAAAATTTTTAATAGTAGTGGTAGTAATTTGTCCTTGACAAGCCAAATTACTAACACTTCCCACTGAAATGAAGCTCCAGTTTGAGCTTCCAACTTGCTATACTTATATCTTGAAGGCTGCCTCCATGAGCTCAAGGTGTCATGACCACCTTTCAAGGACTCCTTATATCCCCAAAGAAATAGCACATGCCATACTGGTTTGATTTTGATGTAGCCTCTCATGGTGATCAATGTGCCCTCACAAGATGTTCCCAAAACTTGGAAAAAAGTAACAATAATCTTATTTTGAAACATACCTTGGGTGAATATATAACATAGATGCAACCTCTCTTGAGTGTGTCTCAAAACATATGACATGCCATTTGTCTTTGACTTCTTTTTATCACCTCATTCATGCATAAGAACATTAAAATGATCAAATAAAAGCCTCAACCAACCTACAAGATAGGATTGTACCTCCCATTCTTTATCAAGCCAAAAACGTGCCTCATCATGAACATTTTCAAAATACACAATAGACTGGAATTTATCAAAAAAATCAGATTTTTTACCTTCTACATGTTGCAGTACCTGCCTCGTGGAATAAGAATTTTCTGAATGGTTAATTTCAGAATGTACCTTGGCACATTTTTAATCCATGAGTGGTCTTCCAAATCATGGGTTGTGGCGTGCCCTTAAAGTGCAAATTTTTAATCCTTTAAGGTGTATGGAATTGTTTTGTTGACTTAAAAAAGTTTGAGCCAAAAAATTCAGACTTCAAACATCTTTTTCTAGCTATTCTCCTTGGCTTCCATATATGAAATAAATTGCTCTTGATGTCCAAAAAAGTCCACAGGGAAGCCCAACTGAGTCTAGCATGTTTCGGTAAGCAAAAGGACCATTTTTTCTTGCAATTTGAACCTTGTGAACAGCTGCTTGCAATTTTAGCCCTCTCCAAAATCAAGAAGGGTCTCACTTTCCTTAAAACAACCTCATTTTCATTATTGCAAGGAATAGGGTGTTGTCCAAAGCAAATTTTGGGTTGCCTCTGGCAATCAAATCTCCTCTCAACCTTCCCAAAACAAGCATGACAAAAATCAGAATTTGCTACACTTACTGATTGCATTGTAGAGGGTTCTAATTTGGCATGAAGGCGCTGTATTTCATGTCTGGTGGCAACATTCTTTTCAATCTTCCCCATGCTCATGAAACATCCTCCTAACATGCTATTTGTAGAAGAAGAAGGGGCCTCTCTATCACTCAAACCATGCAAAACAATCTCATTACCTGCCACTTTGAATTTTAACTACATGGCTTGGTAGTTTTGAGTGTACTCACCAAGTGAATGCAACCACTGAATAGCAAGGACCATATTGGTCTCCCCTATGTCAACCACATAAAAATCATCCTTTACCACATGTCTTTCCAAAGTGATACTAAGCTTTGGAACCTTAGTAGTACAGGTGATGGTGAACCCATCCGCCATCGTGGTTCTGAATCCTTTGAACTCCATGGATTGTAGACCACATGATGCTACTAACCCTCTATCAATGAAATTGTGGGTTGCCCCACTATAGATAAGTATGGTAATCAACATATCCTTCAACGATCCCTTCACTCTAAAGGGATAATACCCAGGAGCTCCCAAAAGTGATGCCAAGGTGCCGCTCAACTCCTCTTCTCCCTTTATCTCTAAAGTGTCCTCCTCATAGGTGGCTGCCTCAATTTCCTTTTCCTCATTCTCTTTTTCTGGGAGTACCTCAATGTAGTGTATTTGCCCTTTACCACGACAATTGTAGCCCTTCTCCCAAGGATCCTTGCATGTGAAACAAAGACCTTTCCTTCTTAACTCATTTCTTCACATCAAAGCTACTATGTGGTAGCTCCTTTTGCTGCCCCAAACCTGGTTGGTTTGGTCTTATCAAGGAGCCCTCATGATTGGCCCTTGGAGGCCCCGTATAGTTGTTCTTTGGCTGCCCCAAACTACCACCTCTCTGCTGCCCTATAGGTGGGAAAAAAGTATTTTTTGGCTGTCCCAAAGGTGTGAATCTACCTCTTGGAGTAGAAGACTCCAAATCATAGGCCTTTTGGATGGCCTCTCTCAACGAAGGTGGATTGAATGCCTTGACCAATCCCCTCAAGGAATCAACCAAGCCCTCCACGAACAACACCACCAGCGTCTTATTCGGAATAATGGTTACGATGACTGAAAGTCTCTGAAACTTTGTAACATAATCATCCATTAAGGCCCTTTGCCTCAATTGAGCTAAATCATGGAAATGAAGTTTTGGATCTGCTCTATCAAACCTCTCTATCAACATCCTGCTGAAGTCCTCATAGGAGTGTATGTGCTGGTGTCCCTGTGTGATCAAACCATGGTACCACCAGTTGTGGGCTTCTCCCTCTAAATCCAAGATGACAAACTGAATGGCCTCTCTCTCTGCCATAGGTTGAAGTGAAAGGAAGGTGTCCACTTTCTGAATTCGGTTCCTCGCTGAACTCTTTTGTGACCCATCAAACGTGGAGAGAGATAACTTCCCCAATGCATGTTGGAGATCTCCTTGGCTGCCCTTCTGCCTCCGACTGATCTTGGGCCTACTCTAAACCCGTTTCCATGCTAAAAACTAAAAAAAAGTCATAGCCCCTCTCACTGTCGCGGATA
Source organism: Torreya grandis (assembly GCA_037957365.1). Classification (NCBI taxonomy): domain Eukaryota; kingdom Viridiplantae; phylum Streptophyta; class Pinopsida; order Cupressales; family Taxaceae; genus Torreya; species Torreya grandis. Next base: position 875,103 of record JARHVA010004315.1, on the reverse strand, counting down.
AGGTAACGGACTCATCCATCTCCCTCTCTAACTCCTCACGTGGGCTAGGTAACCCCTCCCTCACTCGTTCGGGCTACTCCCTTTGAACAAATGTAGGTTGGGTGGGCCTACATGTGGATGCTCCATTCCCCGAAAGGGGTGTATGCGAATCTGGTCTACTCCCTGAAGCACCACTATCTTCATTGAGTGGCTTTAAGCCATCCATCTCGCCGAGGGAACAGAGAAACCCATCCATCACCACTGTCATCTGCTCTTGAGTCTGGGAATACTTCTCAAATCTCTCCTCAGCTATCCTGTCTCTCCTGTCATTCTCTGTCTCTTGATAATCATGTCACCCATGACCTGTTCTTGCTAAAGTGTTCCAACTGGGTAATAGACCAAATATAGATAAGATTATCAGAAAATAGAATCCCGCCAAAAATAAACAAGCCACGAACAGGCCAGACCAAAATAAGAGAAAATACATGCAAGCAAAGGCTATTTTCGGCTGACTGGTCAAAGCTTCAGTTGATTGGTTGTTGAAGTCAAGCTCATCTCTGGGTCAAATTCGTGCTTTCAAATGTTCCAACTCAGCTTCCAACGTTTCATTTCGAGTTCTAATTTTAGCATGGCATGGATTTCATGCATGCTCTTGTTTATCTCGTGCTTTCAAACGATCAAACGGCTCAAGAGGAAGTCCATATTTGGAGGTGGGCGTAGCATTTTTGCATGATAAAGAGTTTGACTTTCAACAAACTCACTGTCCATTTTCTCTAATGCCAAGGAGCTTCATGCAAGACAAATAGACTTTTTGTAAACGCTGAGTTGGACGGATTTAGCCTCTCCCCTATTTTTCAAACGCCAACTCTTGGCTGTTGTAATTTTCTATATAAGTTGGCTTTTCAGCCTTGAATTGTATTCCTCTCTTGGCAAGATCAGACTTTGCCATTGGTGAGTTGTGTAACCTCTTCAATCAATAGGACTGTACTTTCAGATTTCAAGTGCTGACATAGTGTATATTCATTCCACAATTTGCATATGTGGTAGATTTCTCTCCTTTCCCAAATTCTTATTCATACCTAGTTGCTAGCTTATCGTATTATGTAGGTCATGTTCAGTGTTCTATGTCTTTTGCTGAAGCTATAAGTAGATGTTAGGTGGCTGCAAAGTGTCTTGTATCAGACCTCTCTCCATCGTTTTCCCTCATGTTTTGGTCATTAGATCGAACCTTCTCATGAAATATTTATGCATAGTGATCAATTGAAATCAAAGGTCTTCTTTTTCCCTTGTTTGATTCAATGTTCAAGGTTCCAAGTAGAGTGGATCAACGTTTTGGTGTATCACTGTCATTAGGTAGGATTTCCCTTTCAAGTTTCTTTCTCTCTTTTCCATGGTAGATTCGCAGCGCAGAGTAGAGATCCATTGATACATCTTACATGAACCAGCCTTCTCTAGAAGTTCTTCTCACCATTGAGGCACCCACCCTTGTGAGAAGTTCCCATTGTTTCAACCGGAGAGAGGATTGGCCATTCAACATGTCTTCGATTCAGGGTGCAACTCCAGGTTGACAACAATTCCCTTACTAAATTTACCAGTAATGACGTTCCATGTGGGCATTTTTAGTGCCGAATAATGTAAAACTAAATGCCCAAAAGAAAACACCTCATTTCTTGCAAAATCTACCAAACCAACCTGAATTGTTTTCCCTAAAAAATGCATCTAAACAAGCCCAACATTTCTTTATGAGTTTATTCCACAAAGGGGCAAAATGATTCACAGTATTTATGGCATAAAAATCAATTTGAAACCATAATGGGTCAATACCAAAATATTTTGCATTTACTGTGCAAAGAAAATGCAAATCTATGGCTAAAACCCTTGGAGAGAGACTCTAGAATTTCACCCATACATCTGCATCGTTATTTGCTCATGAAATCAATCAGAAAATTTTATTTTCACATTCATGGCAGCCATAAAAATGTAGAGAAATTACATAATAAAAAAGAAATGAGAAGTACACTACCTCCTTTTTCTCCTTTCTTTCTTTCTCCCTATCTTGTCTAAGTTTTTGGGAACTTGTAAAATGATTAACTAGCCAAATCAAAGCTCTGATACCATGACGCGGGATTAGTATCATAGATAATCAACCGGTAATCATTTTAATATGAACAAAGAAAAATACTGGAAGAAATAATATTTGGAAATAATTGCAGTGTACTAAAGAAGTACACACTATGCAAGACATGCGGGACAAACGCTTTAAGGTAAAAAGCCTCATAAGAAATGCATCATCTGTTATATTAATTGTAATGAGGAAACTTACAATATTGTCTGACCATAGTAGACTACAAAAAACCTAGGTTTAGCACCTTCATCTTCGTATTCTCTCAAGAATAGTTTCAGTCCACACAACTGCATGCACACTATGCATGTGTTGTTATTATTCTTATTCTTCTTGCCTTAATTAGGGATTCCCCCTAAATATGAGTACGACTGAATTACAACCGTCCATCCTAGGTTGGTGTGGGGTTACTACTTCTCAGCTATAACTATTTTATAGTTTTATTTTGTTCTTTTTTGCTAAATTAATTAGGGAGAGGGCCCTAGCCTTGCAAAAATAGCATCAAAGTGCCCAAAAAATTTGAGCAAAAGATCAACACTTATGCAAATTTAGGGACATATTATCGTGTTAAATAAAAACAAAAAAGGATCTGCAACCACTTATCAAAACTGTCACAAAATGCCATCATTGGATTATGGTAAAGTGTGAATATAGTTTGCCAACTCATCATTCTGCACATGAGCTTGTGGATCTTGACCTTCCAAACTTTTACATAAACATTCTCTTTGTGCACTGCAATGTACTAAAATTCTTAACCAACAGGGCCTCACAAAATCTATCAATGAAGGTGAAAAAAATTCCCAAAAAGGACTCACATGGTAGACCTCTCAGCATATAGTAAACCATTTTCTTTGGGACTCACAACAAACCTCTCAACATTCAGTAAATCCTCTTCAAAATTTTGCCTTCATCATACAGAGTTTTCCTTATGACATACCCAATCAACACTTAGCAGCACTGACCCTAGCACAGATCAGACACCCACAGAACCAAACCCTTTGTTGACTTGGTTCTCACCCCATGTCAAAATCTTGGCCATTTGCCCCTAGACTAGGGAATTTACAAATACAGGTAAGGATTCAACATATTTTGAAAAACTGCTCTCCATCCCATTCAGTTCTCATCCATCTCACAGAAGTAAGGCCCATTACACAATGTGAATCCAAAATGGAAATGCAAGGAAAACACGACTGCAAAACTACTAATAATATTTTTATATGCTATATGCTAGTTATCTGTAACTCCATAGACCCAATTTTTTATACTTCATGGCGGCTTAGGAAAATTACACAAGCCACTACCGCCCTATTACATATTCACAAAATGGTAGGGGAACTATTTGAATTTTATTGAAAAAAAAAAGGGAAAGAGCAATCACGTAATTGACTGCCACTAGATTATTGCCAATTTCCCCCCCTTGAAAGTGCATAGGGCGGGATAACACTTGCACACATTGCGAAGCCATAGGATGAGATCTATAATAGATTGACACCTCGACCCTAACACGAGTAGACCTGCATCTTGACCCTAGCATGAGTAGACAAAATGATACCTTATCTAGCAACAATGTCTCTTTGCCTTTGCATGATGGAGTGCACGCCAACAAGCAATTGATGATCTTGGTAAGCCACTTCTAACCTTACATTCTTTATAGTCTTGTCTAATGCATCATGATCCTCATGAAGTAGGAAATGCCCAACAACCTTTTAAAGGATATTGGCTCCACTAATCGACTGCGCCATATCAAATAGATTCCTATTCCCTATCAACTTCTGGGGATCGACTGTCAAATCCTTAAGCCACTGGTTTATATCACCCACATCCCCCTCATCCATTTCCATGGCAACTCTCTACTCCCTTTCTAGCTAGACCATCGCATGGGAGTTTCTAATCTTCGAATTCATAAAATTGACGAAGGACTTACCTACAGTATTTGCATCTACCACCAGTCGTGTTTTCCCCCTTTGCATTCCTCACTGCTTGAAAAACATTTTGTCCTCTACCTTGACCTCCGCCATAGTTTGCATAGATGGTAGCTTGGGAGACAAAGGAGTAGTCGTGTAGACGGGAGTGGGGAATTAAAAAGTAAACCATCTCCCTTCAACCTTAATGCTTATCAATCCCTTGAATTCCATCACTCGGGAAATAAAACCTTCACTCTCTCTCTTACATGCTCTTCAATCCCACTAATGTCAACCCTCACCCTGCAATGATTAGTGATATTAATCATGGTACAAGGTGTTCTTTGGCATTATCACAAAATAATTATAATTAATTAATCAAATATTAGTTAGATATTATAAAGTAACTGTTATGATTATCTAGTTATTATTTAATCAATAATTTTAAAGCTTCCTTTATAAATGCCCCTAGGATTAATATAGCCTAGCTATATTATTTTATTTATTATAAGATTAATCTTATAATAGGAGCCTTATCAATATTTAGGGCCCACTATCATTATTCTGTGGATCCCCATAAATATTATGCTCTAACAGGGGTTTCAGGTTTTCATATCTTGGGCCTGATATGATATGAAGGTTATGTGAGATACATGAAACAGAACACACATGTACGTCGAGTGCATGAGGAAGCCACAACAAATAATATTATATATTACGTCTAAATGAATACATGAGTCATCCCCAAATTATAGGAATGCATGGGTAGTCATGGTTGCCTGGTGTTTATTAATCTCATGTTATGTTTAATACATCATTATGTTTGATACATTTCTAATTTATACATATGTATAACTAAGAAGCTTGATTTGTTCCTTCAACAAAAAGGATGTTGTTTATGTGGATTTTGTTATTTTTTGCTTAGAACAACTAAAATGATCTAGGTACATTCCATGTATCAAATGGAAAGGATAATATACATATAATTTTTTGATTTGGATGGGATCGGTGCTTATCCTTAATGTTTTTCTTAAAATACATAAAAGATGTTGAAACTAGGCATTGGAATCTAGTTTGTTTCACACCTGTCTATAGCTCTTTCAACTTTCAACTTTCTATTAAAGTTGGAGTTGCTTTTTCAGTTTCAGTCCTACTGTTAGCGGCACAGTTTTATTGGATTCTATTATTTGAGGACTTTGGTTTGTGTCTCATGTCTGATAATTTTAACTTTAACATAAATAGACTCTTTAGTTTATAAATGCTATTTGACTCAATTTGAAATTACATGAATTCATGTTATAGACTTCTGCCAGTTTTTTTTTTATATTCCCTAACCTCAAGTTATATAAATTTAATTTCAAGATTGGAATGCAAAAATCCCCTATCTTGCAGGAGATTGAGGTGGGCAAAGCAGTGCGCCCACAGTTGGCTTCCAGAGTGGCAGATGTTGAGACTGCATGGAAAAAGGTTTTTATCTTTTCATGCAACATGTATGCCTGTGGTACTTGTAGAGTGTCATCTTTTTGTGATGATTGTTTAGTGTATGCTAGTTTGGTTATATGAATAGATTGATGTGAAGGAATGATTAAAAAAATGTGTTAAGACTCATTATTTCACATGAAGGCTTGATGACAATCATGCTGCACAGTTTAATGAATACAGCAGACGTTATCCTGTTATCAGTACTGATTAGCTAGAACTAACATGCTCATTTATTGTTCCAGTTGCATGGCAAACAACTGGTTGTTGAGTGCAAATTTGATGGCGACCGTATACAAGTACATAAGAATGGAAGGGAAGTGCACTTCTTTTCAAGGTTTTATCTCATACCGTGGTTCTTATCCATTTTCATTTGCTAGAGTATCGATTCCATTGATAAGTGGGAAACTATATGATGATAGAATACCAAATGAATTTGGGCCCAGAGAGGACATAACAAAACCCACACTTGTGATCATATTTTGAGCTTTGGCTAGTGCCGCTTACAAATAGAAGTGTATAAATTTGTGTTCAGTGCTCTATCAAGCATTAAATTCTATTTCATTGACCTGTTGCGACATTGTACATGGTATACATAATGGCTTAGTCAAATATTCATGATACTGGGACAAAAAAATGTAAGAAAGAAAAAATAAAAGCACATTGAATCTTGTATTCTTATTGACCATTAATTCATTTTTTTTTAAAGCTTCATCTAGGGTTCGATTTTAATCAGATAAAGTTATAAGGTTTCACAATGTAGTACAATATGATCTCTCTCTCCTTTTTCTTTTCACATCTAGTGATAAACTAAGCTTAAAATAAAAAATAATATAATCATCCATGAACCATATAATGTAGATGACACACTCACATAAGTATAATTGTCAATGAATGGTGTAAACATTTACATGAAAGGTAACACACAACTTGTTAGGTAAATTGTAAAATCACATCATGCGAATGAAATATGTAATGGTATTTTGTTGGCCTTTGATATGTGCATATATGTATTATAGGTCTTTTTTGGCTAAGTATAGTGATAGCACCAGATATGCAAGGGTCCTGTAAGAGTATGCGCAATGATTCGTAAGTATTTTGTGTTGCGTGTGGAAAGGAGGGAAGGCCACAAGAGAGCAAAAAGGTTTCAAAAAGCATGCATAAGAAAGGGATTGCGCAAAGGTAGGTGTTGTGCAGAGGTACAAGTGTCAAAATTAGACAGAGACATGCATGCAGATTAGTTGGAGCGGAGTCAATGTCGCCCCCTTTTAAAAAAGTAAAAAACAATAAAATTAATATTTGAAGTTGTCTAAGTGACATACTTTTTATTTTTAAAAAAAAGTGAACTTAATATTACTTTATTATTTTTAGAAATAAACAAAAAGGGTAAAAGTGAAAAGTAAAACCTTAAACCTAAAAGTATGAACATAACCCTAAAAATGACAATTGAGTTTATATATTGAGAGTCCTCGTTGCAATTCATTCAATTTTTATTATCAATATTTCTCAACTGATCGAACCTTCCAGTTCATCAGTTTTGAGCATAAGGACAAAAACCCTTATAGTTGGAACGAATTGTGAGGATGAAAACTCTCACCATTTGGATTTAGGTTTGAGGACAAAAACCCACTAAATTTGAGGTAATTTCTAGATTGATGTAATTTCTATTCTATCTAGAAATTACAAGTGTGTTACATCAAAATCTTCAAATATTGATTCAATAGAGCACTAGGGTTTCAAATTTGTGCAAAAATAAAATCACAGCTTATAGCAGGGTTTCAGCTGCCCAATACAGAGAATACAGTGGATAGTAGGGTTTCCAAAGTTTACTAGGGGATCACAAGGGTTTCATAAAATATTTTTTTGCGCTTTTAAAGATTAGGGTTTGTAGAAATAAGAACACTGACTAAATTCCAGCATTTTAGTAGCAACACATTGCCCTTCCAGCAACAAGTATAAGGTTGGAATTTCATAAATATTGCTAGCATTCCTTTGTAATATGATTTTAGCAATAAACCCATTTTGTAAAAGGATTAAAGAATTAAAATAAAGTTGATACTTTCTTTTGAAATTACAATTTTATTATATCTTTAAAAATAATTGTAGAATGATTTATTTAATTGCCAATTTAGAAAACAAGGGTTTATGTAAAATCCGAAATTGTTCAAATTTGTTCGAAAAGGGACATTACAATGGTATTAGAGCTGGTAATCTTGCCAATTTGTTGGGAAGAATTAATATTTTGCAGATACTATCTGATGCATAGCTTGTGAAACATGGAGTTGAGTAAAAATGATTTGGGAATAAAGCTTTACAGAGCAGGTAACAAACAAACAACTGTCTTATTACAAGAATGTCCTACTTAGTATTTTGGAGGAAGTGGCAAATTATTTGTCCATGGTAAGATAGTCAGATTTTGAGTCTATGTTATGGGTAGTGAATCCATCGACGAGCTAAGCCCAAGCTTTTGAGACACCTAGATCCAGGTATGAGACTTGTAGTTATCACTTGTATTAGTGAAATTACAAGAATAACAGTTCTTGAAAAGCCATATAGCAACACCTAGAGGGAAATATTCCTTGCGGTTGTGGAAAGCTTCTGATGTATGGATAAAATCAAAAGTCCATTTATTCAAGAGGGTTATAATTTTAGAAACTGTTGCAAAAGTCAGATCTTGTGTTTTAATGATAGATCTTGAATGTGATGATCTTATTTTCCAAATGTTTGAACATTTATTTTCTATTGTTCATAAGAATCATGCAGAAAATATTGTTGCCTCAATGCATGCAATTATGACATGGATTTTGAATGAGAGTGATGATGTTTTAAAGCGATTTCTATTAGTTTTATTGACTAATGTGAGAAAGGATGTGTGGGAAGCTTCATCAGCAACGCGTGCACTGGGTAAAAGTGTGGTTGATCACTGTGAAGAAAAGTTGAAACCATACTTAACGACAGAAACGATAGTTGAACTAAACAAGAATTTTCAAAAAGATAGCAGCAAAAATGATCTTAGAAGACAAAATTTTTGCTTCTCATACAAAGAACCTTGGGATCCAAGCCATAGTTGTCTAGGCAAAAGACATGTGGAAGTGTTGCTAGATGAAGAACCAAAAAAAGTGTTAGATGCAGTAGAATTTCAAAGGGTTGAGGAAGCAAAACTTGGTGAGAAATCAACTATGTCAAAGTTAGCTGAATTAAAATAGTCTAGCCAAGAGCAAACAAAGAAAGTAGAGCAGAAGTTTGAAGAGCTACAATTGTTGATAATAGAAGAGAAAGAGGTGCAAGCCCTAACAGAGTTGGATATTACGAAAAGGCTCATTGAAGATCTAACTCTTAAGTTTTTTTCAGAGTGCTCAAACTGCGGCGAAGAACAACACTATGGGTGAGGTAAATGCTGTTAGCACTAGGCATACAATCACTCCTAAAAATTTGCAAATAGTAAAGAGTACATTGGAAACAATGAAATCAAAATATCTATGTGATTAAAGACGGATATGGTCATTGGAATTGTAGAAGGGGCCTTAACTGCATTTGAGGAAATGCAGGAAATGGTTGATGCCCTCACTATGAAGTTTAGCTTAGTCTCTTTTTCACTTCATAAGATAGAAGAACCACAAATTGTTGCATTTCAATAGTTTCCATGAAGAACTGTTTTTAGGGAACCCAAAATATGCAAATTCAGAGTTGAGCATAATCGAGACAATTGAAAAAGCATCATAAGGAGGAATGGAAGAAACAAAAAGATTGGTTTGGGATCTTGGTATTTGTAGTACGGTTTAGGCCTTGCTTGAGGACTTGCAATCTTTAGAAAGGGCAAACTGTCATGTCCCTTTTTTCAAAAAAAGTAAAAAATAATAAAGTTAATATTTTAAGTTATCTAAGTGACTTACTTTTTATCATATATAAAAAAAATGACAACTTAATATTAATGTATTAGTTTTAAAAATAAAAGAAAAGGGTAAAAGTGAAAAGTAAAACCTTAAACTTAAAAGTATGACCCTAACCCTAAAAGTGTCAATTGAGTCTATATTGAGAGTTTTTATTGTAAATCATTCAATTTTTATTATTAATATTTCTCTTTTATTGAGCCTTCTAGTTCATCGGATTTCAGCATAAGGACGAAAACCCTTATAGTTGGAACGAATTTGTAAAGATGAATGTAGTATCCCTTGACAATTCTGCCCTCAAGTTGCTTAATTGAGGCTCAAGGAATATTGTCAAACACTTTGCATATGACCTCAATGCTTGCTGGTTTGGAGTTTCATGTCTAATTATGCTTGCTTGGAATGATGTGAATTGTGATTGAAATGCTTGCAAATGATTACTAAGATGTCTAAGCAAAGAACTAAAAAGCAAATACAATTCTTTTGGTCCCTTCAAATGCATATAAAGGATCTAGACATGCAAAAAATGTGCACCTACAGCCATAAGGCATTTCAACAAACACTTTTCATGCAACCTAAGATCAAAGCAATCTACTAAGTGAATGCAACCTTATGCCACCTTATTCAATTCAAATAACTGATTACAATGCAGATAGAATAGCCAAGACTCTTGGCTTTACAATTTCATGAGTTCCTAATTTCTGAGGACAATGGTTGCTACTAATACTAATTGTAATGATTTAGAACTGGATGTAAAACAATGCAAAGAACCTGGAAAAGAAGTGCCTAGGGTTGGAGATGATGTAGCAACAAAAATAGTCCCAAAAATATGCTTCCTCCTGGCCAAACCAATGCTCTACTCCAGCCGCCCCTACTTTGATATAAGCCCAAATAAAATAATGTGCAGCCTCTTTGTCCCTCCTCGATCCTCAAACATTATTGCCAAGTCCCAAGGAGTGGAGTGCTCAAGCTAGAAGGAGGAATCGATGCCAACCTTGACCTTCATGAGTGAAATCATGGTCTCCAATGGTGTCTCTATATGACTGTAACTTCTGATTAGACCTTTGCAAATGTATATCAGACTTCTAATGTACTTCTAATATGCCTTCTATGCTACCAAATGATGCAATGGCGATGCCACCAATGAACTAACAAAATATGCAAATCGTCCTCAGCAAGTCTGGCCTATGGCCACCAAATGAAGCACAATGAAGAGACTGAATTATCTCTTCAAATAACTTTAACCCTTCGAAAGATATTTCACCACCTCAATTATGCAAATCAATGGGAGTTTCTGTTCCCAATGACCAATGTAGAAATCTGCAGAAACTCTTGGCTCCACAAACGAACATATCAAACAAATGTCAAATATTGGATGATTAGAAGCTTAGCCAAGCTCTTTATTTTTTCTTTTTTTTTACATGCTTCAAGAAACTTCTAGAATATTATTTTATTTTATTTAAATCACTTTATTAAAGTCCTGTCACATACACATTATATAACTTCGGACTTTAAAATAAATATGAAAATGATGGCAGAATGCCTTGATCTTTAGCTCGCCGAAAAGGTCTCGACGAGACGCATCTAACCCCACTCTGAAAATATCGATCTGACACTGAACCCGAACTTACTAAAAATAGTAAGTACTCCACAAGGCACCCAAAACTGCCACTGATCATGCCAACTGGATCCAAACCAAAACTACACATCCAAATGGCCCATCCAAGGCCAACTCGCCATGGTTTCCTAACCAAATTGCAGTCCACGGGAAACCAATGATGGACTAACACTTTATCTAGAAAGGGGACATTACAGTCCGCCCCTCCTGAAATTGCTTGTCCCCAAGCAATCTCAATTGCCAAGAGAAACCCTTTGTAAGATCACTCCACCTAGGTCCCACGTGTAAAATTTTGTAGTGTCCTTTATATCATCAACCAACTCCTTAACACCCGCATCGGAACAATTGACTGAATTTGCCTACCCAAATCAATCTCGCCATCAGGTGTCGTAGGAATATGATCCTCAAAAGGAAGCAACTCAAAAGACCAACCATATTTGCTTCCAAATTCTGAGCAAAACAAGCTGTCATACGAGTTGTCCATCACATGCACCATTGAACTGTGCATCCATAATAAATCATGTACATGAGGATCAAATGTAAAGATGTACACACTCCTCAGCATGAACACCCCTGAAATCTCCTCTACGAGCCTTGTTTGAAGTCCCGATGCACTGGAAGGATCCCAAATGCTACCGTCGATGCTCATCTCGGAACTAGAGTCAAGAGAGTGGTCAACATCTAACTTGAAGAGAGGATTATCATCATGGATGCCATCTACTCCTTGGAAAGAAGCTGAATCGACATCGTCATCCCATGTGCAAGTCCTAGAGGAAATCATCTCCTCCCGATGAGGTTGTCCAATGACAATCTCTATAGTGTCGATGTAGAGTCTAATGCTCGAATTACCCATGACACTAGTATCCTGAGTGTGAATGCTCATGCTACTATCATCAACAAGTGTCTTGGCTGCCCTAGATGAATAAGTCTCTATTGTACATGATGTGCATCTATCCAAACTCAACTCTGAGCAAAGCTCATCAACAAATCTTTGGGAAACCTGAAGTGTCAACGGAGTACTCACCAAAGAATCCCTAGCGACCTCAAGCTCTTGAGAGTGCTTATCAACTTCCTTTTCTTTCCTCATCAGGGCATCTAAATAGATCCTCACAAGGCTAAGAAGGTTGTCTCTGTGTGAAAGAAGGTTCAATTAATTCGACTTCATTGTCCCCATACCTTCTTTGACAACTTGCAAATCATCATGAGAAGATTTTGCTCCAATCCCCCTTTGTCTTTTCTCTAATTGAACCACCCAAATATGATCCTCAATCAGTTTGTGCATCCTGTCATGATGAGATAATGCTACAATCATCTTATCCTCCTTTATTGTCAACCGAGTCTCCAAGCTATGAACGACTTCCACCTCACATGAAGAAACTTCAATTTGTTCTTGTTTCCTCATGTTGGGAATCTTATCAACCTCATCATCATTATTAGAACAAAGTGCATTTTCAGAATCAACCTCACTTTGAATAGTCTTCTAATGTTATCTGTCCTTTTTTGTCTTGTTATGTTGATGAGATTGACCTTTTCTTTCACTTCTTGAAGACGTTGTCTTGCATTGGCAGTCACTAATCTAGCTTCTTTGGCTTTTTGCAACCATTCTTCGTTCATCTTTTCGGATTTCTTTACCTCTTCGATGCCAAAATATACAAAATCAGTCCTCTGATGCTTAATATCTTCATGTCTACCAATTGGTGTAGGGCTGCCATCAATGGTTGATATCATATCACAAGCTCCTATCTCATGAGAATGATGGGACATAATGCTGCTGTCAAACAAATCAGTAATGACATCATGCCATTGTAAAATGTCTCCATCATGTGTAGTCAAAACACTAGTGGCTGCTCCACTAAGTAAAGGATTAATTTTCACATCCACCTTTCTATCTTGAGCCTCCAATAGACTTTCAGATGTATGAATAACATTCATCGAACCACCATTTGATTCTTTACCATGATAGGATGAAGCAATGCTAGACTCACCTAATGAAGGATCACAAGAAACCTTATCTTCATGTAGTTGTTCTAATGCAACTGGTTTATCTTCAAACATCACTTGCTCTTCTCCGATCTTGAAGTCATCATGAAGTGTCTTGTGCCCAACATTTTTCTTAATGTAAGTTTGATTTTTGCTCTCCATATGATCAGCTGTATGCTGGTCACTCGCTGCTAAAAATTTATTGTAAAGATTTCTAGATACTTCACCTGTAGAGACCTCTTGTTTCTACTTTTTGTTTTGTGATGTAGACCCTTTAAAAATGGATGTCATATACCGTGCTAATCTGTCTATGGTTGCAGGTTGTGAAAGCAATTCATCCATCCTTTCCTGACTTTGTCTAAGCTTCTCCAATTCTTTCATCATGGCATTTGATTGCTTCTTGGGAATAGTCATGTTGTTCAACTGAACTTCCAAACTGCAGCTGTAACTTACTCAACAGGTTGGTAGGAAACCGCTTTGATATCACTGTAGTATCCCTTGACAATTCTGCCCTCAAGTTGCTTAATTGAGGCTCAAGGAATATTGTCAAACACTTTGCATACGACCTCAATGCTTGCTGGTTTGGAGTTTCATGTCTCATTATGCTTGCTTGAAATGATGTCAATTGTGATTGAAATGCTTGCAAATGATTACTAAGATGTCTAAGCAAAGAACTAGAAAGCAAATGCAATTCTTTTGGTCCCTTCAAATGCATATATAGGATCTAGACATGCAAAAAATGTGCACCTACAGCCATAAGACATTTTAACAAACACTTGTCATGCAACCTAAGATTGAAGCAATCTACTAAGTGATTGCAACCTTATGCCAACTTATTCAATTCAAATAACTGATTACAATGCAGATGGAATAGCCAAGAGTCTTGGCTTTACAATTTCATGAGTTCTTAATTTCTGAGTACAATGGCTACCACTAATACTAACTATAATGTGACTTAGAATTGGATGTAAAACAATGCAAAGAATCTGGAAAAGAAGCGTCTAGGGCTGGAGATGATGTAGCAACAAAAACAGTCCCAAAATATGCTTCCTGCTGGCCAAACCAATGCTCTACTCCAGCCGCCCCTGCTCTGATATAAAATGCCAAAATAAAATAATGTGCAGCCTCTTTGTCTCCCCTCGAGCCTCAAACATTATTGCCAAGTTCCAAGGAGTGGAGCGCTCAAGCGAGAAGGAGGAATCGATGCCAACCTTGGTCTCCATGAGTGAAATCGTTGTCTCCAATGGGGTCTCTATATGACTGTAACTTCTGATCAGACCTCTGCAAATGTATATCAGACTTCTAATGTACTTCTAATATGCCTTCTATGCTACCAAATGATGCAATGGCGATGCCACCAATGAACTCTTAACAAAATATGCAAATCATCTTCAGCAAGTCCGGCCTATGGCCACCAAATGAAGCACAATGAAGAGATTGAATTATCTCCTCCAATAGCTGCAACCCTTCGGAAGATATTTCACCACTTCAGTTATGCAAATCAATGAGAGTTTCGGTTCCCAATGACCAATGTAGAAATCTGCAGAAACCCTTGGCTTCACAAATGAACATACCAAACAAATGTCAAATATTGGATGATTAGAAGCTTAGCCAAGCCCTCTATTTATTCTTTTTTTCCATCTTTCAAGAAGCTTCTAGAATATTATTTTATTTTATTTAATTCACTTTATTAACGTCTCGTCAAATACACATTATATAACTTCGAACTTTAAAATAAATATGAAGATGATGTCAGAATGCTCTGATCTTTAGCTCGCCGGAAAGGTCTCGACGAGATGCATCTAACCCCACTCTGAAAATCTCGATCCAACACTGAACCCGAACTTACTAAAAATAGTAAGTACTCCACAAAGCACCTAAAACTGCCACTAATAATGCCAACTGGATCCAAACCAAAACTACACATCCAAATGGCCCATCCAAGGGCAACTCACCATGGTTCTCTAACCAAACTGCTAGTCCACGGGAAACCAATGATGGACTATTACTATATCTAGAAAGGAGACATTACAACGAAAACCCTCACTATTCGGATTTATGTTTGAGGACGAAAACCCTTTAGACCTTTGAGGTAATTTCGTCTAGAATCTAGAAATTACAAGTGTGCTACATCGAAATCTTCAAATATCAATTCAGTAGAGCACTAGGGTTTCAAATTTGTGTAGAAAGAAGATCACAACTTACAATAGGATTTCAGCTGCTCAGTACACAAAACACAAGTGACAGTAGGGTTTCCAAAGCTGACCGGGGGATGACAAAGGTTTCATAAAATATTCTTTTGCATTTTTAAAGATCAGGGTTTACAGAAATAAGAACAACGAATAACTTCCAGCATTTTAGAAGCAACACATTGCCCTTCTAGCAACAAGTATAAGGTTGGAATTTCATAAATATTGTTAGCATTCCTTTGTAATCTATTATTGGCAATAAACCCATTTTGTAAAAGGATTAAAAAATCGAAATAAAGTTGATACTTTCTTGTGAAATTACAATTCTGTTATATCTATAAAAGCATTTTTAGAATAATTTATTTAGTTGGCAATTTAGAAAACAAGGGTTTACGTAAAATCCTGAATTGCTCAAATTTGTCCAGAAAGGGACATTACAGTCAAATAGGAATATGCTAAAAATATCCATGGTATCTTCTTGAAGGAGTCCTTTAAGATTTCGCTGTCATGAGTAGTTCAGTAGGGGAAAACTATAAATAGGACCCTCGGCTACTCATTTAGGGCATCTTGGAATGTTGGATGTTTTTTAGGTTTCAACATATTATATGTTTTGTAAAGCTTGTAAAGCCCTTTTTGTAAGTATTGTAAGGATTGGTCTATTGCACATAAGTTTGAGTATGCACTGATTAGATATATTGTATTGTATATGTTGTTTTGATTTCATGTGTATGATTTTTTATGGGTAGAACTTAATGATGGATTGATATGTGATGCACATTTCTGTTAGCTATTTCCCTTATTTCTTGGAATCATTTTAATGGTATAGGGGGTCTTAGTGTCTTTTGTATGCTTCGGGTGAGTGCTTAATCTTAGGGTTAAGTAATATGTCAGCATGCTTGAGATTGTTTTGAGTGTTGGATTGTTTAGGATTTTGTGTCTATTTTACCATAACACTTGGGTTCTATTGTTTGGACCTTATCTACTTAGGTTACAATGATTGAGGGTTTATATGGTAGATCACACCACACTGGAATGCATAAAAGTATTCTATGAGTCTAAAGCATTGCAATTTACAAAGAAAGCTCCAGGTTATGGTGATTTGAAGCCGAAGGACTGGCTAGGTCAATAAATTTATAGTGACTTGTATGAAATATTTTGGTGCGAATATCCAAAGCACTTCTATGTGTGGATTTCTGCATATGCACAAGATAAAAGTGGGAATTTGGGATGATGGGGTGCTTGGATGGATGAGCGAGTTTAGAGGTTGTGAGAACTTGATACAGTGTGGACATGTGTTGTTGATGTGTGGTAGAAAGGAATGTTAAATAGCTATATCCTTGAATTTTCAGTCTCAACGAATAGCTGCCTAGAAGAGGTAGAATTTTAATTCTTTCCCGAACCTAAAAGGGAGTTGATCAAGCTAATTTCGCTCTGGATGAAGATGATGATGGCGGATTTTGTAATATCCCAAATTTGAATATTATACGTTAATTTGGATTTCTTGGAATTCCTTTCTAAAGTTCGAAATAATAATATTCAATGAATATAGAATTATGTTCTTATTATTGATATAATAAATATATATAACAAATAATGTTGTATAATGGTCAAATGTGCAATGCGGAATTTTGGTTATAAATATTTTAATAGAGAACTCTCAAAGGGTTTCGTCGTTGAGGGGTTGCTATCAAGGGGTTTCGTCCTTCTATCTAATAAATGAGAGGTTTCGTCCTCAATTATAAAAGAAGAGGTTGCTGCCCAAACTTTAGATAAGGGAATGAATGTCAAATCTGAATATATATCCTTTTCCTTCACCAAGTTATTATAAATACCCTTCCTAGCTTTGCATCAAATGGTGTGTCTCCTTTCCAAAGTGATGTGTCTTTTGATCAAATGGGATGACTTGCATTCATATAACTTCTATTCCTTGCATTAAATGTGGCGGTCCTTCCCATATGGACAAATTATTTAATTTAGTTGCTGTTGTAGTTAATTTAATTGCTGCTGGTTTAGGCGATTCCATTGGTGATTTATTTACATAAATGTAGTTCATATTTATGGTCTCCTTTGTATATGGGGATATTAGAGACCTCCATTCAAATTGCTTGTCGTCAAGCAATTTTAAACTCGATAGTACACTCCACAACAAACTATAATCTGCGCCAAGCTTAGATGTTTCTTTCCCCATCTTTGTAGAACTGATTGCATTATTACTAGTTCTCTTGCAAGGGATGATTACAATTGTTCTTTCCCGATTCCCACAACGTTCTGCCATTATAACCATTGTTGTAATTATTAATGAGCTCTTGACTGAGCATAAGGATCCTGGGACTGTTACATACTCCAAATTGATCATTTCTTGGGATGCTAATGACCTGTTCAAGCTCATTTGTCACCAAATATGCCCTTACAATCTCCATTAATGATGCACCACCATTGTCCATGAAGACAAATATTGTCCAAGTTGTACGCCACGGTCCTCCACATTCACTTATCAGAGGAGTTGGAATGCAGACACCTCAGAGCTAAGGGGCAAGCAGGGTTTCGGCCAGATCATCAGACCATTGACCATATCATCACCCTTCGATCTATCATCGAGGAGGCTCGTCACCGCTCATTGAAAGTCTACTGCTGTTTTGTAGAATCTCGGAAAGCTTTTGACTCCATCCCGAGAGATGCACTTTTTCAGAGACTTCGGGACATTGGTATCTTTGAGATCCTTCATATTGCTATCATGCATTTGTACGAATCTGTGTTGGGCTGCCTCTGTAATGCTCAGGTACTTTCTGACTTTATTAGGAGTACCATTGGGGTCAAACAGGGTTGCCCCCTGTCCCCAGCTCTCTTTGGGATTTACATAGATGAGCTCGAGTCCTTCCATGACCACATTCAGGATGGGGATGGGTGTCTTCTCCACCAGGGTTTGATTTCCATTCTTTTGTTCGCGGATGATGTGGTTCTTCTAGCCTTGTCCCTCGATGGACTGCAGATGTTTTGCGACTTTCGATAGCTCACGGTCAACTGGGGTAAAACTAAGGTTATGGTCTTCAATTGCTTGAAAACCTCGCACCTCAGATTCCTTTTTAGAGGGAAGGAGATCAAGATCTCTAACTCTTACACTTATTTGGGTGTTTAGTTCTCTGGTCTGCGTTTTAGTTTGTGATAGGCTCTCCAACCTCGTGTCTGCAAAGGTTATGGTTCTCTCACCCTCCTTGAGAGACAATGCTTCCGTCATCAATTTCAGGATATCTCCTCCAAGATGTCACTCATGGACTCTCTTATCAGACCCACTGTACTCTATGGATCAGTTGCTTGGGGCCCCTCTCTACTGGAGATTGACTGGGCTTCGACAGAGAGGATTCAGACACTCCTCCTTCGCTTGATCATTAGGTGCAAACCGAGTGTCCCCCTACATATCATTTTGGCAGAGTTCGGGGCCCGCCCGCTCAGACTTGAGTGCATGTTTGATTTGGTCTCCTACCTTCACCGCATTCGGTGTTATGCTGATTTCATTGAGGGTTGGAGTCGGTATCCATACCTAGCCTATTGCTCTTCTATGGCCATTGCTCAGTCTGGCACACCCCACCGGGGTCGTGGGTGGTATGTCGAGGTTTCGGATCTCTTGGGGAAGGTTGACATCCAGATTGACCGCCTCCCTCCATACTAGTATTCCTTGGACTCTCCGAGTTATCTCCTTACTTCCAAACAGGTACTGAATAAGTCCATCAGGGACGATATCTATAGACAACACATCTTGACCACCTAGGTGAACCCACTTGGGTGGCCTTTTATGCAGATCATTTTCTAGGTTTGTGGGATGATCTTATTGTTCGTCCCTAGTATACCCATAGGCATTGGATGCATTCCCTCCGCATCCCTTTAGGGCAGTTCAGAGTTGGCTCACACAGGGTCTGGTGTGAGATTGATCATCACCTAGATCCGGATATCACGGTCTGTCAGCAGTGCCACACATAGGAGCCCGAGATAGAATTTCACTTTATCTTCAGGTGCCCAGCTTACTACGAGATCAGAGGTAGATTTTATTGCCATTTCAGGGGATCACAGTGTCTCGTTGACTTTTTTAGATGAGGACCAACATTGCCTGGCGTTGTATATACAAGAGGCCATGAGGTTTCGAGAGCACAGGAGGCAGCCACCTTCCAAACCTGACCCCACCCGTTTAAACACTTTTTTCTTTACAGTGCTATCTTCTAAGAGGGGTACCAAGAGGCCGAGCGAGGACATCCAAGGCCCAACCCCCAGATTTGTTCGGGCTCAGGACATCACACACAGTTCATAGTGTCAGATACAGTCTAGACCTTTTACTGGAAGACAAACCAGGTCTTCCAAGTTCAGGGATTCTTCTATTTCTAGATGGCATTATAGTAGGCGACACCTGCTTCCTTCCACTTCGTCCAGGCAGCTTCTCATTCAGAGTTCTATCTTTTCGGCCTTGAGTGCTAGGAGTGTTGCGTCCATCCCGTGATGTTCCCCTCCTCTTTCTTCTTTTGGTTGGCATTCACTGGCTGTACTGGTTCTATTCTCTCTTCTGGTGTTTGCCTTTCTTTTCTTTACTTTTTGTTCTTCTCAGAAGTGTTTTGGCTTCTACCCTTTGTACCTGCTTTCTACGGGCTTTGCAGTCCCATTGACCTACTTTTGTGGTCACTTGTTGGACATTAATATATTTATCTTATCTTATGGAGACCAAGCAATGGTTCATCTTTGATAAAAGATTCATACCTGTTTTCATTGCGATAATAGGACGAATTTATGGTTGTCATAAGATGATTACAACTTTTGTTTGGCTGTTCAAGTTCATGAACCATCGCCTCCAACTCGGGCTCAGAGAATTCTTTGAGTGATGCTATTGGGATGTTTTTCAACACTGAATAGTTTACTTCCACCGGCAGCTCTTGCAACTCAAGGTTGTTGCCTACATCATTGTCAACCATCCAAATTTTATGCTCCTTCAGTAGTTGCTTCGTGATGACTTGTTTGACCGAATTTGGCTGCCATCCATCTTACTCTGATACACATTTCCCATATAAATGGCAAAAATCTATGAATGTCAATTCATTCCTTATCATAGGATCAAGATTCAAATATTTATTGGGACATGCATTAATATCATTGAAAGTCAACTCAACGTCATCTTCTTCTTGTATTGGTTCCTCTCGTTGAATGAATGTGGGCATGGTTGCGCGTACACAAGTCCTTGATGGGAGTCTTTCACGACTGTTATTAAATGTATAAACCTGTTGTGCTTGTGATGATCTCCCCTCACCATTAGAATTCTGAGTTAGCGAGTTAACTGTTGTATTTGTTGAACTAATTGTGACATCAACATATATACTTGAATTTGCGCTTGGGCCCACCAATCAAATTGAGCTTCGTTTATGTTGTTTATGTTGACCTTATGATTTGAATACATAAAGCTCATCGAAATCCTCAGGCTGGTAGGATGAAAAGCTTTGATACCATTGTAATATCCCAAATCAAAATATTATACGTTAATTTGGATTTCTCGGAATTCCTTTTAAGGTTCAAAATAATAATATTCAATGAATATAGAATCATGTTCTTATTAACAAGATAATAAATCTATATAACAAATAATGTTGTATAATGATCAAATGTGCAATGTGGAACTCTGGTTATAAATATTTTAATAGAGAACTTTCAAAGGGTTTTGCCCTTGAGGGGTTGAT
Organism: Torreya grandis; assembly: GCA_037957365.1. Taxonomy (NCBI): domain Eukaryota; kingdom Viridiplantae; phylum Streptophyta; class Pinopsida; order Cupressales; family Taxaceae; genus Torreya; species Torreya grandis. The sequence continues at coordinate 854,240 of JARHVA010004315.1, read as the reverse complement.
ATCAAGGGGTTTCGTCCTTGTATCTAATAAATGAGGGGTTTCGTCCTCAATTATAAAAGAAGTGGCAGCTGCCTAAACTTTAGATAAGGGAATGAATGCCAACTTTGAATATATATCCTTTTCCTTCACCAAGTTCTTCTTATAAATACCCTTAATAGCTTTGCATCAAATGATGTGTCTCCTTTGCAAAGTGATGTGTCTCCTTTCCAAAATGATGCGTCTTTTCATCAAATGGGACGACTTGCATTAATATAACTTCTATTCCTCGCATTAAATGTGGCGTTCCTTCCCATATGAACAAGTTATTTAATTTAATTTAGTTGCCGTTGTAGTTAATTTAATTGTTGTTGGTTTAGGCGATTCTATTGGTGATTTATTTACATTAATGCACTTCATATTTATGGTCTCCTTTGTATTTGGGGATATTACAGATTTTGGTATGAAAACAATGACAATGGAAGGCCAAAAGACTTTGCACATGGCCTAAGTAGGGATTGGGTGAGAAAAGAGTAGGAACTCAATGCAGAAATATGGAGGGGAAGGATGCCCCAAGAGGTGGTGACATTCCAAGCAAAAGGGAATTAAGATTGCGGGCTTATGTTGAGAGTAGGTAGAAAATGGTGAGTCTATAGGATCCCAAGAAAAATGAAGGACCAATTTAATTGCATGTTGCAAAGACCCAATCAAGAAGGGGAGGATACACGATTGGCTCGTACAAAGGAGAATTGCGTTCAAGTGAGAGAGGGGAGTTGAACAATGATGAACCCTGGAGTGAAGAATCAAAAGAGGAAATGCCACAAAGAGAAGTGAAACGCGTGCAAGAAGACTCAAGTTTGGACTTGTTTGAAATGGAAGCCCATGCATATATTAATCAATAAAAAAAAAGCATTGAAGAGACTATGGATGAGATCAAAATGGGAGATTTTACAAGGGAGAGTGAGAATTACGTGTTTGAGGCGATTGACACCAGAAGAGTTGCAAAGGTTGTATAGAAGTCACGAGTAAGTCACTGAGTGAAGGATTCTACGACAGGGATGAGTATAGTGGGAAGAACAAGAGTTTTGCTAGCTAGCGCAATGATACCAGTGATTATCATGACGACAAGCACACAAAAGGCCCCACTTCAGGCAAGGGTAGGTCCTTTAGTGACACGGACTAGGGTGAGTGGTGGACCACTACCAAGTGGGAGTAGTGTACAAGCTCAATTTCAACAGACGTCTCAAAATATAGTTTACAAGATGTCAATAAAGTTATCAGAATAGAATTGTACAGAGGACACAGTTGACCATATTCATAACTATGAGTGTGAAATGGTGTGGCACGTGAAGGGAATCACATCACCAAATATGAAATGTAGTTAGCTTGCAACTATGTTATGGAACCTAGAACATACTTGGTATAACAAGTATGACCCTAATCAGTCTGTGGCAGATTTTGATGTATTGAAGAAAGAAGTTCATATCTTGGAATTTGAGCAACAAAGCATCTCGGCTTTGAAAGAGATAAAAAAAGATCCATTATAGAGTGTGTGCATATGATGCGCATTTCAAAACACTGCTATCAAAAAAATGCTATGATATATACCCATTGCAACATGTGCAATGAGTGGTCAAATTAATGACATCATTTAAGAGACATTTGGCCATGAAGAACTTTGTAGATGCGTGGAAGGCTTATGAGGTTAAGCTAAGATTCAAATCAATATGGTGAATGGATACATGATTTAGGCCATTGTTAGAAGCACAAGTCGCAAACATGGCAACCCATTTGCAAATGTTGACATCGAACATTGTGCAGGAGAAAAAGAAAAGGGTTGTGGTATATCAATTGTGAGACATAAGGACATACAAAGAATGATTGCAAGGTGAGGCGAGTGCAAGTTGTGAAGACAAGGTGTGAGGTATGTAAGGAAGCCCATGAGATGAAGGCATCCCTGTTCCTACATCATGCAAATCAAATCAAGGTATGCTAGTGCAAAGTCTATAGAGATTAGTGGATATTATGCACTAATCTATCTCATACAATGCAATGCAATAGAGCTGAACACAGAGAGTAATTTCAATCTCACAATATATTATTATATTCTCACACTACTTGCATACCCGTAGGTATAGATACCAATATATAGGCAAACTATTACCTATGAATAGGGAGTCAACTACCCATGATTCTCTCCTAGAATCACGTGGTTGTTAGACTTGTTCAAACAATAATATATTACAAACTATATTTGTAATATATTATACGAACTAAATAATAACCTTATTAACTATACGACAACTAATTACAATTACACAATATTATTTACCACATGGTAAATAACCTAACAACTAATTTACCTAATGTAAATACTAATCCCCAACATTCCTCCCTTTAGTTTTTACATGGTAAAAGATATCCCGTTCTCTGATTGTAGCGTGCCACCTCTCTGTGCTCATGATCTCTTCAATTGTGCAGCATCGGGCTTACACAAAACTCCAACACACTATATCTTCACATATGGCTTTTGTGAATGGATACAACAACCATTCAGGTATGAATAGGCACCCATGCTTTTATTCATCCTCCACATCTGTATTGATGGTTTTAACCGGCTTCGACCAACAACCTTAACCAGTTGGTTTTACATGTGTACCAATAACCTTTCACAAATGGTTTTGCAGGGTCACCAATAAATTTTCACAAATGGTTTTGTAGGTTCACCAATAACCTTTCACAAATGGTTTTGTATAGGATCACCACAAATCCTCTTACAAGCATCATGATTGCTATAATACATTTTGATCAACATTCTACAATGTTTCTAAAAAAAGGGTTACACAGGGAATACTCACAAGTGAACATGAATTTACTACATCTGTTCTTATTTTGCACACATTTTGAAAAAAACAAATATAACTATCACACCGCACAATTGAAAAACAAGTCACCATACCAGAAGTGCAGCCCTGTTGTTGATCACTGATGAGAGGTTGCTAAAATGCCTCCTTCCTCCATTGCCTCTGACCTCCTTCGTAGGAAGCTGCTTACTCAACCAATGAAGATTTGAAGCTCATATGCATGAAGTTTTCGAGGAGAAATCCGCCTCTCAATGTGAAATCATACATAGGACGTTGAGGTCGCCCAAAAATGCATCTGTAAGAGAATCTATTTTTATTTTTTACAATTTTGACTCTTTTGGAACAAAAAATGACTCTAGACTCGACTCATTTTTTGATTTTGACAATTTTTCTCTTAATACTTTGACAATAAACTTAATCATAACATCAAGTAAAAGACATGGACTTGCTAAAAAACTAAAATACTCAGTTGACTCAACTCAAAATATTTTGACCGACTATTATAACGAGTCATTTAAAGACTCTAAAACTTATAACAAAAATGATGTTATAATATGAAATACTACTAAAAAAAATATCTTTGACCTAATGACTCAATTTAGACTTAAAAGACCTTAAAACTATATAATAACACAAATGTCATAAACTAATATTGACAGATGCGGAAAGAGTTTCAATGCAACGTTGAAAATTTCAAAACTTGGGTCAACAAAGAAACTAATTATAAACCTCTAGAGCGAAGTTCAAGCTGCATGGGAGGTATAACTTAGAATCAAGGAAACCCAGAGAGCAACACCTAGTGCACAAGAGATAAAGGAGATGGGTGAGATATTTTCATCACTTAAACAAACATGAGGGCATATTGTTGTTGCTAAGGACATGGCTTACCCAAAGTATGGGGGAGGTCACTTAATAGGTCAGTCAGCATTGGAAAGAGATTCAAATTACGTAGAGTGCAAGCTATCACAAGGAGTCGACTATTGATGCATAGATGAATGGATGGTAGCTCACCAACATCTTGATAGATACGGGTGTGGAGGTGATATTCTAACAAAGATTTCTTGGATGAAGATGGGGGGGCAAGGATTGGTCCTGTCTACAATTGCCCTGTTCATGGAAAATAAGACATGTTCTAAGCCAATTGAGGTACTAAAGAACGTGCAATTGGACATATGGGAACAAAATTTTCAACTGATTTTAAAGCAATTGAGTTGGTAAAGGTGGGCAACTACTTGACTATACTTGGGAGACCGTGGTGTTATGAAAAACATGTGGTGATGTGCTTTAAACATAGGTATATGAGATTATGAACAGAAAGTGGTCATCCCACCTGACAATGAGCACGGACCAACATATGTATAAAATGTGGTTATCAAAGAAATTAACATCAATAGTATCACCGCATAGGGTGAAGAATACATTAAGCCACATGATGATGGAAGACTCAGTTGGAGTAATGGAGCATTTGGGTCGGATACAAGTATTGCGTGCAAAAGGTGGATGAAAGAGTTATATGAGGTGACTTGCAAAATGTGCGCAAGGGTCCAAAGGTGATGCGTAAGGTCAATACGACTTGGGCTCATTATATGCTAAGTAAACAAGATATGAACTCTAGAGGTTAATGTAAAAAAAAATGAAGTGGGTTCCTAGAGTGACTAAGCGGAAATGATGGATAACAATGAGGAAAATTAGCGTGGGATCCCACGAGGACTCCAAGGATGAGGTGGATGAAACACCACAGTTAAAATAATGTTTACTAGAGAGGTGGTGTGTAAGAACAAGGTGCTTACAAAAGAGCAGAGGGGCAAAAAAAATGAAACAAAGGACATCCATAGGGAAATCCTAGTAGTCTAGACCAAACTATGATGCAAATGGTGAACTTGGGTTTGACTAGTATGGTTATGGGCATAGATGGCATAATCGTCGATTTGTCGATTAATTGTTGGTATTCGTGGAAAACGAGTACCGGGCACTCAAAATAGCAGTTTTTTTAATCAATAATCGGTGAGTACTAACACAGTACTCGTGGGTATTGTTGCAAGCCCTGTATGCGTCAAGAATGCGTCTAAACCCCGCAAATGCATCTTGGATGCTCCAAAAACATTGATTTTGGTTTTATAAATACATACACGCCCCCTCATTGGATTCACATAGCATTTGGAGCATTCAGAGTGAATTGGAAGGAGAAAAAATCAGCAAACCCATTTCTAGGTTAGTACATTTGTTTTATTTTTTTCCAAGCATATAAATTATTTGTAATTTATTTTTAAACATGTTTGATAAATATTCATGCATTTTGTTCAATTCCGTAATTGTTATCTACAATTTATGCATAGATTTTCATAATTTTTGAATAAAAATGTTGTTTTTTTACTATTAATTTAAACTTTATGGTTTATCATTATGTTTATTGTAGATGTTTTATTTTTTTAAATGTTTTCAATATTTTGTCCGTGTCGTATGCAATTGTATAAGCCCTAGGGTTAAATGTTTAAGCTTTCAAGTTTCGATATAAGGTTATTTATTTAAATGCTGTATTTTAATTTGTTTTAAACGTTTTTATTTTTGTTTTTTTAATGTTGTTTTGAACATGTTTGTAGGTTTACCATTAGCATACAAGGTGTCCGAATTTGCCTTGAGATCAGATTCAGTTAGTGGTAGCCAATTGGTTCCCCTTAATGTCCGCACTACTGCTTGGAAGTATGCTATATAGGTTGGAACGTCTCAAACAACTACAATTTATACGTTTTGCTTGAAGAATATTTTCGGAGTCATCAACCACTTCAAATACCATCTTGCATGCATTCCTTTCTGTGATGTTGTGCCTTGTCCCAGTGTAACGTAAGAGGTGGAACGAAAGATGGTTGCAAAGTTTATATTGTTGGACGAAAAGAAATTAGAGAGGGCTATGATGCAAGCATCCTTAACAATGGCCATTGCTCCCACATTGGTAGAGGAAGAAGAGGCAACTCTGATAGAAATTGTGGGCTCTAGTCATAGTCCATGCAAGCAAGGCACATCCATTTCATTGAGTTTGAGCAAAGCCAAATACACACTCTTTTTGTGCCTAGAAACATACTTGGGGCACAATATCTGCTACAAGGTACAACATGGAATAAGGAGGCACATGCGGAAGCAGATAAAGCATGTGCAAATTTTTGGGACTTCAACAACCTTCCCTTGAACATGACGAGGAGTTCGTATGGCGAATATTTGGTGACAACATTGACAGTTGTAGGAAAATGGTATAGGGTATCGTCTCCAAAAGATTTAAGTGGGAGGTTGCTCCAGGGTGCAGTTGAAGATGCAAAGGTAACTGTGGAAGATCAAAAAAAGTTGTGGTGTCAGATGCACCATTCTTTCTGATGGATGGACGAATGGAAAGAACCGCATCCTCATCATTTTTTTGGCGGCTTCAAATGGTGTGCTGGTTTTTTTTGAAGTCAATTGATACATCTAACAAGATAACAAATGCAAAAATTTGAGCTTGATGCTCGAATAGGTTGTTTTAGAGGTGGACATCGAGAGTGTTGTCTAAGTTATCACTGACAATGAAACAACATATGTGGCGGTTGGGAGACTTTTCAAGGACAAACATCCATCACTCTTTTGGACTCCTTTCACAACCCATTGCCTTGACCTTATTTTGGAGGACATAGGGAAACTTGATTGGGTGTGACCAGTTGTAGAAGATGCCAGAAACATCACAAAATATATATACAATCACCTTTGGGTTCTCAACTTGATAAGAGAGCACACCAAGGGGAAAGAACTTGTTCAAGGTGTCACTAGGTTTGCAACGAACTTTCTTACATTGCAAAGTATTTGTAGTTTGTTGACTCCTTTGAAGCAGATGTTTGTGAGTCAAGTATGGATGGACTTATCATATTCAAAGAAATTTGATCGAGTCAAGATTGCAAAGGTAGTTTTCAATGAGGCCTTTGCAAAGAGATCTATAGAGATCGTCAAGATAACTTCAAATTTCAATTTCAATTTCAAGTTGATTCCCTTATTTTTAATTTTTTAAACATAAAGTATTTGTTTTATTTATGAGTTTGTAACTTTGTAGGTGTTGAAGCCTTTGGTGAGGGTTTTGCGCTTGGTGCATTGGGAGCAAAATCCAATGGATCACATTTATGAGGTCATGGATAGGGCCAAAGAGGCCATCCAAAACAATTATGTGGGCGATTGTGCTATATTTGATCTCATTTGGGAGTTGATTGATCGGAGGTGGAACAATCAACTCTACCAAGCCATCCATGCAGTGAGGTAATACGTTAACCCCAGAGTTTTCTACTCTGATGGCATCACAGATGCTAATAGGGAGGTTATGGAGGGCCTCTCATCATGCATTGCGAGTATGACACCTGACATTGAAGTGAGGGACCTCATTATTTCAAAGTTGTAGAACTGCAAGTAGGTTAAGGGGAGGCTCTTTTCTTCACCACTAGCTATCTGAAGGAGAGGCACGTAGTCACTAGGTAAAAAAAAATGAAGTTTTTACTTGTACCTTACTAGTTACAAATTTGCAATTATTAATTACCTAAAAACTTTTGAATATCTTGTTTGTAGGGTCGTGGTGAGAAGATTGGGGTGGGAATAACCCACATCTTAAAAGGCTAGTCCTCCATATTTTATCTCAGCCTTGTAGCACTTTTGGATGCGAGCGCAACTGTAATTTGTTTGACGCTATTCACATGAAGAATCACAAGTTTAGTCAACAACACCTTAATGACCTAGTTTTCGTGGAATACAATGTTCGACGTCACACAAAAAAGTTGGAGAACACATCATACGAGCATATCGATCTAGATGAGATTGATCCCTACATTGATTGGACTGCACAGGAGGAGGCCCCCATGTTCATAGAGAATGAGATTGTTGATTTTGAGAGGCAAGCTATGGAAGGTGCATCTGTAGCAGGAGGAGAGATTGGATTGGATGACATCTTTGAAGCTATCGAATATTAGACATAGGCAGAGGTGTAGCCACATGTGGAGGGGAAACGTTATAGGCAAAGCGAGAAGGGGCAGCCGAGTGGGAGGACTAGACTCTCGTAGTCTCCCTTAGTTTTTCAAAGAGCAGGGAAGAGAAAATTATAGATTCTTGTAATTTGTACTTGTAGATTCTTGTATTAGTAGCATTGCATCAATTTGTTGTTGACAACTTGACAGTGTCACAGTTGTATTTGCATGATTATGCAATTTTGAACTTTATTTGTATTCAAATCTAATAGAAAAACGTTTTACAAACTCATTTGATACACTTTGCAATTTTAATTTCTATAAAATTTATGTTTTTTGATAAATTTAAGCATTTTTTTAATTTGTTGATTATCCCTGATTAATCGTGAGCATTTGTCGATTAATCGTTGGTTAAATTCCCCCCTCATCGAGTATTCACCGAGTACGGGTATGTGAACTATGGTTATGGGTATCTAGTACGCTGATAGAGATCACAACCATGCAAACCATGAGACTATCTGCTCATGTAAAAGAAAAATTCATGTTTACCAACCAAGATAATGAATGGATTTTATGAGGTGAGTGTACGTATAAGGCACCAGACTGAAGAATGTGTGGACTGCTTTTTTAGGAAAGACTTGAGAAAAAATGGAGTCAAGGAGAGAGTGTTCCCAGAAGGAAGACATATTAATCTACATGGTGTTGGTGTGTGTCATATTCACATTTGATGTGAAGTGCACTTTAGGTAGTGTTATTATCAAGGTGAGATTTATTATGTGCACACCATTGTTAAATGTACATTTAAAGTGTTAGTTATCCTCACATGTGTGAGAAGGGTTAGGTGTAACCTAGGGAATGCTTCCATCTTTCACATCACCAATAAACATCTTTCACTCACCTCTTTATTTTCCTATATAAAAAACCTGTCCTTCACTGGCAATAATAATCTTGTTGGTAGAGATGTAGTCATTTAGAACTAAGGATCACTCCTTGATCATTGATATTGTTGTTGTGCAACATTCTGTTTGCGCACTTCTCCTGTGCATATCCCTATGTTTGAATTAATACATTTCTATTTTGTTGGTGGAATCTTTCATTGGAATACTTATTGTTGAGTGGTGTCTTTATATGCAATGTTTCCTTCGTTTTACTCTTGTCTGACATGGTTCTACAGTACGAGGAGTTCTTCACATGTTCCATCTCTTATTTGTTCAAATCCACTTTTTCCTTCGGTTGGATTCATATACCTATTGCAGATCTATATATGTAGGAGTTTTGTTGAAGAGATTTCTTCCATTTTAATTTTTGAGTGTTTTGGTGTGAATAAGACATTTCCATTGCATTTAGAGTCCCAAAGAAAATCAATTTCCATTTTTGTTTCCCCTTAATCGGACACCGTGATTTCATTTGGCAAGCGCTTCAATTTCAAGGGTAAATATGCCATTTTCTTCATTTTTGGTGCATGCTGTAGCAAATCTAATGTATACATTGCATTTGTAGCATCCAAAACCTCCTAGAAGGACCTCTCTTTCAATTAGTTTTGGTTTCCGTTCACAGATCTTTGAGAGATTTCAGTTTTCGATGAGCGGGGGCATATAGGCATTCGTTGAATCATTTTTGTAAAAATGTGGACTCAAAGTATGTTCATTGGATTTGGCTTTTCGAGAGCTTTCTGAATAGTCCTCATTTGCGCATTTTGGACTTATGGTGCTCCCGCGATGTATGTTTGAAATTTTTAGAATGAATGTGCAGGAGACAAAGTACCCATGGCATCGTTTGGGCGGTGCTACCCAAATTTTTCTGCACTGCCATGTGGCCACTGCGCCACTACCGCCGCTACTGCCAATCCATCCGTAACCCCTCCGTGCTCCTATTCATATGCCGCCAACACTCACTTGATCAGCTGCTTCATGCCAACTATTTGTGCTAACTGCTTGTGCTGCTAACTGCAACATGTGACCACAATGGCTAATTGCTATCGGTTTACACTCTCCCCAATGCCCATGATTGTCATTTGACTGCCCATTGGGCATTTTTAACCTCTTAGGGCTAACCCTTCACCACTTGAGTCTTTTTTTAAGCTTTTATGCTTTGGGGCTCTTAATTTTTTATCCCTGAAGCGTGTGAGAGTGAATTTGTTTTTCACCCTTGCCTATTGTTTCGAGATCTACATAGTGGTGTGGTTAATTTTGTATTTTGGTAACCCAATTTTCTATAATTTATAGTTTCTTCCCTTGTTTGCAAGCCATTTCTTGTTTTAGGACCTTCCAGAGGCCATAACTCCTAATTGGGAACTCGGATTAGCACACAATTTTTGAAAGTATGTTTTTTCGTGCTCTTCCCATTTGCATTATCTTTTTATTCTGATTTTGTTTCAGCGTTGCAATTTTTCAGTTTAGAGGCATATTTGTAAATTGTGAATCATACTGTTTTGCACTGAGTATCGGTGCCACCTCGTTTTTAGAAGGGATCACTCTTTAGTGCTTGATACAATTTTTGGCTGGGTCTTTCATATGTATATGGAACTCACATTGATTTATAAAGTGCTAGGGGGTTTTCAATTTCAGCTGTGCTTTATAGTGCACCCTTTACTCATATAAGTTGTTGGGTACTTCATGTGGCATATTGGGCACTCTCACTTTGGGATTTCGTTGTGCTCTTTCTGCACACTTACCAAATGGACACATTTTTTTAGGTCTTGGATATTGATAGCTACTTTGTCTTCACTTATTTATCATTATGGGGGGTGATGGGGAGACGGGGCGAGTGGAGGTGTTGTGTACTTGTAACGCTTCCTTGGTTATTTGAGTGTGCCATGTACCTAGTGTTTGTTCCTATGTACTACACAAATGTAGAGGCTGGTTTCAAAATTTGTTACAATTTATAAGCCAATATTTTTTGTTGGTTTCGAACTTAAGATCAATTTTTGAGCCAACCCTCTTTGTTGTGTGTTACACATGTATTTCAATCAAATGGAATACGTACCTATAGGCATTCTTGTTCACACAACTATATTCATGTGAGTTGCTTTTTTTATTCTTTCTATGTAATGTCCCCAAATGGAACAATTCAACTAAAAAGGGGTTTTCTCTAAAATCCACAAAATTCTGAATTCTGAAATTAGTCAAATCAGCAAACCTTAGCTCAAAGATATGCCTAAAAAACATGCAATATACTTCCAAAACCTAGGCGCCAATGTGAAAATACTATATAGGTAATTTTCAGCAATTACATTGAGCAAATAACACCTCAAAATTATCCAAAATAACCTACGAACCGAAAATAGAGATTTTATACTTTTTTACACCTTGTATGTGGATGAAAATTAGATTTAACCTTGCTGTAAAATATTTGATTTTACACAATTAAACAGCTGAATATTTGTCAAACCCTTACCAAAAAGCATGAATAATTTACCAAAAATAGCCACAGATCCAACGCTCTTTTTGGGCCTTCAAAGTGATCAAAAACCTCTTTCAACCTAGTCGCCCTATGACAAACCCTTACTTCAATTCAAGTCGCCACACTTGGGAAAATTCCTCTATAAATATTAGCCATAAACCCACAATTTACGAAGTCAAAACCCTCATGAAATCTGCCCAAAAATATAAGTAAATAAATCAGAATTTATTATTTATTTATCTGCTTGAAAAGACATTGCAAACCTTGCCCAATCACATAGAAAGTCAACGCCACAATTCAACAATAATTATCAATAAATTCCATCAATGAAACTAGGTCAATTTGACCTCAAATAGCCTCGAAACCCACACAAACAAGTTGCCCCACTCTAGGGCAGTAATCAAATTTCACCTTAGCAAAAGTGGCATCAAAAGACACTGTTTTGTCGAATAATTAGTTGCCAAAAACCTGCAAACACTTATTGGGCATACATCCCAATATTTTCTTCAAGTATGAAAAATCAATATCATTTTTCAACATATCCTTCAAAGGAAAACTCCACCATGTACTTCTACCCTTAAAAGGGGGGCGAACCACCTTGAGAAGGCCAAATACTCTTTCTTAACTCTCCTTGCCGACTTTTAGCATATCTTCTTTTTGCCTTTGATCACTTACAAGCCGATATTCTTTTTTACTAAAAATAATATTAAATAATTGCTTAAATAATACATAGTAATTAAAATTACTTTTAAGCAATAATTTAATAATTATTTCAATGGAATATCTTAGTGGTAAAAACCACTGTTATATAATATACTATTAATCAACTAATAATTGCCTTATATGAGCAAATGTTTAAAATCATTATTCGAGCAATTATAATTAATTAATAAAATAAAACTCCAAAATGAATCCTTTAGTCTATGGGAGAGTAGACTAAATGTCTTCAATACCTGCTCATAAATGATGTGAAAATGGGGACATTATAGTACTCCTTTCTCACAATTGCTTGCCCTCAAGCAATCATATCAAGGCTTCTTTGATAGAGAATCCGCTACCACATTGTTTTTACCTTTCACATATTCAATATCAAAATCATAAGCTTGCACCTTGCTTACCCACTTTTGTTGCTTGCCATTTAATTCCTTTTGATTGAGGAAGAACCTTAAACTGTTGTGATCCGATTTTACAATGAATTTGCCACAAATCAAATATTGTCTAAACTTACTCAAAACATGCATAATCGGAAACATTTCATTGTCATAGATTGAATAAGCTTTCTCTGAATCCTTGAGTTTCCTACTGTCAAAAGCAATAGGATGTCTATTTTGCATTAAGACAACTCTTATCCCTTCACCTGAAGCATCATACTCAACCACAAAAATAGTGGAGAAATCTGGAATAGCAAGAACTGGGCAAGAACACATTACCTCCTTGAGCTTTCCAAATGTTAGTTGTGCTGTTTTAGACCATTTGAAAGCCCCTTTCTTAGTCAAATCAGTCAAGGGGGCAGCAAGTTGTGAGAAACCCCTCACAAATCTCCTGTAATAACTACAAAGGCCACAAAAGCCTCTCAACTGTGTGAGTGTAGAGGGAATAGGCCAATCCATGATAGCTGCAATTTTTTGTATATATGCTTGCACACTTTGTGCATTGATGACGTGCCCCAAATACAAAATCTCTGTTAATCCAAACTCACACTTGGACCTCTTTGCAAAGAAAGATTGCTGCCCCAATGTGCCCAAAACCAAATCCAAGTGCCTCAAGTGCTCCTCCAAAGTTTTGCTATACACAAGAATATCGTCAAAGAAAACTAACACAAATTTCCTTAGATATTTGCCAAACATATTGTTCATACATAATTGAAAATTCGCTGGGGCATTAGTCAATCCAAAAGACAACCAAAAACTCAAAATGCCCAAAATGACATCTAAAAGCAGTTTTATGAACATCCTCTTTTTTTACCTTGATTTGGTGATAACCGGATCTTAAATCAATCTTGGAAAACTAGGTGGCACCATGTAACTCATCCATCAATTCATCAATCTTAGGTATTGGATACCTATTCTTGATGGTCTTTTTATTCAACAACCTGTAATCAATGCACATCCTCATAGTACCATCCTTTTTCTTCACTAGAACAACTGAAGAAGCAAAATGACTTTAACTAGGCCTTATGTGTGCCATATCAAGTAACTCTTTGATGGTTTTTTCAATCTCTTCCTTGAAAGCTCTTGGATGATGGTAAGGAGTGACAATAACCGGTTTGACACCCACTTCTGGCTCAATATTATGCTCAAAACCTCTATCCGGTGGCAAACCATAAGGCAAATCATCAAAGACATGAACATGCTTGTCTAAAATAGCTTGTAACTCACTATGAAGGGGTTGCTGTTTTCTTTTTACTGAATTTACTGTGATAAGGCAGTTTGCTGCCCAAGCAGTTTGACCTCTTATAAAGGTCCTTTCTATCCTCTTCATAGATACCTCTTCTGGAGCACTATTTGCTAGACCCTTGAGGACCACTTCTTTGCTCTCTTTGAAGAATTTTAGTTCCATAGTTTTATAATTTTGATTGAATTCACCTATAAGAAATGCAATGATTGAACACCCAAAACAATATCAATATCTCCAATGTCAACAACATAAAAATCATCAATTACCTTGTGTTTTCCAAGAGTGAGTGGGAGTTGTGGCAGCTTTTTGGAACAAGAAGTGGTGAATCCATCCACCATAGTCACATTGTTAACCTTGCAATCCGTGGTTTCTAATGCCATCTTCTTAACCAAGCCTTCATCAATAAAGTTATGTGTGGCTCCACTATCAACCAATGTAATCATTCTTTGACCCCTCAATTTGCCTTTTACCTTGAAAGCATGATACGTGGGAGCTCCTGAAAGAGAAACAAGTGCGCTACCCAAGTCTTGCGTGTCCTCATGCACATGCTCATCAACAACATTCTCATTTTTCTCATCATTAGTATCAACAATATCAAAATCTGAATCATCATCAATTACCTCAGTGTAGTGGACATGTTCTTTGCCCATGCGATGGTGGCCTTTGGTCCATGGATCCTTGCAAGTGAAACACAACCCTTTCCTTCTCAACTCATGTCTAGCATTCTTCATATTTTTGTTATAGGGCAATGATCTATGAGGTGGCACATATGGTGCAGAAGGCTTCTTTTATTGCTCATTGGGTGGTGCCCTAGGCTGCCCACTTTGTGCCCTTGGCTGCCCACTAAAATCAGACCTTGGCTGCCTTGTATTTGCCCCTTTGTGCAACAAACAAGTGGCTGCCCTTGGCTGCTCTTTTGGCCATTGATGGCCCTTGTATGATGAACATTCTAAATACAAAGCCTTAGTGATAACATTTTGCAAAGAAAGAGGGTTAAAAGCTTTAACCAAACCCCTCAAAGGCTCAATCAAACCCTCAACAAACAAAACAACCAACTTCTTCTCACTAACATCCAGTACTATAACTGAAACTTTTTGAAAATCAACAACATACCTTTCAACATCATGATTTTGCTTGAGTTGTGCCAACTCACGAAAATGTATCTCTAGATCTCTCCTGTCAAATCTCTCTATGATCCTCTTACCAAACTCCTCCAAAGTAGTTAATGGATCCGTGGCCTTGTGTGATTAAGTCATGAAATCACCACTCATAAGCAATACCCTCCAAATGTAGGGTGACAAACTTGAGAGCCTCATCCTCAAACATGGAATTAAGTGATAAATATGTCTCCAACTTTTGCAACCGTGATCTCACAGGAAGTTTATCAATTCCATAAAAAATAGGAAGAGAAATCTTACCCAACCTTTGTTGCAAATCTCTAAGATGCTGCATATTAGGAACCCTTGGCTTGGATCTTTCCTTCATCTCACAATAATCACGAAACGGCAAGAGTGCTTGTGTGTCATAACTTAGGGCTGCATACTCTTGTAGACGAATATCAAGAGGAACACCCCTTGGTGCCTCCATCTCCACAACTGGTTCTTTCTGCAAAAAAGTGGCTTTGAAGAATCTATGAGGGGGGTTAATAGAAACCCTTTCATTGCCATTCGAACCATCCTCACCTGAATGGTGATGGCTCTTACCTTCTTGTGCGGTCTTCAACAAAGCTAACATTTACATACTCAAGGTATGCTGAAGGTCACTCTGGCTCTATTTGATCAACTCCTACAAAAACTTCACTTGCTCTGAAGAGAACTCCTTAGGCTCTTGATCCTCCATAGTCGTTTCCCTTTTCTGATAATACAAGATCTCTTTACCTGCTTGCATCCAACAAACAAAAACTCACAGGTACAAGATCGGTGCTCTGATACCACTGTAATCCTCCAAATGAGACAATTCAACCAAAAAGAGGTTTCCCCTAAGATCCATAAAATTTTCAATTCTAAAATTAGCCAAATCAGCGAATCTTAGCTCAAAGATATGCTTAAAAAACATACAATATACTAACAAGCCCTAGGCGCCAAAGTGCAAATAATATATAGGTAATTTCCAACAATTATCTTAAGCACATGACACCTCAAAATTATCCAAAATAAGCCACGAACTGAAAATAGAGATTTTATACCTTTTTACCCCTTGTATGTGGATGGAAATCAGATTTAACTTTGCTGTAAAATATCTAATTTTACACATAAAGCAACAGCTGAATATTTATCAAACCCTTGCCAAAAATCATGAATAATTTATCAAAAATAACCTCACAAATTCAATGTCTTTTTTGGGCCTCCAAAGTGATCAAAACCTCTTCCAACTTAGTTGCCTAAGGTCAAACTTTGCATATAAAAATCGAAAATATTATTTGCCCTTCAACTAGGGTTTTAAACCTCTTCAAACAACAAATTCTCACTTCAATTCAAGTCACCACACTTGGAAAAATTTCTTAATAAATATTAGCCATATATCCACAAGTTATGAAGTCAAAAGCCTCATGAAATATGCCCAATAATATAAATAAATAAATAAATAAATAAACTATAATTTATTATTTATTTATCCACTTGAAAAGACATTGCAAACGTTGTCCAATCACACATAGAAAGTCAACGCCACACTTCAACAATAATTATCAATAAATTCCAGAAATGAAACTAGGTCAATTTGACCTCAAAGTAGCTTTGAAACCCACACAAACAAGTCACCAATCAAGTCATCTCACTCCAGGACAATAATCAAATTCCACCTTTGCAAAGGTGGAACCCAATGCAAGCATGAAGAATCAATATCAATTTTCAGCATATTCCTCAAAGGAAAACTCCACCATGTACTTGTACCCTTCAAAGGTGGGGGGCGGCAAACCACCTTGGGAAGACCAAATACTCTTTCTTAACTCTCTTTGTCGATTTTTAACATATCTCTTCTTTGCCTTTGATTACTTACAAGCCGACATTGCTTTTTTACCAAAAATATTATTAAATAATTGCTTAAATAATAAATAATAATTTTACTTTTAGGGAATAACTTAATAATTATTTCAATTAAATACCTTAATGGTAAAAACCACTTTTATAAAATATTCTATTAATCAAGTAATAATTACCTTATATGAGCAAATTATTAAAATCAATATTCATGCAATTATAATTAATTAATAAAATAAAGCCCCTAAAAGAATCCTTTAGTCTTATGGGGGAGTAGACTAAAGGTTTTCAATACTTGCTCATAAATAATGTGAAAATGGGGACATTACATTCTACATCCTTATCAGTGATCAATCTATTTCTTGGACCACACTCTGTCTTGACCATGCTTTCATATTTTCGTTGTTGCAGTGAGTAGTGTTATCTTGGGCACCCATTTAATTAATTATGTTGAATTAAGGAGTAGCAAGTTTTTGTTTGAGTTTTATGCACATGTTCTCTTATGCAAACAAGATTTAGTCTTTGTATTGTGTCATGACATTTTGATGGCCATAGTTATAGTCAGTTTGAGTGTTTGCTTTGTTCCTCAACATTTGATTCATTTTGTTGGAGGCTTAATTAGATTCAGCTATCATCTACTTCATTAGCTTCTTTATTCTTTTGATCTTTCATTGTACCCGACACGGGTATCTCTTTAGGCCTAAGTTGTCAGGGCCCATACTTATCAGCGTAAGACTCTCTTCTCTTTTACCACATCACTTAAATTGATATTTGTAGGGGGTTGGTGTGTGTCATATTCACACTTGATGTGAAGTTGACCTTAGATAGTGTTGTTATCAGGATGGGATTTATTATGTGCACAATATTGTTAAATGCTCATTTAATGTAGTATTTGTCCTCATGTATGAGAAGGTTTAGGTGTAACCTAGGGAATGCTTCCAACTTTCACATCATCAATAAACATCTTCTACTCATCTCTTGCTTTTTCTATATAAGGAACCTTTGTGTCCTTCATGAGTAATAAAGAGCTTAGAGTTAGTAATCCAAAGGTGGTAGAGATGTATTCATTTAGGAGAATGAACGATCACTCCTTTCTCCTTGGTATTGTTGTTGTGCAACATTCTGTTTGCACACTTCTCCCTTGTATATCCATTTGTTCAAATTCATAAATTTCTATTTTGTTGGTGGAATCACTCGTCTGAATGCTTGTTAAGTGGTGTCTTTACATGGGGAGTTTCTTGGGTTTTACTATTGCCTAACACGGTTTCAGTGTTAAGAGCCTCTTCCCAATACATGGATGAATATATTCTCTATGGAACTGTACAAATAAGGGTGAACCATTGCACGTTATTGAGAATTGTGAACAAGAACCATGCACATTTGAATGACCCACCAGATGGGTGGATAAATGTATAACCATTCAAAATGATCTAATTGGAGAGGGCCCTTGGGATTGAGAAAATTGTAATACAAAAAATATTTCTTTCTTTTTATAGTTTATGATTGCTATAGTTATGCTCTTTGTTTTGTGTGAATAAGTGCAAGCTACTTTGAAAACCCAGTCAGGCAAGTCGAGTGAGGAACCTCTTTAAAGAACCCTATGCCAGATGTCTAAGTACCTATGATGGATTGCTCTATGGACAATTTTGTAAATCAAGTTGGGCAAGTCAAGCAAAGAGTAATTTGAAGGTTCTTATGCTAGATGTCAAAGTATCTGAGAGGAATAGTTCTGTGCAAGTGTGTTTTATATATACTTAAGTGTACTAAAAAATAAAAGGAAAGTTAGAACCATCTTTAGATAGAGAGGGTGCCTCTGCACATCCCAATCTAAGGCAATACTTGGAAGCATGATGGGTGGTGAGACAGAGCCAAGTGGAAGAAATGACCACTTTCAGGCATAAAGAGAGGTTTATGTGCATACGTGGAAGAGAGACTAAAGTCCCCGTAGGAAGTGTTCTGGGGCCATGAGGAGACAAGGGATTGTGCACGAAAGATGGATGCATGTGGCACCAGTAAGTAGAAAATACAAGAGAGAGCATCCACACATACGAAATGGAAATATTTGGTGCAGCATAAAGTGCACATGAACGGGAAATTATGACCATTGGGGCCTAGTGGATGATAGCTTAGTAGAGGAGTGTGAGAAGATTGGGCCATATTGCTATGGTAGTTTTAAAAGAAGGGTTAGAGAAGGTGACAAAATCATTTGCACAAATGGCTATCATAATTGGAGAGATTTTACATGGAAAGCAAGAGGGTCAAGTGAGGAGTAAAGTGGTTATGAAGAAATTGCTAGCTGATTACAAAGTGATTGGACAATTTCGAAGGGGATAAGTCGCAAAGCATTTGCAAATACACTATAAGGGCTGCAGATTGAACATTGAGGCCACAAATTGTGACTTTGATAGGGAAACCAAGAGTGTTTGAAATAAATGGGAGAGCACTAGCAAGGTGTGGAGGAAGTTGCAATGATATTAAAACAATGACATTGCAACAAGAGGAAATGTGGACATTCTAGGTGAAGTGAAGAAGATAACGAGTGGACAAAAATGGTGAAAAAGTAGGTAGTATTTGAGAAGGGGGTTGAGGAGGAGACCTCAGGGTCTGGAGATAACACACCACCGACAGGGAAGTTTGGCAAGAAAAATGCCAAAACATCAGAAAAGCCAAAAGCACCTACACCAATTGATCTAATAGTGTACCCTGAAAATGTAAAAAATGTAGAGCATTTGGTTGCATCCATCGGGGCATGCATAGTGGACTTCAATCATCACAAAGCTGAGTATGCCAACCCATTGACAGTTGAGTCAGAGAAAAAGGGCCAAGGGATGCTTGGGAAAAATTATTATCCATTGGGGTTTTGTGGTTGATTGATATGCCTTTTTTCAGAAAACCAAATGAAGTCGTCAAATGGTTGCTATTGCGCACCCATGAGGGACACACGTATTTTGTGGGAAGAGGATTCAAATTAGCGCACAAAAGATACAAGAGATCACAAGAATCCCAAAGAAAGGAACAAGTTTGTGCACCGACTTGGTGGATGATACTGAGGTTGACTGTGTTCGTGTAATATCCCTTACTAGGATTTCAACTCAAATTTACAAGATTTTTGCTTTTTACTCATCTGACATTTTGTCAAACATTTTGCATATAATCCAATATGAAGTATTCTTGAATGCAAATGCTTAGAACTGCTGAAACTAGAATTTTAAGTCACAAATTCATCATAAAATCATGCCATTGTTCATAGAGTTCTCAATGACATTTCGTCAATCAGTTGGCAATATGTGTAAATCATTCAACTTTCCATAGTAATAAAATCAAGGCAGCTGCAATTCTTTTAGAACATGGACATTTTAACAAACACTTGGTATGCAAATAATGGGCACTTGAGCATTTAAACAAACAGTTGGCTAAACATGTATTAAATTTGTTTTGCATTAATCATTAAGCTAAAAACAATAATAAACTCAGTCTCTGACCTTAAAATAATTGCTGCATAGTCTATTATTGTTGATAAACTGATTTCCAACACTCCAATGAAACAGGGACAACGGTATCATTAAATTTGTACACTGAAATTTGAATAACTCTTTATTTTTTGCAGATTCTGGAAACTTTTGCAATATAACAGCAATATTAAAACCCTTACACCTCCAAATGATAGTGCCACATCCTCTAAACACCAATTAATGCCTTATCATGGGCAGCTAATGCCATAACATCCAAATATCTCTAGAAAGTGCAATGACTCTCTTTAAGAAACCCACAATATTCTATCATTGGGCAGTTGGAACCAAGGAAAATGAATCAACTTCGACTCACAATGGGGCATCTGAAATAGAGCCTTTCTATATGCATTTCAGTGACCAGACCTCTCAGCACAAAACCAAACTCCACAAAATCACAAAACCAAGCACTGTAGAATCAAATGGCACAAATGTTTAGCACAATGGTGAATTCCGTATGAATCCACCTCGATATATTTTCCGCATTCAGCACAAACCATGTTCCTGAATGTACCATGCCATGTTGGCTAGGGAAGATCTTTCACCCCTGAAACCAATCTTCGCCGTATGGTTTTCGTCTAGAGCTGTTGAAAAAACCTGCTCAACCTCCACACTGGGGTTTCAAGAATATACAAATACCAAGAATAAGCTTTCTCTTGTCTCCACTCCTTTTTATAAACTTTTTGGTAATAATAAAATATTATTTCCCATAACCTTTAAATTTCCCGCTTAAAGTGACTTTATAATTTAATTTTATATTTTGGCCCATTAAAGTCACTTTTATGTCTCATTTAAATAATTAAGTTGTCCTTTTAATTTTATTTTTTCGACAACTTAAACATTTAATTATTTTCCGCACATCCGCCCAATGGTACGAAAAATATTAAAATGGACCAAATATGAATTTTTACCATGCCAAAAGACTCTTAAGCTCTTAGGATATCAAACTTTATGAAAATTAGTGCTTTCCAAAAATAGCAAACTTCTCCAAGAAGTGTGGAGAGCGCTCAAAATGTCGAAACTGCATTCGGAAAGTATTTTTATACTCATCTTGATTACTTGAACTCACCGCCATTGTCAAAATTCCTTTTTTTGAAAAAGTTGGCATTCTCCAAGGATCTTGGAATTTTCCAAGAATGTTGGAATGGATTGAAAAGGGAAATTACAATCCTCCGTTCAGAAAATTGTTTGTCCTAACACAATGCCAACTCAAACCTGCAAATCCCTCTGGCCGTTATGAAAGTACCGGGATCTCAAATCATTCTCAAGAATACTACACCATGCTTTCACTGCACCACTCTAATTAAAACTGGAATATCAATGTAAATTTTGTCTATTTCATTCCTCGTGTCCCAAAATATTGAGCCAAGTTGAGATACACACAAAATCTGGGTTCTTTTGTGGAAGGGAAAAGCTCATACTAGAGTGTTCTATGAATTTTTTCTAATCTATCCCACTCTTATGCGTCATCAGAAACATGGACAAATTATTTTTATGTGTGCTAAAAGCAAAAAGATGAGCATGCCTCACCATGGCACCAATATGAAATTCACTTACTCCATTTTGATTTTTAGTCTTGCGTGTCCCAAATAATCACCTAGATCCCATAGCCTGCTGTTGTCACCCTTTGTGTTCCCTGAATCAAGAAGTATCTCAACATTCATCACAAAATTCGGATTGTCAACAGATAATTCAACATCCAGAGTAGAAGACGTATCATCACAAAAAAATTGTTCCTCTAGCCCCATGAGATTGCATCCTTGAAGTTCATCCCAAGTGCTAACGACATGTGAAATCTCCATGGTGCTAGAACTGCTGAAATCATTGTGCGGTATCTCGTCACTCATGAATCCTTCTTCATGTCACCAAGAGAAGTTCAAGACAAAATTTCCTTTTTCTTGAAGCTTAGCAATTCCTTCAACTATTTGCTTGATTTCCTTTACTCTTACATTAGATTTCAGCTTATTAGGTATGACTGTAACATTCATCTGATTTTCAGCTTGGTAAAATGAGGAGTGAATTAGGCTAATTTCAAGGTTGAGCCCATCAATCTTATTTTCCTTCTCTTTGTATGCATCCATAGTCTCCTCTGCAAACTTGATGACATGATCCTTATCAGAAAGCAAATGCAAATAATCTTATTTCATTATTTGTAAAGCTTCTTTGATGGTTTGCAAGTAAAGGTGGCCTCATTCTTAATGTCTTTCTGCCTCTTTTCAATCTGAGCCTTCCAATAGAGTTCTTCAATGAATTTGTGTGTGCTATCAAAATGTGTTTAGGGTTGCACAACCTTTTCTTTAGTGACTGTTATCACTCTGGAGTGCACCCTGCTTGAAGATGTGTAAAACACACCCTCTCCAACTGATACAATTGGAACTTCTAAGAGTGTGGGTGACTCTGTATTGAGAAGAACCTCCAGAGAGAGCTGGTTCCCTTAAGATTTATCAATGAAATCTGATCTACTGTGATTTTTTGGATGAAAAAGGAGAAAGAAATTGAAATGAAAAATCCTATCTAATGGGGTGATGCACCTAAATGTTTATTATTCTCTGAAAGCTTTTTAAAACTGAGTAAGACACATGAATCTAAAATAAAACTCTGCAATCAACCCTGAACATCAGTATTTCAAAAGAAGACCTGAAAGAAGTTTACAAAGCAAATTCAAATCTTAGCTCTTCAAATGACTTGTAGAGGATGAGATTTTCACAGTAGGTGTGGAAAGAGCCTGCAAAAAGGGAAAGTAGATGTCACTTGTATGCTGGTACACAATCAAATTACACTCTATTTTGATAAAAAAACATATGCAAACAATCTTCTTTATTTGATAAATGGTGTCAATTACAATTTCTTCTCTGCTTTAGGAATTAATGAAAATGGCTTCAAAAAGCCAATATATAAGTATAAAACTTTAACTAAAGCCAAACTCACGTGGAAAAGAGAAGTATTAATCGTCTTTGAGTTAAAATAAGACTAAAATCCTTTTACAATATTAAATAAAGGCTTTAAAATCTTTCAATTGTTCAAAAATTGCATGTTTTTCATTTTTGACATAGAATTGAGAAGTGGTGGGCCCATGTTGACTTATCAACCTTCCTTGCATGAAAATCACGCCATAAATTGGAAGATAACTCCATCTTGAAAGTGAGTTTAAGTTCTTGAAAGTCTTTATCTTGAATGAAAAGCATGGGAAATGCATAAAACTAGTCAACCAAAGAGATTTGACCTTTAAGGACTAGTTAACTCAACTTGAGCTAAACTTGCATGAATTGAAACTTGTGGATTGACTTGAGAATAATATATCCACTTAACAAACATAAATTCCACGTGATAACTCCAAAATTACTGCATTCGATAGATTTTCAACACCATTCTTTACTTGCTTGATTGATCAATTAGCCTATTAGGCCAATTAGGCCTAATAGCCTATCTTCTTGCATTTGGACTCCATTAAGCCATGAAACCTAAAAAAAACAACAAATTCCGCTTGAAAAACAATTTTTCATCACCAAAATATTTGATTTTGATGAGAAAACACTCGCCATTGAGTCAACAGGGTTGACTAGGCCTATTTTGCTTCATTTTCCTGCAAACTGACCATTTTGATTGAGCTGGTTGGGACACTTCTGAGATGATTTCTGACAAAAATAAAATTTAAGAATGAATAAAAAGTCTTAGGCTTTGAGCTCCATTGATTATATTTCATTGAAGTGTCATGTACTTCATTTTACATGTTTTTTTCCACAGAAAATATGATTTCTGCCCTCATCCATACATCTCTATGCATAAAATTGACATTTCTGGAATCCTCTTTGAGTGTACTTGACATTTGAAAAGGTTTCAGGGCGATCCAAGATGATTTGATGGCAATAAAATCAACTTTTTGCAAAACTGGTTTTTTGAGGGTTTAGGCGAGTTTTGAAGCTGAATTTCAAAATGATGGTTCATGAAGTACAAACCTCCAAATCCCAAATTTTTTTCATTGATGTGTAGAACACTGACCTCCCTAACATCTTTGAAAATATTGGGTTCCTATTCAAAATATATAAAAAGTTACCAAGTGGAGAAATTTGCATGTGGGGTTTTGACTGCATTCTACGCTGCCTACACTCTTAATGATTGTTAATAAAGAAAAACCACTCAAATGGTCTCAATTTTTCATGAATTCTAATTATACAGGAGTACACAAAACATACTAAGAGCGTTCATCCAAACTCTACACGTGATGAAAGATATGAGCATCTGAACGGGAGTCTAGGAAGGGTGTTTATAATTGCAAAAAGTGAAAATTTCATCAAAATAAAAATAACTCTTCACCTGTTTTCCAATGCCTTAAAACATAATATTGGGGTCTGTACCATGCTATCAAAATATTTTGAAAGCACATTTTGCTTAAAAAGTCAATTTTTTTTTTTTTGGTCTTTATGCCTGTTTGCTTGCAAAACCTTGTATGAGCATAGTTTGCTTAAAATTTAGAGTTTTTACACTCTTTAAAGGTCTTATTATAATGTAAAAACATCATCCCATGATTGTCAAACTTTCACCTGGACTTAGAAACCTCTGTGGCACTCCAGAATGATGCCTACTCCAATGGACATGCCAAGGACTGTTACAAAACAGTGAGTACCTACACTTATTCAATGGCCATGAAACTTTATCATAAATGTCTTCAAGTCATAATGACCTTGTGTACAAAATTTGAGGTCCTGAAACCACCTGTAGCTTCTAGAATGTTCAATTTTCTCTCCAAATTGATTTCTATGCATGGATTGTTTGCATATTTGAACTTGAAATGCTCTTTTGAAATGATAGACCCATTTACAATCCATTTTTGACATTTTTGATAGAAATTAGTGCTTTTTAGGGCACAACACATTGGTTTGACCATCTTCAAAGGGTTAATGACCGGTTGTAAGAAAGTTTTGTATGATAGGGGTAGTAATTTGGCCTTGACAGGCTAAATGACCATCAATTGGTTCTTCAACACTTGTAACTCTTTAGGTCCTTGTTCAAAATCAACACCACACATTAGGATTTCTAATTTGTCTTCAATAACAAGATTTTCAAAATCAGCTACCTCTCCATTATTTGCCTTGCTAATTCCTTCAATTTTTGATTAAATTTCATCAAATTTATCTGAGTGCTCAACACCACCTGTTAATCAGGAATTTTCAACCAACCTAATTTCATCATTAGTGGCTTCAAAAATTTTATCATTTGCATAAGTTCCAATGGTGTCTTCAAGGGAGTCATAGGTCTCATATACTTCACTAGATTGATCTAAATTAGTATCAAAGGTGGTTGTTCTGATATTTCCAACAAGCTCTATCCTGTAATTTGTAGCTGCAGATCCTACCATGAAGTCATTATGGAGTCCTATTTGACTTTCTTGTTTTGAGTGTTCATCTTTTTGAAACTTAGGGTTTATCATAACTTCAGAAATTTTTGATATTGTCTTCTCTTCTTCGTCATGCTCCATTGTCACAATTTCTTCTTTGTTCTCCTCATCACTTTGTTGGAATAAACATGTGATGGAAGTCACTGCTTCATCTTCTTTGTTGTTTCCACGTGTGACTAGGTTTCCAGACTTCCCGACAAGTGAAACAACTTTGTTCTCTCCCCAATTGATTCATGCTCAATTTAGGAGACCCTGTACTCTGTAAACAACAAGAAAGCAATTAATCGTCTGTCAACTATTTTTTCAATCTTTCAATATTATGTTTCATCAATCGCTTTGACAACTCATGTGGAGCTGGTGAAACAACCCGGTCCTTCCTCCAAACAGCCAATAAGTTAGACAACAATATCTTAGAAATATCATCATTTTCACCCATAAGATAAGATAAAACTATTATGACTATAAAAGTAGGTCAAATGGACTGCAGATAACGTGTGCAAGTACAAAGTGGGAGAACCAAAATATACCTGAGAAAGAAAAGAAAAGTACAAAGCTAGAGAAAGTGGCGAAACTGAAAAGAGCAATCCCACGAACCCAAAACCGGGGGTGGAAATGCAAAACAAAAGAAGAAAAGGAAGAGGGCCAAGGAGAAGCAAAGAGGGAAGTCTCCAAGTATCCTCACATCCGAGGCCTATTGGAAGAAAGAAACTCTGGATGGAATGATGACCAGATCTAGGGGTGGTAGAGTGTGGAGGCCGCCTACTATGCTACTGTCTGGACATCGTACCATATCTGAAAGGCCTGGTAGATCTAGTCTGTCTCTTGGTGCAGGACCAAGTATGGGCCTGGCTATGATGGCTCGGGGAACTATGGATGGTATCTCTGGGCCAAATAGTTTTGGAGAAAGAAGCAAAGCTGGTCTCACAGTTGCACTTAGTGCCTCTCACTGAAGGTAGTACTACGAAGAAGGAAGTAATTTGCTGAGTAGAATCTGGTGTGGAATGTGGCTGGGGTGTGTGCTCATGAAGCCTCAGAGCCTCTTGTATAAGGCCAGGCACTTCTAATCCTCATACGTGAAAAAATCAGAAAGAGCACGTGCCCTCCTAAATAGGTAGTAGAACTTTCCTCTTATCTTATAGTAAATAGGGCAGCGGAATATGAAGTGTGTCTCCATCTCAGTCTCTTGGATAGGCAGTAGAACTTTCCTCTGATCTCATAGTAAATAGGACAGCGGAATATGAAGTGTGTCTCCATCTCAGTCTCTTGGAGACCGCACAGCGGGCAAATCCTATCAGAGCAATCAAGGTGGTGATTCGTTTCGCATTGGAGTCTGTGAGAACCTACATTGAGTTGGCCATGAGGGATGCGAATGGCATGCATTTAGTGACGAAGAGTATACTGAGGATGGATAATGAGACCGTCACGCAACTCCAAAAAGTGCTCAACATAATAGGCCATTTTAGGGTGAAGTCCCCCATGAGGGTGTACCCAAGTGGTGTGAATGAAGTGGCTATAAATATCCGCTTTGATGAGCTGGTTCATTACCTGTTTGGTATGTAGAAGGTGGCCCGGTGCGTCCAAGGAATACTAAAAAGGAGGAAGATGATCCATTTGAATGCCCACTGTTCCTAAAAGGTCGAAAACCTCAACGTACCAACTACGACCACGACGAGGAGAATCTGAATGAGCAATAGCCTCTGATGAACAATACGTCAAGTATGGGTACCTGTCCCACTCCTCAACATAATCGATAAAGCCTCAAAGGCGGTGTAGGAAAGAGATCAGGTCAAACTTGGTCTCCAATCTGAAAGGATGGGCTCCAAACTCAGCCAAAATAATGTGTTGGGGGACAATATGCTTGCACCTGATAAATTGATGAAGAAGTGTCTACTCTTTCTATAGAATCCTAGTTAGCTGCCAGTAAGTAGGGCCCCCAAACAACAAAGCCGTAAAGAACAGTGGGTCTGATGAGGGGCATTTAGGAGATGTCCTGGAAGTTGTGGCGAAAGCACTCTCTCAAGGAGCGCTAAGGATCCATAACCCTTATTAACACGAGGCTGGAGGGCTTGTCTCAAACTGAAATGTGGGCCAGAAAATTGAACGCCCAAGTAGGTATAAGAGTTGGTGATCTCAATCTCCTTGCCCCTAAAGAAGAAGTGGAGGCGATGTCTTCAAACCATTTAAGACCATAACCTTGATTTTACCCAGGTTAACTGTCAATTGCCGAAGGTCGCAGAACAAGGCTAAGGTATCCAACGGTCTCTGCAGACCATCTAGAGAGGAAGCCAAGAGGATCACATCATCAACAAACAAAAGGATGGATATCAAAACTTGGTGAAGTAGGCACCCATCACTGTCCTGGATATGCTCATGAATGAACGACTAAAGTTCATCTATGTATATCCCAAAGAGAGTTGGGGATAGGGGACACCCTTGTTTGACCCCAATGGTAGTCCTGATGAAATTCAATTCCCTATGGGCTGTGCGGAGGTGACCCAAAACAGTCTCGTATAGACGCATGATGGCAGTGAGAAGGCTCTCAAAAATGACAATGTCTCTTAAGTCTTTGAAAAAGTGCCACACGCGGAACCAAGTCAAAAACATTTCGAAAGCCTACAAAGCAATAGTAAACTTCTGACGAGCGATGGCGAGCCTCCTCAATGATAGCTCGGAGAGTAAAGATATGATCCATAGTCTGGTGAGGTAGACAAAAACTTGCTTGCCCTCTAGCTCGGAGGTGCCTGTGCTCTAACTCCTCGGAAAGCTATATATGGAGTACTGTAGCATAAATTTTGGAGAATGTATGCCCCACCATAATTGTCCTGTAGTTGTTGGGATCCAGTTTGTGGATGGGGTGAATGGTATGATGCAACCAAGTTGGCGGAAAACCAGAGCATATAACGTGGTTGAAGAGGTCAGTCAAATAGCTACCAAACACCCCGTAACCATACTTGAAGAATTCTGCTTGGAACCCCTCTTCATCCGCTTCCCTTCTACTATTCATCACTCTAACTGCGTCTCTGATATTTTTGTACATGAACAAGTGGCAAGAAGATGGTGGATTATCAACTTGGATAAGTGGTTGTCCAAGAATATCATAAAGATTGGAAATGTGAGAGAGCATGGATTTGGGGCTAAGCTCTAAGGGAAGAGGAGAATGGCAAGGGAAAATGGTGCGCCAAAACTGCTTAGGGGAATGTCGAAGAGACATAAATGTTCGTCTACGTTGGGAGATAAAGAAGCATTTTTTGCGGCGAAGGAGGCAGCGGTAGGACGTTTTCAAGGTGGGATAAGAGGGGTGGGTGTGGATAAAAGCATGATGTAATTGGCGGTGTAGGGATTGGCACTCATCATCATACCACTTGTTCATGGGGCAAGCTTTTTATTGGTGGGAAGTGTAGGAAGACCGGGTCGAGCTAGGGAAGGACATGAGGGCAGCTTCCCAAATGATGGAAGACAGATGGGCATACTTGGTTGCAACACTATCTAGAGAAAAGAATTCGTACTCAGAAGGGAGAAGTTGTCAAATGTGGGAGGAAAAGGTGTCTGGATCCCCTTTGTCAAATCGAAAAATGGTGTGAGGGAGGCCATAAAGGGGGATGGTGACAGGAGGGGGAATGTCAATACGGAGTGATAAAGAGAGAAGAGCATGAATGACAAGAGGAATGGGGGAAATGGAGAAATTGTTGACTGATGACAAGGAGTTTTGGCTAGAAAGGACATAATCCACTACACTAGCACCCCCACTGTGAGGGCGACAAGAAAAGGAATGAGAGTTGGAGAAGCAGGCAATCCCGTTGAGGATCAATAACTCATGTGATTCACCAAGTTGTAGAAGGTGCCAACCATAAGCTGTGAGGGGCCCTGAATCATCCTCTGAAATCCTATGCAAGCCAAATATCTCTGCATCCACCGCCTTATTGCATAACATATCCTCTGAACGATTGTGGAGAGGAACCTGAAGGTATTTGGTGCGGGCGTTGAAATCACCGAGAAGGATGACTTCCCCAACCATTGAATACTGAGCAATGCTATCGTACAAGTCAATAAAAGGATCACAATCAAGACCATTATGGATGGCATATGGGGAGGAGGCCAGAGGGAAATAATATACAACAATGTATATATCCCTAGATTGATGGGCAACACCCCGAATACGGACCCATATGAACCTAGCAAACTCATATTTGGCAACCAAAGAAATCTTGCTCTGGAGGGAATCTCTATACAAACATGCTACACCTCTTGAACCTCTGACACCTACTGAAGTCCTAGTCTCTTGCCTACAAACAAGGTACCGTTGACATCCTGTGATACCAGGGAGAGGCCGCACAGGACTCTCGTGAGTCTCTGTGATGAAGAGGATGTTCGCGGATCCGAGAGCATCATGTATAAGGCCGGACGAAAACCAAAAAGTGCCATTACCGTTCCAACACCTAATAAATATGCCCGTACTTTGTCGCTTCCCCCACCTGGCTCGTCATTTAATCAAAAACATAATAAATTGCATGGAAGTTATGATATTCTCTTTGTGAGTCTCATCAACAACTTTCCAAAATATGTGAAATATTAGAAAAATAATCTCATCACAACCAATATCTTACATGATGTTACATAATCTGATTTTTGCAAAAGTTTCAAGAATTGTTGCCCTCTTGTCAAAAGAAGGGCTTCCAATTTCAGCCAACCCCTGAAAACTTTCAACTATCAACATGAAAATCTCCTTCATGATACCGCTGCTATAAGGTTGCCTAAGAGCTGTTTATCTTATGATTTCATTGAGGCAAAAGGTGATTGCAAGTTTCACATCTTCATCAGGGTGTCTCATGAACTGGGGTTGGATCAAAACATCTATTGAAGGTTTCATAGCCCATTTCAAACATTCAGAATCTGATTGGTCAACCATAGATAAACAAATTTCTATCGCCTTCACATTTTTGAGTAAATCATCTTTTGATAGATGCTGGCGCTCAAGAATCTTTCCTGTTGTGTAAAGCTTATTTCCCATAACCTTTTCTTTCTGTAAGGAGCTAGACTGAAAAGGTTTTGGTGTGTAACTGATCACAGTCCGATGATTTTCTAAGGGACCCTTGTTTTGAGTTTAATCTTTCCCAAACACCTTTCGAAAAGTTCTTTCCAATTTATCTTGACTTTGTCTAAGAGATTCAAACAAAGAATCCATCATCTTTCTATCTTCCATGATTCAAATGATAAATGAAGACCAAAATACTAACATGCAAGGCTCAAAATCAACATGCAAGTGCTTATCACTAACATGCAACAGGAAAAACATGACATGCAAGGCTCAAAATCAACATGCAAGTGCTGATCACTAACATGTAACAAGAAAACTTGACATGCAACCCCTAGATTGGCAAGATCACAACGCTGATACCACTGTAATACCCCTTACTCGGATTTTAACTCAAATTCAAATTCTTTTTGATTTTTACTCATTTGACATTTTGTCAAACACTTTGCATATAATCCATTATGAAGTATTCTTGAATGCAAACACTTAGAATTACTACAACTAGAATTCTAAGTCATAAATTCATCATAAAATTATGTCATTGTTCATAGAGTTCCCAAAGACATTTCGTCAATTAGTTGTCAATAAATGTAAATCATTCAACTTTCCACAATAATAAAATCAGGACAGCTGCAACTCTTTTAGAACATGGACATTTTCACAAACACTTGGTATGCAAATAATGGGCCCTTGAGCATTTAAACAAATAGTTGGCTAAACATGTATTAAATTTGATTTGCATTCATCATTAATCTGAAAACAATAATAAAATCAGTCTTTGACCTCAAAATAATTGCTGCATAGTCTATGAATGTTGATGGACTGATTTGCAACACTCCAATGAAACACGTACAATGGGATCATTAAATTTGTACACTGAAATTTTGAATAACTCTTTGTATTTTTGCAGATTTTTAAAACCTTTGCAATATTAACAGCAATATTAAAACTCTTATACCTCCAAATAGCAGTGCCACATCCTCTAAACACAAATTAATGCCTTACCATGGGTAGGTAATGCAATAGCATCCAAATATCCGTAGAAAGTGCAATGACTCTCTTTAAGAAACCCACATTCCTCTTTCCATGGGCGGCTGGAACCAAGGCAAATGAATCAACAATTTCGACTCACAATGGGGTGTTTGAAATAGAGCCTTTCTATATGCATTTCAGTGGCGAAACCTCTCAGCACAAAACCAAACTCCACAAAATCACAGTTACAAACACTGCAGAATCAAATGGCACAAACGTTCAACACAACGGTCAACTCCGTATGAATCCACTCAACATATTTATTGCATTCAACACAAACCATGATCCTAAATGAACCATTCTGTATTGGCTAGGGAAGATCTTTCACTCCCGAAACCAATCTTCGTCGTAGGGTTTTCGTCCTAGCGCTGTTGTTGAACAAACCTGCTCAACCTCCACACGGGTTTCAAGAATATGCAAATACCAAGAATAAACTTTCTCTTGTCTCCATTCCCTTTTATAAACTTTTCAAGAATAATAAAATATTATTTCACATAACCCTTAATTTTCTCGCTTAAAGTGATTTTATAATTTAACTTTATATTTTGGCTCATTAAAGTCACTTTTATGTCTCCTTTAAATAATTAAATATAAGTTGTCTTTTTAATTTTATTTTTTCGACATCTTAAACATTTAATTATTTTCCGCACATCCACCCAATGTTACGGAAAATATTAACATGGATCAAATATGAATTCTGACCACGCCAAAAGACTCTTAAGCTCTCAGGGTACCGAACTTTATGAAAATTAGTGCTTTCCAAAAATAGCAAACTTCTCCAAGAAATGTGGAGAGCACCCAGAATGTCGAAATTGCATCTGGAAAGTAATGTTGGACTCATCTTGATTGCCTGAACTCATTGTCATTGTCAAAATTTCTTTCCAAAAAAGTTGGCATTCTCCAAGGATCTTGGAACTTTCCAGGAATGTTGGAATGCACTGAAAAGGGACATTATAGTCCGCGATATGTTGAGTTGAAAGAGGGGAGGCTATGGGATGCATTTGGATGATATATGGAATTTTGTAGCAAGGGTGGCTGTGTGCTTGCGTAGCGCAAAGCTCTCTCCAGCTACTAGATGGAACCAAGCTTCCAAGGACATTGGAATTTAGCATATCAAATGAGGATCCACAGAAAACAGTATAACCTTACACGTTATGTGGTGGAGGAAGTGAAAAAAGTAGGGGATGAGGAGCATTTGAAGGGAGGAATTTTTAGATTTGGAAATATTTTGCTATTGATTTTTCTGGAGGAGGTTGGAATAATGGGAATATAGGCATTTGTAAGGCTATTGGTGAAGGATTTGGGACATGAGATGTATTCGGGATTGACCTGTGAAGGCATACAAAAAGATGATGCCAAGTTGGTATGAACTCATCAAGAAGGCTTTTGGTGATAAGTGGAGGATACTAAGTGTGATGGTGCATGCATATGACGGATAGATGTCTAATCTGACCGTATTCTGGAACAGGAACAACCCCAACATGTGCTATAGCAACTAGAAACTATGGAGAACTCAAGCTGAAAGAAATATACACAAATTGAATAGAAATTGACACCAGGGAGAAACACAATGAGATCTATCCCATGTATTCTTGGACACAACAATATAAAGACTTCCAAGTGTCAACCAAGATGTGTGTTGGTTGGAAATTGTTGACAACCACTCGATGGACCAGCTTCAACTAACAAGAAACAACACTAAGTTTGTCTTGACATACAAGACATGAGTTGGCTAACCACATTTTTTCATCATGTCTTTACCAAGTCATTAAAGCAGAAATACAAACTATAAAAAAAGTGATTATTTCTAACTTGTTACAAAATTGTTGACACTTACAACAAGCTGCTTAAACTGAAAACTCTTCAGTTATGGCACCATAAAAGAAAACAACTATGTTTGCAATCTCTTTTGCACCTACAAAACAACCAAACAATTGCTTCATTGACAATTGAATTGGATCAGGTTAAACAATTCCTGGAAGAGCAAGTGAAGAGGAAGAAGAGAAAGTGGAAGTGAAAGAAGAGATGCCCGAGATGGAGCATGATACTGTGGGAACAGAGATGCCAGTCTGGAAGGAAGTAATGATAGAGAATCCATCACCTACTTCAATGCCATTCACACAATCACAGTTTAGCAGAGAATTATCCTGAAAAAACACAGAGAAGGTGATGAATGCAGTTGGTAACTCGAAGTACAAGGCCGAGAATGTAGGTGGCAGGGAAGAAAAATAGAAAGCACATTGCTGGCTGTGGGGCATCAAACAGTGCTTGAACTTAAGAAGTGTCAGGTGTTCAGTGTATTTTAAGATTTTTCATGATGAAGATGTAGAAGAGGCAAGATAATTTAGACCTGGGGCTAACATTGAAGCAGCAGTAGGATCTTGAGCTGTATTCTATTATCATAGTTGAAATCCATAGCAAAAGAGTCCCACGAGCATTTGAAGTGTTTTCAGAATCTCAAGACTACTAGCATGGGGAAATTGTGTAATTAAATGCAACAGCTGGAAAGCCAGATGCAACATATATATGGCTACTTATGAGGCTAAGTTTACTGAGTCCAAGATTTGTTATCAGGTGTAGCAGAGTGAAAATGACAATTTGAAGAAATTGGATAACAATGTTAGAAGGTAACTCAGTGATGAAAGAAGAAAATGCAGAACTTAAATTAGAAGTTTCTGAAAAGACTAAATTTAGTTGGCCTCCTGTAATGGAATGAGAAGCCAGTGCTGTAGGATTGTTTACCTTATCACACACATAGGGCATGCAATAAGGAACAGCATATGTTGGTTGCTTAAGAGTTTGGAAAGAACAGAATGCGAAACTTAAGTTACAAGTTGCTGAAAAGACCAAGTTTCAGTGGGGCATCCTCCAATGGAATGAGAGGCTAGTGCTGCAGAATTGTTTACTTTAGTACACACATGGGCGTATAACAAGGCACATATATTTCAGCCAGTAACACTCCAACAGTTCTCTCTTTGTAACCAGCAGCAATAGCAGTAATGTTTGGAGCAGGAGAAATAGATTTATGACAGCATCTGTATGAGCGGCAGATTTCAGTATCGGTTCCCTTAACCGAGCATGGCTATGTTTCTCCTATTGAGGACCCACTACGTCGTTTGGAATCTTAAATGATTGATGCCAGCCCAGAATCTGGGTCAGTCTGGCTCAGTGTTTATAGGTGGGTAGAAGTAGAGGGATGTGTGTACTTTTAGACTAAATACTTGGTTGATGAACTTAATTATGATTTTGAATGGTCACCAGTCACCACTAAGAGGTTTCAGCTATGCTTCTGTGGGTGGAACTTTTTCGTTTATTTATGGAAACATTGCTTTGTACCCATCATTGCATCCATACTCTCAATATCTATTCTATCTCAAGTGTCATAGTGGATAGGCATGTTAGATATCTGCTCTATATCACTTTATGCTGGATGAACACTTGCACCCGAAGTAGCTTTGCAATAATAATTGTCTTTCATGTCTGGAACTTACATTTGCATCAATACATTCAGTGGACTGAAACACATTGAACATAATTTGTTGATTGTGATTAATAAAATAAGATCACAGATGGGAGTTTATTATACATTTTCGAATCCTCATCTTCACTATTATTCTCTACAAACTAACCTTAATATATATGGATATTGAAAGGGGTTGTTACAACATCCATGTCCACCAAGTTTTTCACAAGGTACTTGATGTGTGAATAAGTGGATTTTTGATCACATTTGCTTCTGATGAAAGGATCCCTTAATGTATGGAATATATTCACAGATTGGAACAATTTGTTGTTTTCCAAAGGAACTTATGGGTGAAAAATGTACCTCATCTCAAAACCTTAGAGAATGGTTTAAACAGTTGAGGGAAACAATAGGTATCTATATTCGGAAATTTGTTGGTCATGCACACGAAATACTAGTGACTTTGAGGTTTGGCATTTTGTTTTGCATTAAGATATTTTGCAGACTAGAGCACACCGAGCATAATCTTTTGTTCACTGTGAATAAAATAGACCACGGATAGAATTCTATTGACATCTCTTAGAATCCCAATCTTTACAACTATTCTGTACGAACTATCTCCATTATATATAATATTAATCGAACTTGGACAATTAGCATATAAAGTTTGTGTATCATCAACCTTATAATCTACAACGTTGGCCATGCAGAGTTAGATTTTGTCATTATGCTATTGTCATCATCATATGTAATCATAAATAACACAAGTGACTAATAAAAGAATGACATGCATCCGTGAAATATACTTTTGCCTTAATTTAATTTTTGATTAAATGATGGGTTGGTAAGGTTATGTATGATTGGATTGTCGTGGTCAACCATTGTACCTACCATCACCACTTATATGGGCTGTTCTATTCAAAGTTTTCCTTCCATGAGTCTACAGAGTGTCATGCAAGTTAGACCTGATCATTATTGGAGGCCATTCACATAATTGAAGAAATTCCTTCCTTTTTATACTATGGTGTATTTATTTATATATATATGACAACTGTATATATATATATATATATTTTCATTTTCGTATGCAGTGAATGTTTTGTTTATGTTCAAGTAATTTGTTATGAGATTAGTAGGGACAAGGCAGAAGGTGATAATAACACAGTTCTAACCCTTAATGGTCTGAAACTGCTGTTAGTGTAGAAATTTAGTGTTGCTTTTAATAAAGAACCGACCAATAATATGCAGCTAGGATTGTAAGGCAGAGACATACACAAAGAAGAGAGAAACTGGGATATAGATTGGGTACGAATGTGCCCTAACAATTGTACTTAACAAATAATCTATGTTGTTTGGATACGGGTACGGGTACGGGTACGACTCGGGTACGTGGGTACGCCATTTTTCTAGAACCTTGATTAGGATACGCCGTGGGTATATATATATGTGCATATTACTCAATTTTTTAGTAAAACACTTGAAAATACATAGTTTTTGTTCATTCATTGCTTCAAATTTCCAAATGTTCAGAGTATGCATTGCAAATACATTCAAATTTTCAAAATGCAAATGTAGAATAAATCATAGATTCATAATTCATCTAGATTGTCCTCATATTCATAATTATGAATGCCACTCCCACTAGCTCCACTTGGACAACTCCCACTAGCTCCACTCTCCACCCCTGGGGTTGAATTCTCTTCATTGTCATCGACATTATCCACACCAAGTAATGAAACTTGTGCAAATGTAGATGTGGAGGCATCCAAGTCTGTATTCTCTGGAAGGATATCCCAAAGTTTGTTAGGCCCTCGCATATAGTCCTCAGAGTTGTGTGAAAGGAGGCACAAATTGGAATGCACAAATACCAAATCCTCAGCTTTTTTGGATGCCAACGTATTTCTTTAAATTTATCAAATTTTCTTTTAGATCAAATATATTAATATAATATATTAAATATTAATATATTATATATAATTAAATTTTTCTTAATATTTATATAAAAAATAATATTTGATTATAATAATTATATAAATATTATAATTATAATTATATATACTAATATAATTTATATATATTATATATAATGCCTTTATGTATAAAAATATATTATTATTATATAATATTATGATAATATAATATGTTTTAACTTTTTTATATATTATATTAAATATAATATATAAATAAAATCAATATATTATAAGTATAATACTTATATAAATAATAATATTATATTAATTATAATAAACATATATATTTTATTATATATTTATCTAATATATAAATATTATTATAACATAATAATAAATTATAAATATTAATATTATAATATATATAAAATTTTAAAACATTAAATTTAAATATCCCTTATTCTATTTTTTTTCTTCTCGGAATCCCTCAAGCACGCCCAGAGACGTCCCGGGCATGCCCAGAGGCGTCTCGGAGGCACCCATGGCTGTGTCGGAAGTTTTCGGGACGGCCATGGGCGCCTCCGGGACACCTTTGGGCGTGCCCGGGAAGTCCCCGTGTTGGAGGCGTCTCTAGACCGGAGGCGTCGAGGGGGGGGGGGGGGCGTACCATTGCAACACAACAAATAATTGTACAATTTCACAATTTATTGAATTTATGATATTGAATCCCTTGAAATAAACTAACTGTTAAACTATAGTCACTACCATACAACGTTGACGTGGGGAAAAAAACCTACATTTTTCACATTTCTATTTAATTTCCCAATGATGTAACAAGTTGGAAACTCAAGGCCCAAAAGCCATTGTTTACATACACACGAACAGCTAGTGAGGATGGATTTATGTACAATGGGCTCATGACCAACAACAAAGTAGGGATATGAAAATATATTGAGATGGAGCAGGCTGCCTTTTCCAATTATAATAATTGGAAACAATCTTTTTGCGAACCTCTTTGTGTATGATTGTGAAGTCTTAAAGTTTATTTTACAAAACTTTGGATAGTCACACATTTAAGAACTTTGTAATGTTCCCATTTCCAAACCATTCATGAGCAAGTATTGAAGACCTTTAGTCTACTTCCCCATAGACTAAAGGATTTTTTTTGGAGTTTTATTTTATTAATTAATTATAATTGCCCGAATAGTGATTTCAATCATTTGCTCATAAGATAATTATTAGTTGATTAATAGAATATTTTATAAAAGTGGTTTTTATCACCAAGATATTTAATTGAAATAATTATTGAATTATTGTTTAAAAGTAATTTTAATTATTATTTAAACAATTATTTAATATTATTTTTGATAAAAAAAGAATGTCGGCTTGTAAGTGATCAAAGACAAAGAGGAGATATGCTAAAAGTCGGCAAGGAGAGTTAAGAAAAAGTATTTGGCCTTCCTAAGGTGGTTCGCCCTCGTTTGAAGTGTACAAGTACATGGTGGAGTTTTCCTTTGAGGGATATGCTGAAAATTAATATTGAATCTTCATGCTTGAAGAAAATATTGGGATGTATGCCCAATAAGTGCAGGGTTTTGGAGCTGGTTATTCAACAAAATAGTATCTTTTGACGCCACTTTTGCGAAGGTGGAATTTGATTATTGCTTTAGAGTGGGGCAACTGGCTTGGTGACTTGTTTGTGTGGATTTCAAGGCTAATTTGAGGTCAAAATGACCTAGTTTCATTGCTGAAATTTATTGATAATTATTGTTGAAGTGTGGTGTTGACTTTTTATGTGATTGGGCAAGAGTTTGACCTAGGGCGACTAGGTTGGAAGAGGGTTTTGATCACTTTGAAGGCCCAAAAAAGATGTTGGATTTGTGTGGCTATTTTTGGTAAATTATTCATGATTTTTGGCAAGGGTTTGACAAATATTCAGTTGTTTTATATGTAAAATCAGAGATGTTACAACAAGGTTAAATCTGATTTTCATCCACATACAAGGTGTAAAAAGGTATAAAATCTCTATTTTCAATTCGTGGCTAATTTTGGATAATTTTGAGTTGTTAATTTGTAATGTCTCCGAATGAAATGATTCAACCAAAAATGGGTTTCCTCTAAAATCCACAATTTTTTGAATTTAGTAAAATCAACAAACCCTCGCTGCTATAATTACATCTCTAAACTGAAAATTAACTCCAAGTCACCTTGAAATAAATAACAAATAAATACTTTGTGAATTTGGCCACTAATGGCTCTTATCGCAATGAAAGAGCCTGAAATGAATGTTTCAATCCTCCAAACCCTAACCCCATACTAGCTGAATTGATGTCCTTTCCCACTCTAATCCCTGTTCAAACTTTCACAAAATATAAACAAAATCGTACAAAAATCACAACAGTCATATGATCCATGAATCATCAATGATTAGGGTTTTAAAGTGATCAAAACTCTAGTCCAATCCATTTGCCAATATTCAGAATATTACTACAATAATTAAATCAGAATTTGTGTCTTGAATTCACCATTAAAAGACATCAAACCTTGGAAATAATATGCCAAAAAAATCACAAATAAATATGATATTATTTGTCCCATGTTTAGGGCCTAGAAGCACCCTACAACCCTCAAATTAGCCCTCAAAGTGAGTCACCCCACTTGCAAATTAATATAAATAATCAAATCTGCCCTCAACAAATATTATTTCCTACAAACAACTGAAGCTTCAAAAATTTATAACTCCCTTAATGATTGAAATTATGACGCAAATAAGAGTTCACGCTGATCACAAAATTAATGACTATCAAATAAAAATAATTTCAGAATTTTCCTTCCATGGGAAGATCATCAAAACTTGCTCTAAAATTTTGAAAACCCTAGTTTTTAGAATTTACCTCTTCAAACATCAAACCCTCAATTTCAAACATCAAACCCTCAATCCCAATCAAGTCGCCACACTTGGGAAAATTCACTCAATAAATATTAGCCTCCAATCCGCAAGAAGCATAGCGTGACATTCCCCAAATGGATAATGAATGCCATTCCACCTTGCCAACACGTCTCACAATGCAACCAAAATCTGTCTTTGCTTCCCAAGAAGTGGTAGCCCTCAACGGACCCATGAACCTACTGTACCTATACTTTGGGGCCTGCCTCCAATCATCAATAGGATCCTCATGGCCTTCTTAAGGCTCAAAAGACTCCCCATCTTCCATCTCTCTCAATACTAAGTGGAAGGTAAGGGAACTCCTTGTCTTTATACCTCCGAAATGTGTGAGACATGATCCAAAGTGGTTATGCAAATCACATGTGAATCAAACCACCTTGCTGCCCTGTATGCAAATTTTTTTCATGTGCTGGTGCATGTCCTACAAAATATGCAAAGAGAAATCAAAATTATACCTTACAGGTGGGGAGGCCCCCAAGACGTATCTCTCACCATATAAGGACATCCAAGTGTGAAACACAATCTCAACAAGAGGCTGCCCCTTATTACTCACCTGAGACATGCATATGATCCTCTCCACACTCATCAATAGCGCCCCAAAATATCCACAAGGAGGTTGTACCCTACTGGTGTGAAAGCTCCTTATGTGACCCTCCCAAAGTGCTAACAAAAACATGTTTCTTGAATCTTGCATAAGTTGGACTGTATTAATCAAATCACATTTCCTTCATGATGACATGGCTATTTATGTAAATAGATCAATAATTTTTTATGTAGACAAACATGGAAATAGATGTCCCCACACCATTCTTGTTCCCATGGTTGATATATGTCATAAAATTCTGAATTTCTATCTTCCATACATGGCTGTGTTTGTTCCTTGAATTTTTATTTTTCTGAGCAATAAATTACTTATACGCACCTTCCTACCTATGAACTGCTAAAAAAACTCATGTGTTCACTTCCAAAAAGTTGTGTTTGCATACAAAAATCTGATTTTTAAGACAAATTAGAATCAGCATGTGCATACTCACCTTTCTCCCTTACCCTTGGCTGCCATGTGCATGATAAATTGCCCCATGTAGATTAGAGACAATGAATATAAAAAAATGATTTCAGAATGTTTCGAAAAGAAAGGATACCACTTTTTCTTTAAAAAAATACCTTGTAAATAGCAGCTCATAACTTGGCCCTTTTCCAAAGCCAAGAGAGGTGTCAAACCTTTACCCATACTTCCAAAGTTATTCATAAACCTTGGCATAGGGTCTGCCCATAGCAAATTAGGTACTGCCCTTGCAATTCAAGTGTTCTATCCTCTTCTATCCATGTGACATAAAAATCAGATTCATGAATACTTACCAATTCCATGATAAGGCATTTTCCTTTTGGACTCATTGATTGCCTATGCTTTGAAATTACAACTCCATCACTCCATCCAACTTCCTTTTTTGGTTCAAGCTCCTTGTTTCTACCCTTTGCGACTTCACTGTCATGCACACAATTATTAGAAAATAAATAGACATCTTCAACCAATAAAAGATTTTTACATTGTGCTTCTTTTAGTTCATACTTATTGATTTCCTCTTCTTTTTTATCATCCACTTGCAACTCTGTGGGTTGCCCATCAAATTCTGATTTTTTTATTTCATTGACCCCTTCATAGGTGTCCTCATAAAGGGCTGTCCCTTCATTCTTTTCCTCCAACTCTCCATGTAGTTTGGTCCTCTCTTCCTCTACATGCTCCTCTATCAAATAAGGCCTCAATTTTCCCTCACAATTAATTGCAACATTTTCAAACAACATATGTGCAATTGGAAATTTTTTCTTTTCTAGCCTTAAACCTGTCAACAAGATGGATAATAATGGCTTGGAAAGATCATCACTCTCATTGAGTGTCAAGGTCAAAATTCTCTGCATAGAAGCTACAACATTTTTGGTGGGATTCTTACAAACAATTGCAAGGATATGTTGAAACATCTTAACAATAAGTTCATCACACTCCATATCTAACATCAAAATACATGACCTAGTTGAAGCCATAGTTTTCAGGTTGTTGACCTTTCTAACGAAGGAGTGTCCTTTGTCCTCTTTGAGACCTTGGAAGCTCTTCACAATCAACGAAAATATTTTCTTTATTATTTTATCATTGTAGGGAACCTCGGAAACAATTAGTCTTAAAACCTCATTAATACAACTAGTAACCAATAGCTTTACCTTCTCATTTGCATGTCTCAATAATTCATGTTGAACCAAGTAAATTTTTGAGGGTTGTACCGCCTACTTCATGGACTCATAATGTGATTGATTTACCATGAATAATGTAATGTCCTCATTTTGATTGAGATCTTTGTGGGACCTTTGGTCCATTCTTGTTTCCGATGGCTAAGGGTAGAAGAAGGTTTTGGGACATGGTGGACCACTTGTGAAAAGTTATTAATGAAAAATGTACTTTATATTTTTAATTTTGAGTTATGTTTGGAGAAAAAGTATTTTATGTATATTTCACTTAAGTGGGGGAGTTTTGGGTCTTGGATTACAAGACTTAAGTTGATTTTTAAGTTAACTCTCTCTTTCTATTTTGGAGCGCTACACTTGGAGGGTATTTAAGGAGGAGGATTCATTTGAAGATTATGTGCATGTGATAATTGGTTTTAGTGATCAAGTATGTCAAGCTTGGTTATTGAAGGTAGATGCTTGAAGAATATTACCTTTCAAGTTCTATTGATTGTTCTACAAATTGTATCTATTAACACCACCCATTGATTGAAAATCATGCTAAATCTTTTAAAAAATTATTTGAGGTTTTCTCTAATATTTGCAGCTTATGATGAATTGGCTTGGAGGACTAGGGCAAATCACATAGAGTCTTTGTGAGGTCACCAAGAGTTGGTGATTTGCTTGGGGATTGAAGTTATTGATTACTTCTTGGGCGATTTGCTTGAGGGCTTGAAAAACGTCCTTGCAGAGGCTTGTTGGTGGTAACCCTCTCCTAGGGTTGTAATTTTATAAATAATTTCTTTCGTGAAGCAAACTGTTTTAGGTATGTTTGCATGTTTTTGGGGCTAATCTATGCATAGAAAATATCTAGTAATTATTTGCTTAATTTTGAGGGGAAAATTAGGGTTTTCAGAATTTCAGGGCATCATTTGGGGGTCTTTTAGTGGTTGGATTATTCTGATTTTTATTTCAATTGAAAGAGCATATTTTTATCTTCAGTTCAAGCTACTATTTGCTCGAAAATTTCAAGTATTTTGCAAGAAATTGAATTTACAAGTTTCATCTATATTTTTGCCATATAAATTCAGAAATTCAATTTTTGCCAAATTTGATTGAAAAAATAAATCAATTATATTTTTCCGTGTGTTTCTACAAAATTTTATAATGTTTGGAGGTATTTTAAGAGTTGAAATAACCATAAAACCCTAACTGTCTAGGGTTTGGGCGATTTGTGTGTGAAGGGTGGAAATTTGCAAATAAATTCTGAATGGTGAAGTTGTTGATTTATATTTCAGAAGTCAGTTTGTGTCATTTGGATTGGGGTGTGAAGGATATTACTATTTTTAGCTTTTGTTTCAATTTGGAAACATTTCAATGGTATCAGATCCATATCTTGGCTAAACTGTGGGGTATAGATGGATTTGATAGAGGTATATGAGGAGTATGTGGTGCTTCCATGCCATTACAAAGAGATAGTAGATCTCTTGGATTGTGCATTATGGAAATGGGATAGAGGCGATCATCGGATGAGTGGGAATTGTCAAGTAGAATTAAAGAAGGCCTTGGGAAAAATTGTTTTTCCCATATTTGATGGATCTATGAATATTTCAGCTACTACCTAGGTTGATAAGGTAGACTCATACCTTTCACGCTATCCCATGGAGGGAAACAGGGCCATGGATTTTGCCATAACACATTTGGAGGGGGTTGCCCATTAGTGGTGGCACCAGAGGTTGGTAACCCAAGAATTTCACCTCCTAGATACCTATGACGAATTTAGTAG
Organism: Torreya grandis; assembly: GCA_037957365.1. Lineage (NCBI taxonomy): Eukaryota > Viridiplantae > Streptophyta > Pinopsida > Cupressales > Taxaceae > Torreya > Torreya grandis. The sequence continues at coordinate 810,371 of JARHVA010004315.1, read as the reverse complement.
GTGGCTCATTGGGAGATTTGATTGGGGTGATCCTGAACTTTACTTTGAAGAGTTGGCACGCATGCATCAAAAAGAAGGGCAAATAAGAGAAATCATAAAGGAGAAATCTATCACCTTGGAGCAACCAAGAATTCCACCTCCTAGATACCTATGATGAATTTAATAGGTGGCTCATTGGGAGATTTGATTGGGGTGATCCTGAACTTTACTTTGAAGAGTTGGCACACATGCATCAAAAAGAAGGGCAAATAAGAGACATCATAAAGGACAAATCTATCACCTTGGAGCAGCGAAGCATGGAGTTTGTGTGATCTCACAATTCATAAAATATGGGGCAGCCAAGTGAGAGTTTGTAGCTTGATAGTGGGAAGTCAATAGGACTGCAAGTTGATGATAAAAAAGAGAAAAAAATCAATGAACATGAACTAAAGGAAGTGCAAGGTAAGGATTTTTTATTGATAGAAGATGTCTATTTATTTTCTAATAATTGTATGCATAACAATGAAGACACAAAGGGTGAAAGCAAGGACCATGTAAAAAAAGAAAAATCAGAAGCTTGTGGGCAGCCATCATATAAGTATGTTGGACTTCATAAATTTGAGTTTTTGGAGCAGCAAAAAGTGCAGCGAGTGATAGTTCAACATAGAGAAATGCTTGGTACTTTGGGGCAAACAAGTACCCCAAATTTTGGAATTAAAAAAGAATATTTTGAAGAAACCAAGATATTCATGAATGATCCCTGTTGTCAACCTGGAGTTGCGCCCTGGTTCGAGGACGTGCGCAAAACGGCCAGTCTTCTATCCGGCTGAAACAATGGGATCTTCTCACGAGGGTGGGTGCCTCAATAGTGAGAAGAACCTCCAGAGAAGCCTGGTTCCTGTATGATGTATCAATGAAGATTCCTACTCTACGCTGCTGACTACCATGGAAAAGGGAGAAAGAAAACTTAAAGGGGAAATCCTACTTAAAAGGGGGTGATACACCAGAATTATGATCCTACTCAGCTTGGAACCTTGAACACTGAACGAACAAGAGAGAAGGAAGACCTTTAGACTTCAATTAATCACTTGTGCATAAGTATTTCATGCAAAGGTTTGATCTAATAACTAAAACCTGAGGGAAAACGATGGAGAGAGGTCCAATACAAGACACTTTGCAGCCACCTAACATCCACTTACAATTTCAGCAAAAGACAATAAAGAACACTTTAACATGACTTGCACAAGGACAATATAGCAACAAGGTACGAAACAAAATTTGGGAAGGGAGAGAACTCTACCACTTATGCAAATTGATGAAGAAATATACACTTTGCCATGCTTGAAATCTGAAAGTACAGTCCTTATTGATCGAAGAGGTTACACAACTCTTAATGGCAGACTCTGGTCCAACCAAAAGAGATTGGAGGATTTTTAATCAAGGCTGAAAGCCATTATATAACAAATTACAAGAGGCCAAAGATAGGCGTATAAACTTGAAGAGAAAGATTTACTTTAGTTAACTCAAGGCTTTACTTGGCCTTTGAATATAATATATTTTTCCTTTGTCCTTGCATGAAGCCTATTCGTTTGATGAAGCGCACTCATCCTTGTCATGAACCGTCCACCTCTTTTTTGCATGTAAATCTTCTAGTGGATGCGGCGTTTGATCAATTAGTCAACTCTAAATATGGACTAGTCAACTCCTCGTTAGAACTCGGAACTCCTGTTGAAGCCGGATTTAGTCCTTCGGATGCATGCGCTGAATGAAGACAAACAGGTCTTTAATGATCAGTCAACTGAAACTTTGACCGTTTATTCGAAAATAGCTCCGATGTTCGAAAATAGCTCCAATGTTTGCATGTATTTCGTTCTAATTTTGATCGTGTCTATTTCCGATAGGATTCCGTATTCAATTCTTCGTCGGATTATCTATTTTCTATCCTTTTTTGCACAGTCGGCTTCCATTTATTTCGGATTTTTTGTTATCTTTTTAATCTCAACGGTTACTTCCTGCAGGAAAAAATTGACGGCCTGCAGGACGTCACCGAAAGCTATCATATTTCCTTCGGAAAAATTTCTCGGGCTTATTTCTGTCATTTTTCTCTGTCGGCTCTTTTGTATTGGTCACTGAGTCATATTCTTGCGAATTTCTTTGGATTGTCTAAGCTTCCGAATTCCTTCGAAACTTTTTCTTGTGCCAGCCTTTTAAGAAGTCCGAAGGTTGTCATTCCTTCCCTCGTTTTGGCCTTTTGCAATTCTTTGACTTTTCTCGGGATTTTTACTCTACGTAAAGTCATTCCGAATTTCTTCGGACAAAAAGTCTGAAGGATTCATTTTCTTTGATTTAGCTTTTATCTTGCCTTTTTCACTTGGCTTTGTCTTCGGACTTGTTGTCACCCTGCCTTTTCCGAATTCCTTTGGACTTCATTTTCTTTGATTTAGCTTTTATCTTGCCTTTTTCACTTGGCTTTGTCTTCGGACTTGTTGTCATCCTGCCTTTTCCGAATTCCTTCGGACTTTTTGTCCGAAGGAATTCCTTCGGACAAAAAGTCCTTTCCTTCGGACAAAAAGTCCAAAGGATATATCATTCTCTTTGCCTTAGCTCTACGAAATGCCTTTCGGGATTCCAAAGTGTCCTTCGACAGGCAGTCCAAGTGTCTTCCAGCAGTCCAAGTGTCCTCCGCCAGTCCAAGTGCCCTCCAGCAGTGCCCTTCGGAAAAATTGGAGGGCACCCGAACTTTTTGCAAAAGCTTGTGATTTTGGTCTTCCACCTGCGCGAAGGCTAGGTGCCCTTCGAGATTATTGGAAGTGTCCCTTCCGAAGGGTACCCTGCCCTTCGGAACTCTTGAAACTGTCTTTTCCTTGTCTTTTGCAACTTTTCCGAATTTCTTCTAGGTGCTTTATAAATTTGACTGAGTCCGTAGAAACTGCTGAGTGAGTCCGTAGAAAATTGCCTCCTTGAGTGAGTCCGTAGAAAATTTGACTGAGTGAGTCTGTAGAAACTTCTGAGTGAGTCCGTAGATTTAGCAAAGGAAAACAATGAATTCTTCCTTCCTTGACTAGAGACGAGAACTTTCCAAGTGGCAAGAAAAGACTGACTTGTGGAAGATTTGTCAACATTCTGGCGACTCAACTGAGAAGCATGCCTGCTATGCTTGAAGACCCAGGCCATGTATAGACGTTATTCGAATTCCCAAATGGTGAACCTGATCTCTGATCGAAAATATGCTCTGATCATTGCCGTAATAACCTCCTTCAAAATAAGAAGGGAAACACACGAAAGCGGAAAACTAACTAAAAGCAAATGTGCAAATAAGCACTTATTGAACAAAACTGAAGCAAACTATTGTGCTTTTACAACACTTGGAGGAAAGTAGAAACAACTAAAATAACCTAGTTAACCATGATAAGGTACGATCCACCTGGATCAAATGGAAAATTCTTGAACTCGTTTCGTTCGAGAGATGGTACAATTTGCAAAGCAGGTTGTTTAGTGGTCATAACCTTAGAGGAGGCATTTTCCTTGTCTACGAACTGTATTAGCACCTTCTTGAATGAGTCATCAACAACAAACCAGTCATCAACAAGGACAAACTCACCAAGTATTTCCTGATTGTTTTCAGATTGCTTGTCATCTATCGCCATGTCAAGTGATACCCCATCTATGCATGCCTCTTGAGTGACCACATCCTTCTTATTTATTGCTGCGAGTTCGTCCAGCTCTTCAAGGAGCTTTGGGCGGGCAACTCCATTTGTATTGTGACCTTGAATAGGTGATTCTTGATCAAGCTTCTCATAAACATGCTCTTCAATAGCCAACACATCTGTACAAAGCTCTTCAATCTCTGGTAGAGGCTCAAGTCATAGCTGCCAATCATATTTTCGTTCCTCACTTTGATCGATTTGAACTGAATCAGTTAAAAAGCTATTTGGATCCTTTTCAATAGGAGATACCTGTAACTCATGTATGACTTCAATCTGTATCAGCTCCTCTTGAAGTTCATCTACATCAAGATCAGTCTTCTCATTCTCAGCTATAACTGGATGCTCAATTACAACCTCAAGTGAAGTATCAATGGAAAATTATTCTTCAAACACTTCTGAAGCATCCTCTACATGTTCTGCAAGAACTTGACCTGTAGCTGCGACCTCTTTCTCAATACTTCAAAGGACAGGGTCTTCTTCTTCAAGGGTGATGGCGGGAGGGTGATAAAATTCATCTGTTGGAGAAGGAATATGAAGCATGGGAGGTCGATCATGATCAGATTTTGGGATCTTGAGGGCAATGGAATTATCTAGGGAGTTTTGGAGAGGGAAAGAGAAATTCTTAAAAACCTCTGTATTCTGTTCCTTCCACTTGTCCATTACCTCATCAAAGTTTGGAACTTGCTTGTCCTCCTGGACAACCTGAGCTTGAGAGATGATTGGTGAGGTAATGATGGGACTATAGGAAGGTCTAGTCTCATAAATAGCCACTTGAATAGGCTTTTGATTAGGCTCTTGACTCCAACTAGGAGCTCCCTTGGCACACACTGGGCATGGTTAAGAGCTTCATAAGAATAAGAAGCACCATAGCCTTTTATAGATAATTCGTTTAACTCGATTCTCTGCCTTTCCCAAGCCTCCATCTTTTCTAATGCGAGAATACATAGTCCATTTATCTCTTCTGGATCATTAGACACGTTTCGAAATAGACCATTTATTTCCTCATACTGAGAGTTAGAACAAACATTTCTTGCATATGCCAGTATTCTGGGCTCTGTTTCATTCATTTTTTCTTGAAGGCAATACTGCTCATATGTAACATCATAGCCATATGGGGAAGATGAAATCTGATCCTGAGACTGATATGGCTTACCAGGAAGGTAAGAGTCATGCTCTTGATAATAAGGATCATGAGAAACTTGATAAGGCTCAACATAGCTTTGATAATAACCTTGATAAGGCTGATTAGGCTCATAGATATCATGACCAGGCTGGTATGATCCCTCATTGGGCTGATAAGGAAACATACCATAGGAATTCTCTCCATACATAGCCATCAAAATTCATTCGCAATAATAAAAATAGACTTACATGGAAGCTGTCCTGAACTGTTAGAAGCAACTGCTTGAGCTTGGAGTCACCGAATACTTCTTGAAGAACACTGCTGTAACTGCGATTTTATTAAAACCAGGAAAAATGAGTCCCACCAGGCGTGCCAAAAACTGTTGTCAACCTGGAGTTGCGCCCTGGTTCGAGGACGTGTGCGAAACGACCAGTCCTCTATCCGGCTGAAACAATGGGATCTTCTCACGAGGGTGGGTGCCTCAATAGTGAGAAGAACCTCCAGAAAAGGCTGGTTCCTGTATGATGTATCAATGAAGATTCCTACTCTACGTTGCTGACTACCATGGAAAAGGGAGAAAGAAAACTTAAAGGGGAAATCCTACCTAAAAGGAGGTGATACACCAGAATTATGATCCTACTCAGCTTGGAACCTTGAACACTGAACGAACAAGAGAGAAAGAAGACCTTTAGACTTCAATTAATCACTTGTGCATAAGTATTTTATGCAGAGGTTCGATCTAATAATTAAAACTTGAGGGAAAACGATGGAGAGAGGTCCAATACAAGACACTTTGCAGCCACCTAACATCCACTTACAATTTCAGCAAAAGACAATAAAGAACACTTTAACATGACCTGCACAAGGACAATATAGCAACTAGGTACGAAACAGAATTTGGGAAGGGAGAGAACTCTACCACTTATGCAAATTGCTGAAGAAATATACACTATGCCACGCTTGAAATCTGAAAGTACAGTCCTTATTGATCGAAGAGGTTACACAACTCTTAATGGCAGAGTCTGGTCTAACCAAAAGAGATTGGAGGATTTTTAATCAAGGCTGAAAGCCATTATATAGCAAATTACAAGAGGCCAAAGATAGGCGTATAAAATTGAAGAGAAAGATTCACTTTAGTTAACTCAAGGCTTTACTTGGCCTTTGAATATAATATATTTTTCCTTTGTCTTTGCATGAAGCCTATTCATTTGATGAAGCACACTCATCCTTGTCATGAACCGTCCACCTCTTTTTTGCATGTAAATCTTCTAGTGGATGCGGCGTTTGATCAATTAGTCAACTCTAAATATGGACTAGTCAACTCCTCGTTAGAACTCGGAACTCCTGTTGAAGCCGGATTTAGTCCTTCGGATGCATGCGCTGAATGAAGACAAACAGGTCTTTAATGATCAGTCAATTGGAACTTTGACCGTTTATTCGAAAATAGCTGCGATGTTCGAAAATAGCTTCGACGTTCGAAAATAGCTCCAACGTTCGAAAATAGCTCCAACGTTTGCATGTATTTCGTTCTAATTTTGATCGTGTCTATTTCCGACAGGATTCCGTATTCTATTCTTCGTCGGATTATCTATTTTCTATCCTTTTTTGCACAGTCGGCTTCCATTTATTTCGGATTTTCTGTTATCTTTTTAATCTCAACGGTTACTTCTTGCAGGAAAAAATTGACGGCCTGTAGGACGTCACCGGAAATTGTCATGTTTCCTTCGGAAAAATTTCTCGGGCTTATTTCTGTCATTTTTCTCTGTCGGCTCTTTTGTATTGGTCACTGAGTCATATTCTTGCGAATTTCTTTGGATTGTCTAAGCTTTAGAATTCCTTCGGAATTTTGTCTTGTGCTAGCCTTTTAAGAAGTCCGAAGGTTGTCATTCCTTCCCTCGTTTTGGCCTTTTGCAATTTTTTGACTTTTCTCGGGATTTTTACTCTACGTAAAGTCATTTCGAATTCTTTGGGACTTTTTGTCCGAAGGAATTCCTTCGGACAAAAAGTCCAAAGGATTCATTTTCTTTGATTTAGCTTTTATCTTGCCTTTTTCACTTGGCTTTGTCTTTGGACTTGTCATCCTGCGTTTTCCGAATTCCTTCGAACTTTTTGTCTGAAGGAATTCCTTCGGACAAAAAGGCCGAAGGATATATTATTCTCTTTGCCTTAGCTCTACGAAATGCTTTTCGGGATTCCAAAGTGTCCTTCGGCAGCTAGTCCAAGTGTCCTCCGGCAGTCCAAGTGTTCTCCAAGTATCCTCTGCCAGTCCAAGTGTCCTCCAGTAGTGCCCTTCGAAAAAATTGGAGGGCACCCGGACTTTTTGCAAAACCCTGTGATTTTGGTCTTCCACCTGCTTGAAGGGTAGGTGCCCTTCGGGATTATTGGAAGTGTCCCTTCCGAAGGGTACCTTGCCCTTGGGAACTCTTGAAACTGTCTTTTCCTTGTCTTTTGCAACTTTTCCGAATTTCTTCTAAGTGCTTTATAAATTTCACTGAGTCCGTAGAAACTGTTGAGTGAGTCCGTAGAAAATTGCCTCCTTGAGTGAGTCCATAGAAAATTTGACTGAGTCCATAGAAACTTCTGAGTGAGTCCGTAGATTTTCCTCTCTACTTGAGTCCGTAGAAACTTCTGAGTGAGTCCGTAGAAACTCTTCTGAGTGAGTCCGTAGATTTAGCAATTGAAAACAATGAATTCTTTCTTCCTTGACTAGAGACGAGAACTTTCCAAGTGGCAAGAAAAAACTGACTCGTGGAAGATTTGTCAACAATCCCATGAAGAGGTATGTTGCGGATAGTACTATTGGTTTTTGTTCTAATGATTGTTTATCCTTGTATGACTCTAGAATTGATGAAAGAGTTTTGAAAGAACAATTGTTAATCACAAGTAAAAAGGAAGTACAAGTTTTGAAAATGTTGGTTGGCACAAAGGGGCTTCATGATAGATCAATGCATAATGAAATGAGGGAATGCTTGAGGGGAAAGAACACTACAATGGGCTTCAATTTAATCAAAATAGATATGGAAGAAGGAAAATCAGATTTATGTATGAGTAAGCGAGTGATCATCTTTGTAATTGTTCATTATTTTCTCTTTCATAATTGGTTCTTTCATTATCTTGGTGATGTACTTTGTACTACCATTAAGGTGGAGGTGAAAGGCACTCAATGGAAAAAGAAGTCTTCAAAGCAAATTCAAGGAAGGAACATGACAAATATACATCATGGATATGGGATCCAGTTAAGCTCTACAAGATTAGTAGGACTGACATGTTGTGGGTCAACATAAGGGAGGAGGTAAGCAAGAGTCATCATGGTCCTTGGATCAAGGTAACTGCTGTTTTTAATATTTTTCAGTTTGCATTCCTTGAAGTTCCTTATCACTATGGAGAGCATGGGCGCTAAGAAGGTGTGTTTTTCACACCTCAACATCATAGGATTGGTTCAAGTATGTAGTAGTGGATTTCTCACTACAAGGAGGAGGAATAGGGAGGGAAAAAAAGACACATTACAGTTATGAAAAGAAAAAGATAGGATATGAAAAGGAGATCCATATCAAGCTCATGCGGCATGATAACATTATTCTAGAAGTGTTTCTAAACACTAAAGTTTTTTCTAATATGATTGCCTCATGTGTAGGGTCAATAAGGGAACCGGTTGCAATAGACATAAAGGGTGCAAGGCATTTTTTGATTTTCAAATGTAAGCCACCATTTGGGCATGTTCAAGGTATGTTGGGAAGCATTTCACTTGTATTCTTTGCATACTCACGAGGCTTCATATTGGCATGAAGAGATTCATAAGGGTTGTTGGAGCCTAGAACAATTAGAAAATGGGGAGGGAAGTGTAGATGAAAATTCTGATTTTTAGCATTCTAGAAAATCAGATTTAAGCATGCATATACAACAGCCTTTGGAGGGGAAGAATATGATTTTTTTTGACATTTTCTAGCACATAAAAGGATGGACAAATGCAAGTGCAAATTCTGATTTTGGTGTCAAAAAAAAAATCAGAATTAGAGGGTCATCTACAATTGTGTTTTGAGGTAAGAAATTTTGAATTTTGTGGCATGTTATAGCTGGGAGATAGGGGAAAGATTGCATATGTTAATTTTGGGCCTTGTCATCGAGAAAATTTGAAAATAAGCATGTACATACAACGTCAAAAGGGTGAGAAGTCTGATTTTTTTAAAATATTCCAGCCCTTAGCACGTTATGAAAATGCTCATAGTTGGGAACTCCTCATGCATGACATAAGATGGGAGAGCATAAGAAAGGTGCATCACCCTCTCATGGTTGAAGGGGATGTTTTGATTGACTTACAATATATTCTTTATATGCACAAAGATATCAATAAAGGGAAACCAATGAGAGGATACATGGCACACACATAAAAAGGTTCATACAAGGAGAATTGCATCCATATGACACTCCTATCCCAGGTTTGATTCAAGAGGAGTTCGTTGTTATTTGTTTTCTCCAAACCTAGGTGAGTTTTTGGGGCACTTGCAAGGCTGGAAGTTCAAATTACAGTCCTCTAATCATTAAGTTCAGATTTCAGTATGAAGAAAAGTGTGCATATATCAATTTCAGATTTAGCCAACATAAAAAATCAGGGATATACATGCATGGACAACTATATTTGATGAGTGTTTGGGAGCTATCGAGAAGTTTTTGGAGTGTCTCATGCATGCATGGGATGATTGACAAGGAGCAACATTTTGGAAGCTACATGGGTTGCACAAAGATGCCCGAATATGGTGAGTGGTATGTCTTTAAGGCCTATCATCATAGTATCTTGTTGCTTTCTTTTTGCATAATTGGAAGGTTATAGCATGGCATTTGAGAGGTCTTAGTCCACGGGGCAGCAAGATAATCTTATTCTATCATATTTTTTTTTTGCAACTTTGGGTCACATAACACTCCCTTTGAAGGTAAGAAGGAAAATAATATGCTTATCTTCCTTTTGGTATTGAAAGGGATGATTGATCGGGAACACGTGGAGCTTTTGGAAGGCTATGATGACACTTCTAGCACTTGGAGGCAACCTCCAAAATACCAGTACAACAGTATGAAGAGACCAATTGAGGGATCTTTTCTATGGGAAGAAATCTCAAGTGGACATTGCATCATAAGGTATGTTGGGACACCTCTTTGGATATTGCAATTGCTTGAGGACAAGCATTTTTGGACGAGGAGGATTGTAATGTCCCCATTTTGATTGAGGTCCTTGTGGGACCCTTAGCCAATTCTTGTTTTTGATGGGTAAGGGTAGAAAAAGATTTTGGGACATGGTGGACCACTTATGAAGAGTTACTAATGAAAAAAGTACTTTATATTTCTAATTTTGAGTTATGTTTGGAGAAAAAGTTATTTATGCATATTTCACTTAAGTGGGGGAGTTTTGGGTCTTGGCTTACAAGTCTTAAGTTGATTTTTTAAGTTAACCCTCTCTTTCTATTTTGGAGCGCTACATTTGGAGGGTATTTAAAGAAGGAGGATTCCTTTGAAAATTATGTGCATATGATAATTGGGTTTGGTGATCAAATATGTCAAGCTTGGTTATTGAAGGTAGATGCTTGAAGAATGTTATTCTTCAAGTTCTACTGATTGTTCTACAAATGGTGTCTATCAACACCATCCATTGATTGGAAATTGTGCTAAATCATTTGAAGAATTATTTGAGGTTTTCTCTAATATTTGCAGCTTGTGACGAATTGGCTTGGTGGACTAGGGCAAACCACATAGAGGGTTTGTGAGGTCACCAAGAGTTGGCGATTTGCTTGGGGATTGAAATTGCTGATTACTCTTTGGGCGATTTGCTTGAGGGCTTGAAAAACATCCTTCCGAAGGCTTGTTGTTGGTGGAAACCCTCTCCTAGGGTTGCAGTAATTTTATAAATAATTTATTTGGTAAAGAGAACTGTTTTGAGGTATGTTTGCATGTTTTTGGGGCTAATCTATGCCTAGAAAATATCTAGTAATTATTTGCTTAATATTGAAGGAAAAACTGGAGTTTTTAGAACGTTGGGGCATTAATTGGAGGTCTTTCAGTGGTTGAAATTTTTTGATTTTATTTCAATTGAAGGAGCATATTTTTATCTTCAGTTCAAGCTATTATTTGCTCAAAAATTCCAAGTTTTTGCAAGATATTGAATTTACAAGTTTCAACTGTATTTTCACCATATAAATTCAGAAATTTAGTTTTTGCCAAATCTAATTGGAAAAATAAATTAATTATATTTTCCCATGCGTTCTTACAAAATTTCATAATTTTTGGAGGTGTTTTAATCGCTGAAGTCACCATAAAAGCCTAGCCGCCTAGGGTTTGAGCGATTTGTGTGTGAAAAGTGAAAATTTGCAAATAAATTCTGAGTGGTGGAGTTGCTGATTTATATTTCAGAATTCAGTTTATGCGTCATTTGGATTGGGGTTTGAAGGATATTACTATTTTTAGCCTTTGTTCAAACTTGGGAACATTTCAAATAACCTTTTTTCTACTTCCAAGGTGCTGATTATATACCCCATTGGTTGGCATAGGTTTTCCAGCCTTCTACTTGCAATGAAGAGCCTTTCTTTCTCGATTTCTTTCATGGCTTCTTCCTCTTTTCTGATAGCACAAAATCCTTTCACATGTTTGTATCCAAATTAATACCAAACCTCACAGGTGGACAAGATCGGTGCTCTGATACCACTGTAATGTCCCTGAACAGGACAAGTCAACCAAAGAGGGGTTTCTCCTAAAATCCATAATTTTTTGATTTTAGTAAAAGAAACAAACCCTAGCTGCTGTAATTACATTTCCAAACTTAAAATTAACTCCAATTCACCTTGAAATAAATAACAAATAAATACCTTGGAAATTTGGCCACCAATAACTCTTATCGCAATGGAGCCTGAAATGAATGTTTCATTTCTCCAAACCCTAGCGCCACACTAGTTGAATTGATGTCCTTTTCCACTCTAATCCCTGCTCAAGCTTTCACAAAATGTAAACAAAATCATATAAAAAATCACAACAGTCATATCATCCATGAATCATTAATGGTTAGGGTTTCAAAGTGATCAAAACTCTAGTCCAATCCAATCGCCAATATTCATAAAATTATTACAATAATTAAATCAGAATTTGTGCCTTGAATTCACCCTAAAAAAACGTCAAACCTTGGAAATAATATGCCAAAAAATCCAAAAATAATTATGATATTATTTGTCTCACGTTTAGGGCCTAAAAGCACTCTACAACCCTCAAATTAGCCCTCAAAGTGAGTCGTCCTACTTGCAAATTATTATAAATAATCAAATATGCCTTCAACAAATATTATTTCCTACGAACAACTGAAACTTTAAAAATTCTTAACTCCCTCAATATTAAGAATTATGACGCAAATAAGAGCTCAAGTTGATCACAAAATCAATGACTATCAAATAAAAATAATTTCAGTTTTTTCTTTCCATAGGAAGGTCACCCAAACTTACTCTAAATTTATGAAAACCTTAGTTTTTAGAATTTACCTCTTCAAACATCAAACCCTCAATTCCACTAAAGTCGTCACACTTGGAAAAATTTACACAATACATATTAGCCTCCAATCCACAATTTTGTGAAGTCAAACCCTCATAAAGATCACATAAAACAAATCACCCCACTCTAGGGCAAATAACAAATCCACCTTAGCAATAGGTGGCGTCAAAAGACACTTTTTGTAGAATAATCAACTTCAAATCTGTGAACACTTATTGGGCATACATCCCAATATCTTCTTCAAGCATGAATAAACAATATTAATTATTAGCATATCTTCAATTGTGATATTCACCTTGCATTTGTATCTTACAAAGAGAGGTGAACCACCTTGGGGAGGTAAAATATTTTATAACCCTCACTTGCCAACTTTTAGGATATGTTTTTTTTTTTTTTTTCCTTTGGTTCCCAAGCCGACATTCTTTTTAATTTCATTTTAGGCATTTTTGAATTAATTAAATAACTTGCCTCAATAAATTAGTAATTAAAATTACTTTTTGGCGAATTAAATAATTATTTTATATTAGGTCCTTGCTTCAATAATTAATTAGATTGTTTTAATAATTGAAGTGATAAAAATCACTTTTCAAGCACCTTATTCATTATAAAACCCCCTAAAATAATCATTAAAATTACCTTAATTTTCTAGATGGTTAAAACCAGTTTTCCAGTAATTCGAATAATTATCTGAGATAGTTCTATTTTAATAATTAATTAAATTGTTTTATATTTTCGAGTGATTAAAAACACTATTTGGGCAATTTTATTAATTACTAAAATTATATGAAAAAGAGAGATTACATATTTGCTCAAGGTAATTGCTGGAAATTACCTATATATTATTTGGACATTGGTGCCTAGGGTTTGGAAGTATATTGCATGTTTTTGAAACATCGTTGAGCTAGGGTTTGTTGTTTTGTCTAATTTCAGATTTCAGAATTTTGTGGATTTTAAGAGAAACCCCGTTTTGGTTGAATTGTCACATTTGGGGACATTACAAACTAGCTTCATGATAATATATTAATTTGGGCTGATTTATATCCTATTGAATATTTAGTGGAAGTTTTCTATGACACTATCTATGAGTCTTCTATGTTAACTAAATTAAACCTGTCTTTATTTGCTACCAATGTTTTCAGTATATAAGTATAACTCTCTAGATAAATCTTGAGCCTTTCAACAATAATGATAAAGCTTGAAAATTATATTCATAAAATACCAATATGTTTCAACTCATAAGACACAATTTTAGATAAATCACCATAAATCGTACATACTCGAGGGAAAACGTCTCAGTCCTCCGTGCAAAGAAATTTGCGAGTTCATAGTTGCATTTCTTTCATCAGCAGTCCTGAAGATTGGAACTCCTAACATGATAGTTATTTGAGGACTTGACATGGAACATAATTAGATAGCATTGCCAGCCATCCAGAAGATTAATATGGTGGAATTATGAAGCAGTGGGTGTACTATTTGATGAAAGATGGCGGAACTCCAAAAGATAATGGATTATGGCAACTAAGGAAGTGGCTATCCAGCCTACAGAATGCACTGCCGTATCATTATGTATGCTATAGACATACATTTGTACCATCCTGCCAGCAGGCTCCCACATCCACATCTATACTTAGAAAATTTGACACATGTGCATCCATACTAAGTTTTTGATAATTGTTGAAAAACACTGTTTTTCACAAAAAAGACCTCTGCGACTCAAGACAATATTGTGTCTCAAGCCTGCAATTGCTTTCTTGTGACTGCAGAGCTTTACCAACCGATCTGTATCAAATTGTATGCAATCAATTTTCACATATCATTGCTATTTGAAGTAAAGTTGATATTTGATGTGACAGCATGCCAGATGGATGGCATGTATTATGGTATCATATTGGCATCATATGTATGGTGGTGCATCCAGTAGGCTGGATAGTCATGGCCTGGGAACTAATGGGGGATCTCCAAATCTTAATAAGCTCTATTTTTTTTAAGTTAGGAGAAAACTGAAAAATATATAGACTGTAGGCACTTGAAGTGCACAAGGTTAAGAGCAAGCAATCTTGCCGCTTGAATTGCATCCGAATTTTGAATCTGCATGCTTGTGTACAGCGTGTAATAATGCCTTGTAAACTGTGTCCAATTTTCAGCTTCGTATAGGGAAAGTGGAAAACATGGGATATTTTTTCTTGAACTGCACCTTGTGGTGACTCTCCAAGGACTGCAGTGTGATTGCTTCAAATCTGTGTAACTAAAATTACCTAGTCGGTCAAAACTTAAAATGGCCACAACTCTAATATAATGTTCTTACCAGGATAATAACCACGATATTTCTGGCATCCTATACACTGTATATGCAATTACCAGTGAAAACTGAACTCTGCTTTTGGACGTCACCTGTTTCTTATTTCATCAATCAGATAGCTAGCCTTTAAGTGGCTTGTGAAGTGCTCGTCAGTTTAAGCTGTTCCACTAATTAATTAGTGAATGGATGCATGAAAGTTTTTAATAATGTCCATTAAATCAATCAGTGTATGGGACAAGATTTGCAACAAAGGTGTTCCGGGATAACACATCTGCTTGACCCAAGGGCTGTCTTATGAGTCTTCCGAAATTTCCAATCCATTTTTGACATTGGATCTTGATAAAAAAAACTTGTTGTTTTGTCTAGCCTCGCCTCCTCAAACAAGTTGGTTACTGAACTGTACATTAGTTATGAACATGAAAAAGCCATTTAGTTGAATTTGGTTCATATAGTTAAACTAGCATTTTTTATATTGAACAAAGTATTATCATTTTGTATGAGCACCATTTTCATTCTCCTTGCCAAAATTGGAGAAAATATTGAGAAATGCTTACTTTGTTCAAGAATGATCTATTTTTCGGTGTTTGGTAGGTTGATACTTTGTGTATTAATAACTTTTATTAATTTCTTGGTACGAGATGGAGGAATAATGTTTTTTTACTTCAGACAGTCGTGATATAAATTTTCTTACCGCCATCATATAAAATTCGGAACAATTAGCTATAGCTACCCTGAACATTTTGATGTTCTTGCAGGAACTTTTTTGATCACAAAGAGTATGAACATGGGATGAAAAGTGTTATCCTCCAGAATGTTCAAGTGGATAAGTAATTTAACAGCTTCACTTTTTTCTTTATCTTAATGAATCAACTTTTGAATGCTTATTGCCTTAATTAGGATTCACTTCGACACAAAATCTTAATCACTATAATAATGATTACTTGATTTTATTTTTAGCAGAACAGCTTGATGTTTTCATTTTTGTTCAATAATTAGTCATTTACCTGGTCTTACTCTTGTGAGATCAACAACATTGTTGCTGCAAATTCGAGTTTATGCTTGACATTCTAGAATGTACACTTTTTATTGTGTTTTACATGCATATTCATGTTAAGGTGACCAACTTGGCTGACCTGGAAGCAGATTGTCATGTGCGCCAAAGATACGTATTTTTGGCATTGTTAGTGATCTATTTATCTAAAGAATAACAGGAGAATGAAATATTCTTCATATAAGGAACTCATTTATGGAAATAAACATGACTAGAGATCAGTGTTAGTCATTTTTTATGCTTTTCTCTTTTCGAACCATAATTTCTGATTGTAGCATAGATTTTCTGTTTAGGATACTAGTCAGCATTTTTGTACTTTTAACACCTATTTAATATCTTCCTTTTTTCCAATGAAAAACGATGATATTCGCTTAATCTATGGTTTGGAAGAAAATGTTTTGGAAGGAACAGTCCTACAGAAGCCTTGAAAACATGACATTTAGTCATCATAATGCTTGCAAGCATTAGATATACAGCCACAACATCATAAGCACATTAGCATAAGCTCTCTTTTCCTAGCAATTCTTGAAGATTCGTACAATTAAGCATTAACGAATATTTGATTTCAAGATTTAATGTTAAAAAGAGTATAGTTGTTTTTTGAACTTTGGACAGAGATATTGACCTTGTGGGTTGATGTATTCAAGATGTATACTTGATGGTGAAATGCTAGTCTGGGATAAGGAAACTAAGCGGTTTGCAGATTTTGGAACAAATCAAGAAATAGGCAAGAAAACATTGTCTACTATCTTTGTTTCATTATGGTGTTTTAAGATACATACTTTGTTGAATTTTATTTGGTTTATTTTTATTATATCATTATATTGTACAGCAAAGGCTGCTTGGGACGTATTGGAAAGCAATCAACAGGTATGATTTTCTCTTTTAAGAATGTTAAATCTTCTAACTTTTTACTTGATATAGATTTTTACAGTGGAGTCCCAAAGGTATTAGCTAAAAGCGTGTTTTGCCTTGTATTGTTTGTTTTTGTGGCAGCTTTGCTGTATCCTATCCCATTTCCAATAGCGAAAGGCTAAGCTAACATTGCATTCTTGATACCTGAATCGTTATTACAAGGTCACGCTTTTCTTTTCTGTAGAGTGACCTATTGTGTACTATATGTATTTTTTTTTAATGATTAATGGCAGTAGTCCATGAGTCCTGTTTCCTCAAATAACAAAAATCTTAAAAGAAAAGAAACTGGCCAAAAATGCAAACATGCATTTCTGGCATCTAACGTAGCATAGATATCTTATGATAGGACTGATCTATTTCTTCTTGATTGATGTCTCATCTGCCTATCTATGGTCATATCTAGCCCTGGAGTGCTGCATTAGGCAAACACATTGTGTAGCAAATCCATCAATCATTGCACAGCATGAGGCCATGCCTGAATAATGCATTATAAACATTTCTATCCATGCATTTGAAATTGCAGCCTCTGACCAAAATCTGCTTTTGATTATTTAGATGGATCTCCATACCCTGCCTCATAGCTCTAAATTTGGCTCAAGCCTGGAGTGTGCTGAAAAGTTTGATACGATGGCTTACATCTGAAACTTGCATTGACTTAAAAATATCTAAAGCTTTCTAGCAAGGCCATTCTGTGCACATTCAGAAATGGCATCTGTCCATCAAGCTGTATTTTGATGAGCTAATTCATTGGAAAGCCATAAAGCCTCATCAAGAACACCAATTTGTACTTATGTATTTTTGCTTACCATTATAAATGTTTCTGTTTGTGATCAGTGCTGCATACTTTATTATTAACAATCTCTTACCATGCTATATAAATTGAACCATTTTCTGAATCAAAGAAGTTCCAAACAGCACAGACATGCTATTATGACAAAGTAGATAATAATATGTAATACATCAAGATATTACTGAGACATTTCCTTATATCATCGGTGCATACTTTCTTTTAAAACTAAAGTAGAGGACCTGGCATTAATAATATTGAACACATGCAAATGACGACAGTTTCTTAAAGAGCAATAGCAAATTGCATGATCAATAAAAAATGCAATCTGGAAAACCTTCTATATTATAGTTCCTTTTAGCACTCCTGCTTAGCTACTGTGATTTTTTGTACTTTTGAGCTACATTGGCCTAGTTCGCTCATTTGTGGACATTAATACATTTTCTTTCTCCCTCTGTGTAATATCTTTCTGACAGATTATACTTGTCTAGTTAACTGTATTGACTAAATGCTTTTGATTGATTTAATGATTAGGCCTCGCAACATATGCCTCCGAGATATTTTTTCCAGTAAGATTGATAAAGCCCCATAGCATATGTTTTACAATTTTTTGCATCAAAAGCACTGACAAAATTATGGTGAATAGAGAAACAGAATCACAACATTGGCCACAATCAAGTTTACTCACCGAGGGCCCTTTTCAAGATTGATTGGAGCCATGAAATAATGTCTTGAAAAATATACATTTTATCCGTACACATAAGATAAATAGTATCCCCACATAGTCGAAAATCGACTCTCATCGGAGATTTTCTAATGGGAACCCTTCATTTTCAAATTTATGTAGCTGCTCGTTCTAGTGAAGTTCTTCTGTATATGTGCACAATCACATGAAATAAGTAGTATCCCAGCACAGTCAACTAGGGGCATGCGGGACTTAAGCGATTTCTCTCATATGGTTAGGAAGGATGATATAACCGTCAACATAACTTCTACAGAAAGCCCCACTCATATATTTAGTGCAACTTGATGTTCACCAACCTTCAACAAACACTATGAGCCATGATCTAGTAGTTGGGCTCCCAATTATATGCTTTGAAAATGTCATGGATATTAGAGAACAAGGATGTAGGAAACTTGATACTGAAAGGAAGTGGAGACAAAGTAATGGAGACATTTTTTGTTTTTTATTGTACATCTTTCCTTGATGTCAGAAATCTTCCATATGAAATCTGGTATGGGCTTAGGATTCAAAATTCTGTTCCTTCATGCCCATTCTTCCAAATTGGTAGGTGCCTAGGATATATAAAAAATATCTAAATGATAGCTGCATGAAGTTATTGTAGGCTTCATTTTTTGTCTTGCCATGTATATATCTTGATATTCCATTGCTATTTGCAAGTTACTAGTTATTCAATCAAGCCTTGACTTATCAATATCAGATGTGTCTTTTGATATTCTTTATGTGGGGGATACAAGTGTGATCCACGAAAGCTTGCGTGAACGCCATCGCCTACTTCATGAGGTTGTGAAGCCTGTGAAGGGACAACTAGAAACATTACTTCCTCGAAACGATCTAGATTCATGCCGTGCTTTGGGTGAGAAGAATTTCCCTTATTCTTGTGGTTAATGTGATCTTTTGTTAATTGTTGCAAGGTTTTCTATTGTATTTAATTGTCTTAACTGCAATTAAATTAACGTAAATCATTAATCTGTGGAGAGAGAAATTATTTTAATTTCTCTTCAAAAAATTTAGTTAATCTTTTGCTTGCAAAGTGTCCATTTTAGTGAAGTAAGCACTGGTAATAATTAGAAAATGAAGGGTTATTCTTTACTTTTATCATGTGCATATTTAAAACTTGATATTATGTACATTCCTAAAGCTGTGTGAAACTGCTTTGTGTTGTCATTGCAGGTGAACCTTGTTGGTCCTTTGTAGCCCATAGTGCAGAAGATATTACAAAGTTTTTTCAAGAAACTGTTGAAAATAGGTTTGTTAAGGCTCATTGTTTGAGCTATGTATGCAAATAATCTGTATTGCATTAAATAAATAAATAGATTTTTTTCAATTGAAAAAAAAATAGATTAGAAGATTACTCAATTTTTTTCTGGTTTATATTTGGTTATTCAGTAGCATCACTTGAAATGTTTCCATTCAACGCATCTGGTGTTTGTTAAGGTTGTTAATTGTTTTGTATGGGCATATATGAGCAAATTCAGACACAAGAACAATGCCATCTAATAAGTACATTTTCAAATGCAGGGATTAATAAATCTCACCGTGCATGTAATAGGTGATAATGGTGGGTTGGAAATTTGTTTTTTATGACATTGAATTCTAATAAACTTGCCAAACTAAATTTGTTATCCTAAATGAGAGCCGGAATTGTAGTTACAAACCTGACACTTATACTAATCACACAATTTATGAGATGAATGGATGCAACCATTAAATGAACCGTTGGATCTCTTACATAACAAAATTATAAATTTGGATGTCATCCTGAGTGTAATCATCTTTATATGTATTAATTTTACATGTATTCTGTTTCCTGTTGAGGGTTTGCCTCCTGCCACATCACAATTTTCAAAAACTTATTCTTCTGCTTTCTTTAAAATTCTAACATCTCATTTCTATTAGATTGCATTCCAGTCGCTTTGTCATTACTTGTACTAGCCATTCTAGATTCATGTATTGGAAATAAACTAGAATAAGATTTATTCTGAGAAAATCAAAAAGAAAAAGGGGATAAAATTTTACCTATATCTATCTATTTTGTGGAATTCGTTCCCTTCTTTTACCTTTGCAGTTTTTTTGCCCCTTTGATAGCAGTGATATTCTAGAATCTAGAACATCTATTTTTGTTTTGTTTTCCGATGCTGGCTTCTTGCTATAACTCTCTATTTTGTTGGCCCCTGGTTTTCACTTTTCTACCATAATGTTTGAGTGTCTTCTATAATCTGGAAAGTCTAACCTTCATCACTTGGTTGCGTTTTCCTTGTTGGCAAATTTTCTATGCGTTGGCTCTATATGTGAAGTAAGCATGTTTCAGCTGCGAGGATTGGTAAAAGGGAAGTCACAATTGGTCTTGGCAGGAAATAAAGAAGCACAGAAAATCTAGGTTGAATGTGTGTAGATTGTTTAACGATGCATCATGAAGAATGCTTCCAACAGGTCTGATTAGACTGCCAACTAGAAGAGCCAAAACCTGATGTGTATTGGACATAAAGTTTTAGGTTAAAGTTCTCCTTTATAATATATCAAGCTAAAATTCTTAGTCTTTCATGTATAGTCAATCTTTATGTGAATTGTTTAAGATGGTTTGATGGATTGAATGTGCCTAACTCATCTTCAATCTAAAAATTCAAATAAAAAATTCCTGAAGATTGTAATAATGCTAAGAATGGATACATATCATTATGGACGGTCAGTGAATTCAAATTCATACTTTAATTTTCTAACTACCTAAGGAGATTCGTTCATCACAGTGGCTATTGGAAAGCTCCAAGGTCAGTCAAAGAGGGTTAAAATAGCTTCCAGAAGGCCTAAACCCTCAAGAATCCAGGTTTTTTTTTTATGTCACTAGCAACTGGTCATGAATAATAGATCACATGGAGGTATTGAGATACGTAGACATATTTATGCTAGCAGTTGACGTTTTATTTTACTTATGATATATATGTATAGATTTTACTTCTGTAATATTTCTCTGTTGGTTCAATTATTGTATTCAATCTAGTTTTGTCACTTGTGTGAAGTTGTTTAGCAGTATCCAACTCGCCACTAGCTTAGCCAGTCCCTTAGATATCCGAGATTTTTAATTTTTTACTATACATATAATATTTTGCCTACCAAAAAAATTAGGAGTTTGATTCACCACTATATGTTGCTGTAAAAAGGTAATAATCAGCCCAAAATGTAGACACAAGGAAGAAAGTGATTTCTAATCTTCATATGCAACAAATCCCATTTTGCGGACATGCAAAATCTTGGAAGAAGGTGTACTCAAAATATCAACAACTCTATTAGTAGTTCCCTTTTGTACTTAATAATGAGATGAAATTCTTGAATATAAGAAGCCCATTTAAGATGCCTCTGTTCTTGAATGTTATTGTGAATTTACAAACATGCGATGTTGATGATCACTATGAAGGAGAGTTTCCTTGCCAAGGATTTATGCCCTCCATTGCTTGAACCAATGCATATAATTATTTATCATGTATTGTAATTATGTTTTGCCATAGAAAGTGTTTGTGAATGGTATGCAATATTAAAGTTATAAATTAGCTATTATTTAATGTTTAACTAATGGGCTGTTATCAAAACTTCCCAACTGAATGTAACCACTTTCAGCTTAATAAAAAGACGGACATTTCTTTTCATTCTTTCAGCATTCATTTGCTAACATTGGTATTAGAGCTGTTGTTCGATAAAGCCCTAGGAGAAGGGTACAAATAGCTAGTTGCCAGTATTCGGGGAGACCCTTGAAGCATGGTATGGATGGCAATTTTTTTAAAGGAACTTTTGAAGAGATTGAGGATGAGTCTCAAAGGCAAAACATGGTATGCAAGTAAAGGTCAACACACAGAGTTCGGAAGGTGGATGTTGATCCAAAGGAAAATGCGACCAAACAAAATCCAGACGGTAGGAGAATCGCATCAGAAAATACACAAGCCATGATAGAGGATGTGAAAGACCATGACAAACAATAATGATGATATGAGTGCTTTGGATCTACAATGCAGACCAGAATACGACCAGACGGACACAAAAACTCAGAAAAACGAACAAAGGAAGAAATGTGAACAAAGGGACGAAAAAAATCTGGAAGCGTAGAAGGTGAAGAACAAAACAAAAATTCGCAATAGAGAAGGTGTTAGTAATTTGCCCTGTCATGACCAAATTACTACCCCTACTATTCGAAACTTTCCCTAGAATGGTCAATTTCCGTATACAACTGGTTAAATTGGTGCATTATAGTCTAAAGGCATGAACAAAGGGATATGTAGGCAGTCAAAGTATCAAATAAAGTCATGATGAGGACATACAACAATGTTACACAATCAAGTGTGTTCACAAGGATGATATGTTGAAATAAGCAAGGTCTTTATCAAGATTTAGTGACAAGTACTTATGATCGTGAGGAGAATACATGAACAACCCATTTATGGGGTGAAAGACAAGCATGGAGATGAAGGTTAAGGTGGCAGTGAGTTTTCTCATATGGTTCATGTTTGCCAATGGATTGATCAGGCAACCATGAAGAGGAATGATGATCAAATCTGCCTTTGAGCCTTCTTTGAGGTCATAGACAAGCTACAGTCCGTGCAAGGGCAAGACACCTACAACAAGTTCAAAAAGCATATCTGCTACTCAAAATGTCACATATAGTTATAAAGTTAACCTAAAGGCCTGTAGGAGGAATAACTTCGTAAGGTGGATAAGAGTGTCATTGAAAAAGGCATATTCAAGTTCAAAAGGCCTTATATTGGGTTACTCATCATATGCACCTACAGTCAGTCACCAAAAGATAACTATACAGGTCCCTTTTTTGGCCATATCAATCTTTTTCTATATGGAATTCTAATTTGAAAGGTTTAATCACAAATAGTTAAATAGGATGGTGGTGAAGTGATTCTATATAGGGGACATGGAGGGTGTGGTTATGTTTTGAAAAGAGACAGGAAGTATTAACCTACAGTTGCCATAAGATGTCCCAATCAAGAAGGTATTTTGTTATTTTAAGAGTTCCTAGTTGTTCTCAAGAAGGTTTCGTGTGCCAAGGGTGATGGTCATTCACAAGGATTAGGTTATAAAACATGTGAGGCCTTGATAAGAGCCAATGAAGAATTAATCAAGCTACAACCATTACACCTACAGAAGATGTACCCTACAACAGTCTCCTGTAAACATTCATTGAATTAGAGAACTATGTTAAAGTGAAGGATTTATTGGTGGTTAAAGACACTTCATAGAAATACATGATATCCAATGCATGATGGATTGTGAATAATGCTCACAGGCACTTCTTCGATTAGGCCATCCATCTAAGGGCCACCTACAACTCACAAAGGTACCTACAATTGAGTTTAATCACCAATCAAACATTCCAAGACACTTAAGAAGATTGCCTTAATCTAAGGTTTTGAAGGCCATGGTGACAACGCAACTAATGCATCAGGCATTAAGGAATATATATTAAGAGGCTAGTAAAAGAGGCCTACTGGTCTATATAGCTACAACCATCCTTAAGACTAGACCTTCAGGCCTGTAGGTTCACTTATAGATGAAAGCAAGGGATCAGAAGCAGGAATATAGGTTTATTCTTTCTTTCCAGAGTTTTCACCAAGTGTTTTCTTTCTCAGAGTTTTTTTGGGCTAAGTGTGGGAACAATTTCCTCGGACTTTTTGTCTGAGGGAAAAGAAATCCGAGAAAGGACTTTGCAAGAAGTCCGAAAGAATTAGCAGTTCATTTGCTTTTTCCAAAAGACAGTTCGGCGAAGAGAAAAGGTGCAGTTCAAAATCCTGAAGGGTATGTGCCCTTCGGGAAGGTTCATTACAAAAATCATGAAGGGTATCTACCATTCGGGAAAGTTCATAACACAAAAGTCCGACGGGACAAATTCAAGAAGTCCGAAGGACTTTTCAAATTTTCCGAAAGAGGGCCAATTCAATATTTTGAGGGGCTTCTTTTTCAAAAGGAACGGTCCATAATTTTTTTCCGAAGGACAGTTATGCTCTGCTCTGAAGTTGGACTCCTCTCTCCTATAACTTGCTTGATCTCTCTTGTTGTACCTTGGACGATCGGAAGTGATTCTTCAACTTTCTTCCAAAACTACCTTCAAATCTTGGTGGCCTGAAACTAACATCCTATCACACTCTTCGAGCTCCCTTTGTCTTGGAAAATGGTCCACATGTCATTTTAGCTTCACTCGGGTAGTTAATTTTTTGCTTTCTCAATGCGGGTGAAATTGCTGGTTGTGCAACCACCATAGTGGTTTCGAAAATGCCGCTTGCATGAAGCATTGGTTTCATCATGCTTTAAAAAAAGGCTCCTTCTGACCAATCAAACATGATTGAAACCATCATCCTTGTATTTCCTTGCCTTGTTGGACTCTTGATGATGTTCTTTAGCTTGATGTTGATCTTCCTCCTCATGCGCAACACTGCCGCAAGAGATGACTAGTCGCACAACTCGAAACAAATGTGTCCAACAACTTGAACCCATGTTTTTGGATGATGCAAGATAGTTTCTGAACCTGGATGCTATTGCATCAATCTATGTCTATCTGAAAGGGATGATGCGAATTAGGAAGAGCAAGCATTGGAGCTGAGCAAAAGGAATTCTTGAGTTACTAAAATGCTTTAGTTGGTGGTGAGAAATGCTTTTCTATCTTTGCATTGTCAATAGGCATTGTGCCATATGCATGTAAAATTAGGGATGGAATAACTTGGATCCAAGTCATTGGAAAAAATCAATGTGAAATATCCAAGAGGACACAAGCGAATTTCATATTTGCCTTGGGTCTTCCAATTTTTTAGTTTCCTACTCATACAAAGCAGCTATATATAATAGGATCCCAATAAATCTACATATCATCCCATGAGTGTCTAATAAATGTATGTTACCTCACAATTTTTATGTAGCTAGATCCAAAATAGGACTATCATCCCTTGTTTCTAAGCAAATTTGATGGATCCTTGGATTCATTGTGGATTTTTGGTTACCTACCACTCTAATGGTTGCTGCCATAATCTTCTCCGATGATGAAGGATTTAACTCCGAAAGAGCTCGAGAAAAAGAGGAATGTTTACTACTCCATCTTCAAAATCAAGTAGAGTATTCTAATTGAAAACTATATATCTATCTCCACTGAAAATCCAAAGATTATTTTTTTTGATTGGTAAAATGGGGGTTAATGGGCCCTTGCCCATAAAAACATCAAAAAGAAATGAAAATAAAAGCATGGTCGTTCAGTTTTATAGGTTTCAATTGCCAACTGGTCTTTTATTGATAAGCAATATTTTGGTAAAACAATCCATAGCCGATTACATTTACATCTGATAGGGAATAAAAGAAGAAGATGAAGGTGGATAGATTCAAGAGAAATGCCATTTAGACCAAAAATGCTACAAGCCCTTTCCTACAAAAAATAAGTTACATATAACAAAAATATCAAGTTTGTCTTCAAATGGGTCTATCAAAAAATGTCGTTCCCCCTATTGACATGCAAAATTTACTCCATAGACCACTGCCACATAAGAAACCACCAAAGAAGATACCACTGCAATGACCCAACCATCATTTCTTTGTTGATGTTGCAGATGGATTGACACATATAGCTAGCTGCCCACATGTGGGGTAAGATCAATTTCCATATCGTTAGTATACTAAACATTTTTGTTTGCCTTGGAATCAAATTGAGTAGAGGCTAGATGACGAGTGAACATTTGATTTGGGGGATTTGGAGTCATAACCAATTTGACTCTAGGTTCTTGAAATGCATGCCATTTTGGTGACTGATACATGGTCTTAAATTGCTTTAGGACCGGGAAGGGCATAGTGCTTGTCATAGCCCCCTGTGGCCAATGTTGAGTTCCTTGACATATTTGTATGCATCTTGGCAGCAGGCCCCCATTGCTTTCAACTTTTCATGGGTCGCATGGCTTCTTCCTTTGTACTACAATCTCCTCCTTGGCACTTGGTTTCATTTCCTCCTCCCTAACTCTTCTAAAGTTGGCCATGAAACACCTTCATCTCCATTCAAGGCTCTGATGAGAATGCATTCACACCACTCCTTATTCACCATCCCAACCAACTTGATTTGGAAGTCTTGTTCGATTGATGCCCTCGACCAAATTTCCCATGTTTCTAGATCCATCTGACTCCAACACTCTTTGAATTATTGCTATGGTGTTTAGTTCCTTGACATTGATTGCCCATTTGAGTCTCCTATCAAAGACAACTTTTAGTTGCATATGGTCACGAACATGGTTCTCCTTGATAGCCAAAGGAAAGTTTATAGCTGAATGAAGTGAATAGCAACAGGGATTGTGTGAGAAGGAAGAAACACAAGTGAGGAGTGGGAAACTTTGCCAATTAAAAGAAGGCCCCCCTCTTTGATAAACCTGAGGACATGTGTCTCATGTTAAAGAATGATCTTTGCATGTGGGCAGGAAAGAGCCATTCATGGAGGAAGGTGACAATCTTCCCATGAGCCAAATTCTCAATGTAGTGGCCCCTAAAAAAATTAAAATTCACTCCAATGATTCAAGCAAGGTTGTCTAGGTGTGCGGGTGTGGGGGTAAGCAAGGTGTGGGTTGCAACACTTGATACAAGCTCCTAGAACTTAGGTATGCGGGTGCGATGGTGTAGGGGTATGTAGGGTGTGTACCACTAAAAATAAGGGTAGGCTATGACATCAAAACTCAAACATCAAACTTAAAGATTAAAACTTAAAAGCTGAAACATAAGATTATCATAGAACTTATCTAATTAGATGTATTATGTGACATAAAAATTATATCCTATTATTATTGAGCTATAGAATTTATGTCATATTATCATTTATTTATATAGTTATATCATATTATCATTGATCTATATAATGTATATTATACCATATAATCCCATGCATCAATTTGTGTCATTACACAATCACAAAAAAAATATTCAAAATGTTTAGAAATTGTTTATTACTACATATAGATCAAAATCCTTGGTAAATAGTTCTCTATTACTATATGCAAATCTTAGTGATACAGTTGAAAATGAACTCTAAATGTATTAGTCAACTACAATTCAATGTGAATGGTAATAGGCACTAATTTTTTTGTATCAAAATCTATGTTTTGAACTTTTCTTTTGACCGATTCAATGTTTTCTTAATTTTGGTTTTCTATGGGGGGCATATGAAAGTAAGAGAAATGCACTTGGTGTGCCAAGGGTGCATTACATTGCCCTAGGTGTGTCTGACTATCTTGGGTGCATCTTGGGTGTGGGTACGAGTGCAGTGCATGTATCCAGTGGGGGTCAAATATGGTTGGGTGCAATCACCCAAACAACCTTGCTTTCGAGTTTAGAAAAATGGAGAGGAATGCATATTGACATTTTTATAATTTGAAAAAGTTAAAGTGCTAAGTCCTAAATAGCAAACTTGCAATGCCGACAATCTCTCCCATTCCTATAAAAGCATTGTGCATAGATGATATCGGGTTTTGGTCTGCTCCCGCATTTGCCAAAGAGCCATCAAACAATTGCATTCTCTGAAGCAATGGTTACAAGAAATGGAAATGAATGAGCCAACCAGCTCTCTGGTTTTGTTGAGAATGCTATCAAGCATGTACGGAGTTTTCCCCTTAATCATTGCATTGATCATAATCATGGAGTTGCCCTCCACAATTACTTTGAACCCTTTTATCATAGTGAGGTTAAGGCCTTCCACCAAGGCAATGGCCTCTGCCTCGTTTTTAGTCGTACTTGGAATAAAAAAGGATCGACCCCAAAGGAAGATCTTGTTATGATCCTAGGGAGAATGCATCCTTGATTCTCCATCGAAGTTCATCTACATTTAGTCCTAGGTTGGGGTAATATACTTAGTCGTTTTCCTCTTTCCAAAGGAATTACTCAACCCATTAACAAGGAGAAAACATAAGGACTTTTACTGTTATGTTTTACCGCTCTTTTCCTCATAAGCAGTAATATGAATAGAAGTTTGCTCTTGAAAATAATGTGAGGAAATTTTCGCTAAAGGAAGATTTTGTTATTGAAAGATACTAGTCTTCTCCTTACAATTGCATATAATATTTTACATTTTTTCTTTTCCCTCCATCATGATTCATGTATTTCCATGTACAATGTGCTTAACATCCTTATTTCTTAAATTTTGGAAATGTGTAATATCCCAAATCGGAATATTATACGTTAATTTGGATTTCTCGGAATTCCTTTTTAAAGTTCAAAATAATAATATTCAATGGATATAGAATTATTTTCTTATTAACAAGATACTAGTTTTATTTAACAAATAATGTTGTATAATGATCAAATGTGCAATGTGGAATTTTGGTTATAAATATTCTAATAGAGAACTCTCAAAGGGTTTCATCCTTGAGGGGTTGATATCAAGGGGTTTTGTCCTTGTATCTAATAAATGAGGGGTTTCGTCCTCAATTATAAAAGAAGATGCTGCTGCCTAAACTTCAGATAAGGGAATGAATGTCAAATCTGAATATCTCCCTTTTTCTTCACCAAGTTCTTTTTATAAGTACCCTTCATAGCTTTGCATCAAATGATGTGTCTCCTTTCCAAAGTGATGTGTCTTTTCATCAAATGGGATGACTTGCATTAATATAACTTCTATTCCTTGCATTAAATGTGGTGCGCCTTCCCATATGGACAATTTATTTAATTTAGTTGCTCCTGTAGCTAATTTAATTGCTGCTGGTTTAGGTGATTCCATTGGTGATTTATTTACATTAATGCAGTTCATGTTTATGGTCTCTTTTGTATTTGGGGATATTACAAAATGTCAAAACACCTCCTTGATATTTCTTAATAATATTGGACAGAGGCCTTTTTACTCCATCTTGATGATACAATTGGTCACCGCGTGTGTTATATTGTGTATGTTTTGGGGTGTAACATTTTCGTGGAATTTAACTTGATGGAATGTCCATGTAGTGGGATTGAATTACAGTATGTGAAATCATATAGGATTAATATCTATCTTTCACACAAAGTGTTTGACCTTTTCTGTGGAATCAACCTCTATTGCATCTGGTTTAGACCATTGGTGCCTTATCTGCTTAAAAGTGACGGGTGAGTGGCATATTGATGATGACTATGGCACTGCAGATTCTGTGAGATTTTTGGTTGTCATAAAGCATGTCCATAAGAGCATTCCTGCCTGCCCAAGAATATTAGAGGTGCTTGTTTGCATTGCGGGTCCCCTTGCCTTGTGATTATTGACCAATGTATGAGTTAATGGTCATAGAGAAATGACTACTTATGGAAAATAGTCATCATGGTGAGGACTTGAGTATAAATAATATTCCCTCATATGAAAAATCCACAAAATTAAAATATCTAAATAATACTACACTGTGGAAGCTCTCACTACTTACAATATCAGATCTAGTTGATATTTTACGCAGAATTCTTTAGTATATATGTTTTCATTTATAAAAGCTCATCTTAACACACAAAATATGCACATTAATAAATGTTGAAATAAGCCTTCCCTGGGTTAATGATAGTTATTTTCAGTTGTTTTGTTGGTGGTTAGAACTTTGCATAGTAACTATTAACACAGACAAAGGCATAATTTTTGAAGGATTTTATTTAAACAAGTTATTCTTACATTTAACATTATTGAAATTAAGATATATTTCGTTTTGATTCCATAATATCAAGACCACATGTAACTTGTATCCTATAAACTGTGGATTGTAAAAGAAAGCTTTAGAGGTTGATGATGTATCCAATAAATTTTGAATTGTAATGATTTGCAGAGACGAAGGCATAATTTTGAAGGATTTAGATTCGAAATGGGAACCTAGTGACCGGAGTGGAAAATGGGTAAAGCTGAAACCAGATTATACAAATGCTGGATCTGATCTTGATGTTCTCATCATAGGTCTTCCCCTCTTCCATATAACTGTCATTTATTTTATTTTTAATATTTTTGCTAGAAATAGCAGCAGTTAGTTTTTATGATCATCATTTGCTTTTCTCTAGAACAATATTTGCTTAACTGTGCACAAACATATTCTTAAAATTGAGCAGTTTTTTAAACAGGCGGTTATTATGGATCTGGACGACATGGAGGAGAGGTGCCGTTGTTGGAGGATATATTAATTTTATTACATAGATTTCCATTCCAAATTGGAACTTAAAAAAGCTTCGTTGGTGTTTGTAATGATGTTTGGAAGTTTGAAACCTTTCAGGTAGCACAATTTTTACTTGGTCTTGCACATAATTCAACGCATGTGGGCTACCCGACAAGGTTCTTATCATGGCTGTAATTTTAATTGAGAATTTCTTTACCTTCTTTCCATTTGTCTTGAAAAGATAAAGCATGAATGGGTCAGTTGAATGTTGATGCGCCTCAGTAGTTATCTTTTGGTGAAATTATAAACAACTCAATATTCTTTTAAAACCTTTGAAAGTGACCTTTTGGTACTTAAAATTTGTCTTGCTATCTTCCAGCCAATATTGTTCGTTCCTCTTTTTGATAAAAAATTCTGAAGTTATCATCTAGTGCAAATGGACCAGTCTGTCTATTTAATCTGCCTTATTCATCCAAAGTTGTATATTCTGCTTTAATGTGATACCATCTAAAAATGACAATCAGTTTAAAGATTGGTGTGACTGCTCTTGCAGATTTATCTCATTTTGTAGAGTTGGATCGGGCCTTTCTGACGAAGAATGCAGTGTTCTTGTCAGCAAACTGAAACCATATTTCAGGTCGGTTCATTCTTCTATTTATTATATCTTTTCTAAAATTCTGAGTTAAAATAGCTCTTAATCAGATGAAAATCACATTGATTCTATGTCGGTTGAACTATACTTAGCTACTGTGATTGTTTAATAGTTTATTTACTCTATCGTTTTTTGGAACGTATTTAAGGAAAAACACGTATATGTTATAGTTTTGAAGGACTTATTGAGTTTCTTCAACAACAATTGTGTTGTGTTCTGGGTGTTATCGTTTGATATCATATTTTTGGGAAATGAAGATGTGAAGTTTTGTTGGAATGTATTTAAGGAAAAGCACAGATGTCCAGTTTGATATCGTTATATTTTTAAAGATGAGGCAAATAGATGGTGGGTTACCTTCAATGTTGAATTAAAACAAAATCTAACTTGGAAGAAACTTGAGAATATTTTCTTAGAAAGATCGTTTAAAAGAGTTTCAAATGTAGAATGGCTAGAACGAGAAGTTGGATCCATAAAAGCCAAATTGAAAGAATGAGATGATGAGATCCTATGACTGAAGGATCGACATACACATTAAATTTTTTAAAGAAAAAACGTGAAACTTATGAGGCAATTGGAAGATTTTGATAAAATATTATCCAACCAAGTCGAGGAAATTAGTTTCTTGAAGAATCATAACAAGATTACTCACAAAAGTCAAAAATTTGAAGGAGGATCAAAAAGTGCAGTTCATCAATTAAAAATGCCTACAATTGCAATCACATTTGCAAACTAGCTTGTTGCTACAGATGAAGTGGTCATCACCTAACTATATTGTCATCCTAATCATGAAAATCAACATTGTTGGCAATCAATTTTTTAACATCCGCATGCAGATGAAAGATGACAAAGTTTTTATTCTTTCAAAAAAAAAGCCTATATTCAAAATCAGGAAAGACATACATGGATTCAAGACTAGCAATGTCTATCAAAATTTGAGTTCAAACATGACACCTTGCAAGATTGATTTGGGACAGATTAATCCTGATTCATTGAAGCGATATTTCAGTATTTACCAGATTCATATCTTCATGTGCTTCAAAGAAGAAGAAGCTTTTTGTGATAAAAACACTGAAGATATAGATTAATGATGAAAATTATTATCATAGTTTGATGGTTTTAGTGACCTTTTGAGGGTAAAGCCTTTGGAGAAGAAGGTACTCGTGATGAACCTAGTTCCTTTCCTAATAGCTTATCTTTTATTATAGCCTTATATCTAACAGACACTGTTAAATAACCTCATATAGAATTGTTTATTAAAATGTAGGGTGGATTGTTCACCTCTCTTAGATTATACCCCTCAAATATTATGATTATCCGTCTACAATTGGTGTAGATTGTGTGTCAATCAACTTTTTCTATAATATGTCATATTGAATACTTTATGGATTTTACATAATAGATCTCTTGGTCTATTACAAGTGGTATCAGGTCCTAGGATGACTCTTGGCACTTATCCCAAACTTGTTTGAATTCTGGGTTGTGAGCTGATTTTGTTTTGAATTTCAGATTCTAGGTTGTGGCCAATTTAAAAAGAAGGTCATCTCTAAAATAGAATAAAAGAAAATGAATTTAATACAAAAGTAAAAATAAATCAGCTTCCTTGTTGAGAGACCATGCAGCCACAGGTAGGGGAGCCACAAAGTCGAAATGCTGAGCTGGTTGTCCTCAGGGCAGCCGGCTCTCTTCTTTTTGCTGTGCTTTATTTAACTGACACAAAAAAGCCTGACACATGCTCTGGTAAGTGTAACAATTATACGAACACTCAACTCCTACTACACCAGTCTGTTACTTAGGCTTGAAGAACTAGGCACTCACACGGTATGCAACAAGAAACACTGAGACCCCCGTTGTGAGAATCGAGCATAAAGACACACCTTTACAACATCTTACACTATGCAACAAAGGTAAAAGATATCAAGCATATAGACAAAAAGTAATACAAGAACATTCACAACACATACACAATCCATCCTACCATTCATGTATTCACATGTTTATCAAAATAGTGCACAATGTACATGGATTACAAAGCATACATTGATCATCTAACAATAATCTTTACAACATAACATGCTGGAAACCCTAGACCGATGCTTGTCCACAAGCACTTATGAATCAACTCCTTCAAAGCTTCCAACATGCAATGTATCTAGATTTTTTGCTTGTTCAAATGGGTACCGAAGGCCTCTATTTATACTTTTCCTGTACCTTTGCCACTTGTCTCTTTTCACCAACCATCATGCCAACTGTCTACGCATCTTGGGAACATTTTGTTCTAAATTCCTTCCATGTGTACACTAAGTGGCATATTCTTTTGGCCGCATGGAATAGGCTTTATGCAACTTGGATCCAACCTAGATTGATCCCATACCATCCACATCCTTCCTTTCTAGTTGTGTTCCACTTGTCAACATATCCTTTATTACATATCCTTCATCAAGTGAGCTTCCTTTCATTTGATCTTTGCATCTATGATTCCACACATTGCGGATGATATATCTTGCACTAGATCCTTCTTTATGCACACGTGACCTTGTGAAGATTTATACTTATGCATGTCTCCAAAACTCTTCAACGCATCTCATTCACACATCGAGTCTTGAGAAAACCTGTACAATTGCCTTAAGTAAAATTGTGGGGTCAACAATCCCCCACACTGCACTTCTTGGCTGTCCTCAGACAAGTTATTATTGGATTCCTGTGATGGATCGCTCTCTCGTGCAAGCAACAATTTAGGCACTTGTTTTTGTAATTCTTTCAAAATCTGATCCCAATTACTAGTTGTTAAATTGATCTTAGGCACTAGCTCTTGCATTGCATCCCACAAATCTATCAACATATTTGCATTATCTTGGCTACCTTTGTATGTGACAATGATGGTGTTTGTCGAATTCCTGTACCTTTGGTAGTCTATTTGTATAGTAGGTTCTTCTACGAAAACTTTCTCTTGAAGCCTTGTGAACATCCAAACTTTTATGTTTTTCATCTCTGTCTTCAATGGTTGTGTGTCTTTGAACTTCTTCGGACTCTCTATCGGAGTTGTTACTTCTTGATTGTGCTTCCTGAAGTTTGTATGCTTGGTAGTTTTTTCCTTTAGCCTTTATTGTACAAACTCATCCGCATAATTGAATTGGTTAAAATTGCCTCCTTCAAGCGAAGCTCATTTATGGCCATCGTCATTGTTTCAACAACATCGTCAAACTCAATTTTGACCTCTTTAATCCTTTCCAAATGGAGTCTTTCTTGCTTAGCAAGTTGTCATAGTGTCGGCATTGCACACAAGAAGTATTCCATTGCAAGTTGTAACTTCTTCAGGGGTGATTTCCACATCACATCAACCTCCCCATAGACTTGTAGGCTCTACGCTTCCACCATCATGACCAACTTCTTGACTTCATCTTTGTAGTTCTCTAGATCCTCTTGATCCTTTGTTATCTCTTCTTTCAAATCATCTATGCTTTGATTGCTGATCAAATCCATTTTGATTATCTCTAGGCATATGTTTGCCAATGCTCAACTTGCCACTTCGGTTGTCATGCTTCTAGGATCAACCACCTTACTTTCCCCATCCTTCTTGTCATCGAGCTCGTCCTCTTCTCCCTTCACCTTCACAAATGTTTTCATGGGGAGTTCAAACTCTTAGCAAGTTATCCAAACTAGCTTCTAGTTTATTCAAAGCTCTTGCTGATACTTTTTTGCATTGGATCATACCCCATGACAATCTTGGTGACCCGATTTCCATCCCGAGACTCACTTCCCACATGAATTGCTCTCTATCAATTTCCATCACATCGTTTGCTTCCTGTGCCTCCTACGCAATATCCTTTGCATTTTGCATTTCCTCATGCACATCCATACTAACTTCAACAATTGGCTCATCTGTCTATGAGACCTTGTCTTGCACCTTATCTACATGTGCATCAACCGCATCCATTTCTTTTATTTTCTTTTTTGTTCATCGAGCTTGCTGTCTTCGCTCAGTGCCAACCCCTCCAATATGTTGTGTTTCTGCGTCCCTATGCGACGTCTCCTCCATGTGTACTTTTTTTGGTGCTTCCACTACTATAGTTCCTCCTTTCTCCCGTTTCTTTTTGCATCTCTGTTTTTCTAGTCATCTACACAACATCCATCTCCTGAGGGTTTGACCAACTCTTGGCAATCTTTTGTGCGGAGTGGTTGGGTTAACTAGAACAGTCAGACTAAGAGCCTGGGTGCTTCCACAAGTTGGTACTTGTCACGGTTGACTAACTCCTCCTGTGCTTCCTTGCATTGTTTGTGGAAAAAAAATAGTTTCCCTCAACATTTTTTGATTCAAGGCTTCCATCTTGCTTCTCTATGAATTAGAACTTGCGTATTAGTTTGCCTTTGTGTTGGACTTTGGGTAGCACTTGGTCCCAATGGTTGAAACAGGATCCTCTTATTTATAGAAATCCAACTTTGGGTCATCTTTTGTCATCTTATCTTTCCTCTTTCATTGAATCCCTTGATCTTAATTGAGTCTTTTCTTCCTTTCCTCCTCCAACTGTCGCTATGCAACACCTTTATTAATCACCACTAATCTTTTCACCGATTTATTTTGTACTTGCTTGTTGGGTCTTAGCCCTGACTTCTTGGGCCTCAATACGTATGTGATGTTGTAATTGTTGACATAACATATGATACTAGGTACATATTAATATGGGTTTGTTGTGACTCTAATTAGAGCTAACATTGCATAAATGTTACCTTTTAGGGTTCATTTTTTATTATATTCTGCAATTTTCTCTACTCTATACCTCTACTCCCTTTGTTACAATATCTCTTTATCTCTATTTTACCTTATAAAAATCTCAAGTAATCTCTATTCACTAAGAGCACTCTTTATCTCTATAATTTCTTCGTTATCTCATACCTTTTACAGTATTGCGGTATAAGTACTGACTTGATACATTTAAAACATCAATAAACATGTCTCTTTTTCATGTAGTGCTCATTACGTTGCCGCAAAGTGCTGTACTTTACCGCATTTCGTAGTAAGGTATAACTGTCAGTTTTGTTAACCTAGAGATGTATTTTGTTGTTGCAGTAAGGTTGGAATCTCAGCGGTGATCTTTCATATGTTTATTTTTTGCTGAAGAATCCTTCTAACATGTGCCTATTTTTTATAACTTTTTTTTTGTCCTCGAGACAACTCTGAAGAAGCCTGGTAGGAGAAATCCAATATAACTCGTTCATCGTAGTATTCAAAACCGATCAAAACATTGTTACTGGAGGTAGCACGATCAACAACTAGAAACTTAGATGCCTGATATACGATACCAAAGTATCCTTGCTTGACTCAATTGTTTGGAATTCTAGGATAGTGCCATCTCTTTTATTCAGAAACGCCTTCTTCGCGGTACTTACCACTCTTTAAGTAGATGGTTCTTGAACGTTTTTTCCATGGTTCTAGAGAAGGTTTCCTAGCTCAGTAGCATGGCCTTGGTTTTCAGAATTTTGTGCTCCAATGTAGTATTTTCTGTGGTCGCTTTTAGAATATCCCCTGGGGGTGTTGTGGCTTCCAAGGTTTTCCAATATGCTTCATGTTTTGAAATCTTACCATCTGGTTCAATAATGATCCATAATCTTCCATTTCTTCAATGATGAAGATTCTTTGTGCTTGTTTCTCCATATATTCTTCCTTCGGATCAATTCATTTCTTTTGTTCTTGTGTAGGATTTTTGCTAGAGTCATAACTAGTGGATGCCACACTGAGTTGTCTCTCTAGATCCTTCAACTCCTCCCCTCTATCTCGAGTCCAAATAGGCCAGCTAATAGAGTATGTAAAGAATGTTGCAACATCCCCCATTGCTTTTCATAGCTTATCAATGCTTACCTTATATTCCTCCCTCCTAGTTTGGTTCTCTTTAAGGAGTGGTCTTGGCAGCTCTGCCTCATAGATTGTGATGGCTTTCGTTCTTATGACCGTCTTATCTACTGTGGCTCCAACATGACTTGTAAAACTCTCTATTGTTTCCTCCATTTGTTGCTCAACCATAAATGTGCTATCTGGATCATACTGTGGCCTTGTGGTGATCAACGTTTTGAGGGGCTCCTTGATTCCTTCCTCCAAGTTCACACATCTGGCTGTCCCATCTACCCTGGCATTTTTTATTATAGTTTCTCCAATATTTTCCTCCTCTATTGTTGTCAACCTCTACAGTGATACCATAATCTGTCCTCCTAGTATGTGCTTTAGCAGACTAGGTTGTACCATTAAGCTAGAAGTCAATTGGCTAATGCTTGGCCACCTTTGCTTTGATCCTTCTAAGAGAATCTCTTGGTGTTGTTGAAGGGATGGCTTCCATCATCCACAATGCCCTAGGTATTTGTCCCTCCATCGTTGCTCCTATCTCAGCTGAGCTTTCTAACATGATCTCTTCAATTGCTACTCGGCTAGCTATCCCAACTTCTCCTTTGTCTTGCTCTTTTGCTCGTCTTTCTTCTTTTCTTGCCTCTTCCTCCTATTTTTCTTCTCTTTTTTTTCCCGATTCTCCTTTTCTTCCTTTTCCCTCTTTTGTTTTTCTTTTTTTCTTCTCCGTCTTTTTTACTTATATTCTTTCCTTTTCCTATTTATTTTTTATTTTTTCTTTTCTTCTTGTCTCTATTTATTCTTTGCATCCTTTTTTCTCCTCTTCCTTTGTCTTTTCTCTTTATAGTTTTTCTGTCTATGCTTTTTTTGTTCAGCTTTTTCTTTTTCTGAAATTTGTTGGTCTTGTTTGGTTGCTAGCTCTGCTATTTCTTGTACTTTTATCCTTTCATCTTCTACTTCTCTTTTCAAAGTCTTTCCTCTGTTGGGTAGCTGCTTTGTCCGTTTCCTTCAACGTTTGAAGCTGCCTTTGTGTCTCCAAGGTCTATGCTACCAACTCGGTCTTTGTTTTGTCCGCATTTCTGTTTGTTAAAGTTTGTGGAACCTTCCTTATCCTCTGGACACATTGCTGTCTCTCTGATCACCTTTCTCAATGCAACTTCTTGATACTCCTCTGCTGCTGTCTTTGCCTCTTTGCGTTTCATTGGATTATCAATTATATCTTGCTGGAGTTTAGGTGGGAGTAACCCCATTATATCGTTTAATGTGTATAGGTTTTTTTTCCACATAATCCATTAATTCCTTTATTATCCTCTTCTTCCCTTCGCGATTTCCTCCTTTGTACATCCTTCCTACCCTCGGTAGTCCTCCTTTCTTTATGCATTCTTGCATCAATGTTGTAATGTCAGGGATCTCTTTTGTAGTATTTTCTTCCCCACTTCCTTGCTCCTCTCTATGTTCTTCCTTTGAGGACTTTGATGGTGAGTAAGAATCTAATGTTTCCTTCTCCTCTTCTTTCTACAGTTTTGGTTTTCTTTCCTTCTGCTTATTCTTTCCTTTTCTTTCTTCATGGGGTGAAAGACTTCTTATGTCGTTTACTTCCACTCATCTGCAACAAAGTCTCCAATATCCGCTATGGATGAAGTGGTTGATACTTCTAGTTGATCTTGTGTCTGAATCTTTCTCCTTGTGGCCTTTGATGTGCCTTCCCTCTCCTCAATTTTTTTCTTTATCCTCAAGGAATAGGGTGGATTCGTTTTTTATACCGTCTCTTCTTTTGCAAGGACTTTTCCTGCGGTGGAGTCTTTCACAACAAACCTACTAATCTCTATGTTTTTGTAGCTTTGGCTCAGCGCCTGGGATTTATTTTTTTAACACGATTAAGTGCAGTGTTGGTACTGCTCGCAAAGGTTGTGTTGTCTCTTGGGTTTGTGGTGTCTCTTGGAGTTTACAACAATTGGGACTTCTGTGCTTGCAGATCCGGCTACCATGGGGGTTTCCGAGCCAGTAGATTCTTATGCCATGTCGGTCATGAATTGCGGTAACCTAGGATCTACAGGAAGTCCCCTAGTACCTATTATAACTACATCCACTTGTTCGTCAGAGACTTCATAGGGCAGGGGAGGGAGAGTGGTAATTTTATTTTCAAATGGCTTCTTGTGCCATGCCAATCATGAATTGCGTTAACTTAGGATCTACAGTTAGTCCCTTAGCATCTGTTATAATTGCTTCCACTTGTTCATCAGAGACTTCATAAGGCAGGGGAGGGAGAGGGGTGATTTTTTTCTACCATCTCTTCTGAAAGGACTTTTCTTGTAGTGGAGTCTTTCATAACAAACCTACTAGTCTTTTTGTGCTTTTGTAGCTTTTCCTCAATCCCTAGGATTTCTTTTTGTAACCATGATGATCATTGCGGTGTCAGTACTTCTTAAGAGGGTTGTGTTGTCTCTTGGAGTTTACAACAGTTGGGACTTTTGTGCTTGTAGATCTGACTACTACGGGGGTTTTTGAGCCAGAAGCTTCTTGTGCCATGCCACTCATGAATTGCGGTAACCTAAGATCTACATGAAGTCCCCTAGCACCTATTATAATTGCTTCCACTTGTCCGTTAGAGACTTCTTAGGGTAGGGGAGGGAGAGGTGTGATTTTATTCTCAAATGTCTCTATATATGTTGTCGACATCCACGATAAACCTAACTTTAGTATATTACTTTTGCACTATTCCTTAGACCTCCTAGCTACCATTCCTCTTATCATTTTATCCCAAACCAAAATATTTGATAGGTCTATCTTTGCTTGATGGTGTGCCTCTTAGGTGATTTTTAACTTGTTCTTCCATGGTTCTTTTAGGGTCTCATTGTACTAGCCTAAGATGCCCTGGCAAGGTGTTTGTAAAATACATAGCAAGTACCATAATTAGAGAACCATACTTGAACATGTGATTTTCTGTTTTGATTTTTCTGATATTCTCCTCGTATTGCTGACAAAGCATGATACAAAGATCATATTGCATACCACTTGTTGCCATATCCCATTTGATTTGCATGCTCTTGGTCCTTCTCGAATCTTCACAGTTAGTGTAGTAGACTTTCCATGATATCGACTTTGTTGCATATCGAGTTTTGGGGATTCAGGTACTGTGAATTGTGAGAGCCCTTTGGTTGGAATGTGTTCCTGTGAGTGCTGTGACTGATTTGGTACTTCTTGATTTCTCACTATCATACTTACGAAAGTTGTGTCCTTGGTTAAGCAACACTATCACTGTTTGGATTACAACCGAGGTGATGCAGTAGGGTCTATCTAGATATAGGACATCGTCATGCTTTTGGCTCAACAACACCTTTATCGTGCTCCCCACAATTCCCAAGAATGGATATCAACTCCACACATCTAACCTCATTCGCTCAATGATCTTATACTCGTCCTTGTATTCCATTACCTGAATCTGAGGGTTTGGTTGCATCAAAGCTAAGCAATTTTTCTCCATGTGGTAGTGATCTATTTGTCCTGGTTCCGAATACATGTTCTTTTGAGTGCTTTGGTAGTGGGATACTACAGCAGGAATAGTGAAGAAGGCACCTTGCAGATCTCACTGGTTGCTGAATGCCTTCTATATTTTGGCCTCTTAATCTGTTCAACTCTGAAAATTATAGGAATCTCCATTGTTCTTTTGTGTTTATGTTTTCTCTTCTTTACTGATGGTTTTCTCTAAGTGTTCTTGGCACCAAAAATTTGGTATATTTTTGTTACTTTGCAAGCTTTGGTGGTTTTACTGGAGGGTAAACTTCTATTTATATCTTTCCTTATTTGGTTGTTAGATACACTGGGCAAACAACTCTTTTTACCGGCATTAATTACTTATCTTTTTCACCTAACTACTTTCATGTTGTCTATTCTTGTTCTTTTTAGTTCCTACTAAATTCTTTACTTCTTGTTCTTTGCATCCTTATCTTGTTATCATTCCTTACTGATTGTTTTTTTCAATAAGTTTTTATTTTTATTGTCAGTGACCTATTTCTTCATTGCTTAGTTTTCCATCTCCGATCCAACTAATCTGCAAGTTGCCTTGTATGGAAAATAAATGTTTCTTAACTTTTATTTAGGGGAATTGTCGTTTTCCAGTTTGTAGTTCTCCTCGCTAAGTCATTGTTTACCGGTTTTTCAACATTAGCAGTGAGTCCTTTTATTTTTATTTGTCATAGGTTTTTTTCTTGGAGTTCTTTTTATCATTTTTCCAATTTTTTTTCTGTTCCACTTTAGTGCTTCATCTCTTAACATACCTGCAAAGTCAAAGAGCATAATTTTCTCAATGGTGATGTTATGACTCTAGTATGAATCCATTAACAAACAAGTGCTCTAGTGCATCTTTGGTATGCTTGCTAAAAAGAGGTAAGTACATTCTATTTTTTGGCCATCCTCAAAGTAGTTAATTTAGTACTAGCATTGCCACTATATCAATTTTTAGTACTACTCTAACTCAAAGTCACACCCAAATTTCTTTGTTTGGGGTTTTTCTCGTCTTACCATAGGTCTTTGCCTTCCTTTATCTCTCCTTACTCATTGAAAATACTTCTTCCGCAAGACATCTACTTGGTTTGCTAAGAACTCTCTCCATCTCTCTATTTCTTTGCTAAATGCATTGAAACTATTTTCTACCTCTTCTATTAGATGTATTTCTTCCCTTATATAAAATGGGTTCTCGTGTCTGATGTAGTGTCACGGGGGATGGCATTTGGTTCTAGGAGTTTATCTCCTCGTGTGGTCTATTGTGGTTGAGGTTTTGAAACGAGGCATCGTTTCCTATCTCCTCTTCTCTATCTTCTACCTCTACATTGTCTTCCTCTCCATTACTTTGGTTAACTGATCTCTCTTCTTTGAATTAACTTCTTCACTATCTTTTCCTTCTAATTCTACATTATCTTCCACACTATTTTATATTCCTTCTATTCTTTCTTGGCTTGTCACCGCATTTATATTTTCTATTATTTCTACTTCTACATTTTTGCCTTCCACTGTTTCTTTCTCATTTGTTTTTATAGACCTCCATTCCTCTACTATGATGGCATCCTCCATCCTTTTGTATTTTCTTCTGGTGTTTCTATGTTTTGTTTTTCTTCTATTCTACTTACTATGATGGCACTTCTGGCCACGTCTTCTTTGCCTATGCCTCGTCCACTCAGGCAGATACTTGTCTTCGCTGACTAGGCTTCCGCTCCCAGGGTTTTGAATAGATTTGGTGTTCCCACGAGTGCGGCTAGATCCTATATGCCTTTCCACATGTCATCCATCACCTTCTACAGTGTGAAGTATAGGATTTCTTCTAATCTACTCCTTTCCCTCATCTCTCAATATTCTTTGGATTTTCAACAATAGGAGCTTTGCTAGTGCGGCTATTTGTTTGCTCTCTCCCCTTATTCTTTTGCAACATTCTCTTTGTTTTTTTTTTTTTTTTTGCTGTATCCCTCTCCTAGATATTATTTGAGCCTTCTCTTCTTCCATTTGTTTCCGTATCTCTTCATTTTTCATTTCGTTCTCCCTTAACTCCTTACTTAGCTTTTAACTCTCTCAATCACCTTAACTGATAGTTTTTTATTTGTCTCTCTTAATCACCTTAACTAATCTCCTCCTAATTCTGTCTTTTCTATTTTGTTTTTATGCTCGTTATATCTTATTTAACCCTCCCCAACCATTAGACCAAATCTTCTAACGAGTCACATCATTTCAAGATCCCCCTCTTCCTGCATACCATTCCTTAAATGCTTGGGCCCGTAAAGGACCTGTCTACCGCTCTTGACCAACCCCTTGTTTACAAATAGTTTGTAGACATGAAACGGTACTCTTCTCAAGAACCCACCTCACAATTTGTCAAAGAATTCAGCCTTTTTCACATCAAAACTTGTGCAAACTTGGATTATTACCTAGATAATAAAAAATGAGTCAAGAATGGTCTCAAACCAATATTCGATCACCTAAGTCCAAGGCTCGTCAATGTTTGCAAGGGTGTATAGTTTTTTTACTGTCCGCTTAATATGTTTGTTGATCCACAGTCAATAACTTTTAGAATCTTTTGCTTGTTGTAGTATCCAAGACCACAATAGTTCCGCAAATG
Organism: Torreya grandis; assembly: GCA_037957365.1. Taxonomy (NCBI): domain Eukaryota; kingdom Viridiplantae; phylum Streptophyta; class Pinopsida; order Cupressales; family Taxaceae; genus Torreya; species Torreya grandis. The sequence continues at coordinate 767,573 of JARHVA010004315.1, read as the reverse complement.
TAACCCAAAATTCTATCTTGTTATCGAAAGAAATCAACTTTTATTTCTGGGAGTGATTCGCATGTCCTCTTTGCTTTTGAGTGGAATTTTTTTCAAGTATTTTGTCCCACCACCCTTCTATTTTTGTTAATGTGGGATTCCAAAATAGTAGTGGATACTTCCCTTTGGACATTAGTTAACCAAAATTTGGGCTGCACCACCAAATGTTGACGTAAAATTTGATACTATGTACACATTAATATGCATTCATTGCGACTTTGGTTAGAGCTAAAATTGCACAGAGGTTAGTATTTGGGGTTCATTCATTATTAAGACATGCATTTATAAATTTTATAGTAGGTGTATTCTTATCCACACATTCACATACACGTACACAAGTATTTCTACATTTTCTTTGTGTGTGTGTATATATATATATATATATATATATATATATATATATATATATATATAGGACATGTCTTTATATCCAAGTATAGATATGTAAGTTTGAAACTTCTGTTACATTCCACAATTTTCTTTATACTTCGCTCCCTTTGTTACAATATCTCTTTATCTCTGTTCCATCTTATAACATCTCAAATAATCTCTATTCACTAAGATCGCTCTTATCTCTATAATTTCTCCGTTATCTCATACCTTTTACAATATTGCTACATAAATACCGATTTGATACCTTTACAACATCAATAGACATGTTTTGTAGGGCATGGCTCTTCTTCATGTAGTGCTCCTTACATTGCTGTGAAGTGTTGTTCCTTATTGTGTTTCCCGAGAAGGAGAATCCTTTAATTTGTCAACCTAGAGATGTATTTTGTTGTTGTGGTAAGGTTGGAATCTCTGTGGTGATTGTTCATATGTTAATCTTCTGCTGAAGAATCCTGCCAACAATAATCATGCTCCCCACTTTTGAAAATAATGGTTGCTTGATCTACGGACTTCCACTGTCAGAATCTTCATCCTTAGACCAAATTGGTGGCCCTAATCTCTTATACTTCACTCGCAACCTGTATGTTGGTACATCAATCATTGAAATCATGTTGCGATCTATTGCCGGCCTTGGCAAATCCTTTACTCAAATTAGTGCATTTTCCAAATAAAATGCACTGGTCACATATGGAATTGGCCCACTTGACCAACTCTTCTCCTCCAACCATATCTTTTCCTCCTCGAATGTGGCCAACGTGCATTGTGCCATTACAATAGATTGAATAAAAGCCTCTTACTGTTTCAACATCTCTGGTGGTATCTTGTATTCTTTGTTGAATGCTTCTTGCACACACTCGTACCACCCTAACATTCTCTTCCTATACTTCTCATTCATCTGATTTTTGCAAGTATACCCCGCATATTTTTATGCGTGAGAACTGTCCCCAACTATTGGAGTGAAACCAAATGCCCTTCTGGTAATCTAAACTTCTCAATCATCAATAGAGCCCTGATGCAGCCCCACCAAAATTATTCACCTATCATGTGCACATTATTGCATGCCATCACCACTTCCTCGACAATATACTTGGCATAATTTAACTTTACCCCAAATTGCACAACTTGGTATGCCAAATAATCTTTTTTTGTGACAACTGACCTTTGCTTTGGAGTGAGCATTTTGGAACTGATTAGTTGTGCAACAACTGTCATGGCTGGTGTTGGAAAGTGATCTACCTTGATTGTTGAGCCGATCACTAGTATTACCGTGGCCTTCGTTGTAGTGTTGATCTTAGTCATATTTTTAAATACCTTACAAATGTCTATACCCTTATTTCCTAGAGTCGTTATCCTACAATTCCATAGATGTGATATCTTTATTCGACACCTTACAATATACAATCTCGCCTCTTGGGTGTGCGAAAATAGAAATTTATCAATTCTTGCAGCGTTTTGAAGAATGTAACTCAAAACAACTCGAGCATTCGTGTTTGTATCAACTGTTCTTTTACTTTCGTCAATTCCTTGCTTTTTCTTGTCCTGGCTTGCAACTCAACTTGGATCAACTATTGACACTTTGTTTTGTGTTGGTTGAAATCTTCAATAATGAAAGATCCTAAACAACTTAAACAACTCCTTAGGGTTTCCCCAACCTACACCATCTCCAGGAACGCCATCAGTGGTACCATGAATGGTGGTTGGTTCTTCGTCTTCCTTCTCTTTCCTAGTGGTCATATTTTTGGTAGTTGCATTCTTACTTGTGTCTCCTCTTCGTCTTTTGAGTTTTTTTCTATTAAAGGAGCCCCACTCCTAATGTCCACAATTGCTAACCATTTCCTTACTGACATCGCAGGTCTGCACGGCTCCTTGGGTCCTTGTGGAATACCCTACTCTTGTAGAAAAATCCTCGACCGAGAAAATCCTTCTCTCCTATAATCTACTAGCCTCTATCTTCTCCTCATGGCTCTCCTTGGTCATGTAACTTGCAACCCATAGTATCTCCCTCGACATCGTCATGCACCTCTCTAAAAATATTGATGCCCTTCACACTTTAACTACGATTTTCTATTCACTCACCTCTTTTTTTCTTCTACTTTGGCTCTTCTTGTATACAACTTGAAAATGATTGTTTTAAAATGCATTTTTGGTCCTTAATACCTCACATGCATTCAATTCCTCACCTACTGCCTCATCTGCTTGAGTGTGTTCCTACTCTATTTTGTGATGTCATAATTTTTTTCGTTTTCTTCCTTATGCGTTCTTGGGTCATGCATACCATTCGTCCCTTCTTGTGCACCACACCCTATGCATCACAGCTTCCAAATCCTAATATGTTCTTGTAATGTTCCCTTCTAGCTAGACATTGTACTTTTGGCATGATTATCCTGTCAGTGGGCTCGTAGGCTAATACGACATGGTTAGAGGGTCTTCTCCGCAGTTACCCAAATGGCAGTTGGTTTCTTTGGGGAAGTTACGACATATTCTGGAGATTTTCTAATGATTTATTAGAATGTTTCTATTTTTAGAAACCTCATGTTACAAAATGATGTTATATTTGTACTTTATGTTATAATTCATTATTTTATATTAAAGTGCAAATATAATATATTAAAAGGGAAAAATAATAATAAAATATTATGATGTTTCTAAAAGCTTCCCAAATGATGGAAAGAAAAAAAAATAATAAAGGGAGGTGTGGGTTGCCATTATGGATCATCCCGATTTGATGTTGTCTTTATTGTGGTATGCTTGTGGAGCCTAGAGTTTTTTTGCAGTGAATCAATTTGTCTTTGGGAACGATAACTCCCATTGATAGCATAACCAAGGGAGTGAAATATCTCTTGAAGGGTTACATTTTGGAGGTGATATTTCAGTCATCTCAATTGGAGCAAAATTTGTGGCCATTGGCCAATTTTGGAGAAATTGATTTGGTGAATTTGTGGAGGTTGCATAGCTATCTTTTGATGTTGGTTTCTATATAGCTTGGCATCGATTTTCTTTGGTTAAGAGAGCAGATTGCATTGTAGAGAAATTTGATATAAAAATCAGATATTTGCAGTCAAGGACACCATTAGGAGGGACGTTTTTGCTTGTGGGGGTTCCAATTTGCATCGATTCTTTGCTTGGCTTGGTGCACCCACTTCCTTGGAGCATGGAGATGATATTAGATGCTTGAGATAATGCATATTCATTGCATATTATTTTAAATTTGAGATTAGACCAGAACAGGGGCGGTTGGCTTGGAAAATTCGATTTGGCTTGGGAGATCAACCTTTCACTTGGAAGTTGCTTGCTCCTTCATCTATTCTCAAGGGCGCCTCAATCCAACCAAGTTTCATTGCATACAATTCATCCTTTAGTATAGTTTATATTTGCAGCTGTAGGTGTGCATCTTTCATACTAGCATACCATATAATTGTAATTCTTGTTTATGCCAAGAGTCTTGGCTAGTCTAGTGGAGCATTGTATCAAATCATCAATACAAATAAGAATCACAAGTTGCTGGTCATTTAGAGTTATCTTTTGAGCATTTGAATTGAGATAGTAGGTTGCATGCCAACTGTTCGACTAAATGTCCATTGGCTGTAGGTGATTACTTTGCTTTGTGAATTCATCTAATTGCATAGAAAAAAACAAAAAAAGAAGTCTTTCTTGCCATCTAGAACTTAGCATTGTCGTTCTTGCATTGTTCTGTAAACACTTGAAGCTTTAATCCATCGTCATTCAAACAAATCATCAAACTGTGACAAAAACCAGCAAGAAGCACTTTGCATACAAAGTGTTTGAAAAAATTACAAGGCAGCAAATTGAGACAATTAAGGGTAGATTGGGCAAGGATTGTTACAGTTCTTGCGCATCATCCTTCACACTTCATCCACCTTATGGATCTAATTTGTTGTTTAGACACAAAATATTTCATGCACAATTTTTTCACCCTCTTGAGCCTTCATGAGCCATTCTAATTTGCACACTTCACCATTATTATTCTCCAAACCGACTTTCCAATTTTCATTCTCCTTCCCTACATTTATCTTGTGCAAAGCCCTCTTTTCATGCGATCTACCTTCCATGACATCATACCATACCATCCTATCCAACTTTCATCAATTTGCTAGATAAAATTTACTATCTAAACTTCACCATTCTATTGTATGCTTTTTACCGCATCCTATATAATGGAATTTTATCTCCCTTATTATGCACATGGCCGGGAGAATCCCTCCCAAAGATAGTTAAAAGGTTTGGCATAAGAATCTTGAGATATTCCTTGCTCGATTTGCCCTTCTAGATTCACAGGATCATTTGTGCTTATTAACAAAAATAAAATAAAATGGTAAGGAAAATAAACTAAAAGGCATGAAATGTTTTTGTTGCAATTTTCTAGTGGCATCGAAGTTGCCTTATTTAGGGCTTCCTTTGCATGCATCATTTGAAGAATATTTTGAGCTTATTCTTCACAATATTTCTATGGAATGGTTCTCTAAGGTGCCATATTTGTGTCATTTTCTCTTGTGCGTTGATCAAGTTGACCTTGCTCGGTGGTTTGTTGCCAACTTAATTCAACCGTTTTCCCATTCTTGCTCACTAAAACTTCACTGTTGAAGTTTCTTTGTTACCTTCCTTTTTGGACCATATGTCCTTAGTCTTCATTATGCTCTTTGTATTCTTCTTAAGCTATACCTTATGTGTTTGTTCTTCATCTGTTGTGCACAAATCTTCCTTTGATTTGCATTACATTTTCTTTGCTACCCTGAACTTAGGGTTTGGTGCGCATGATCTCACCCTAGCTTTCTGTGCATTGTGCATCACTTTTTCCTTTTTGTGCGCACCACCCTTAACCTCAAGAACCTTATGAACTTGTAGTTATTTGGTTTCTTCCTTTACTTCACAAGGTTTATATACAAGCTATTTCAGTGTTTACGAGACCCATTGTAACAATTTTGGCCCCTTCCTTCGCTCATCCTTTATCTTGCGGCTTATTATCATTCAACTCTTCACAAAATATGTACTAGCACCATTCACCTTTGCACATTTTCTTCCTGTTATCTTGAAAGTATCTTGCACCCAATGTGTGCATACTTGGCTGGAGGCATCTGACACTTCTTATTCACTAGTTGAGCTCAAATCTTTGTTATTTTGTAAACTCCCCGTCTATTTTCTTTGTGTAGCAATATTGAAGAGATAACTCTCTCCCTCATCCGAGTTCACATCCTCCACATATGCTATTCATTGATCATTATCTAGGGGAATAACAAACCTGTGTTCCCATTTTCAAAGCTCATATAGCCATGTTTAAAACACATAGCAATTCAGTGGTCGTAGCACTATGATCTCCCTAACAAAGTAGGATAGTTATATTCTTCAATCATATCTATTACTTCAAAATCCATTGAGAAGCATACCCCAATTATCTCCAGATTTGCATTGCACAAGATCCCAATAGGTCTCGACTTTGTCTTGTTTTTTATAAAGAACATATTGCTCGAAGTATGTAGAGCTAGCTTCCCCATCTGCTTCCAAGCTTACTTCATTAATATGTCTACTTCAGATCCTATATCGATCAAAATGTTATTCATTTTCCAATCATTGATTTTGGCATCAATAGTTAATTCTTGGACATATAGTGCATTCCTTGTTTCACATACTCCCCATGGTCCATCTTGGATTGCCCCTTGGTCATTCCCCACATTTTATTGAAGCCATGATTTCAACAAAGGCACTACCCCTTCTGTTTTTAGTAACATAAGAAGCTTTGTGATTTCGCCTATCCCATTCTGATGAAGAACCTTGCACATGCCTTCCTTGGCTTTTCCCCTCATCTCACGTGCAATATTCAATTCTCCTTGTAGGATTCTTATCATCTCCTAGGATTTTTTCAAAATGTCTTTTGTACATGCACATTGGGGTACCTATTCTTCCCTTCATCTTGTTTGCGTTGCACACTCTCTTTCAAAGGTAGCGGGTTGACCATTTTTACACCTTTGCATACCACTCCTTGGCATAATGTTTACTTTGAGACTTCTGCCATTCCTATCATCTACTTGTTTTTATACTGAAGCTTTCTATTGACCAATGCAATTCATACTTGTAGCCTTTTGCATGTGCTCCTTTTGAAGGACCTTCAACTGCAAGTCCACTCAATATTTTGTCTTGTGATTTCGACAATATCCACAAATTGGGTACTTGGTACAATCTTTTTGGCAATGACCCTCTCTACACTTGAAACAAGTTACTTGTACCACCTCGTCGTCTATGCCACAAGCTTTCTCCACCTCGATTGAATCCTCCTACTTGATTAAACCCCCATTTTGATTATAATTTCCCCCTTGGTTTTGGGCATTTCCTCTACCTTGGTCTTGGTAAAAACCATTGCCTTTGTTTTTATTAAACCTTCCACCTTGAGTTTGAGTATCACCTCCTTGATTTTGGTAACCATGTTGATATTGTGGTTGTGGCGCAACATTAGCTTGGCACAACCACATATCCTTTGCGACTGCAAGATTTGTGATGTGCATACTCATGGCACAACCACATATCCTTGGTCTTATCCATCAATTTGCAATTCTTTGTGCCATGAGTATTCACATCACAAATCTTGCAGTCACAAGTGACATTGATTTGTTTTGTGCATTGCAACAACAAGCTATTGCACATTTCATGATCTCCCTTACGAACTTCATAAGATAATGTCACTACTTGCACCTTTTTCTTTGGGCAATTTCCTTGTTGGGACCATCTACTTCACATGTGTTACACCATACTGGTTTCGACACATCCCATGTAGAACATGTAGAAAAACTGCAATTGTTTGACCACTTTTGAATTTTGGGCTTCATGAAATGGGCTTATCCGTCTATCGGTTCTAAGCACGACATCTAATGCTTCCCACGCATTACTGAAATTCTTCATCGCCAATTGTCTTTTGAATGCTGGCAACAATCCATTGACAAATTGTTGCACATGTTGCAATGGGTGGATCTCATAGGAAAAGTTCAAAAGAAGTGTCTTAAAACGTGCATCATGTGTGCACACGCTCACTGGTAATTAGCTCGATCTCTTTCAATGCATAGATGATCTCTTGCTCAAACTTAGGAATGCGGAATTCCATAAAAAAGACATTCTTCAATTGTTCAAATTTGACCACTGTTTGATTTGGGTTGTAATTTATATACCATGTATTCGCATGATCTAAGAAGGTTGTTTCAAACTAGCCAACTTTAACTATGTGCGCCACACGATCTCACATTTTTAAATGTGACCCGCAACATCTTCAATTCCTCGAAATCCATGGAAATTCATTGAGATTTCTTATACGAATGTGGGATGAGCTACCACTTGTTTTGGTTGTTGTGGTTGTGTATCATTCATAGAGACAATACTTTCTCCTGATTCACTAGGAACCCATCTTGCGGCTGTAGTTGGCAATATGCTCCCTTGTGTGGCACCTCCCTGACTCATAGTTTTGGGGTTTGTTGATTGACTAATTCTCCCATCAACAAACCTTGTACATTGGCCCCTCCTATTGGTGCAATAGCGGTCATCTTCACTCTTTCTTGCACATGTTGCCCTTCTATGCACTTGTTACCTCATTCTGTCAGACTTTAAAACACAATTTGTTCCAACACAAAATACTTGTCTCTCGTCAATGCAGACCTTTTTGCCTCGAACACCACTGGATTAATTTCTTCATCTCAGTCCAAACGTGTGCAGGCTTCTGTGTCTAGTGAATTAGAACAAAGCCTCCTCCATTCTTTGTATTTATTGCAACCTCATCTTCTTGCGAGATAGAGTCATTATCTTCTAATGGATCGTCCTTAAATATGGAACTTTATGTGTGCATATCACCATACATAAAGGAGCATCTCTCTCCTTTATTCGAACCTGCCACACTTATTCTAGTGGCATGTCTTTGACTAGGTTATCCTGTCCTTGTAGGATCCTTGGTAATGATTACCTTATCTCTTCCTTTGTTATAGTTGCACATCCTCTCCTCCGTCTCATCAGTAGGTTCTATGTTCCTGGAAGTTCTCTCAACCAAACTTGCGCAACACTCACTATGTTCCTGGGTTTCACATTGTTGTCTCAGAAGAAGGATTGGAAATTTTTCTCTTTGCTCAAATTGGGGATATTATTAGCCATTAAAGATATTTTGGGCATGGTTTACATTGAGACAGAGATGCAAACTTGATTAATTCTGAAGTTGATTTGATGTTTGTTGGCATTTTGAAGGCCCTCCTCCCAAACAAAGGCGAAGTCTTTCTGGTTGCTGAAGTTTAAATTAAAAAGAGCGTCGTGGTGGTCGAAAGTGTTGGGAACGTTTGATGTGATCAGTCCTGTTGATCTTCCCATATCGGGGCATGAATGTCTGGGACTAGTATCCATTGCTTTGTTTAGTGAGCTGGAGACTCGTTTCATCAAATTGGTGGAGATTTTGGCAGATTTGAAGGACTTATTTAGAGCAGGAAGATGGATGGATGGAAATTTGTATGCTCTTTCTCATGTTGATCTGGCCCCCTTGGTTCAACCTATTCTCCCATCTCACCACCTGATAGAAAAGAAAGCATCCATTTTGGCAGTCAAGGTGGTGAAGAAATTGATAAGGTTTGTGGGGATTGATAAGGTAGTACCAGCTGTTGATTTGGATGCAGTCATTAGGGGAACCTCTTCTACATTACATGGTCATGGGGTGCCTACTTTGGCAAGAACTTTTGTGGATCCTGACTCAGAGATGGAGGTCGTACTTTGAGTCTTCTCTTGCATGGTTTGATCATGGTACGTTGATTTTTGTGTCTTTTGTCTTCTGCTAGTGTTTTGGTCTTTAGGTGAAGCTATTGCTAGTAAAACCCTTGGCTTATTTGATAGTTTCTATATAGCTTTATGTATGAAGTGTGTTTTGTATACAGCTATTTTGATGTGATTAGCCCTATGGCATGTACTTGGTGGCTGGTTTTTGTAATCCATTTTGGTCAGCTGGTATGGCTGGTTTTGTTGTGGTTTTGAATGGCCTCAGTGCCTGGTTGCTGAACTTTTCATTGTAATATTTTGATGATTTATATAAAGGGTGGGTGATCCTATAATCCCTGTTTATGGATTTTAAAAAAGAAAAGAAAAAGAAAAAAGAAGATACGATCCTCATCAGTCAATTATCCAGCACCCCCATTACTTGCAACGATTTTTTTTTTGGTTGTGATAATCTGACATCAATAATCATTGTGATAGAAGGTAGGCTTATAAGGCACATAGTTATGCAAAAGCTTTGGCAATTGGACAAGAGGTTAGAGGGTAAAAAGTGGAAACCGGTGATTTTTTGAAATTCATTGTTCTTGTCCCATATGAACAAATGATTAAAGGTGTATGTGTGCTTTGTGGGACCCGGTGCCTTTTGATTAATCTCCAATGTACATGAGTTAAAAGGTCATAGTGAAATGACTGCACATGGAAAATAGTCATTGCGATGATGACTTAAGTATTAAAAATACCCTAACATAGTAAAACATCCCACATAAATAAGATACCTAAATGACACTACACCATGGAAGCCCCATTAAATGGAACAAAAATGTTGGGTTTTGATATTCACATGTCGATAATATTTGTGAGACAAGGAACGATTACAAGGCACCATTCACATAAATGTTTTGGTAATTCTGAAAAAAGCTGGAGTGAAAAGCCCAAAGCGGTTGATTTTGTGAAATTTGTTGCCCATCTCCCATACTAACAAATATATGCTTTGTGGGTTTCCTTGCCTTGCGATTATTCTCTAATATACGTAATGAATTAAAAGGTCTTATATATATGACTACTAATGGAAAATGGTCATTGTGTTGATGAATTGAGTGAAAAAAATACCCCTATAGTGTAAAATCCCCCAAAAATAAATATCTATTGAATGCTACACTATGGAAGCCACCATAATTTACTGCAAAAATGGTGGGTGATGATAATCCCATGTTGAGAATAATTAGTGAAGGCCCCATAACTTGAAAAGGCTTCTAGGGCACTCAATCAAGGAACAACTTTGCGGATTGGGAAAGAGGCTAGAAGGCAAAAGACCCAAAGTGGTGGATTTTCTAAAAAATCACTTTTTCTCCCCTATACTAACAATGGCTGAGAGGTGTATCTGTGCTTTGTGGGTTCCCTTGCGTTGTGATTATTCTCTAATGTACATCATGGAAAATAGTCTTTGTGGTGATGACTTGAGTGTTAAAAATACTCCCACAGTGTGAAAAATACCACAAAAATAAAATATCTAAATAATACTACACCATAAAATCTCCCTTTTCTTACAACAAAAATGTTGGGATGTGATGATCTCATATTGATAATAATTGTTAGAAGAGGGCTTTAGGGAACACAATCACACAAAAGCTTTATCATTTGAGCAAGAGGCTGGAGCGTGAAAATGCCATGGCAGTGAATTTTATAAAAATCATTTTTCCTCATCTATACTAACAAATGCATAGAGGTGCATGCGTGCTTTATGGGCCAGCTTGCCTTGTTATCGTCCTCCAAAATATATAACTAAGGAAATGGTCTCAATTCCCAAGATAATCTCTAAAATTAGGAAATGGTTACCTTCATCATTTAAAGGAGGCAAGTCTTCATAGGGAATGATTTGTTTCCGAGGTCTTCTTAAGACAAGATACATGAAACACATTGTCGATTTTAGATCCCATTGCAAATTCTAGTACTTAATATAGTCCTTAAAACTTTAATTAAATATTTTCAGATCCAATTTCCTTGAGAGTAGATTGTTTATAAGGTTGGATACATAAGAATACCAAGTCACCAAACTCAAGAAGCTTTTCCACCCTGTGTCGATTAGCATGCTGCATCTGTGCTCTAGACAAGTTAACTCTCAAGTTTTGTAGAATGTTTTCATACCCCTATATATTATCATGGGTTTCCAATACTTAAGAGTTCCAAAATACTTTTTCTGTCAATGTAGGCGATTCATATCCATTCAAGGCCACAAAAGGAGTCATTCCTATTAACATATGGTAAGTGATGTTATGACATAACTCACTAAACTGCAACCATTTTGTCCAACCGTTTTTCTGCTCCATGACAAAGGTATTCTTTCACCCACTTCTTTACAATCTTTGTTTGTCTATCTGTTTGTGAGTTGTGGCTAGTGCTGGGGTGAGCTTGGTACCGGCAAGCCTAATTAATTCTTGCCAAAATGTGTTGTTAAACTAGCTGTCCCTGTCACTTACAATGGTATGAAGCAAACCAGCAATCTTAAAATTTCATGGAGTAATACCTCTGCTACCTATGGGGCTTTGTGTTCACCTGTAATTTCTATGAAATGTGCATACTTTTTAAACTTTTCTACCACCAAAATATATACAATCTTGTCTTTCATTTCCATTATATTCTCCATCCATGTTGTATTGGTTTCCAGACCCATTATCTTCCTCACCATTTTGTGAGAGTGTAGCTGCCTTGTTATTATTCTTAAGCAAAATAGCCTCAAGAATAGGTGTTTGATTCTTGTTTATTGAGTTTTTCAAGTTCCGTTCCATTCTTTCTAAGCCCCTATCAGGTATGGTGACTATACCCTTACAAAATTCTTGTAACTTGGGCTTCATTTCCCCACGCTTTCTTTGGTTGTCCCCTTTGTGCAAAGGCGGTGAAATGTTTATAATTTCTATAAGAATACCACAAGCTGGCAAGATGAAGGCTCTGATACCACTTTAATATGCTCACTGTTTCCCCTAGTTTGTAATGTCCCCTTCTTAGTCAGTATTAGTTGCAGAGGGGGTTAGCCTATCATTTCGACCCTTGTAGGCTAATGGACTTGATCTGAGGGTCTATTGGTAGTTGTTGCCTGGTCATATGGGACATTACTTCTCATCAGTGCTTCATTAGGTCCAAGTTTAGGCCATTGCAGATGTTTCTTCTGGCTCAGTTTGACATACTATTTATAGTAAGTCATCTTTCCTGAGATACTATTTTTGGCAGGGCACCTGGACATATGGTATTTGTAGTGTTGATGAAATAAGTCTTTTTGAGCAAGTTATTAGTAATAAAGGTAACTTTATTAATAATTAATTATTTAAGGTCAATTATAAAGTGTTTTTAATGAATGGGGCCAAGCCACATCAATTAAAGTGTTTTAAGTGATTATTTTATTGGGGTGCCCATACCAAGGTATTTCCTAAGTCAACATTAAAAACAAATAATTTAAATGATTATTAATTCTAGAGGGGTCGACCTCCTCTAGGGAAAAAAGTATAAAGAGAGGATTAGCTAAGCTTCTTTCATCTAGTGTTGACATTTGCTTTGATATGTTCATTTGTGGAGCCAAGGGTTTCTACAAATTTCTGATTGTGATCTTTGGGAACAATACCTCCCATCGATTGGCATAACTGAGGTGGTGAAAGATTCCTCCGAAGGGTTGCAAATGAGAGAAAGATACTACAGTCTTTCTATTGGGCTTCATTTGGTGGCCATAGGCCAAATTTTCTGAGGACATCTTGCATATTTGGCTGGAGATCATTAGTGGCATCATATTTGCATCAACTAGTAGCATTGAAGTCATATTGGAGGCAAGTGAAGTCTGATATATATACTTGCAGAGGTCTGATATAAAATTACAGTCATCTTGGCAGCCATTGAAGACCACAATTTCACTCTTGGAGGCCTCATTTTGCATTGATTTCACCTTCTAACTTGGGCGCTCCATTCCTTGGGTCATGGCAACAATATTTGATGCTTGAGAGGAGGCCAAGAAGCTGTTGTTTATTTATTATTGGCATTCATATCAGAACATGGGCGATTTGGAGAAAGGTTCGATTTGACAAAGATGAGGCACATTTTGGATTTCTATTTGATTGCTTCTTCATCATCAGCCCAAGGCACTTCATCCAGGTTCTTTATATGTTGCTTTGCATTCATTTTCAGTCATGTATGTTTAAAGTGTGAGAGGCTGCCATTGTACTCATACTTAAGAGTTTTTCATAATATTGTAAAGCCAAGAGTCTTGGCTGTCATACATCTAGTTAGATAATCAGTGAATGAGTTATAATTTGCCTCTCGTATTGTATGTATTGTTCATGTTGACCATTTTGGGTCCTGCAGGGCAAAAAGTCAATCTCCTTCCTTCTCTGCTATCTTGAGCAGTGAGTCTTTGATGTATCCACCTTTCTGCAATTATGCTTTCCCCCTTTTTGAACAAGCCTGTTTCGTAAAGAACCAAATGACTTGAGTCTTGTAGACGTCTCGAATTGATCCACAGGTTTTTTTCACTTTGGGCAGTCAATTGCACAAGCCTTTTCGGCAAGGGAATGGGCCAACTTCAAAGAGATATAAGTCTTTTACAAAGCTCTAAAGACAAAGTGCCCGAAGGGATTTCTTCGGACATTTTGTCCGAATAAATTCACAAGGAAAGAGACCAAAATTTGAAGGCACATTTCCTAAAAATTGGAAGAAGTGGTTCAATGTTGGGGTTCAATAATATGAAATGAACTACACAGACCGACCAATAGTCACATGATCTTGCCAGGAGTTTTGAACTTTGAACTTAGAAATATTGAAATATTGAACCGTTGAACCATTGTACATTCAAGCAGTAGGTTCAAACAGTAGGTTCAACGATACATTAAATTCACAAGGGAATTGAGTGAACACGACTCCTTGTAGAACATAGAGTGTTGAACTATTGAACCGTTGAACCATTGAACTCCGGAAAATGGTTTAGGTTCAATCGAAAGGTTCAAAGTCATAATTGAAAAACCCGAAATGGCCTAAGCAGTTCGCAAAAAGGGCAACGAAATTTCTTTGGAGGGCACTTTGGTCGGGAAGGACCAAATCAGAAGTTCCAAAGGGGCATTCCAAGACCCAAAGGGCCCTCGTAGAAGGCAGTGAGCAGATTCATCAAAGAGCGAAAGGAAAAGGATTCCTTCGGATTTTCTGTCCGAAGGAAATCCACGACGAACAAAGGACAAAGGCTTTCTTCGGACATTTTGTCCGAAGAAAATCCAAGGGAAAATCCAAATGCACAATTCCTTCGGACATTTTATCCGAAGGAATTGAGAACCGAAGGAGCCCGAAGGGCAGGTGCCCTTGTGGGGGACTCTCGATGAACCAAGAAGGGACCTTTTCCAAGACCGAAGGGACACCTTCCCTTCGGGAAGGATCAAATGCAAAAGCCCGAAGGAATTGGAAAGCCGAAGAAATGACCAAGGTAATGACAGGTCCGAAGACGTCAATCTTAACGAAGCAAACTAGCCGTTGGCAGTTCAAATGTCTGGTGACGGGCGCGCACATGTCAAATTCAAGGCAGCAAACTAGCCGTTGGCTTTCAAATGGCGACAGGCTTGCGGACGTCAAATTTACAATGATGAAATAGCCGTTTGGTTTTCGAATAGCGACGGGACCACAGACGTCAATTTTTGACGGGATGCGTCGGCCGTTGAGGAGAAGCCAAAGGACTAATGCCTTCAGACAAGCCGCCGAAAGAGCTCAAATCTCTAAGAAAGGAGCCCGAAAAAGACGAGAAGAATACCGAGAGCTTAAAATTGCCAGAAAGAGACAAGAAATAGCAAGGAAAGAGGGAACAAAACAGAGAATCCAAGAACACCGCCACGCACACATACAACAACATTTGGAATGTTCCAAAAGATGCACCCAATCAAGTGCGGAAAAGAATAGATCAACCCAAGTGGCAAAAGAGAGCGTCGGCAGCAGACAGTCGCATAAGTCTTAAAGAGGGGCGGCCTTGTCATTAAAACAATCAAGTGACCCATGCTTCTGCAGTAGCGTTTAATACGTTTTAAGCACTAAAGTCAAGCCTTGCGATATCTATAGCATGGTTCTGTCAGGCCGTTTCTAGAAGGATATATCAGCATGAGCAATTTCCTCTTCCCTAGGCATTCAATGCAGCATGGGCTGCTTGTTCTGGAAGGCGCCAGAAGTCCTTCTCTTTATGCTATATATATATTGTAACCTCTCAAGAGAAAAATATCTCTTAGCTTGTATGGTGAAGCCTTGCAGGATTTTACCTTGAATCAAGACAACATTTTTACCTCCATTTTGAGTTTGCACTTTTGCATGTCTATGGTTTTGTCTTGTGTTAAGTCATTTTCTTTCATGCTTTCACAGAATGATTCCAGCATATCCAGTGTATTGTGAGTTCTTTTTTTGCAGGGCAGCCAGAAGTGTCCACAACAGAGTATAGGCGCATGTGAACACGCTGCCATAGTGTGTCTTAGAACACCTCTGGTAGTTCTTCCTTCCTATATCTCCAGAGGACCCCTAGCTCACTGATGCAGAAGAGTTTCTCGTGTCAAATGAAGTGTATAATCAGCGTGTTCTTGGTGGAAAGTGTATGTCAAAGCTAAGTAGATCAACCATTTTTTGGTGCATCACCATATTAGTTTAGGTTCTGTTTTCAGTAATCCTTCTCCTTTTTCACCTCCCCCCATTGTTAGCAGTAGGAAATCCAGGGCCACAGAGATGCATCAAAGGGAGTTAGCCCTTATCTAGAGATTCTCCCCCCAGTTTTGCCAGACCCACAACAAGAGGGGAGTCTCCATTGTGCCGCGTGGAAGATAAGAGCTCAGCCTCCTGTCAAGGGTGCAATCCACAGCGTCAACAGTTCATACTTACATTGCATTTTTTGTAAGCACTCTTTAGGTTGCATGCCAATTGTTTGACGAAATGTCAATTCGCTGTAGATGCACATTTTACATGTAAAGTTCATATATTTGCATGTGAAAATACAAAAAAATAAACTTGCATTACATTCCTACTTTGATAGTAGTTAGTTTGCATTATTCTAAGGCATTCAAACATATCATTTGTGAAAGATCCCTGATGGATCTCTTCGGCTGATCTGCTGTAATTTTGTTATTTTAAATTGATTTTTCCTGTTTGTGAATGTTTTCTTTCCGAAATACACGAAAGTTGCAGAAGGGTTTGATTGTTTTTGTGTTTTGATAATTTTTCAGCAAGTAAATAATGAAATACAAGAACATGAACAATTCTGAAATTAAATACCCAATATAACCAAACAAATTCGCTTATAGGCAGAATTCTAGATATTAAACCAAATAGGGAACCAGATACAAATTTTCAATAGTTTCAGGGAGATTACAATAACAAATAGATCCAACCTGAAAAGCTGAAGGAGAATTGTACACCAGAAAAAAGCCGCGGCAAGATTCTAGCCCTTAATGCGCTGCACGTGGGAAGGAAGCTCGCTGCGAGGTACAGTCGTACAGCTGCAAGGGCTGCCAGGTACAGCCGTACAACTGCAAGATCCTCTCAATCTGAAATAAACCCTCAAATGCCTGCTGAACTCTGTCACAATCCCTGCGCCTACCAGAAGGAATACTAAGCAATCTCTAGATGCTATTGAGCAAAACAACAACCACTGAAATGGGGGCTACGTCCCAAACAGACAAGCATTGGGGTTTGGTGTCCCAAATGCTGAAAGCTCTGCTAGAGCCAAGGCGCAAATTCCAACGTTAAAAAATGTCAAGAATCAATTAGAATTTTGTTTTAACCTCCTTATAACCCCTTCACAATTAGCTCGAACCCTAAAAACAATTCCATGTGGCGTTGAGTTATAAAATGTTATATTTCTCCTTTTTAAGTGGTCAAGTACATAGAAATTGACCCTTTTTTCAAATAAAGAGAGATCTGTCCACCGAAAGGATTTGAGTCAAGAGAGAAATATTTAGAAAAGTCCAAGACCTTTCCAACGAGCTATTACACCACGGGATACGCATCCAGATGAGGCCAAAAACCCCTTATTACTCCAAAATGGCTATAAACTTAGCCTTATTTAATTAAAAGATGCTAACTTAGAAAATATTAAAAAATATAACCCAAATAGATACAAAATGTACCAATGACACCACAAACCAGAAAGTCACCTGCCACCTGTTTGTGACTGAAGTCGAAAATCAAAGATTCACTGGCAGTCTCATCCCTAAAATCTAGGGATGCTCCTAGAAACTAGGAAACAAACCCTAATCCTCTGAACTGAACTCAAGGAATAATCTCATGGAGACCCACCCATGGGTATGATCATACCCTCATAAAAAGTAGGGGTAACCCCCATAAATTTAGGAACTGCCTCCTAAAAAATAGGAACATCTCCAAACTGATCAGCGATGGCCAGAACACCAAGTCCCCAACATTGTATAACCATACTGGGTCTCTATCCAACAATGTCAACCTACAAGACCCCATAATACGCTGACTCACATGTCTCTGCTAGACCGAGCTAAAGAGGGGACATGACAGTCCTTCCCTCTCGGAGATGCTTGCCCACAAGCAACTGTAAAGCTGGATGTTGTAAAATGTTGTCACCCTCCCAAGTGGCATCCTCTATGGGAAGATCTCTCCAACGTACCAAATACTCTCGAAACACCGTGCTTCTCAACTGCCGTTCCCTTACCTCAAGAATCTCATCAGGAACCAAAATCAATGTACCTTCCTCATCCATGGGAGGCAACTCGGGGGAAACTGTAATATCTATCCAAGGGCCTTTTTCAGGTAAGATACATGGAATACATTATGTATTTTACTACCAGGTGGTAACTCAACTTCATAAGCAACCTCTCCCACTCGCTTGAGAACCCTGTATGAACCATAAAAACGTGGTTTGAGCTTCTCAGCGCCTCCCCTTTTAAGGGTGCTCTGCCGATATGGTTGTAAGCGCAGAAATACCTTTTCATCCACCTCAAATGCTCTCTCAATCCTGTGCCAGTCAGTGTATACCTTTTGCTGATTCTAAGCCTGCTGTAAATTCTCCCTGAGAGATCTCATGACATCCTGGTTCTCCTGTAACCAATCCTGGGCCAAGGGAACTCTACTGTCACTAAGCGCCAAATCAATAAAAGATAATGCCTCATATCCGTAAAGAGCTCTGAAAGTCGTCATGCCAATGGACATATGATGCGTGGTATTATAACAACACTCGCCCAAATACAACCAGCGTACCCATGTTTTTTGCTGCCCCGACACATAGTTACGCAAATATCCCTCAACCCACTTGTTGACTATCTCAGTCTGTCCATCAGTTTGAGGGTGGTAACTCATACTCGTTGTCAACACAGTACCTGTTAGCCTGAAAATTTCTTGCCAGAAGGAACTCATGAATCCGCTGTCCCTGTCACTCACTATGGTCTTGGGAAGACCATGGAGTCTAAACACCTCTCTGAAAAATAACTCAGCCACCTGAGATGCTGTAAAGTCCGCTGCAATGGGAAAGAAGTGGGCATATTTCGTTAGCCTATCCATCACCACATAAATACAATTCTTCCCTTGCACCCGCGGAAGACCTGTAATGAAATCCATAGAAATTCCATATCCGGTATCGGCAAGGGCTGCAACAATCCAGCAGGGTAAGTATGCTCCGACTTGTTCTGCTGACAAGTCATACACTCACGGACATGCTGCAAAACATCATCTTTGAGACCCTTCCATGAGAATCTCTCTCGAACTGCCCTGTAAGTCTTAACATACCCTGGATGTCCTACCATGGGAGTATCATGGGAAGCATGCAAAATTTGTTCCTTCAATCATGAACCCAAAACAAAATAAATCTTGCTCTTGTAGTAGATAATATCATCTACTACGCTATATCTGTCATCCACTATCACACCCTCCATGATCTCACAAGCATGCTGATTTTTGGAGTACTCAACTAAAAGTTGAGCTTTCCAATTTGCTGAAATCTCGTTCAATGAACATAGGGCAGGCAATGAGGGTTTCCTAGAAAGTGCATTAGCCACAATGTTATTCTTCCCCTTTATGAATTTGATATCGAAATCATAAGCCTGAATCTTGCTCACCCATTTTTGCTGTCGATCATTGAGCTCTGTTTGATCTAGGAAATATCTCCAACTGTTGTGGTCAGTCCTTACCACAAATTTGCTGCCAACAAGATACTGTTTGAACTTGGCTAGAGCATGCATAATAGCCAACATTTCTTTATTGTAGGTAGAGTACAACCTTTCATTATTTTGCAACTTCCTGCTCTCATAGGCAATGGGGTCTCTGTTCTGCATCAACACAGCTCCTATACCCAAGCCTGAAGCATCACACTCTAAGACAAATGGCTGCGAGAAATCCGGTAATGCCAAAACTGGACAAGTGCTCATAACCTCCTTGAGTCTATCAAAGACCCCCTGTGCTTGGTCTGTCCATCTGAATGCCCCTTTCTTTGTGAGATCTGTCAAAGGTGCGGCCAACTGAGACAAACCTTTCACAAATCTTCTATAATAAGCGCACAAACCAAGGAACCCACGTAGCTCAGTAATGTTTTGAGGGCTGGGCCAATTCTGAATTGCTTGAATCTTCTCCTCATGCACCTTCACCCATCAGCACTGATCACATGGCCCAAATATAAAACCTCCCTAAGTCCAAACTCACATTTGGATAGCTTAGCAAATAGAGACTGGCTCTCCATTATGCTAAGTACGTCCTCCACATGTCTGAGATGGTCCTCCCAAGTACGGCTGTAAATCAATATGTTGTCAAAAAACACTAGAACCGACTTCCTCAACTGCTTGTTGAAGATATGGTTCATACAGGACTGGAAAGTGGCTAGTGCATTGGTAAGGCCAAAGGGCATTACCAGAAACTCATAATGCCCATAGTGACAACGAAACGCAGTCTTATGTACATCTTCTGCTCGTACCCGTATCTGATGGTAACTTGAACGGAGATCAATCTTTGAGAAGTAGATAGCTGCATGAAGCTCATCCAACAACTCATCAATGCGTGGAATAGGATATCTATTCTTGTTCAATGCTCTGTAATCTATACACATCCGTAGAGTTCCATCCTTCTTAACAAGTACTACAGAAGAAGCAAAGGGGCTAGAACTAGGCCGAATGAAACCCATATCCAACAACTCATGAATAGTCTTCTCAATTTCATCCTTATAGGCCCTGGGATGACGATATGGGGTAGTAATTACTGGCTTCGCTCCATCCTCCAACTCTATGCCACGCTCAAAGCCTCTATCGGGAGGTACTCCTGAAGGTATGTCACCAAATACTTTCCCATGACGGTCCATCACTGACTGAATATCAACATGAAATACCCGGTTATCCTGAGGTGTGGGTGTTTTGGACTTAACCAAACAATGTGTAGCCCAAATCACATCATTATGTCTAATAATAGTCTCCATCCTGCACGACGACACCTCCTTAGGTCCACCATCTGACGCTGCCCTCAAGATAGTCTTTTTTCCCCCAGAAAGGAACTCTAACTGCATATGGTGGTGATCAATAATGTAATGCCCAATACCCTGTAACCACTGCATGCCCAATACCACATCATAATCCTCTAAGGGAAGCACATAAAAATCATCGATCAGAGTATAATCCCCCATCTGAATACTAAGCTGTGAAATCCATTTGGTACAACCCAAAATTGCACCATCTGCTACCTTTACTCCGAAACCACCAAACTCCTCATACTGTAATCCACACTTCTCCACTAACCTCTGGTCAATAAAGTTATGCGTAGCACCTGTGTCTACCAAGCTCATGACCTGCTTGCCCTTAAGTGTACCTTTCAACCGAAAGGCATGAAATTTAGGATAACTGGAGAGGGTAGCCATAGTTACTTTGGCTGACGCCATGGGCTCAAGGGTATCTAACTCCAACTGTGCCTATACCTGCTCAACATCCTCCACGCTATCTTCAATATTAGTGTCGGGTACCTCCTCATCCCCTAACTCAGATGTCACCTCAATCAAATGAACCTTTCCTTTACCCATACAACGGTGTCTGGCTTCCCAAGGTTCTTTGCAAGAAAAGCATAACTTTTTTCTTCTCAATTCGTTTCTCGTCTCCTGATTCATCCAAGGGGTTCTAGAAGATGACCCTCCTTTATTCTGTGGTGTGTTGACCTTCTGTGCAGGCCGAGAGTCCTTGAACGGTTTTTTATCTGCCTGATAAGAAATGGGAACAGTATCCAGTTTTAATGTCACATCAATGGCCTCCTTAAGAGTGGCTAGTTGGAAAGCACGTACCAAACCCTTAAGTCTATCCTGTAATCCCTCAATGAATAACATCACACTCCGTCTCTGGGGCATATCAGGTACCATAACCGCAATACGCTAGAACTCATTAATATAAGCTTCTGCGTGACCAGTTTGTCTAAGATGGGCCAACTCTCTATAGTAGAGCTCTGTGTCCTTACGATCAAAACGTGTAATGAGTCGCTCAGTGAACTCGGCATAGGAACGTACTAAGGCGTGATCCTGGGTGACCAATCCATGGTGCCATCAATCATATGCAATTCCCTCTAAATGCAACACAACAAACTGAATAGCCTCATGCTCAGGCATGGGCCGCAAGGATAGATATATGTCCAGCTTGTGCACCCAAGCTTGTGCACTCGTATCACCCGAGCCATCATATGTAGCCAATGTGATCTTCCCAGTAGCTCTATTGAGGTCAAGGTTCTGTTGCTGGGGTGGTCTATAACCACGATCTCCCCTGAATCTAGCTGTATCTCGACGCTGTGCACAGTACTAGGGAAGAGGGAAAACATCCCTAACCTCTGGAGGTAGAGCTCTCCACTCCGTTGTGGCTGCCAAAACGGACTCCTGGAACCCAACCTCTGGTGGCTCCACCTGTGCTGGCTGTTCACCTGGTACAAATTGAGGAAGCAATGGTCTATTCAGAGTAGGTGTACGATGGCGATTCCGCCTAGAGGAATGAAGGGAGCTCCCAATTAAAGAATGGGATTGATGGCTATGCTGACTGTCTGCTACTGAAACTGATCTACTCCGCCTGCCTCTGTGTCTATCCATCTCCAACCGCTCCAAGGTATCCTGTAATCTGTCTAAACCCTGAACGATCCTGGGCTGAGTAGTGATGAGAGTCCTCACCATCTCTCTCTTTTTCATCCTGATTTCTCCGAGCATCCACCTATTCTTCTACCATAATAGGTTCCTGTTCTATTCCAAACTCACGCTCGTACTGAGCTCTTCTGCGTGTATAATATCTATTTATATCAACTCTTCCTGGATGCATAGAAAACAATTCTCTGAACCCCACAGGGTGGCAGGTCAAGAGCTCTGATACCACTGAAAGATCCCTGATGGATCTCTTTGGCTGATCTGCTGTAATTTTGTTATTTTAAATTGATTTTTCCTATTTGTGAATGTTTTCTTTCTGAAATACACGAAAGTTGCAGAAGGGTTTGATTGTTTTTGTGTTTTGATGATTTTTCAACAAGTAAATAATGAAATACAAGAACATGAACAATTCTGATATTAAATACCCAACATAACCAAACAAATTCGCTTATACGTAGAATTCTAGATATTAAACCAAATAGGGAACCAGATACAAATTTTCAATAGTTTCAGGGAGATTACAATCACAAATAGATCCAACCTAAAAAGCTGAAGGAGAATTGTATACCAGAAGAAAGCCGTGGCAAGATTCCAGCGCTTAATGCACTGCACGTGGGAAGGAAGCTGGCTACCAGGTACAGCCGTATAGCTGTAAGGGCTGCCAGGTACAGCCGTACAACTGCAAGATCCTCTCAATCTGAAATAAACCCTCAAATGCCTGCTGAACTCTGTCACAATCCCTGCACCTACCAGAAGGAATACTGAGCAATCTCCAGATGCTACTGAGCAAAACAACCACTGAAATGGGGGCTACGTTCCAAACAGGTAAGCATTGGGGTTTGGCATCCCAAATGCTGAAAGCTCTTCCAGAGCCAAGGCGCAAATTCCAAAGTTAAAAAATGTCAAGAATCAATTAGAATTTTGTTTTAACCTCCTTATAACCCCTTCACAATTAGCTTGAACCCTAAAAGCAATCCCATGTGGCGTTGAGTTATAAAATGTTATATTTCTCCTTTTTAAGTGGTCAAGTACATAGAAATTGACCCTTTTTTCAAATATTGAGATCCGTCCACCGAAAGGATTTGAGTCAAGAGAGAAATATTTAGAAAAGTCCAAGACCTTTCCAACGAGCTATTACACCATGGGATACGCATCCAAATGAGGCCAAAAACCCTTTATTACTCCAAAATGGTTATAAATTTAGCCTTATTTAATTAAAAGACGCTAACTTAGGAAATATTAAAAAATATAACCCAAATAGCGACAAAATGTACCAATGACACCACAAACCAAAAAGTCACCTTGCCACCTGTCTGTGACTGAAGTCGAAAGTCAAGGATTCACTGGCAGTCTCATCCCTAAAATCTAGGGATGCGCCTAGAAACTAGGAAACAAACCCTAATCCTCTGAACTGAACTCAAGGAATAATCTCATGGAGACCCACCCCTGGGTATGATCATACCCTCCTAAAAAGTAGGGGTAGCCCCCATAAATTTAGGAACTGCCTCCTAAAAAATAGGAACGTTTCCAAACTGATCAGCGACGGCCAGAACACCAAGACCCCAACACTATATAACCATACTGGGTCTTTATCCAACAATGTCAACCTACAAGACCCCATAATAAACTGACTCACATGTTTTTGCTAGACCGAGCTAAATAGGGGACATGACAGTTTGACATCAAACGACCAACAAACAAACACTCAAGAAATTTATAGCAATACGCTGGAAAGTTACATGACAAGTGTTTGACGATATTCCCTGAGGATTTAATTAAGCAACTTGAGGGCAGATTGGACAAGGGATATTACATACTTGCAAGCCCTAACAATTTCTCAAGCATAAACAATAAAACCCACTTCATGTAATAAAAAAAACATTTATTTATCATACACTCAAATGTGGAAATGTAACTTAAAAGCAAGAGAAACGATCATGCACGCATATAGTATAATATTATCTGGATCTATGCTCTAGCTGTAAGTGCACTGCCACAATATGCTCCAATCACTTCCCGAATAAGAGAAGACTTCCAAATCTCAAACTACGACTTATAACTGGAGAAGGAACGTTCTTTTAGTTTAGAAACCCTTGGTTTTGTGTACAAAGGCCCAATAAACCCTATTGGTTCGTGCAATTCCTCTTTAATTTTTCAATTTCCAAAATATGAAAAGCCTTCCCATTAGAATACCCATGCTTCCAATACATAACGTGGATAAGCATTGGTAGGAAGGACAAGTAAACTTTATTTAATGTTCATAAGTGGAGATAAGGTTGGGCGCAACAACCTTCTTAAATGTCAGTAAGTGGAGATAAACCTTGTTACATGTGCGAGTGGAGATAAGGTTGGGATGCAACAACCTTCTTAGATGTGTAAAATTGTATATGTATATGCTATGACTACTTACATTTAACCACACTCCCTTACCATTAACTCCACCAATATTGGTAAGTGGGGCCCACCATACCTGTACAGGGAATTTGGGACATTAGAAAGGAACTATTTAAGCTCTTATGTGATCTTGCTACGAGTGTCATTGACCACCTAGACAATAAATTGAGGCTGCATAGCTTGTTCCAAGCTCGAGAAGCTGAAGTTCTATAATTTGTGATGAGCTGAATTAAATTGTTGCTATTATCAGATTTGTTTGTGATCATTTCTTTGGAAGCAATACCCTCCCACGTAGGGATGTGTTGAAAAACGAATAGCTTCCCCTACCAAGAAGCTTATTGTGATGTCCCCTTCTAGCTAGAGGCTCCATTCTAGCAGTTGTTTAGCCTATCATTGGACCCTTGTAGGCTACAATTGGATAGGGGGTCAGTTTGAGCACATGAGAGTTTGGTTGTTCAGTGATTTGACATCCTTAGTGTTCAGTGGCTTTGATTGGGCTTGGAGAGTTGATTTAGACTACTTTTTGATGAGTTTTGCTATTTTTAGCAGTTGCTATTTTTTAGCAAGGTTATTTGGTCACATGGAAAATAATTCCCCGGACTCCAGTTTCAGACGGCAGGATCAGATTCTCAGTTTTGAGAGAGTTATTGCATTTCTAGTGGATGCCAGCATTAATTAATGATTAATGATTTAATATTAAAGTTAACTTTATATTAAATCACTTAAATATGGGTCTATTTCTCATTGAATGGGGCCAGTTGACTGAATTAATTGAAAGAGAAAAATTAAATGTTTTTTCCCAAGTCTAAAATCATTAAATGTTTTAATGATTTATTTTTAAATGATTTTATGAGGAAAAATCGTAGCTCTCTAGAAGAATTCGATTTAGGGTTTGAAAGGCATATTTATGCTTGGAAAAGAATGAAGAAATCATCCATTCTGTTATTTTGCTAATTGATCATTGATTGTTTTGAGCTCTGAGAAGGGTTTACAACTTCTGCCATTGGAGAACGTAGTTCTTCTGTGTGTTCATCATTTGAGCCAGTGAAATATCTAGTGAATTTGATAATTCTGAGGGAATCTCATTCAGAGGTTCTGATTGTGCTTCAACAGTATTGGTTTCAGCAGTCAGAAAGGAATAAGCAGTGCATATCTATTTGTGGATAGTAAGGGTATTAATAATTCATTGTGGAATACATTTATTGCTGGCTGCTACAGTACTCGTGAATAGTGAAATGCTACAGTGGAGTGAATAGTGTCATGCTATAGTCCCTGTGAATAGTGAAATGCTACAGTGCATGTGAACAATAACACTACAGTACAAAGCAGTTGAGGGAAGGTTTCAATTTGGGTTTGGAAGGGACTCCTTTCCTTGGTTGATGAGAAGGTTGGGTGCTACACTTTTGGAGGCAAATACATTAAATACAAAGAGAATTGAATCAGGTTGCCTTGTCAGCGATCATTTTCCAGGTTCTCATACTTGATGTTATTTGTATTAAATTCATCATTCTGTGATAGCTTTCCATCAGCATCCTTTGGCATAATAATTGGAAGTAGTTGCATTTATCATTACATGTCACTTAGTATGTTTCTATAAATGATCATTGTAATCAGATTGGGCATTGTATTAGTTTCATATTGAAGCCAAGAGACTTGGTATTTCTTAATATCATTGTGTTTGGGGTTGCATCTAATAAAAGAGTTATCAATTGCATGCGTTGTAAATGTTGCTTTAATTTCAGAATCCTATTGGAAATTGAGAAATCATTGTAGTTGTCAATTCATTGGGAATTTAATTCGAAGTTGCAGCAGTAGTTTATTTGTTTTTGAAATTTCATATTATTGTTCATTTGCTTCTTGTTCAAACCCTTGCGAAAACACAAAAAAGTTCAAACATAAAAAAAAAGAAAAAAACACAGTTCAGCAGTAGAGCCTGTGAAGGGTTTTTACAGGCTTGTGAAAGAGACAAACCACAACTAGAGCCAATGAAGAGCAATGCCAACTCACTGGCAAGTCAGAGTAGAGACTTAGAGTTGAGGGGCTTCCTTTCCCTATTTGCACCTGATCATAAACTGACGGGTCTACCTGCCTATGAGGTCAAGATTGATGGAGAGCTTAGTGGCACCTAGAGTCAGTTTTACTCTATGACCAAGTTCGAAGACAGACTAAGGGAGGTTTTCTATGTTGATACATTGCGGATGGTGGAATGGTTTATCAGGGCTCACAGGACACATCCTGCGAGCTGAAAAAGGAGTTGGTATTATTTGAAACTGATGTTATGGGTATTAAATTCGGATAACGGAGTGAGAAGTATTCTTGGGAGTGCACCAGTGCTGCCCCTCTTAGGGCCATGGACTGAAGAAGGAACTTTAGAAGTTTAGAAATCCCAGGCTAGATGTCTTGAATCGCTCCTGAGAATGTTTTAAATTTCAGAAAATCAACACATGAATCGCCCTTTAGTCTAGGTCCTTGTCTTTTGTGTAAAGATAGTTGCTTGTGTTAACTTTTATCTCTTCCCTGTTGTCTATTTTTCATTTCATTTTCCTTTTACATCTGTATCCTACCTCAAGTACTGTCTTTCAGGATCGTAGTTTGAATGTCCAGTGGCCATACATTAGTGCGTATGAGTTTTCTGCCCTGGCCAAATATTTATCCTTGGTTTTGGCTATTAGAAGAGCAATCCAAAGTGATATGAGTTCCTGGACATCATCTCTTCTGTGTAATTGTGCTTATACATTGTAATTATTTTAAGACTCTGTAATATACAAGAGATATCGGGGTTTATTTTAAAACACTATTTTTAATATAAACTGTTCTTTGTTTTCTTTAGTTTCAAATGTGGATTGAACTTAGCATAGATTCTTTATTCATTTTCCGCGTTGATGAGATCTGTCATGATTCATTCATTAAGATTCAGCTATACCCCTTGATGAAGGATCTTCTATACATATTGTTCACCTCCTTGCAGTCTGTTCACCTAAAAGGTGTTCACTGTATACGTTCATTTAATTTCTGCACTACTTGAATTTGTGACAGGAATTGACTCTGCAGCCCAATAGGTAAAAAATGGGCAGTAGGATCTTTTGATTTTAGTAGTTGTTTAAAAAAACCACCGTTTGATTTCAATAATAAATTTTTTACATAGTGATGGGACCAAATGTTGAAAAGCAATTGTGAGTAAATCACTGCTATTTTATATTTTGAAGTCTCTGATGTTGCTTTGTAGCAGTTGTATATTTACTATCTTTTCTTTTCAATAAAGGGAACTGCTCTCGAAGGATATTAGCTTACAATTGCCTCAGAGAAAAGAACTTAAATTCCCCTCAGCTGTCTTGTGCTCTAGCAGATTATCAAAAGCTGGAAAGAACAAGTTTGGGCAATAGTATGTCAATATGTTAGATGTTGCACGATGTTGAATTGTGTCAAATTTTAGAGACAATGTTGTTCTTATGAAGTGACCATTCAATATTTATTTGTTGTTTAGGAGGTAGATCCCCTACATTTCATCTTGAACTGCAGCAACTTATAGGTGATACTGGAGCGCATTTGTGTAAACAATATAAAAGAAGTGGAGATAAGTGCCAAGGCAGAATCTAGATCTTTCCTATTGAATTGATGTCTAAATTTTTCTCCATTAACTTGAAACGTGGTTGATGTCTCAGCTTCTGATATGAAGTTTGGATCAAAACCCAAACAAGAGCATATCAAAATTAATGCCCAAAATAATCCCGTTGCATGCATTCTTAGAGTCAATTTTTGATAATAATGACTTGTTGATCAAGGAATGATAATTGCACACAAGATCAAAGTGTATGATGGGAAGCCCTCATGTATTAATCTAGGACAACCTCTGGAGAAGGCCGGTTCCTCTATCCTAATTCTACCTAACACTTTGCAGGGAAACAGTAAGAGGAAACAATTCCTGAAAGCATAAAAAGGGGATGCGTCAATATGGATTTTGATCATCCCCCAAAGGAAAGAATAATAAGGAACACATATTATTCCTTGGGTTCAATTTAAACAAACACAATTAACTCCATACAAGAGGTAAGAAATCTAATGCTAAAAGCATAACTAACAGATTGAACCATTCACATGAAACTTTAGGCTGAGGACGGTATATTAGCCAAATAAAACCTTGGTTAAATGCTTCAATAATGCACAGTTACATACAACCTCAAATTCTAAATTGACATTGAACTCGCAGAAAATACATGGTAATGCCAAGAAATATTTGCAATGGGGAGTGATGAACCTAGAAACACTGAAAATTAGACTAACAACTAAAAGCTAGGAAATCCAACACACAACAATATGGAGGAACCCTCTCAACAAAGAGATTTAGAATATTTATCCTAAAACTAAAGGTCGTGGGAGAAGATGTGTCACATGCACATATCCCAACCGCTAAAAACCAAAAAAAAAGCCTAACTAAACATGTGTTAAATTCTTAGAGAAATTGTGGCCAGAATATCCCTCTCGTTTGATCAACAATCAACATCCTTTCCTTCATCTCCAAAATAACCTGCAAAAATGTCTTCCATGAATCCCTATCCAAAATAATTTCTCGATCTCCAGATATCTCTGTTAAAATGAAAGTTATGCTGACCCCAAAAGATTAATAATACATTTGAAGGCAATGCCTTTATGATTTTATCCTTACCGGTAAGGAATAATCTCACCATGTTTTAAATGATGTATTACCTTTTTAAACTAACAACTAACTACTAGAAAATCCAACACACAACAACATGGAGGAACCCTCTCAACAAAGAGATTTATAATATTTAGCCTGAAACTAAAGTCTGTGGGAGAAGGTGTGTCACATGCACATATCCTAGCCGCTAAAAACCAAAAAGAAAGCTTAACTATACATGTTAAATTCTCAGAGCAATCATAGCCAAAATTTCCTCCTCTTTTGATCAACAATCAACATCCTTTCCTTCATCTCCAAAATAACCCACAAAAATATCTTCCATGAATCCCTGTCCAAAATAATTTCTCCATCTCCAAATATCTCCGTTAAGATGAAAGTTACGCTGAAACTAAAAAGATAAATATTACATTTGAAGGCAATGCCTTTATCCTTACCCAATAAGGGATAATCTCACTTTGTTTTATATGATGTATTACCTGTTTATGTTTTCGGTTCTGCTTCCCCGTGAGAATTACCATCTTACACAACATATTTTATAAAGATTTGCTCCATTTAAGATATGTAAAGTGCTACCTCTTTTGTCCACATATGGGAAATAACATTAAGAACATTGTAATGGGTGGGACCCCGTGTTTTAAAACAAAAGGCAAGGATATATGGCCTTTTTCAGTATTGAAATAAAACCAAATGCATTTACTTTTTATTTCAACTCGTTCTTTTACATCAACAGTTATATTTCCCCCACGCGAAAAGCCAAAGACAGAAAACCTTTGGAATTGGAGATATTAACACAATTATTGCCAAGGCAGTGAAAATTTCATTACAGGAATTTTGACCCGTATATCTCTTTGGCCTTTTCAATCGTTTTGCACATCAAATTGAGATTAAGGAAAAAGCTGCCTTTTACAAGTCTTGTTTTCTTGTCTTTGAGAACCATAGGAGCAACTAATTCAATCTTACATCCCTTTTGAGTTGGAATTAGTGTTTCCATTTGTGCAAATTTGAATACGTGTTTCTGCATACCAGAGAATTTCATATTTTTCTTGAAGAATTGCATAGTGTTTTACAGAAAATTACAATTTTATTTCAAATTCCCTATTATCTACATATGCAAACTGTTCTGGGGATTGTGAAATTTCAAAAAGAAACTTATTCTTATATTCTGCTCTTCCAATAAGTAGCCCAATTATTATACCTCCCATATAAAATACTGTTTTTTACAAATTTAAATGATATGAATGGGATCTTGATGGTTTCAGTTTGATAAATCTGCAGTATGTTTCTAAGCAGTCTTGACTTACGACTATCTTATTTTATTTTTCACTTCGTAGGATGAAGCAAATTGACGTGGTATTTTATTTATGTAAATTTATTGGCCACAGGAGAAATGAAAAGAACTCAAATGTACCCAGCTTTTATACAGTGACAAATAATGGAAAGGAGAGACCTGATGTTTGGATTGATCGACCAGAAAAGTGTGCATAATTGTTCCTTTACTTCTGATGCTTCAAATTCCATTTACATGATGGAGTTAATATTTGTTCATTGAGGATAGCTTTTAATTTCTTGTGGTTTGTAAAGCAGGTCAGTTATACTTGAGATAACAAGTGATGTTCGGATGATTAAGTCAGAGGTAATGGAGGCAATGCTTTCTCAAATTAACTTCATTATTTGTTTCATGGATAAAGTGAATAATTTCACAATTTTTATAATTCCTATTGGAACTGGAGAATGTTAAATGGATTTTAAACACATCTGATTGTGTGTGTTTTTGTTTGTTTAGGTCTTTGCTTCTCCTTACAGTTTAAGATTCCCACGCATACATAGGGTGAGATATGACAAACCTTGGTTTGAATGCCTTGATGTACAGAGTAAGATCTCTTTGGCACCATAGATCTCAAGTTTTTATATCCTCCTACAAAAATTCTCTTTAGTTGGTTTTTTGAAAATTAAAGAGTCAAAACACATGACCATGATCTGTGTTTATGGCAGCATTTGTGGACTTAGTACAATCAAGAAGTGGCAGTACACAGAGTGCCGATCGTTATGTGGGTTTGGATCAACGGAAACCAAAACAAATAAAACAAACTTCAAAGGGAGAAAAGAAGATGCTTACTGTTGTACCATTTCATATGCTAATGACTGATGTGTCTGATGTTAAACAGGAAACATTGATATTTAAGAATCTGTTGTTCTGTATCCTTTAGAAGTGAATTTAGCATAGAAGATATTTCTTTTAAATGACAATTTTCGGCCTGGTAAATTCTTTAATTTGTGTTGCCAAGTGAAGAACTACTTCAACAATTCCATCATCTGAAAAGGTTATAAAAAAAAGGAATCAAGGAACCAAGGCAAAGGGAAATGACTAAATAAGGGACCGTGTCTCTCTCTTTCCTTTTTTCCACCCCATTGTTGCTGCCTTTTGAGTGGTGCTCAATGGCACTAGGTTTGAGTTATTTATGTTTAGTTCTTTGTTATAAAGTTTATACCTTTACTGTATAGACTTTGTAAATTTTCCTCCTGGTTATTCACTGGAGATTTTTCACAAAATGGTGGTGGAACATGGGGGTTCTTTCTCAATGAACTTAAATGATTCAGTATCTCACGTCATTTCAACTGATAAGAGAGGTGGCCCCTGCTTCTTTTGTATTTTTTCCTTATCATTGGAACTTTAAAAATATGAAGATGTTGCTGTTGGTACCTTATTTTCCAAGACCTAGTATTTGTCGAAAGAGTTTTTTTTTTTTATAAAATTTTCACCAAGTTTATCTTTAAAAACTGCAGGAATCAAATACCAAGCTGCAGTAAAGCATGGAGATGTCATTCATTACTCTTGGGTCATTGACTGCTGTCAACAGAAGTCTCTCTTGCCATTACGAGCAAAGTTAGTATTAGTGGACCATGTAAACCTTTATTTCTAATTGGACTGATGATAAGATCAGTTTCTGGTGACTATGTAGTTCTGTTTTTGTTTTCAATTTATGATTTAATTGATTTATTTGGAATATTTTGGTGTTTGGTCATGAACACAGATATTTTCTTAACCTTTCAGACTTAACCAAGGAGAAAATGAAAGAGGATATTGATGAGTTTGGAGATCACTACTTTTGGGATCTTGATCTTTCAGATTTGAAACAGGTACATCATGTCTAATTGACTTTGCTTAGCTTGTTTCCAAAAATGAAGAAAATATGGAAACTTGGATTTCCATAGACATGGGAAAATCAATCATTTCTCTACTGCTGTTTGCAAGTCAGGCACCTAATTTTGATTGAGAAGACTGTATTTGAGGCACGCTTTTCCTTGAAGGTTATTGTTGGCCATTTTTTAGCCTACATACCAAAATTTTGCCTAAGTGTGAGAGGGTGTGCATTCAAGCAAGACTTCGGGTTTTACACAGCAGAAGACTTCAGGCTTTTTGGAAGAAGTCTTCGGGTTTTACAAGAGACAACTTATTTCACTTTATGAGTAATCCACATTTGAAACCCCTCAGCAGAAGTAATCTGGGTTGGAAAACCCGAATTACTCTCGACAGTGCAAATCGGGTTTTGAGAAGTGCTTTACTTCCCAAAAGTTTCAGTAGTAGAAGCAGTTTGGTTTCTAGGGTCCGAATTGCTCTTGACAGTGCAAATCGGGTTTTCAGTTGTGCTTTACTTCCAAGTGTTTTACAAGAGCAAGTGGGTTTTTCGAACCCGACTTACTCTTGTTAGATCAAATCGGGTTTTGGGAGGTGCACGACTTCTCTCATTTAGAAGTCTCGAGTCATGAAACGTCCAAAGTTAAGGCCCCTAGATTGTCCGAGGCAGTCGCAGGGAGGAGGAAGTCTGAGAAAAGGAAGAATACAATTCCTGCAGACATTTTGTCCTTGGGGAATTCACTTGGCCAAAAAGGCCGAAGAAAAGTCCTTTGCAAAAAGCCTAGGTCCTTTACAAAAAGCCTGGGACCTTTGGAAAAACCCTGGGTCCTTTGCAAAAATCCTGGGTCCTAAGGACATATACCCTTTGGAAAAGGCACAGGCACAAGAGACATTTCCTTCGGACTTTTTGTTCGAATGAATGTTCGAGGAAATGACTTGCCGCAGGGTCCCAAAGCGAAGGAGAGGTTCAGAATTCCCGCAGCCATTTTGTCCGTGGGAAAGTAACAGGTCTCTACAAAAAGTCTGAAGGATTCCTTCGGACATTTTGTCCAAAGGAATTCCTTCGAAGGATAGCACAAGGGACACAATCAAAATTCCCGAAGGGTATGTACCCTTCGGGAAAGTTTAAAGGACCAAAGTTTGAGAAGTTTCAAAAGCCGAAGGATCAAGACAAAAATCCCGAAGGGCAGGTGCCCTTCGGGAAGGATCGGTGCAAAAGCTCGAGAAAGTTCAAATGCGAAAGACAAGGACAAATTCAAAAAACCGGAAGGGCACCTTCCCTTCGAAAGGAGGCAAAAGGACAAGTCTCGAAGGGCACTTGCCCTTTGGGAAAACTTCGAAAAGGCTTCGGGAGGACTTAAACAAAAGTTCAGGTAATTCCCGTGGACATTTTGTCCGCGGGAATGGAATCGAAATGACCCGGGAAAATTGACCCGAAAATATTAAACCTTGGAAAATTGAACCTGGGAAAATTGTTAGAGACAAATTCCCACAGACAATTTGTCTGCGGGAAAAGGAAAATAAAAACCCTGAGGAAGCAAGGGACCCGGGAAAATTGTCTAGAACAAATTCTAGCGGACATTTTGTCCTCGGGAATAAAGCAAGTAAAAGGCCCGATACACAGGGAACACGTGGAAAGAATGAAACAAGAATTCC
The DNA here is from genome assembly GCA_037957365.1 of Torreya grandis. Classification (NCBI taxonomy): domain Eukaryota; kingdom Viridiplantae; phylum Streptophyta; class Pinopsida; order Cupressales; family Taxaceae; genus Torreya; species Torreya grandis. Next base: position 733,466 of record JARHVA010004315.1, on the reverse strand, counting down.
GACAGGGAATAAAGGCTAAGGGCAGGAAACAAAGAATCCCGAGAAAAGTAAGGCAATAGTAAAGCCAAAATTTCGAAAGAATCAAACCACGGGAAGTTGACCTCAGTTTAAGCGATGGGAAGTTGAAACAAGTCAAATGGAGGAAATATAGACTAGATAATCCAAAAATAGGAGTCCACAGAAAATAGACACGATCAAGCAGACCAAAATAAGAGCAGGTACATGCGAACAAGGGCTATTTTTGGCGGATTGCATTCAAAGGTCCAACTCAGCTTCAAACTGAGCTCTCAGTCCAAGTTTGGCATCGTTTTCATGCAAACAAGAACAACTCAAGGGGAGTCTATTTTGGAAACTTAGTGTAATCTCCCATGCAAAGATAGATTTGACTTTCAACAATTCCACCGTCCATTTTTCAACGCCAAGGATTCTTCATGCAAGACAAAAGACAAGTAAAGATAAATTTGAAAGACTCATGCAACGCAATTTGGACTTGGACTAGTGAAGAGTTAACTTCTATTTTCTACACCAATCTTGGCTGTTGTAATTTTCTATATTAATGGTTTTCAACCTTGTATTAAATGATCCCTCTTTTGGCAAGAAAACTTCTGCCAAAGATTGTGTTGTAAAGTTTTTTGATATCAATGAGAAGATGACTGCGTTTTTTCAATTTACAGCAGCTGGTATAGTGTACTATTGTTATAGATTTGCCTAAGTGATAGATTTTCTTTCTTCCTTGTCAAATCTGAATTTGTACCTAGTTACTCGCTGGTCATTTATGCAGGTCACATTCTGTGTTGGATTGTCTTTTGTTGAGTTTATAGTGGATATTAGTGGTTGTTTAGTGCCTTTCATCAGGTCTATTTCTATGTTTTCCTCTAGCTTAGATCATTAGACAGAACATTTCGTGAAATATTTATGTGTATTGATCAATTGGAGTTGAAGTTTTGCCTCTTCCTTGTCTGAATCAGTGTTCTTAGAAGCTCAATTTGAGTGGATCAAGCAAATTAGGTGTATCACCGCTTTAGCTATGATTTCCTTGCAAGTTCTTTCTTCCTTTTTCCCCATGCAGTTTGTAGCGTAGAAGTTGAGATCCTCTTTGATACATCTTACAGGAACCAGCCTTCTCTGGAGGTTTTTCTCACCATTGAGGCACCCACCCTCGTGAGAAGATCCCATTGTTTCAACTAGAGAGGATTTAGCCATTTCAGCACGTCTTCGATTCAGGGTGCAACTCCAGGTGGACAACAATTTTGCTTGACATTCATGTAAAATCTAGTTAGGAAAATATTTCTTATATTGGATTAAGTCTTGTTAATGTAAATGATTTGAATCTTAGTAACTGACATTTTTTCTGAGAAAGCAGAAAGAGAAAAAAATTCTAGAAATTTGGTAGTCGCAAATTTATGATATTGATAAAGACCTGCTAATGTAAAGGACTTGAATATTAGTAAGCATCATTATTTTTAAATCCAAAATCAGAAAATAAAATACAATCTCAAAAAACTCGGAATAATGGTATAAATCTGATAACAAAAAAACTGTTGCATGGTGGTAGGATATTTCCATGACTGGAAATCTGTTACATAAAGGTTGGTCTGTTGCAAAGTGAACTGTTGGAGTGTAATACTGGTCTGCCACATGGATTGGTGGTGGAAAAATGAGAGAGCAGAAGAAAAATATAGAACAGGCTAGCCATGGCATGCGAGGTGTCAATCAAAAGCTTTGACCATGCCTACCAAGAAAATGAGCTGAAATTGTTGAATTTTATCCTCTGAATAATCACTTAAAATCAGACTATGTACTTTGAAAAGGGCAAATATGTGAAACGAGGTTCAAATCATTGAGGTGTAATCTGTAAGAAATAAAAGAATATTCACAGTATCGTTGGTGTCTATTCAAGTTAAAGGATATAGTATACACATTCATGTTGTACCATTTTTCTTCTTAACCGAAAGGGTTGGCTTCTAGAAATGAGACTTAAATAGTTGTATGCATCTTCTCTCTATACGTTCCTGAACCTTTTTTTATTTTTTCTTGATGTAGTTTAGTTTTATGCAAGGGCTTATTAGTTGGTCGACTATTTGGTTCCCATGTTGATTTGGTGACATCTTCTTTGGCAGGCAAACTAGTTGGTAGGTTGTCCAGGAACACACATCGTATTGGCCAAATAATGATAAATTTTTGGTTCATCTTCCAAACTTTCTTAATACATGATTGTGTTTCCCAATCAGTCATCTAAGATCTTTTTCCCTTAGGATTTGATTTCCTTATTTTTTATGGAGATGGAGAAATTGATTTTTATTATGCATCGTTATGTCAAGGTCACAAATTCACATTATATTTTCATATTTTGATGATACTGAGTTCTAGATAATGGTTATTTGTTTTGTGTTTGTTTTTTGAAACTACATTAAGGGGTATTGCACTTTCGAAATTGCATGCACCAAAGGTTGCATCCTGCAATGGTATATCAAGCATCCAATGATGCAAACATCATAATTATAAGTTCCCTACAGTTTTGGAGCAAGTCTTCTCCTTCTCAATTATCACCCAAATCTCAATGCATTGTAACCTGCACATTCTGCTTGCAACGAGCTCACCTCTCTTTTTCTGCTGCATCAACCACATTTTCCCTTCTTGTCTGGCTGGTTTCTTTCATGTTGTAGTCCTCAGTCATCAGTGTCGTAATTAATCCATAGCATTAGTGTCGCTCTTATTACATTACTGCCCGGGTGAAAGTAATGTAATGTTAGTTTTGATGGCATGACATTAATGTCTGAATTCTTGTTGTAGTTCTCTGGGTTTCGAGGGTAGTGGATCATGCGTTACAAAAGTAGCTGTGTAGGCTCCTACCCTGTTTCCTGAGCTTCTAAAGCCTCTCACCTATGTCTCTCATTCGTTGAAGGTCCACGTGAACATAAGAAATCTATAAATGAGTCTTTACGCCCTTCCCATGCTGAGTTTAAAGTCTTGGTGAATTTTGAAAATTTGACAAAACTCACTATCCTGCCTATGCTAGTCACTGTCATGCCAAAGAGAGAGATTTCACGTGCATTTATTTCTTGACATCAGGATCCATCCCAATGGCTTAAATACAACCCAAAAAGAGTCAAGCTTGGCTTATAACTTTTCCTAAGCCTTGCTATTAGTAAGTCATTTTAGCTTTATTTTTCCCCTTTGAATAATCTCATATATCCCATTGAGGCCTGTCTCAGTCCTGCCTATCCCTTCCATTCGTTACCCATCTTCTCTGTCTACCCAACCATTGCCATCAAACCTAATTCTGCATAGCTTTGTTGGTGCTCCAGTCATCATCGTTGCTGCCCCAACTTGTCGCATTCATCAAGAGACAATCTTTTGAAGCTGATGACATGACAACTTCTGCACCACATCAAAGCAACATCAGCGCTTCCTCTGGTTTACTGTTGCACAAGAACAGTTACCCTTTGATTTCAATTAGGTACATTGATATTTGTTTTCTTATCTTCAGCATGTCTTTGTTTGTTTCATTTCTTGCCTTATTTGTATTACATTCATGTTTGAAGCATGTAGTTTGGAAGCTTGTCTGATATCTCCATTTTGGAGTGTTTCTTTGATTGTCTTCTCTAGAGTGTTGTCTTCATTTCCTGCTGTATTCATCTTTTGTGAAGTCAATTTGGAAGTCATCTTGTTATTTTTCGCTCAATTTCAAGCATTGGTTAACTCTTTGCTTGAATCATTTTCAGATTTGTTATTATTGCGGCCTCTTTAGAATACTTTGTTTAGCTTGTTGCTCCTGTCCTTCTTTACATAGGGGTGAGATTCTTCATTATCATTCATTCATTTTCTGAAATGATTGCTTTGCATAGCCCATAGGAATTGATTTTTTTGTTATTGCTTTGGTGATTTTCATTTTTGCATTGCTTGATTTGGAATTTATAGTTTTCTTGTGTTTTGAGAATTCTTTCCCTTGGGGTTTATTGGTTTGAGACCCATTTTATTGCTTGTTTGGGAAAATCTGGTCATATTGTCATCATAGATTTGCTCCAGCCTTTTTGGTTCCCTTCAGGTTTAGTCATTGACAGTTTGTATGTTCTGTGGTTTCATAGCCGTTTGTTGCACATTATTCGCTTGTGTCTTAGCCACTATTCCATTGGAAATGGTTCCCTTCATTGATTTATAGTTTAATTTCATCAATTTCAGCTGGTAACATTCTATTTTGCGGATCAAGAGGGCTTCATTGCTATATTTGAAAAGTGTATTCTTAAATTGTTTAAAAAGAGAAAGAAAGGCTAACTATTTGTCTTGCAAAGCTAAAGCACTTAAATTTGTGAAATTATTCTAAAGCAATACAAGTCATTTTTTTGTTTTTGTTCTTTCAATTTTGCTTTCATAGTGTACCTTCCCATTTTGCCACACTTCCGATGCACACATCACCGTCTTGATATGAACACACCACTATGTCTTTGTAGATATCCCAATTCTTTTTGTATACCATTTCTTAGCTTCAACCCCCTTTGTCTCTGGAATAGATACTCATAGATCCAATGGTTAAATTCAAGCATAGTTGCACGACCAGGGATAAAAAACAACACCACACAGCTCTTTTTGATTAGGTCATTTGGTCATTTATTCTAATCCTCTTCACACTTTCTACCCATTCTCTTGTCCATTTTCCCATTGTTTTTCCTTCTTTCTCCGCTTTCTTGTATTCTTTCTTCATTTCTGGCTCTGAGACTGTCTACATAACCATTTGGTAGCAAGGCCTACAATGCAACTTGGAGATAGTATGACACCTTGCATATTCGGCCTTTATTTCCTGGCTTCCTAGTAAAATTTTCTTCACAAAGGGGAATATTTGGCCTCTACATTCTAAGGGATGAGGCACCTATGGCCAATGCCTAAGAGAGTACTTAAAATGTCCGAGTCCCTTGAGGCGAGACCAATAAAAATGATAGTCAATTATCAGAAACTCCTCTAATGACTCCAATTCCAATAGTGATCATAAAGTTCCCAATCTGAACAATGACCTCCTCTTGTTGAGCCCCAAATTATGAATCTTGATAAGTGTTCCATAGGATTCATGTTCTCAAAAGACAGCCTATGTTGCCATTTGTCTAGCTGTGGCAATTGCTGAAATTCAAGCCATGATCTAAAACTATGAAATGAGTTACCGCTCGCAGAGCCTAATGATGTAAATCTTAATCAGTCCCTTGACACTCAAATCAATAATTATGAGTCAATTGAGAACCCATTGACTTTTGGGTGCAACCAAAATATCATCAATCATAGTCCTCAAAATCTAGGCTTGTCCAAGATGCCCAAGAAATGCATGACCACAAATGAATGGCTCTTAGGATACACCAAGGTGCTTACAATGCCCAAGGTTTCAAATAGATTGATATAACAAATTTTTTCAAGGAATCCAATATGAACACCATACACTTATGCTCACAACATGCAAACTATTCAAAGAGGGATCAGATACTCATTTGTAAATAAAAAATACCTTGAATCAAATTTTCCAAGTGGAACCTAGAGAGCCACATAAAATTTCAGCTAGAAAATTCATTATTGGCCTTTTAAAGAACAATCTGAATTCCATCAAGATCCCACAATTGAAGAATTGAGAATTCAAAAACCAATTCTCAATATGAAGTAGGGGATGCGGAAGACCATGTACCATCATATCATTACACTTACTCCTTGAATGGTCCTCTACCTAGCACTAGGATCTTGTAGCCCCTCTGCCAATGCTTCGAGGTAATTACATATTGGGTATTGCCAATGCTACCTACCTTTAGTATTTAGAGAGTCATTGGTGCTTCACATGAAAGAGACATGTTTGCACCAACCCCAATTTGAACTTCCTAAGTTTGATGGTAGGGAGACTGTAACTTGTGCATATAAGCCAATGGTATTGTTGTTGGGGAAATCTTACCTTGGGACATGGTTTGCTTCGAACTTTTCTCTAGGTCACTAGAGAAAGTTTTAATAGGTATTTTTGTCCAAGGAGGGATCTATCTATACCTTCAAACAATTATGTGGTTTATTTATCAAATATTTCCAAATGTATAGGGCATTGGAGACCTCTTTCCTGCTAGATGAAATGAAGTGGAGTCTCTCTTGTACTATGTCAAGAATTGGAGAACGGCTCTCTGTGCTTTGTGTGACGCCCATAAAACGGTTCAGGTGGAATTAATGAAGTTGGTTATATACTCTCAAAAGGATCTTAAATTTGAGATGAGCAAAACTAATTGCCAAGATAACAAAGAAGCCACAGAGAGAGTCGATCCATATCCCAGGTTTGGACAACACTAAAAATTGTTGAAATTGAGATTTGTTATATGTAGAAGCAAATTACAAGTAAGAAATCAGAGGAAAAACAAAATATTCATCCATGAATAAGGAGATATATAAAACAAAAAAAGAGTCTCATTAATCTAGGTGTTCTATGCATGACATTCTCTTTAAGGAGATGAATGGCTATTGATCTTCCCAATCTAAACCAATTTACATATTTACATATGTGCAACAAAGCTGCACAAGGAAAAAGAACGAGTATGCAAGTTGAAACGATTTCTCTTCCACCTATGTGCTTTCATCTTCTTAGAGTTACAAATGAATGACATCATGAAGTAAAGGTCAATGCTTTGAGTTATAGGGGGGCTAACGTCCTCCAAAGAAGCGAGACAATATTGATGCTGGTTGTTTTACCAAAATTTGGTGATTAAGCTTGTGTTAATCTAATAATGAAAAACTGCCGAGTAAAATCAGATTGTATAATATATGCAATAAATACACAAGACTGATTTGGAACTTACTATTTATGGAAAGATGCTAAAAGAGGAAAGTATGAAAGACAAACAACTTAGCTAGCATTCGGATCTGATGGACCACAACAGAGATTGTGTGATCGATTGTAGGACTATGTGAGGTCGCTCTAAATCAGGAATAGTGCTCCGTTTGAATTTGGGACAAGGTCGCGCTATATAGACAATGTAATGTCCCTTTCCAAATGTTTGGAGACCTAGCTGGCCTACTCCACCCTTTTTCCTTATTTATTCCCTTGGGAATTGGGGCGTGGGAGGAATAAAGGGAATATTTGGACCCTTTGGTGCATTTAACTTTATATTTTTACGTTGAGGATGCCATTAATGCACTATATATTATATTTCCACATTGAGGTGCTTTAAGTCATAACTTATGACTAGGAAAAATGTTATTTTCCCCCTATGGGCGTTGGACCCTTAATGAGTATTTATTACTTATTAATTATTATTTTTTAAAGGGGCATTGGAAAAGGTGGAGATTTTAGGGTTTGGAGGAGTTATAAAAGGAGAATATGAGGATCATTATGTTCATGTCTATTATTTTCTGAAAAAGTTTGGTGAGCCTGCGTGTTCATTTCTATTGCTTAAAGAGTGAAATCCTTTGGGATCCCTGGTTTCGGTGTAAAGAAGACTTTGGACCCTAGTTGGAAGGGTTATTTTGGTGAGAAGATTTATCCTCAAACCCTAGTAGCTACATTCACAGGTAATGAGGATTATTTCCAGCATGTTGGCAATTACTCTGGATGGCCATACAAATTGGGAAGATATCACAGGTCATTTGTCATAGAGGTGGCCCAGAAGGTTGATGCCATAGTTGGAGGGTTGGTGTATTGATTTGGAACCAGTGTGGGAGCTTTGGGTGCAGATCGTGGGATTTCCCAAACCCATATTCTTTTGGCTGCCACATGACTAGTGTGTGCACAGGTATCTTGGAGGGATAAATGAGTATTGAAAGGGAGGCGCAGTGTAGGAAAAGGGTCATTTCAGATCTATAAGTAGCTGTTTCCAAGCTAGATTTGCCACTCAAGCAGTTGTCCATTCTTATACGTTAGATTAACTTCAATTCCTACGTGTTTGATTTTATTTTGGAGGTCAGAAACTAGTATTCTTCATCCCTGTACTTTTGATTTTCTGAGACAACATATATATATCATTCTGGCATGGTTTAATGATGAATATATTCAGCAAGACAAGGGATGCTTACAAAGTGTTTGTTAAAATGTGAATGACTTGTTTCATGCATGACATCTATTTGTAAATATGCCCTTGATCAAAAATAAAATTGCAGCGATTTAAGTGATTGAAATCATAATTCTTTCGTAATAGACTGCATACAAACTGTAATGTACCCATTTTTTTATTAAGATCATCGTGGGACCTGTTGTCCCCGAAAAATGCCACTCATTTTTGGGACAACCTACGGACTATTTTGGCCCTGCACAGACCAAAAATCATCTCCCCTTTTCAAAAAATTGTTCTAAGCATTCGAGTTCTTCATTTTTCAAAGCTTTTCCAGAAATCTACGGACTCTGCAGGCTTTAATCTATGGACTCTGTAGGCTTGAATCTATGGACTCTGCAGGAAGAAAATCTATGGACTCTGCAAGCCGAGTTCTACAAGCTTCACATATTGATTTCTACGGACTCTGCAGGAAAGAAGCAAGCTCTCAACACTTAGGCGATTTTGAAGTTGGTTCAACCGGTTGGTTCAATCGGTAGGTTCAAGGCTCTGCCCCAAAGCGAAAGAGACAAGTGCCCTTGCGTAGGGCAGGCAACATTGGTTCGAAGGTCAAAGAAAAGACAAAATTCCTTCGGATTTGTTCGAAGGCCCAAAAGGAACAATTCCTTCGGACTTTTTGTCCGATGGAAATGGCTAAGTGCAAGAGGCCGAAAGAATTCTTTCGGGAAGATTTTCCTTGGAAAAATGTTTAAGGCAAAATTCCTTCGAACTTTTTGTCTGAATGAATTCACTCGGAGAAAAAGTCCGAAGAAATGGAAAAGAACGAATGGCTAAGTAACATGAACTTTCCTTCGGACTTTTTGTCCGAAGGAATTCTTTCGGGCTTTTTGCCCGACGGAAAAAGCCCGAAAGCCAAAAGCCCGCCGAAGAAGTTGAACCCTGAAGTTTGCCCGAACATCCCGAAGGATAAGTACCCTTGCAGGGGGCACTTGACGATGGAGAAATGACCATTCAAAATCCCGAAGGGACACCTTCCCTTTGAGACGTCCCAAAGGCGGAACAAAGACGCAGAAAGGAATCTTCACAGACTTAGACAAAAGGGGTTTCAAAGGATGAAAAGAATGAACTGATTGAACCGTTGAACCTTGAACCAAAGGGTTCAACGAGTTCACAAGTTCAAAGGTTCAAACAGAGCTTAGAAAGATAAAGGAAGCAGTGATTGAGCGAGACACAAAATGAACCAATGAACTGATTGAACCTTAAACCAAAAGAGTTTAAAGTCCAATGGCTCATGGGTTCAAAGGTTCAAAGGCGGCCTCAGTCAAGGAAAGAAGCAACAAACAGGTGGTTTAACGGATGGTTCAACCAAGGAGCGGAAAGCGATTGAACCAATAAAGCGATCGAAGCAAGAAAGCGATAGAACAAAAGAGACAGAATGAACCAATGAACCGATGAACTTTCAATGGTTCAACGGGTTCAAGATTCAACATGAATCAAGCGACTGACTGAAAAGAGAGCCCGAAGACTCAAATTGCTACAGGGAAGAGAAGATCAATGCAAAGGACCAGAAATATCTTCAAAAGAGTTATTTCCAGTAGGTGAAATATCTTCAAAAGAGTTATTTCCAGTAGGTGAAACAGTGGATTGAGTAGATTTCTGAGCGCACCAAACCAAGGACGCAACCTATTTTTCTTCCATGAAGTGAAGACAAATTGGAAAAGGACTAGACGGTCCATACCAAGGAAGAGACATATTAGATGAAGGGACATGCCATAGTTATGGCAGCACATTGTTCTCAGCATGGTCTCTCGAGATAGGACTGAAGGCGCATTGAAGACGTTGGCTGCAGCATGGGCTGTCCCATGAAAAAAGCGCCAATCCTTGCGTAGTTGCTATAAAATTGTAATATCTCTCATTTGTAAAGGGGACTTTTTCATTTTTACAGGAGCGAAACCCTGCCCATTTGAAAGAAGAAGACTGAGACTTTGAGCTCAGATTGTAATTTCATTTCATTTTATCTGAATGAGAAAGCAAGTTGTTTGCAGACTTTGTGTTGTTTTGGCTTGTGCTACTTTAGGAAATTGTTCTTATGTCTGTTTCATAGAAACATTCTTATTTATTTAATTTGACAAGCAGAATTAGTGAAGGTAAAAAGGGAGGTGTCCTGAAGCCAACTGTGAGAAGACTTTGTGCTTTCACAATTGTTTTCAGCGTGTGTTTTTCTTTTTCTTTCTGTGTTGAGGATTCTGGGACGACTTTGTGCCCCCATTATCTTTTGTGTTATACTCTTTGGGTAGTTGAGGTGGAAACTTTGTGTTCTGTTTCATCCTGCCGGTTATTGCGCCCTTTATCACCTGTTACTTTTACTATTTGAAAGAAACTCCTGCTGTTTCCTGAAAGAACTTCTGAAAGAAGAGAAGTGCCTTTAGGGTTTTCACTAGGCTTTTCTCCTTTGTCTGTGAGCATCATTTCTGAAAGAACAGAGATGGATGGTTTATTCTGCCCCCATGTGTTATTTTTTGCTTATTTATATAGTAAATAGCTCCTACGTATCTATAGGGAACCTCCCCTTGATGAGAAGAGAGATTAGTCCCCTATTGGTATGGTAAACCTACACAACTGACCAACCAATCTCCCTGCTGTGGTTGATCAGACCTATTTTGTTTATCAGTACGCTGATTGACAAAATATTCACCCAACAGTTTTTGGCGACTCCGCTGGGGACAGTAATTTTGTGCAATTTGGAACCTTAAGTTTCAGATTGAAACATCCCCTGTGTCTTACCCATAATCATTATAACCCTTATCCATTACAGTTTTTGGCGACTCTGCTGGGGAAGAGCGCGCAGTTTGAAGTCTCAAACTTCAAGCTGAAGCAGATCCTGCTTTTTCATTTTTTGTTTTGCAATCTGGCAACTCCACTTTATACCAGAGGCCAGAAATCCCAAGGTGTTGTTGTCTCTGCTTTTGAGTTGGTGCAACAGAGTAATTTTGAGTTGTTTTCTCCACAACCTCACCTTAGACGAACTAGAAGTCTTCCTCCTAGCCCTACCAGGCCACCAACACAAAGTAGAGCTTCTTTTTTTGCTGTTAGCCGAGCTTTGCCTATCCATGCTCCACCTGGATTAGTGATCCCACTTTTACATAATCAAATCATGGCTCAAGGCCCCTGGGGTAACTCTTTCGGTCCACTAAATGTGACTCCACCTCTGCATGAGCTTCCACGCAGTTCAAGGAAGAATTTTCTCAAATTCTTTGGTGATGGGAAGGTTCATTTTGATGAACACATTGCAGCTTTCAGCATAGCCTGCAGTGTAATAGGGGTGGAATTTGAAGACATAGCAATCAGGGTATTCGTGGAGACACTACAAGGCACTGCTGCAGACTGGTTCTACCACCTGCAGGTTGGATCAGTGACTGATTGGGACACTCTGAAAGACAAATATGAAGCCTGGTTCAAGCCTGCAGAAGATGCACATGCCTTGCTGGCCCAACTCACACAGATGAAGGAGCCCCATGAACTTATGAGGGATTTTATTGCCAGGTTCGACACGCTGAGGCACAGAATTCCCATGGTCGCCCAACCAACACCTCAGAATCTCAAGTGTTTTTTCATCAACTCACAGTTCCCTGAAGTGAGTTTCTTGCTGAGACGGGCCAGACACATAGACCTTGCCGCTGCTCAGGACTTGGCTACTGAAGTAGAAGATGACCTTATCTTGGCAGAAAAGATAAGGAGAGACCCTAATAAAGGTAAATCCTCTTCATCTTTTGAGTATTCACTTACAGTCACCACTGACCCGATGGTACAAAAGCTAGCAAATGAAATGCTAGCTCTCAGAAAGCAAATGGTGCAAAGAATGTCATCTGCTCCTGCATACAGAGATATGCCCAGGAGGACATTTCAGAATCAGGGGTACCAAGGCAATGCTGCCAGGAATCAGGGACAACAAAATCGCCTTCCTCCTCCACAGAGGAATCTCGCCCTTGAAGTGCCTCCAAACAACTCAGTAGTTGGATATCTTGAAGCTGAATCGGATTTCTCATTCCAGCCTGAGTTGAATCCTGAAGATGACGCTAATCTCTTCACTGAGGAAGAAGAAGAATTAGCTGGCAACTCTCATATTGGTTTCCTGAACTATCAGGATGAACCCAGAAGTGAAGGCAATGCAGTTGAGGGGTCATATGCTGTATTCACCCGGTCCAAGAATCAATCAGTTCAACAAGCTGATAAGGAAAAAGCAGAGGAGCGACCTCAACCAATAGTTTTAATTGCTAAGCGGGGATCCCCTCTTCCTTTCCAGCCAAAGGACTCGGTGATTTCGAGAAAGGTAAGTACCCCAAATGCCCCTATGCCTTCTACTTCAAATCCGCAGTCCAGTCCTCCCCCTTTCAAAAATCAAAAGGATGAACTCCCATCCTCTGCTCCTAACTCGTTCCAGACATTTGATATCATTGACCATATAAAGAAAACCAAAATTCAAATGTTTGAATTTGAATTTCTGCAATCCCATCCTGAGCAATTAGACAAACTGGTTCAATGTGTTAAAAACCAGAACATCTCTGTTAAACAAGCAATTCTCAAAAAGACACATGATCCTGCCAGGAATGCACCCACCAGGAACAACCTTGTCATTGCTCCCCCTGCTGCTCCTTGTAGGACTGAACCTTTTTATGTCTCATTGCTGATAAATGGACATCAGCTGAATAATTGCATCATTGATTCTGGAGCTTCAGACAATGTCATGCCCACTAAAGTGGCCGAATCCCTTGACCTCACATTGACCAAAACTTTTGGTAGATGCTTTTTCATGGAGAACAAGCAAGTGCCTTTGCTGGGACAAATTAAAGATGCTTAATTTGCGTTTGCTGCCTTTCTAGACAAAAGAATCAAGATGACTATCTTGGTAGCAGATGTCCCAGCATCATATGGCATCCTTCTCGGACGGAATTTCTGCAGGGATGGTGGTGAATTAAGTATGAATTTATCAGAGGCAAGGATTCCAGTCAAAGGTGTTATGAAGAGGCTGCTCCCTAAAAAGGAAGCAAAATACGTAGTTACCCGGACCTCAGCACCTGAAGCTCAAATTCTGTTTGAGTCTTCAGGCATAGGTAACTACTTTTTGTCCACGGATGGAGTTCATGAGACATCTGATGAAGCTCCTGCAAATGACAGCCTGGAACTGCGTTCAGCTGGAACAACAGAGGAGTTCGCTGAGCACAAGGCAAGTGTGGAAGTATCTCCACCCCCGAATGAAGAAGAATCCAAAAGAAAATCAGTATCAAATGAGGTATGGATTCTTGAATTTGATGGCAGTTGCTCCTCCACTGGTTCAGGAGCCGGAGTTGTTCTGATATCTCCTCAAGGAGATATTTATCCCTCATCTTATAAATTGCAATTCAGCAACACGAATAACACAACTGAATATGAGTCTATGTTGCTTGGATTGAGGGCTGCTCGAGACAAAGGCATCAAGCTCTTTCATGCTAAAGGAGATGCCGAACTAGTGGTTTGTCAGGTGAGGAACCTGTATCAAACCAAGAATGAAAGATTGCATCATTACCGCAATCTCGTCTGGGACCAGCTTGAAGACTTTGATGCTTTCAGCATCTCTGCAGTTCTTAGAGAATTCAATGACTGGGTGGATGCATTAGCTGTTAAAGCTACTCTCTTGATCCCCCACCCGGACTTCAAAAGAGACAGGTACACCATTGAGCTGGTCTTTCAGCCTAGTGTACTTGATAATCCCAGTCATTGGCAGGTATTCAATAATGACAATCAAATCATTGCCTTCCTGGAACAAAAAGACAACTTTGAACGGTTGCATTTTGAAGGCAGTGAACCTCAAAACCCTGAACTGACTCCTGAATCAAGTTCAAGCACAGGGGAGGAGATCTTGCAACTGAAAGGGAATAAGATTCTCAAAGGCCTGGTTTCCCTTGAGAAGCTGTTTGATAAGCATGATAGATTCATCAAACAGCAGCAAATGGATTCAAGCTCCTCTCAGGAGTTTGATCAAGTAAATTTGGGAACCAAGGAAGACCCCAAGATGGTGAACATTGGGAAATGTTGTACTCTTAAAGAGCGTTTTAAGTTCACCTCTTTGCTCAACGAATACATGGATGTCCTAGCGTACTCCTAGGCTGACCTGAAATCACTCCGGCCTATCGAAATTCGACACAATATGCCTCTCAAGGCTGATTCAACACTTTACAGGCAAAAGTCTAGGCATTATAATCTGAAAATATCAGGTACTATTTTTTCTGAGATACAAAAAATGCTAAATGCCAGGATAATCTTCCCAATCCATCATTCCACATGGATCACCAATATAGTGCCTGTAAAAAAGAAGAATGGTGAAATTCACCTTTGTGTGGATTATAAAAATTTGAATCAGGCATCCTTGAAGGATAATTATCCTTTGCCAATCATGGATCAAGTGCTGTAGACGGTGACGGGCTCGGAGATGTTATCAATGCTAGATGGCTTCTCAGGATATAATCAGGTCGCAGTTGGTAAAGTAGACCAGCATAAGATTGCTTTCACCACACCCTGGGGCACGTTTGCATATAGAAGAATGCCTTTTGGCTTGATAAATGCTGGCGCTACCTTCCAAAGAGCAATGGACCTTGCCTTCAAGGATGAGATGGGTAAGTTCATTGTAGTTTATCTTGACGACTTGACCGTCTTCTCTAAGCATCGCCCGGATCATGTGAGCCATTTGCAACAAGTGCTGAAATGCTGCCGCCAGAATGGCATTTCCTTAAACCCTAAGAAGTCAGTTTTCAGAGTAACGGAGGGGAAACTTTTCGGACACATTGTGTCCAAAAGAGGCATAAAGATTGACTCAGACAGAGTCAAGTCTATCCAAGAATTTTCTTTGCCCACAAGCAAGATTGCTGTTCACTCTTTCTTTGGAAAGGTGAATTTCTTACGGAGGTTCATCCCCGAGTTTGCCGAGAAGACTAGGCACATTGTAAACATGATGAAAGGAAATGCCACCTTCAGCTGGATTGAAGAAGGCAAGTTGGCTTTTGAGGATATCAAGACTGCGATTGCCTATGCTCCAATTCTGGCTTGTCCAGCCTATAGCAAAGAGTTCACCATTTACAGCTATGCTTCAGAATATACGCTTTCAGCGATTCTAGTTCAATAGAATAAAGGTGTGGAATCTCCCATTTTCTTCATTAGCTGTCCTCTCAAAGCTCATGAGCTGAAGTACTCAAATATGGAGAAGCACGCTTATGCAGTGGTGAAGGCCGTAAAACATTTTCATTTCTACATCCTCAATTCTCGAGTTACTGCCCTGGTCTCTGACACCACAGTAAAATCTATACTGACTCACCAGGAGTTTGGGACGAAAAGAGGCAATTGGGTTGCAAAGATCCAGGTGTTCGATCTAATCATTAAGCCAACAAAGCTGGTGCGTGGAAAGGGGCTATGCCAACTAATTGTTGATAACAAGCCAAGAGGAACAGAGCATGAAGAACCAGAAGTGGATGACACATCAACAATCCTCTTTGTCTCCACCATGAATGAGTGGTATTCAAGTATTGCTTATTTCCTTACTTATGGTGAGTGTTCTGCTCACCTATCTTATAAAGAAAGGAGAACCATCAAGCTAAAAGCTGCTAATTTTGTCTTCTGAGACAACAGCCTATACAAGAGGAGCCTTGATGAAATGTTCATTCGATGTGTGGACAAGGAGCAACACAGTTGACTTCTGAAGTCCTTCCACAATTCGCCCTGTGGAGGACATTTTTCTGCCCCTGTGACTGCCCATAAGATCCTACGAGCTAGGTACTATTGGCCAACTCTCTTTCAAAATGCATACAAGTAGGTCAGGGGATGTGAACTGTGCCAGTAGTTTGTTGGAAGGCCCAAGCTAGATGCCCTGCCCCTCGAACCAGTGATCATAGAGGAGCCATTCCAGCAATGGAGAATTGATTTTATTGGCGCTGTAAACCCATCATCAAGTGCTGGACATGACTATGTCTTCACGGCAACAGACTACTTCACCAAATGGGTGGAAGCAGTTCCAACCAAACATACTACTTCAAAAGTAGTATGCAATTTCTTCAAAGAAAACATCATGTCCAGGTTTGGGGTCCCAATCAAAATTGTCACTGACAATGCAGTGTGTTTCACTTTCGAGGAGATTACTCAATTCTATTTCCACTACGGAATCACACTCTTCCACTTTTCTGATTACTTTCCATAAGGGAATGGACAGGCTGAATCAAGCAATAAGAATCTGGTGACTATCATCAAGAAGCTGGTGGATGACAACCAAAGGACTTGCCATAAGGCATTGGTTGATGCTCTATGGGCAGACAAAATTACACTCAAGAGGGGAATTGGTATGTCTTCCTTCCAATTTCTTTATGGTGTCAATGCTGAGATACCAATCACCTTGGAATTGCCAGCATTGAAATTGGCTAAGGCGATTGAGGATCAAACGTATGAGAGCTCACTTGAGAAGAGGATCATGTGCCTTGCTGAGCTGAATGAGTAGAGAACTGCAGTGGTGAACCGAATTGCCGCCCATCAAAGTCTGGGGAAGAAGCTCTTCGACCAGAAATCAAAGAATCGTGATTTCCAGATTGGAGATCAAGTCCTACTGTGGGACAAGAGAAGAGAACCAAAGGAGATGCACGAAAAGTTTGATTCCTTGTGGAGGGGCCCTTTTACTATTCATCAGCTCAACGGTAAAAACAGTTTCCTATTGAAGTATCAAGATGGCACTCTCTTTTCTCTGCCTCACAATGGGCAACATCTGAAGCACTTCAACTCTTGAAGTATCGGAGGAGTTCCCCTATACATATGTATATTTGTATAGTCTTTTGTTTCTGTTTTGTTCTTTTTTCTTCATTTTTTGGAGCTTTTCTTCTTGGGTAGCACGACTCCATAGCCTAATGGCACACTTCAAGGCACTAGAGATTCTGGTTTCTACTCCCCTCAGCTGTGTTTCAAGTTTCCAACTGAAGCTAGTTTCCCAATTGGAGCCAGTTGTTGTCCTCGAAAAATGCCATTCATTTTTGGGACAACCTATGGACTATTTTGGCCCTGCACAGACCAAAAATCATCTCTCCCCTTTTCAAAAAATTGTTCTAAGAATTCGGGTTCTTCATTTTTCAAAGCTTTTTCAGAAATCTACAGACTCTGCAGGCTTGAATCTACGGACTCTGCAGGAAGAAAATCTACGGACTCTGCAGGCCGAGTTCTATGAGCTTCGCATATTGATTTCTATGGACTCTGCAAGAAAGAAGCAAGCTCTCAACACTTAGGCGATTTCAAAGTTGGTTCAACCGGTTGGTTCAATCGGTAGGTTCAAGGGGCTGCCCCAAAGCGAAAGAGACAAGTGCCCTTGCGGAGGGCAGGCAACATTGGTTCGAAGGTCAAAGAAAAGACAGAATTCCTTCGAATTTGTTCGAAGGCCCAAAAGGAACAATTCCTTCGGACTTTTTGTCCGATGGAAATGGCTAATAAGTGCAAGAGGCCGAAAGAATTCTTTCGGGAAGATTTTCCTCGGAAAAATGTTCAAGGCAAAATTCCTTCGGACTTTTTGTCCGAAGGAATTCACTAGGAGAAAAAGTCCGAAGAAATGGAAAAGAACGAATGGCTAAGTAACATGAACTTTCCTTCGGACTTTTTGTCCGAAAGAATTCTTTCGGGCTTTTTACCCGACGAAAAAAGCCCGAAAGCCAAAAGCCCGCCGGGGAACTTGAAGCCCGAAGTCCGCCCGAACATCCCGAAGGATAAGTACCCTTGCGGGGGGCACTTGACGATGGAGAAAGGACCGTTTCAAAAGCCCGAAGGGACACCTTCCCTTTGGGACGTCCCAAAGGCGGAACAAAGACGCAGAAAGGAACCTTCACAGACTTAGACAAAAGGGGCTTCAAAGGATGAAAAGAATGAACCGATTGAACCGTTAAACCTTGAACCAAAGGGTTCAACGAGTTCACAAGTTCAAAGGTTCAAACAGAGCTTAGAAAGATAAAGGAAGCAGTGATTGAACAAGACACAAAATGAACCAATGAACCGATTGAACCTTGAACCGAAAGAGTTTAAAGTTCAATGGCTCATGGGTTCAAAGGTTCAAAGGCGGCCTCAGTCAAGAAAAGAAGCAGCAAACAGGTGGTTCAATGTATGGTTCAACCAAGGAGTGGAAAAGCGATTGAACCAATAAAGCGATCGAAGCAAGGAAGCGATAGAACAAAAGAGACAGAATGAACCGATGAACTTTCAATGGTTCAACGAGTTCAAGATTCAACATGAATCAAGTGACTGACTGAAAAGAGAGCCTGAAGACTCAAATTGCTACAGGGAAGAGAAGATCAATGCAAAGGACCAGAAATATCTTCAAAAGAGTTATTTCTAGTAGGTGAAACAATGGATCGAGTAGACTTCTGAGCGCACCAAACCAAGGACGTGGCCTATTTTTTTTCCATGAAGTGAAGACAAATTGGAAAAGGACCAAACGGTCCATACCAAGGAAGAGACATATTAGATGAAGGGACACGCCATAGTTATGGCAACACACTGTTCTTAGCATGGTCTCTCGATACAGGATTGAAGGCGCATTGAAGACGTTGACTGCAGCATGGGCCGTCCCATGAAAAAAACGCCAATCCTTGCGTAGTTGCTATAAGATTGTAATATCTCTCATTTGTAAAGGGGACTTTTTCATTTTTATAGGAGCGAAACTCTGCCCATTTGAAAGAAGAAGACTGAGACTTTGAGCTCAGATTGTAATTTTATTTCATTTTATCTGAATGAGAAAGCAAGTTGTTTGCAGACTTTGTGCTGTTTTGGCTTGTGCTACTTTAGGAAATTGTTCTTATGTTTGTTTCCTAAAAGCATTCTTATTTATTTAATTTGACAAGCAAAATTAGTGAAGGTAAAAAGGGAGGTGTCCTGAAGCCAATTGTGAGAGACTTTGTGCTTTCACAATTGTTTTCAGCGTGTGTTTTTCCTTTTCTTTCTGTGTTGAGGATTCTAGGACGACTTTGTGCCCTCATTATCTTTTGTGTTATACTCTTTGGGCAGTTGAGGTGGAAACTTTGTGTTCTGTTTCGTCCTGCTGGTTATTGCACCCTTTGTCACCTATTACTTTTACCACCTGAAAGAAACTCCTACTGTTTTTTGCAAGAACACTTCTGAAAGAAGAGAAGTGCCTTCAGGGTTTTCACCAGGGTTTTCTCCTTTGTCTGTGAGCATCATCTCTGAAAGAAGAGATATGGATGGTTTATTTTGCCCCCATGTGTTATTTTCTGCTTATTTATATAGTAAATAGCGCCTACGTATCTATAGGGAACCTCCCCTTGATGAGAGGAGAGATTAGTCCCCTGTTGATGTGGTAAACCTACACAACTGGCTGACCAATCTCCCTGATGTGGTTGATCAGACCTATTTTGTTTATCAAAACGCTGATTGACAAAATATTCACCCAACAGGACCCTTAGCCCATTCTTGTTTCCAATGGCTAAGGGTAGAAGAAGGTTTTGGGACATGGTGGACCACTTGTGAAGAATTACTAATGAAAAAAGGCACTTTATATTTCTAATTTTGAGTTATGTTTTGAAAAAAAAATACTTTATGTATATTTCACTTAAGTGGGAGAGTTTTGGGTCTTGGCTTATAAGACTTAGGTGGTTTTTTAAGTTAACCCTTTATTTTTATTTTGGAGCACTACACTTGGAGGAGGGTATTTAAGGAGAAGGAGGATTCATTTGAAGATTATATGTATATGATTATTGACTTTGGTGATTAAGTATGTCAAGCTTGGTTATTGGAGGTAGACGCTTGAAGAATGTTACCCTTCAAGTTGTACTGAATGTTCTACAAACGGTGTCTATCAACACCACCTATTGATTCGGAAATTGTGTTCAATTCCTTTAAAGATTATTTTGAAATTGCATCTCTTATTTCAGCTTGTGGCGATTTGGTTTGGGAGACTTGGGCGAACTTGTTGGAGGGTTTGCAAATGAGACGAATTGCTTGGGAAGGAAGGTTGTTGACTTCCACTTGGGCAACTTGCTTGGTGGTGTGAGAAATCATCTTTGAAATGTTTATTTATGGTGGAAACTCTCTCCTAGGGTTGCAATAATTTTATAAATAATTTTCTTGGAGCGAACAGTTTTGAGGTATGTTTGCATGTTTTTGAAGCTAATCTATGCCTATAAAATATCCAATAATTATTTGCTTAATTGAGGGGAAAACTAGGGTTTTCAGAACTTCGGGTCATCATTTGGGGGTCTTTCACTGGTTGGAAAATTTTGATTTTAATTTCAATTGAAGGAGTATATTTTTATCTTCAATTCAAGCTATTATTTGCTCATAAATTCCAAGTATTTTGTAAGATATTGAATTTACAAGTTTTAGCTGTATTTTTGCCGTATAAATTCAAAAATTCAGTTTTTGTCAAATCTGTTTGGAAAAATAAATCAATTATATTTTTCCCCACGTTCCTACAAAGTTCCATAATTTTTTGAGGTCCCCACGTTCCTACAAAGTTCCATAATCACCATAAAACCCTAGTCGCCTAGGGTTTGGGCGATTTGTGTGTGAAGGGTGAAAATTTGCAAATAAATTCTGAATGGTAGAGTTGCTGATTTATATTTCAGAATTCAGTTTATGTGTCATTTGGATTGGAGTTTGAAAGATATTACTATTTTTAGCCTTTGTTCCAATTTGAGAACATTACACAAACTGGTTGACAAAATGCCTACAAGTTAAAAATTAGAATTTTGCAAGTTTGGAACAATATCTCTTGGTTGGGGATATTTTAGTGGTATCAGAGCTGGGGATCTTACCAGCCCGTTTGGGAAGCTAACCCTATTGCAGATTTTCAGTTGAGAAATAGAATTTCAGCTTTGCATCAAAGTTGAGATCAAATTTTCACTTGCATGTCAAAGTTGAGATCGAATTTTCACTTGCATGATAGGGATCAACACTTGCATGTAAGAGTTAAGATTCAGTTGAATAAATTTATGCAAAATAGAACTTTCATATGCAGCCAAGTACAGGGGTGAAGGATATTACTATTTTTAGCCTTTGTTCCAATTTGGGAACATTACACAAACTGTTTGACAAAATACCTACAAGTTAAAAATTAGAATTTTGCAAGTTTGGAACAATATCTCCTGGTTGGGGATATTTCAGTGGTATCAGAGCTGGTGATCTTGCCAGCCTGTTTGGGAAGTTAACCCTATTGCAGATCTTCAGTTGAGAAATAGAATTTCAGCTTTGCATGTCAAAGTTGAGATCAAATTTTCACTTGCATATCAAAGTTGAGATCAAATTTTCAGTTGCATGATAGGAATCAACACTTGCATGTAAGAGTTAAGATTCAGTTGAATAACTTTATGCAAAATAAAACTTTCATATGCAGCCAAGTACAGGGGTGAATCGATATTATCTAAGAAGAAGACTGTTGAATATGGTAGGTAATACAGATGGAATTCCTACTGATTTTCCAGTTGGGAACATGATTGAACCAATGGCTGAGGACATAAGTAAAGAGGCAATTGTAGATGATCCCGATGATGTATTCGTGAAAAAGGTGCTCATAAATATGGTCAAGCAGCAGGAGCAAACATATTTATCGTTGAGTCAGCGTACACATCATTTAGGTGTATACAACAATGATGGTGGTGGAGTTGCAAATGGAGAGACGACATACTATCCATCGCACGACTAGTTCACCTAGTGTGTTGCCAAGACCACTTATGCCTATCTTTTTTCATGAGGTAGCACCAGATAGACCAGAGGAGCCAGAGGAGGTATGTTTCAGAGAGTTTACCAGCAGTTGGGGTCTGACTTTCAGGGAGCTATGCCTTTTTTGGATTACTGTAGGTGGAAGTCTAGCACTAGACCACGACAAGATAGAGGTGGTCCCAATCAGGATATGCAAAGACGTTTGGGAAAACTTACCCTCCCAAAATTTGATGGTTCGCGGAATTGCATAGTGAGGGCATGGGTCCAAAAGATGGACACATTTGGAATTGAACCCCATGCATGAGATAGAGGCGATTAAGTTCGCTACCCTTCATCTGGAAGGAGAGGCACATGACTTGTGGCACCATGGGTTGGTAACCCGAGGACACAGGTTCATTGATACGTACCGAGAGTTCACATAGAGGCTGATAGACAGGTTCAATAAGAAGGATCCTGAGATGTTTTTTAGAGAGCTAACACATTTGAGACAGGGTGGCACGCTTGGTGCCTTCATTGTAGAATTTCAGAAGTTGTCAATCATGGTTTCGGATGTTTTTGAAAGACGATTGACCTCCTTATTTATTGAGGAATTGATAGAGCCTTTGTGGGGTTGGGTGAAGGCGTTTTGTCCACCTTCACTACAAGATGCTATCAGGAGAGCATGAGACTTGGAACTCTCTATTCACAAGGAAAGATTTCCATCAAAATTTCCGGCTAAGCCTTTTACATAGAAACATGACAAGGGACCTGAATTGCCAAAGAAGCCTTACATGACAAATGAGGCTAGAGATGAGTTGCAGAGGAAGAAGCTATGTTTCACATGCAAAGACCCATGGGAACTGAGACATAGGTGCAAGGGAAGGGAAAAAATGCACTACATTGAGGTGTTTCTGGAAGAGGACAGTGAGGATTCAGATAGTGATGTGCCAGATGATCATAGTGAGAATGAGGAATTGGAGCCTACAAAGACATAGGAGCTCACATCAGGGGGTACTATTGCTACATTGTCTGGTATTACCTGGTACAATGCATTCAAGGTTTGTGATGTACTTCAGGGGCAGTGGTGTCAGTATTGATTGATAGTGGGGCAACCCACAAATTTATTGTCGAGGTGTTAGTCATGCAGCGGGGACTATAGGTTGAAGACTTTGAGGGCTTCGACGTGGTTGTCGTAGACGACTTTACTATGACATTCTCCAAGTCTGTCTCGCAACTTAGTATTGCATTGGGTAATCATACGGTGATCGATGATTTCTATGTGGTTGGTATTGGGAATACCAACGTTGTATTGGGTTTTTAGTGGCTACAGTCACTTGGGGATTCTCTCAGAATTTCCAGACTATGGAGCTAAAATTCAAAGCGAATGGGAAACATGTGGTGTTGTGCGGAATGTCCAATGGGGCTCCGAGAGTGGTTGCGACCAAGATGATGGAGAGGACATTCAAGCATGGTGACATAGACGGGGCAGTTCATTGCTTCGTTTCGATGAAGGATACAAGTAGTGGTGAGTAGGATTACCACATTGACATACAATCCTTGTTGGATAAGCATAGTGGGGTTTTTGGTGAGATGCCTCTAGGGAGACCACCTAATAGAGGGTTTGAGCATGTGATAGAGCTTGAGGAGGGGGCGAACCCAATTATCACTACTCCTTAATGTCATCCTCAATGTTTTAAGGAAGAGATTGAGAAAACTATTAGAGCGCTGCTCGACATGGGACATATCAAGCCTAGTTCTAGTCCATTTGATTCTTTAGTGGTGTTGGTGAAGAAGAAAGATGGGACTTTGAGGATGTGTATTGATTACTGTGCACTCAACAAGAAGACTATCAAGAATCGGTATCCCATTCGTAGGATTGATGAGTTACTTGATGAGCTACATGGAGCGGAGTACTTCTCCAAAATTGATCTACGTTTAGGATACCATCAAATTAGAGTTGGGAGCAGGACATGCACAAGACAACCTTCAGGTGCCATTATGGACACTATGAGTTCTTGGTGATGCCATTCGGGTTGACTAACACTCCAGGTACATTTAAGTCTTGTGTGAACCATGTGTTCAACCACCACCTACGGAAATTTGTCCTAGTGTTCTTTGATGACAACCTGATATACATTAGAACATGGGAGGATCACCTTAGACACCTTGATGAGGTCTTGTCTATTTGGGAGCACAATCGCTTTATGCGAAGGCTTCCAAGTGTGAGTTTGGGATGAGGGAGGTCGTCTATTTGGGCTATGTGATTGGAGCAGGAGTCAAAGTGGATCAAACGAAGATGTAGGTGATTATTGAGTGGCCACTGCTAAAGACTCTGACTCATTTGAGAGGCTTCCTAGGACTTTGTTGCTATTACAGGAGGTTCGTGAAGGGATACCCTCAGTTGACAACACCATTGATAGATTTGACCAAGAAGGGGGCATTTGTTTGGTCAAAATCTTCACAGTAGGTATTTGATCACCTTAATAAGGTGATGAGCACATGCACAGTGTTAACATTACCGGATTTTTCACATCCCTTTATTCTTGAATCTGATGCTTTAGGGGTGGGTATCGGTGCAATATTGATGCAAAATAGGCATCCCATTGCCTATGAGAGTCATAAGTTGAGTATGGTAGAGCGTGGATACTCTACTTATGACAAGGAGATGCTGGCTATTTTGCATTCCTTGGTCAAATTCCGACAGTATTTGGTGGGCAACAAGTTTGTGGTTCAGATGGATCATAATAACTTGAGGTGTTTCATGGAGCAAAAAGACCTCAATGATCGTCAACATAAATGGATACGCAAGATACATGCCTACAATTTTGATATAGAGTATGTGAAGGGAAAGAACAATGTAGTAGTTGATGCCTTAACTAGGCAGCCATCCCTTTGCTCTATGTCAGAGATTTCAGCTAACTAAAAGGCTCATATATTGGTTGAGTATTCCAAGAACCAATTTACTTGTGATATTATGGATGGATTGATACAGGATGACATGTATAAGGTTGTGGACGATGTGATATACTACAAGGGTAGGGTATACGTTGTGCCTAAGTCGAAGATGAAGAAGATCTTGAGTGTCGTACATAACACACCATTGGCAGGTCATCCAGGGTACTTCAAGACTTATAGATATGTACGGTAAAGATTTGCATGGAGAGGATTGAAGGATGATGTCCTTACCCATATCAGAGAGTGTGTGGTTTGTCAGCTTAACAAATCTGAACGCTCATTCCCTGCAGGATTACTTCAACCATTACCCATTCCGAACTTCATAACGGGCTTACCCAAGGCTTAGGGTAAGAATTGCATTTATGTGGTGGTAGACAGATTGACTAAGTATGCTCACTTCTTTGCAATGCCATTTGAGAACAATGCACCACAAGTAGCAGTGTTATTCTTTGAGGAGGTTTTTGGGTTGCATGGATTGCTTAAGAACATAGTCAGTGATCGAGACAACAGATTAATGCCAAGTACCAGTTATCATCCACAGACCGATGGTCAAACCAAGATCGTAAATAAATGGATGGAGGGTTATTTGCGGAATTATGTGGTAGGGCATCAGAAGGCATGGGTCAAGTGGTTG
This sequence comes from Torreya grandis, assembly GCA_037957365.1. Taxonomy (NCBI): domain Eukaryota; kingdom Viridiplantae; phylum Streptophyta; class Pinopsida; order Cupressales; family Taxaceae; genus Torreya; species Torreya grandis. The sequence continues at coordinate 708,188 of JARHVA010004315.1, read as the reverse complement.
TACTTGGGCGAGCATTATTACAATATGACCTATCATATGAGCATCGCATGACACCATTCCGAGCACTTTATGGGTATGATGCTTCATCATTTGTTGATTTGGTGATATCAGACAATCGAGCTCCCAAATCTCGTGATTGGGTTCAGAAAAATCAGGGCCTCATGAAAACCCTCAAGGAGAATATGCAACAGGCACAAAATCAGCAGAAGATGTATGCTGATAGGCACCGAGTGGAGATATCATTTGATGTGGGAGATTTAGTGTTCCTTCTCTTACAACCTTATAGGAAATCCTCGTTGAAGAAGAGTGGTGCAGAGAAATTGAAGCCATGTTTCTATGGGCCATAGGATTCTGAGAAGGATTGGAGAGGTTGCCTATGAGTTGGAGTTACTTGAGCATAGCGGGATCTACAATGATTTCCATGTGTCTTTCCTCAAAAGGGCAATTGGACAACATATTGAGCCATCTACTGAGCTGCCACCATTGGACGAGGAGGGCAAGTTGATTCTAGTTCCAGAATCAATTATTGAGGTGCGAGAGAAGAAGTTCAAGAGCCGAGTCATCACAAAGTATTTGGTGCGGTGGAAGTATTTGCCATTAGAGGATGCTATGTGGGAAGGTGAACACATTTTGCAACATCCTAGTCTACAATTGCTTGGGGACAAGCAATCTTGGGAAGGGAGGACTGTAATGCCTCTTTCCAAATGTTCAAAGACCTAGCTGGCCTACTCCACCCTTTTTCCTTATTTTTTCCCTTGGGAATTGGGGCATGGGAGTAATTAAGGAATATTTGGACCCTTTGGTGCATTTAACTTTATATTTTTATGTTGAGGATGCCATTAATGCACTTTATGTTATATTTTCATGTTGAGGTGCTTTAAGTCATAACTTATGACTAGGAAAAATGTTATTCCCTTTCCCCTCTCCTCCCCACCTCCCATGGGCATTGGACCCTTAATGAGTATTTATTACTTATTATTTTTTAAAGGGGGCATTGGAAAAGGTGGAGATTTTAGGGTTTGGAGGAGTTATAAAAGGAGAATATGAAGATCATTATGTTCATGGCTACTACTTTCTAAAAAAGTTTGGTGAGCCTGCATGTTCATTTCTATTGCTCAAGGAGTGAAATCCTTTGGGATCCCTGGTTATGGTGTAGAGAAGACTTTGGACCCTAGCTGGAAGGGTTATTTCGGTGAGAGGATTTATCCTCAAACCCTGGTAGCTGCATTCACAAGTATCGAGGATTATTTTCAACATACTGGCAATTACTCTAGTATTGGTCATACAGATTGGGAAGATATCACAGGGCATTTGTCATAGAGGTGGCCCCTGGAGGATTGACGTGATGTTATGGAGGCAGTGTGGGAGCTTTGGGTGCAGATCATGGGGTTTCCCAAACCCATATACTGTTGGCTGCCACATCACCAATATGTGCACGGGTATCTTGGAGGGATAGTGAGTATTGAAAGGAAGGCACAACATAGGAAAAGGGTTGTTTCAGATCTATAAGGAGCTGTTTCCAAGTTAGATCTGTCACTCAAGCCGCTGTCCATCTTTATACGTCAGATTAGCCTTCATTCCTAAGTGTGTTAGATTTTATCTTGGAGGTCAGAAACTAGTATTCTTCATTCATGTACTTCTAATTTTTGAGACAGCATATATCATTCTGGCATGGTCTAATGATGAATATATTCAGCAAGACAATGGATGCATACAAAGTGTTTTTTAAAATTGTCAATGACTTGTTTCATGCATGACATCTATTTGTAAATATGCACTTGATCAATAATAAAATTGCAGCCTTTTAAGTGATTGAAATCAAAATTCTTACATAAGACTGCATACAAACTGTTTGACAAAATGCCTACAAGTTAAAAATCAGAATTTTGCAAGTTTGGAACGATATCCCTTGGTTGGGGATATTTCAAACAAGGCCAGCCTGCGCTATTGTTTGTAGGGTGCACTGGCGTGTGGTAGGGTTTTTGCTTTGTGTGTGAATTTTCTTGTGAGTGTATTCATGGTCATTTGATTGGTTGCGGAGGCCGTTGTGTACCTTCTTCTTGACTTCAAACCCTAGCTTAATGGCAAGAAGGAACAAATGTAATAAATTGTAGTATTCCCTATGGATATTTGCCCCAATTTTCCAAATGTTCCACAGAAAATTTAAACAAACAGTTCGCATGAACGAATTTCTATTCATCCAATAACTTGAAAGCAAATTTCAATGTAAAATATATTATAATAGTTTTAGAACAAGGATCTAGAATTACATATGAATATGGCTTTCCAATCTTCAGTATAATAACAGCAGAAATATCCAATCGTAACCACAGAACTTACAGTTAGATTGGACAACCAGAAGTATGAATTTGAAGCACAAAGTGAGACACCTGAATAATATCTCCAACAGACAATGGGTTTCCGTCCACTGCCTCCAAGCTCGAGGTTTTCCATCCTCGAACCTGCTCCAAAATTCTCCAAGAGAAAATAATAACCAAACATAAACCAAGCATATCCAAATGAGAGCACTTTTCCCTCTTTTATACTTTTTCAACTGGGAGTTTCTAAAATCCTCTTGCATATGGGATAGAACATGAGAGGGAAAATAATCACTCTTAAAGTCCCCTCTTTTAAAACAACATTAAGTTGTGCCTAGGCACCAAGGTCCAATAATAAATAATAATGTTTAATTTACAGACATTAAAACAGAGGCCAAGATGATGTCGAAAACCAATGATCTATAGCTCGTCGCAAAGCCCCCGACGAGACGAATCCAACCCCACTCTGAAAATCCCGAACCGACACTGTTCCCGAACATAATAAAAATAGTAATGGCCAAGAACAAACAGAGCCAACTCTGAAGGTGCCAATTGGATCCACTGAACTCGAACCACATCACTGCCAAACTAACCATAGTTTCCTAACCAAACTGTTAGTCCATGGGAACCCAATGATGGACTAACCATGTATCTAGAAGGGGACATTACACAAACGCCCCGGATTGACCTGCAATGAAAATTGCCTAAGCCAAAAATCCTCAAGATTCCTTAAAAGCCTTGGTTAGCCTATGGAACCAAGGAGAAATAGGCTAACAACATCATACAATGCGTGCTAGAAAGGGGACATTACAGTCCTCCCTTCTCGAGATTGCTTGCCCTCAAGCAAACATCAACCAACCCGTTGCTCCACCTTGATAAAAACACCATACACCACAAATTGTGAAGCAACATCATGGAATCCGTAAGAGACAATGCACCAATCGTGTCAATACCCGAATCCCAAACCAAGATGTAGAACCCACTGTAAGAGATGAAAAAGAAGTTTGTCAACCAAGTACCCTTACATAACCATCCGTGCATGTAAGACATCCAGCTAGTGTGAACATGAACCCCCGTATGCCCATAAACCAGCACAAATGGCCACCAAACCTTGCTGTCATAACTCTGATTAGAAACATAGATGATATCAAATATGACATCAAACCAATGCCCATCAAGGAAAATTACTCCACACTCCAACTCAACCTAAAAGAATTGCTCTTCAACATTCCCATACTGCTAAAAATCACTGATGTAGCCAATGCAAAATCGTGAAGTGCTACATGATTCCAACTAGGACAGCCATTAGTCCATAAGAGATCGAAGACTATGAAGTCACCAAACAACAAAGATATCGCTGCCATATTAAGAGGAACAGTTAACCAACTCAAAAGTGAAGTATGTATGCCAACACTGCTCAACACAGACAACTCTTGAGTGGCTGGCCCACTAAGAGATTCATCAACCCAATCACTATCACCATCATGGGAATGATCAACTATCTCAACTGGAGACTCTGGGTTAGGCAATTCATGTCTCTCATCATTAAAAGAATGGCGAATATCACAAATATGTTGAAAGTGAAGCTTGGCTTGTTGAACCACAATCTTAGCTTGTTTAGCTCTTTCCAACCATTTTTCATTCAAAACTTGGGTATATTCTATATCAGCTGTATCAAAATGTATAGACTCAGTCCTATGACAAGAGACACCATCAAAATTACCAGGTACCATACTTACCTCTTGGAGTCCATCAGTAGGTGAAACTGTACCCTTACTTTCTTCATGATTGTTAGTGGCAACATTATGAGAAAGGTGAAATATATCACTGCTGTTCTGGAACTGAAATTTAGGACTGGTTTCAACTTTTGTGTCCTTGCCTATGCTATCTTCCTTGGAATGATGAGGAATTTCCATACTACGGTGGCTTGAATCCACCCTATATTCCCCATAGTTATCACACACAATTTGGGTGCCATCATAGGTAGATTCCATAACGCTATCCTCCTCATGTAACCAAGTCATTACCTCCTATTAAAAAACAGGGACATAACTGTTGTCATTCAAATCAGAATTATTGTTATATGCTTGAGCCATGTTTTTGACCCCTTTTAGCATATCATCATTGAAAATTTCTTGTCCAACACTTGCAACATTGTCTTCATAAGTTTTCTCAAGTGTAAGTACCACAATATCAAGAGGAGGATGTAAGCTATCGCTAAGCATTTGCAGGTAGTCCTTTTTCATCAACTTCAATGCTTCCTTGAAATAATGCAAGTGCATATGAGAAATTCCAAGTCCCATTCCATTTTGTCTTTCCTCCCTTTGGGCTGTCCAAATGAGGTCCTTTAGGTGCTTATGAATAGAATCCATCCTTGATAATGCTTGAGCAATTTTGTCTTCCGTTACCATGAAATGGTCTTGCAAATCTTCCCATACCAAAAGCTTTTGTTTTGATTTTTCTTCACGTGTAGGAATTGTGTCATCATAGGAATCAACTATCACACTAGAAGATGCATTGTGATCATTCCAAGAATCCACACCATCATTATCCATGTCAACCTGGTGCTCTACATCAAGGGAAGCTATGTTTACAATATTTCTAAAGGGCTGATCTAGGTTTGCATTATTTTCCACTTTGTGATCAACCAAAGGAACACCAATAGAAACCATACCTTCATATGGATTGTCAAACATAATCTCTACGTCACCCACCAAGAGACTCATGCACCCTCTTGTAGATGCCTCATAATCTCTGTAGGAATGATCTAGATGCAGGGCTAAGGCTGCTGCCATGTCCTCATTTCCATGCAACTCTTTATCATATGAAGATTCCGACAATTCATTAGAGACATTTTGAGACTCAATCATACTCCCTTCTTGAGTTAAGCCATCCTTTTCAAACTTTGTAACCTCATTTGTTGGTATGTTTTCAACACTACTTGGCTGCAATGGTTCTTTTTCCTTATTAACTCCACATGTGTGATCAAATGACCAGTGTTCCTGACAAGTGAAACAAATATGTTCTTTCCTCATTTGGTTCTTGCTCTTTTTGGGTGATCCTGGGACCTGTATACCCAAAGAGATTAGCTCTGTAGCTGTCATCTGTTCCTTGAACCTCCCAATTTTCTGTTCGACCAAACCTTTTGAGAAAGTATAGGCCGTGGGGGAAACACATTGCTTCTTCCTCCAAATGGCCAACAAATCTGATTTCACTGTGACAAGAAGCAACTGCAAGTCTCACCTCTTCATAAGGATGTTCCACAAACTTGTGTTAACTAAAGTGAGCATTGAGGGCTGCAAGGCCCAATTTAGAAGCCTCCAATCTGATTGGTCTACTTTGGACAAATATGTGCCTAATTCCTCCAACTTAGAGAGAACATCATCAGGGAATTTCGTGGACTTCAATTGTAATCCAATTACATAGAGCCGATTCCCTACTTCCTTTTCCTTCTGTAAATCCCTTAACTGATTACCATTAAAAGTATCATTTAATTCTTTTGAGAAAAGGACACTTTTCAAATCTGCCATTGTCTTTATTTTATTTACTAGACCCTGTTGCAGCAAATATATAAAAAACACCCTTCACAATGCCATGCATACCCAAAGGATTTTGTACAATAATTTCACCCTTTTCCACTAAGGAGTTTCGTCAAACAGTTGTCCTATGACTGCTGTATGTTGTTTTCTTTTAATGTTTTCTTTTTTGAATGATGATGTAAGGCCCTAAAGACTCAAAACAACTTGCAATGGGAAGGAGATATGCAAAAGCACAATTTTCCGAGTTCCCAAATGAAATAATGACTCAAAATGCATAAATTATTCAGTTACAGCAGTAAGACATAAGCAAACACTTGGTAAGCGTACTCCAACTCCTCTTAAATACTATTGATATTCAAATTAAATATTTGAATATGGAAATGTTCTTTATGGCTGTTTACAATCAGATTTCACCATTCAACAGTTCACATGAGTTTGGAAACATACATACCAAATTCACTTTCAGCTATGGCTGCCTTCATATATAAATCTCCAAATGAAGCTTTATGATCTACTGAGAATACTGGCCTAAATAATATCTGATTTGGCACTTTGTAGACAGTTGTTAAAGCTCCCAATAGGCTGACAGTAATTGTAATAGGCGTCTACTCTGAGCAGCAACATTATTCAGAACTGCAAACCATATGGGCCCTCTCCTTTAGACTCCACGATTCTTTGAATTTCCCTTATATGATATCGAATAAAGACAAATGCTGACCTAGGGCTTTTGTCTTAAGCTCAGATTCTGGAAATTGCAAAGAGTATATTATTTCTGAAAATAAACTCTTTCATACAATACCTCCAATCTTGTCCTCAGACTTTTGCAAATCTGTCACTGTCACTCCTAAGAAAAACCTCACAGGCTGGGCATAATTTTTAGCTCTGATACCACTGTAGTATCCCCTATGGATATTTGCCCCAATTTTTCAAATGTTCCACAGAAAATTTAAATAAACAGTTTGCATGAACTAATTTCTATTCATCCAATAACTTGCAAGCAAATTTCAATGTAAAACATATTATAATAGTTTTAGAACAAGGATCTGGAATTACATATGAATATTGCTTTCCAATCTTTAGTATAATAACAATAGAAATATCCAATCATAACCACAGATCTTACAGTCGGATTGGACAACCAAAAGTATGAATTTGAAGCACAAAGTGAGACACCTGAATAATATCTCCATCAGACAATGGGTTTCCGTCCTCAAACCTGCTCCAGAATTCTCCAAGAGAAAATAATAACCAAACATATCCAAATGAGAGCACTTTTCCCTCTTTTATACTTTTTCAACTGGGAGTTTCTAAAATCCTTTTGCATATGGGATAAAACATGAGAGGGAAAATAAATTATAATTCTCTTTAATTCTTTTCTCAACATCACCCTTAAAGCCCCCTCTTTTAAAACAACATTAAGTAGTTGTGCCTAGGCACCAAGGTCCACTATTAAATAATAGTGTTTAATTTACGGACTTTAAAACAGAGGCCAAGATGATGTCAGAAGCCAATGATCTACAGCGCGTCGGAAAGCCCTTGACAAGACGAATCCAACCTCACTCTGAAAATCCCGAACCGACACTGTTCCCGAACTTATTAAAAATAGTAACAGCCAAGAGCAAACAGAGCCAACTCTGAAGGTGCCAACTAGATCTACTGAACTCGAACCACACCATTGCCAAACTAACCACAGTGCCCTAACCAAACTGCTAGTCCACGAGAACCCAATGATGGACTAACCATGTATCTAGAAGGGGGCATTACACAAATGCCCCGGATTGACCTGCAACGAAAATTGCCTAGGCCAAAAATCCTCAAGATTCCTTAAAAGCCTTGTTTAGCCTACGGAACCAAGGAGAAATAGGCTAACAACAACATCATACAATGCGCGCTAGAAAAGGGGACATTACATAAATGGGGAAAAAAGGGTTAGGAGCTGAAGTTGTGCTTGAGCTCAATACCCTTGTGTTTAACACTACCTACACACCAATACTCTGAAGAGGTATCAAACTTCATGTGGTTCTCCCATGCTACAGTGGTGCGTGTGAAATACTAATGTAATGCTAGATGGTGGTGGAATCCTGGTGTAATTATGTGCTATGTTATGACTTGTGAGCTTGGAGGTGTATTCAGACTTAGCTCAGGGCTACTTGGGTTGTATGGACTTAGAATTGGGAAGAATAGGTGCTTTCCTCTCAATGTGTAGTTAGAATAATTACGAGGTTTGGAATATGGAAGCCTCTTGCCAATCAATAAACAAATAAATAGAAAATATGCCTATATAGTGGTATTTTTGTGATTTCCTTGAATGTGACTTGTGAAACATGTGGGATGACCTATTAGGCGAATTTGAATTTGAGCAATTAGTTTTTGTTTGATGGGAGGATGAAACCGACAACTTTTAGGCACTACCGACGAGTGGGATTGTCCTGAAGGAGCGGCCTTTCTAAATGGTAGAGACAACTAAAATGGAAGTGTGAATCAGTCTAATAGTGAGTCGACATTGCTTGGAATTAAGAATAAGACTGTTCAGTATCTGAATTGCCTAAGGATAGAGGGTCATCCACATAGAAGTAGAGGAATAATGGTTTAGAATCGTGGAATTGAGCATAGGATAAGTGTGTATAAAAAGTGGTCACATGTGCATTTTTTTAGCATTAAATGTAAATTTTAGTGACTACACTAACCATGAAGTTGGGTTAAGCATTGATTCCAATCATAGAATTTGAGTTGCCACATGGATCAATGGGTCTACAAACTTACCAAATTGCCTAAGAAATGGGCTAGACCTCATCTATATCGACCAACTGAAAGAACAATAACTATGAATGGAATTGAAATGTTGGTGATATACCTCAAGCCCTTGGCCGAAATCAAAGTAGAAATATTATGACCAATGTAGTTGAGGTGATTGAAGTAAATTAGTTTTCCTCCCAACATCAAGGAAAAATTCAAATAAGGCTTAAAGTGCAAAATTATTTGCAGCTTCAACACCAAGCATCACCAACAAAACAAAATTGCCAACCGACACAATAAAAAGTATAGATGTTGGGGAGAAATTGACCAATTTGACCCAAATTACCCTTTCGCTAAGTGTTGTAGATAACAAGAATTGTGTTTATCATCAACTCTCAGTTGCGATTACTTTGAGGTTTATAGAGTGAAAAGAGATTTCTATAACAATTTCACTAAAATCAAGGCACTAGTGCCTTTTACTCTCATTAAAAATACATCTCTTGGGCATATTACCCCTGAAAATATCAATCTAAGCATCTTTGAAAACCAATGATCAACGATGAAAAATCTCCCAATCAATCTAATCTTGCTTCCTCAATTGGCCCATCAAGTTCCAATGCTCGATTGATGGCATTGCAAACCTAAAATTTGTGGGTTTTGTAGAGGTTGAGCACCTTGAAGAGGAGGTCAATATTTGTAAAGGAAAAATGAAATATGAAAATCAAACTCAACCCATAAGTGAAAACCATTAAGACCTATCAAGAGCTTGCCATATCCCAACACTCGAGAATTGTCCTCAATTCCTATGGGTGTTTCTTAGAATTGGTGGAGCTCTTTGCTATGCTTAGACATACTCTTTGAAGCCATAGCTCTCCATGCCTTAGAACATATCATTTTTCCAAATACAGACAATGGTACAAATAATATATATACCACAACTAAGGATTGAGGTGAACAATTGCCTTTGCCAACTTGTTTTGGGGTTTAACATTGAAATTAATGAGATGGATTCCAATTATGACCCAACGACTTAAAATTACCCTAACCTATGTGTTGATGTCCAAATTAGATGACACCTCATCAAAAGATCCTGTGTGAATGATGAATCTTGTTTAAATATTGTTTCATATGACCTCCTTCTTATGATCAACCATTATCTAGAAAACCTAATTCCACACATGAATTTGATAGGGTATATAACCTTCCTTCTTCACTCATAGGTGTTATAAACCTAGCTTTCACCCTAGGCCACAAGAATATTACAACACATTTGCTAGTTGTGGATACAAATCTTATAACATCTTATTAAAGAGACCATGGGTGCATTGAATTCATGCTATACCACCCCATGTTATTTCATCAAATCAAATTCTATCATTGAGCTGATGTTTATATTCTTAATCCTACATTGATCCTAGGAAGAAACTGCCTCAAGAATGAATATCAAATTCCCGCAATTTGAGCTTTTGTATACTTCGACCTCCTAGGTTTAAAGAACAATTAAGGTTCTCTCCATCCCAAGTAGGACACCACAACATAGTGCAAATTTGCCAACAACCTTAGAAAAGACTGACAAAAATAGGACTAAATAGGACTACCGCAACCTTGCAGGTCTTGACATGAGACTCAACTAAATTAGTAGTTCCTTTTCATGACGATAAAAGAACCCCAAGTTTCCCCTTTGATTGTGTTGGCGTAGGAAAATATTGTTTGAAAACTCAATGTGTAGGATGAATTAGTGCCACCCTGCAACCGGATGATGGCTAAGTGAATACTATTATCATTGACCTCTCGGCTCCAGACAAAATGACGATCATGGTTTACCCCCTTTGCATGAGTCCCTTGTGCAACTTTCACTAGAACTTAAAGAGTTTCTTAGGGAAAAGAATGTACCTATCTTGCAAACTTGCTAGCCCCATCTCTATCAAGGGAGAAGCCCTTGCTCAAATGAGATTCCCACATCCTAGAGTTAGGAGAGCTCAAACTATGCAAGACCCTAATATATCCAAATCAACCTTGAGTAATCCTAACCACTCATTCTCATGGCTCCATCGTGTAAAGGCATTGGTTTGGGATGGCCCCAAAATTTGTTCAATATGTCCATGAACAAGTGAACATGGTGTATGATCCAGGCCTATTGGTAAATCTGGCGGACATCAATTGAAAGTGAGTAGCTTAGATGTGCTGTAAGCAGAAGCAATAATAACAACAAATGTGGCATCTAGATAATGGTAGAACTATAATTGAATGAACAGAGAATAATGGAGAGCAGAATATTGTAACATAGTACACAATAACAAAAAGAACTTAATATGTACATGTAATAACTATATTGTATTTTGTAATACTATAAATGTAAACTCTGACAAGAGTAGAATACATATATTACAGCTTGGTGTGATTTTCATCTCGGATGAGCATTGAGACAGAATGCAATGGAAAGGGATGTTCTAGATACCCTATGCGTTACTGTTGAGACATCTCTTATGTGATGAGTGCATTCCCTGAATAAGTGAGCAGGTTTCTTGTATGAAGGCTATGCTGCCAACTCATATAGTAATATTTCTACCGAAGGGATGACTAGAGGACTCCCATATTCTATCAAATAAGATGTGTGTGAAGATGCAAAGAATGTGAAGAAGATGACGTGGCTTGCATTCCTTGTGTGAAGGTTTGGCTTCCAGAGTTGACCCTTTGGCTTTGAGTGGTTACAAATGAGAAGCATAGGATGAGTCCCTTGAAGAAATATCAGCTGTGGAGGATGTGGAAGAATTTGTCTGGGACCACATCATCCACTTGCAATTCATCCATGACAAAGACACACCCATCCAAGTACAAGACTAATCCATCTAAGTACAGAGGCATTCATTCAAAACAAATTTAAACAGTCATTCCTTGAAGCAAAGCTAAAAGCTCAAAAAGAACAAAGAACGTGTAAAAAAATCAGAATTCTTAGAAAAGAAAATACACGAAAAATGCTTGGAGGAAGAATTTGTTGAAAAATACACTTTGATGGAACCATTGGCACACAAAAGGAAGGGCAGAAAAGAATAGACTTAAAGAGGAAGAAAAGGAGCCAAGATCTGTATTTTATGTTCTGCTTTCACAAGAATTGGTGGAAGGTCAATCTCTTTCAAACTGGCATTCAATTAGGAGTAATTTATTTCAGAACAACATACAATCTTGGCCAAGTTGTCTTGAAATTACTTGTCTAGAAGTTCCAAGGAGGGTTTCAAACAGCAGACCAAGGTTGGAAATAGTTTGTAAGAAAGTTTTACAAACAAATACCCAGAGGACAGATTGTATGTGAGTTGTTTGAGTTGCAAAGAGGATAGATTGCATGTCAATTGTTTGACAAATACCAAGAGGGCCGATTGCATGGAATGGCAAGAGTGAAGAGTGTAAGCACATTGTTTGATGGTGTCAATTAGATAAAGACTAAATACGAAGTTTAGGTGGTAATTGTTGGATGGAATGAGACCTTTACCAAAGTAAGACATTTGCTTGCTAATTGTTTGATGGAAGGTGTGCCATCAATAAGGGATAGTTGAAGAAGAAATGAAAATTAATTCATTGCAGCAAGTCTCAATCATTTAATGCTCAAGAATTTCACCAGCCAATAATTAGAGTGGAATAATTTACTCTTTGGGGACAAAAGAGGTCTTTAAAAACTTTCAAAGGGGTGGTCTGCTTCAAAGTGGTTTCTCGGGAGGAATGCCACTTCATTGTAATCAGTCCAACATAAAATTTGATCCTTCAAGTTGGGACACAAACAAAGAAGACTTGTTCATTGATTTGGCATCCAAGGAGTATGTCTCGGATTATGAGACACTTGGAGGAGAGGTAGAGTGGCTGATTGACCATTGGGAAGTTTAGTGATCCCAACCAACATCTTATCCAATATTCATATCGGATGCAGGGTATTCATAGGTTATTAAAGAAGCAACCATGACCATATTTAGACCACCTATAGCTAAGAGCACTCCAAGCGCCAAAGACAAAGGGAAAGGGCCTATTTGTAGTGTTTTGGGGAATCTCATACTCCAATGGAGGGAGTGGTGAGCTGATATTCCTGTAAGGAAGAGGCACGCTACATAGCGTAACATGAAAAATCAGCCACAATTGAAGGAGGAGGGGCAAGAAACAAGATAAACCCAAGAAATGAAATAAAATATGAAACTACCCCTGGAAGAAATGTAGTGGCACCTTCTTCCGATGAGATTTTCCTTAGTGGAATAGGAATGCAGACCCCCCATTGGAAAGGAAGTCGAGAGCGGTTAGTGTCCACCATGTAGCAGCTATGTCAATGTTCAATAAGGGCACTTTCCAAAATCAACTTCTTGGGGATATGTTAAGACACTATAATCTAGCAATAAGTATGTCAAATTTCGTAGTGGCCATTCATGATATTGAGATTTCCTATGAGCCAAATTACTTCGTGAGGGTTTTCAGGTTTCCCAACTCAGGGAAGAAGGCCAAAAAGGAGGAGATTACAAGGGCTGAAAAACAACAAAGTATTAGATATTATTGTGAGGATGATATTTCAGTGTGAGATTTGCAAGGACAACAATGTGGAGGCTTATGTGGGAACAATTCGAGAGAGCTGAGGGTTGCAAATCATTCACATGAAGAGTAATGCTATAAAAAGGCTCCAATGCCTTATTTGCTCAAGAAATTACGACTTATTCCATACATACAAGGAGTATGTGATGAAATTGTTTAATTGGTTAGAGTCAACAAAAATGAAGGATGCACATAATGTATTGCGCAATTTTACATTAACTGCACGCTCACTAATTTATGATTGTGCTCATGCGAGACACATTCCACTAACAAGAGAAATGGAGAACAATAGTTCTCAAAACCCTTGAGAAAGCTGGGATTTCTGTTAGTATTCTCGAGTTTCTCACTATTAATTTTATGCCTGCACTAACCCAGAAGAAATCAACTTGAGAAATGAAGAAAAAGGGAACAAAGTTTGTGAGGACAGCCTATGAGAAAAGGAATGCATTATCAAAGGTTGACCCAAATCAGACATATACATTGAACCAAGAGAAGGGGCAAGAATAAGATCACTTACAAGAGGAAAGGTTCCAAAGGCAAGTGTCAAGTGATTAATCTAGAGGCAAAGCAGCCTTTAAAGGATAGAACACGTGGAGCCAGGTGATGGTCCTTAAGAAGAAGTGAGATGGTCCTTAAGGTGATGTTCTTCATGAGGAAGAATTTGAGGTAGAGACAAAGAGTCCAAGGCAGCAACCTCAGAGGATGAGCATGCTGAGGGGACCCCTGGAGAGATGTGTGAGGATTATGAAGAAGATAGTGGACATGACGAGGGAGTTCAAGGGTTACAAGGCTGATGCAGAGCACTACCAGGAATATAGATAATGTAGTACCATGTGCACCCCCTCTCCTCTCACTAATCATGGCACGAGTAAATGGGCTAGTGTTTCACTAGTGTCTATGGGGGTGGGATCATCTAAATCCCTTTCTTTCCTATACATTCTGAGACCTTAATCGTTCATAGTGGAAAGCACTCCTATCGTAGTTTGACAATGGCTCCTCACCCAGCAAATGATTACCTTTTTTTAACAATACAAAACTAGATAGGGAGGAGATCTTGAACTCTCTCCCTTGTATTTGGGTGAGTCAAAGGATACTCATTGGGGAGAGTACTCTAGAGTAGATGATATGAATCATATGGAGGGAGAGAATGATTCTAGATTAGTTGCATGGCGAGGAGCTTCATTTGGAGGCTGAACATATTATGGATCCCAACTAGGGAAAAATCATGAGATGTGATTATCTTGGCTCACTCCAAGAGGGTGACGAGATAGTCCGCATTGAAAAATATGATGTGCTGGTGCAGATTGAGGACCACATGTGAATCTTTGAGAGCATTTGAGTCCGCAATAGAGGCAAAGCACTTGAAACAACAGACGATACTTGCTGCAACCTCTTTCCCTTTGGAGAGGAAGAGTAAGCCAACCCTGACTATATAAGAGGGATTGCATGTTCACCTCGTAGAGTTGCATAGAGAGATGACCAATGAGATTAAAGATTGTGAGTACATGCAATGGGACTCTCGTGCAAAGATTTTGATGTCAAAATTTCTGATGTGTGCACCAAGGTAAAGACAAAGGCCTATTAGAATGTACTACATTATGAGGCACACAAAGTTTTGGATAAATGTGTACCACACACAATTCCATACTTGTTTGGTTTGTGGATAGCACATGAAGGATCCAACCCTTGAGTACACTATTGACGGCCTACTTATATTTTCAATCTAGATGGAATCATCATGTTTCATGATTTGGAGCTGCAGGGACTTAGTTTCCAAGATGAGTTCAACATGTAAATGGACAGGCAACTTTAGATAGAGGGGTTATGAGAGGCTCAATGTCTCCTATCCAGAGTGGAGAATCAGGGGCTAGAAAGGAAGGCAATTGGCTATAAGAACCAAATGAGAGTCATGAATACATGGGTGAAGAATGAAAAAGAACTAGCTGAAAACAATAAGAAGAGGTTTGAAGAGGCTTTGAGTAAGACTTTAGCTGAAAGATAGCAATATACCAAAAGAAAGAATTAGAGTGGTGTATTTGGAGATACTATTTCAATCATCATTCATCCTTGGATCCTCTTTGGTTCACCATTCTTTGATTGTTTTGTTGTTGATAAGTAGATCCTCAATATGCCTTATATTTGCAGCAAAGATGTTTATTTCCTCTTGTGTGAAAAAGTCATTAGGCTCCATCTCGAGAAAAGGACTTCCCTCTACACAAGGGGGAAAACTCTCAGTTGACTCCTCAAAAACCTTCTAACCCAAATAGACAAGTAACATTTGGACCTCCTTCAATAGGAGGGGAATGTTGTCATGAAATCACAATCTATCACTGTTAGTGATGGGTAGACTTGTCGGTTGTGACTAGATTCTTCTTCTTGAAGTTTGGTTTCAGAGTTGTTATTGGTCTTCTAGTTGGAAGTTATTCGCTGTCTCCAACAACCTTCATGTTTGCTTGCTTTGTTCCAGTAGGTGCGTCGATCTTCTTTTCTCTAGTTCGTCTCCTTGATATGGGTAATATCTTTTGCCTTTTTTGTGTTCAAGGTCATTAATTCTATCTACATTTGTCTTTGGTTGATTGTTCTTATGCATTATGACAATGCTTTCCTTGTCCTCATACCATTGTAAGATTTAGTGGTGTTCTCTCTCTCTCTCTCTCTCTCCTCCCTCTTTCTCCCCTTCTCCCTCCCTCTCCTTGCGTTCCTACCCCCTCTCTCCCTCTCCCTCCCTCCATCCCTCCCAACCACACTCTCTCCCCCTCTCGCTCTCTCTCTCTCTCTCTCTCTCTCTCTCTCCCCCTTTCCCTCCGCCTCTCCCCTCTCCTCTCTCCTCTCTCCCTTCCTCTCTTTCTCTCTGCTCCTCTCTCCCTCGCCTCTCTCTATGGCAATTAGCTAGTCAATAGGCTTGGTTACAACCAAGTTGTTCAAAACGATGTCATGAGATGTGGTTCTCTCATGACTCTTCTTGTGTGTACGCTTTTTACAATGGGTCCCACAACCTCAACAAATCTTGCGTTAGTTGCTCTTCCCTTTTTCGGTGTGTTTATGTAGGCACCTTGACTGCATGGCTCGTTCATAAATGCAATAATACTAGTTATGTTATGCCCATAAAATAAGAAATAAAAATCTATTTTTATCTCTAGTAGTGTACATTTGTAGCTATGATATAGGGAGGCAAGACAATATGTGAGAGATCCTATACCATAACCAATATCATCCTACATATGGTTGGGCTGATTGAAATGTGTGATGATTGGACCACCACTGTCTTAGTACTGGCCATAACTATCTTGGTATTGATGTCATGTCCCCCTTTTCGAATAAGCGAAGGAAATAAAAATAATAATATTTTAAGTTGTTCCAGTGACTTACTTTATTAAAAAGATAGCTTAATATTATTTTATCATGAAAAGTTTAAGTCTAGTAAAGTGTTTTTAAAAGGGGGCCTAAAGTGATGTTATTAAGTGATGCTAGGGATGGGGTAAAAAGTGATTTAATTTTAAAAGGTTCTAAGTCACTTTGAATTATATTTTGGGGAAAAGGAGAATAGAAAATAATATTTTATTTTCCCAAAAGTGTATAAAATAAGGGCATTGGGCTCATTTGGAAAATATTTTATTTTGCCATTCATCTTTTCAACTTTTGAAGATTTTAGTAGTTTTCTTCAACTTTCAACATCAGAGGACAAAAACCCTTCGGTGGATTCAAGCTAAAGGACGAAAACCCTCCAGTCTTTTATGGTGGTTCCATTCAGGCACTGCAATTGGGCATTAACCATCAGAGTTTTGCATTTTCAACACAACCATGGAAGCATTGGATATTTTCGGGTCAGCTATATCAGCTACGACATCATCTACAACAGCTAGGGCATCTAGATCCCATGGCCTAACGCCACCATCCCTAGGGTTGATGCCACCATCCCTACGACTAATGCCACCATCCTAGGGTTGAAGTCACACTTTGGAAGGGCAACACCACCATTTGAGCTATTTTTAAGCTAGTATAATATTGGTATGGTCTACTGTAATTTTCTAAATTTTTCAGTTGAAAACATAAATAAAAATTATGATCTTATCTTAAAATTCCACAAAAGTTTTGTTTATAGTATTTATTCATGGCTGAAATTATTTATTAAAACTCATAAATTTACAAGGGTTTTATCGGTAAAATACAACCATCTAATTTTTAGTTAGGTTTTTAAATAAAAATTCAAAATTCTATTTTTTATTGTAAGAGTTTATTGTAAAGGATTCTAGTAAATTCAGAATTATTTAAATTATTTGTTTATGGATATTTTAGTGGCATCAGAGCTATGATCTTGCCAACCTGTGAATCATGTGCACAATGCAAGACTCCATGTTAGAGATATTGCAATCTATACAACAATATCAAAATGATCTAAAGGCATGGATAGAAATAGAGAAGACGGAAAAGTCAAAATATGAGCCTCAAAAATCTACAAAGGAGCCAAAGGAATCCAATGTGCAAGTCAAAGGTAAGGAGATCTTATTTGAAAAGAAACCAAAGAATGTGGTTGATAAAAAACTAACTACATTGCAGACAAGCGCAAAAGATGTAAGGAGGACCCAAAAAACGTGTGATGAATGGTTAAGAAAAGCTAAGGAAGCTAAGTCGATAGCCACTCAAGCAAAACAACACCTATAGAAAATTAAGGGAAACAATTCTCCAATTGTAATGGATCATGAAAAAAAACTAAAGTTGCAAGAAATTGAAAGAAATCAAATCTTGGAGGAAACAACCATGCAGGTATAAGGTATGAATTTATTGTAGGAAAAGATATTTTATTGACTTTTGAGATTGTCGATCAACAGAATAATTATCTTAAAAAAATGGAGGAAAAGACATCACTAGCTGAATGCAAAGAGCCAAAGATGGACATAGATGTTCCAATTCATTAGCTACCCAACGATCTTTCAAAAGATGAGTCATTGTCATATATGATTGAATTCTAGGATAGCCATATTGATAAGAATGGTGGAATGACTCCAAACTTGGATATTTGTGTGAAGGATCACCAACAAGACTTGAAGGGAATGTGAGGCGATGGGATACTACTGTCAAGTGATAGAGGAAATATACTCAGGGCAGCTATGAACCAAATTGCTACCATTAATGTTGTTGTCATCATCATTTTCAGCCACCACATTATTTTAGTTGCACTCATGCGAGTGGATATGCAATTTTGCAGTTGCTATGCCAGTGTCATGTTGTATAAGTTCAGATCACGAGCTGCTGTTATCAATCATGAACAGTTGCAAGTTTGCATATTTCAAGGTGGTTTATGATTCTTTCAATAAATATATTCAAGTTGAAGGTGGGGATGGTTTTCAAACTCTTTCTAAACCCCAATTGATTCATGATTCAACTATCATGGATCCACTCAATAAGATTGTTGGAAAAGCATTACCTGGTGCAAGCCTTCCAATTCTTAATTATATCATTGTAGCGTGACAGAAGCCAACTACATCAGGAGGAATGGAAGAAACAAAAAGATTGGTTTGGGATCTTGGCATTTGGGGTCATGAGGTGAACCAACATTGCTTAAGGACAAGCAATCTTTGGGAAGGGCAAACTGTCATGACCCCTTTTTTGAATAAGCTAAGAAAATAAAAATAGTAATATTTTAAGTTCTAGTGACCTAGTTTATTAAAAGGACAATTTAATATTATTTTATTATTAAAAGTACAAGTCAAGTAAAGTGTTTTTAAAAAGGGGCCTAAAGTGATGTTGTCAAGTGATGCTAGACATGGGGTACAAAGTGATATTATTTTAAAAGGTTCCTAAGTCACTTTGAATTATATTTTGGGAAAAATGAGAAAATAAAAAATAATATTTTATTTTCCCAAAAGTGTCTATAAGAGAAGGGCTTTGGGCTCATTTGAAAAGTATTCTATTTTGCCATTTATCTTTTCAACTTGTGAAGTTTTGAGCAGTTTGCTTCAGCTTTCAACATCAGAGGACAAAAACCCTCAGGTGGATTCAGGGTAGAGGATGAAAACCCTTCAGTCTTCTGTGGTGGTTTTTTCAGGTGTTGCAATTGGGCATCAACCATCAGATTTTTGCATTTTTAGCATAACAGGAAAACATTGGATATTTTTGGGTCAGCCATATCAGCTAAGGCATCATCTACAACAGATATGGCATCATTTGATGTCGCTGAAGCATCATCCGAAAGGTTGATGTCACAATCCCGAGCACTAAAGTCACACTTGGAAGGGTGATGCCATCATTTGGGCTACTTTTAGGCCAGTATTAATGCTGGTACAGACTGTTGTAATTCTTTGAATTTTTCAGTTGGAAAAATAAATAAAAATTCGGATCTTTCCTTATCTAAAATTCCACAAAAATTATTGTTTATGGTATTTATTCATGGCTGAAATTATTTATTAAAGCGTAAAAATTTGCAAGGGTTTTATCAGTAAAATATAGTGATTTGATTCTCAACTGTAAGGGTTTTAAATAAAAATTCATAATTAAATTTTCTATTGTAAGGGATTCCGGTAAATCTGAAAATATTTAAAATATCCTTTTAGGGATATTTCAACTGACCAATGTTAACTAACACATAACTTTGTGCACTGCCCTACTGACCCAGGTATTAGGACAAAATTATGGTCAGGTCTCGTTACAATTATAACAAATTGAATGATTAAAAAATATTTATTAAATAAATTAATACGCAATTGGCAAAATGATACTTTGTCATGTCCCTCTTTTGATGGGGACATGATGGAAGACCCTCAGCCTTAAACCCTTCCGAGGGGATAAGGGACAAATATAAAGGGAAGTTAGGATTGAAATGTTTTAAGTGTATATGTGTAAAAGTATTTTTTTGAAAGTACTTTATGTTTTCAAATTCGCTTAAAAAGGGACCTCTAAGGGTTTTGATGATTTCAGTGATTTTATAAAATAAAAAGAAAAAAAGAAAAGATCATAAGGGAAGGGTCTATTAAGATCCTTAAGCTGCTTTCTCTTCCCAATTTTGGATGCTTCACTTGGGAGGACTACATAAGGTAAAATGATCATTATATGCATTCATGTCTAATTTTGATAACTATTTCCTTGGAGTCTAAGCACGAAAAGCAAGGACTTGCACTTAGAGGATAGAAACCCTCGAATTCAAACCTAGAACAACTCACCACAGAGTTGTAATGAGCAAAAATTGACAAAACAAGGGTGTTTTCAACACCAAGGATCATTTACAAGAGGAGCGAACCATTGGAGGAGCTGGATGAATGCAGAAAGGGCTGTCCTATGGCAGTGAAGGGCTGTTTTTGAGGGCTGCATACTCCACAAGGGCAGCGACTGGGGTTTGAGGTTGGGCAACCCACTTTGGGGTCATCACAAGGCCTTTGGAGGGTGTGGA
This sequence comes from Torreya grandis, assembly GCA_037957365.1. Taxonomy (NCBI): domain Eukaryota; kingdom Viridiplantae; phylum Streptophyta; class Pinopsida; order Cupressales; family Taxaceae; genus Torreya; species Torreya grandis. The sequence continues at coordinate 687,648 of JARHVA010004315.1, read as the reverse complement.
TCAGCCACACATATTTTTCTGATATTTTATCCTAATTTTCCAGCCATATATTTGACCAAATATCAGGTTTTTACCTGGTTATTTGACCAATAATATTGATATAAATTCTGCTATTTTTGGAGATTTGAAATATTATTTTTGGAGCTATTTCAAGGCATATGCAACAGTATTTTGTCATTTTCAAATTGCTAGGGTTTGAGGAAAAATCTGAAAATTAATATTTTATTGTTGGAGTGGTTGAATAATTTCTTGTTTAACTAATTCCCCTGAAAAGGGACATTGCATACTCATTGTGATATCATTTTCCATAAACCCTAAAGTAGGCCATCTTTATTTTCTTGTTATACTAAGGTTCAAACCAACAAATTGTAGTAAACTAATCCAATTCATTAGTTTAATCTTACTAATAGATTCAGGTCATTTAGCATCAAGCTCAATGTCAAAATACCATTCAAGTAACTTACATAAATTCAGTCTTGGAACCATTAGTGAATCTAAACAAGATAGGTTTAATCCCTGCATGCTTTAGGATATTAACACCCTTTTAGGCAGGGATAAGATATTTGCTTTGGAGGGGCTGCCTAAGGGCTACTCCACCCAAGAAAGTATCCATTCCTTAATTCTATAATGACAACCCTGCCCATAGTCATGGCTGGAGTGAAAGGCTGACTCAATATTGGTTCGCAATCAATGTCTTAGTGCCACCAGCTTGCTGCCCCTGAAATTTCATTACGAAACCCATAACTAATTGATCCATTAACCATTTGAAACACAACATTTATTGCTTAGTGACAAGTAATAGAAATAGAAAAGGTAGGGTTCTGTTTAATCTTCTTTACCCAAAATGATAACTCATGAAATGCACTGAATATTTTGTTATAAGAACAGGACTGTTTGATGCCATGTAAACGGATACAACAGATTCAAATCCATGATACCTCAAGCATCAATAAGCACAATTAATTTCATAACCAAAACATGATTCATAACAGTTCATTTAAGGATTTCAGATGTAAACAAAAGTTTTCCATCTCTTAATGATTATAGTACATTTATGTAACAAGAACTTAATTCTAAATAGATGGGTACAACTCATAGTCCTCAAGGAAAGGGAAGAGTCATTATACAACATTGGTACAAATACTAGTACCCATGGGCATGTATCATGTGATGCATATTGCCAAGAGATATACAACAAATGTAAGGCATATGAATATGTAGTCATGCCATCATAGTCTTCAACCTGTAGAAGAGAGAGAAATGAGAAAGAGTATCATGGGAGTGCTTTTTCACCAACTACATAGCCATGGGATTCCTTGCACAATTTCCATACCTAGGAAGTGGCCCTAACCTTCACGAGGGTATTGGATGTACGAGGGAAACAAGTAAGAGGATGAGTGAAATATGACAACCATCATGTGCTTGCAATGAAACAAATATACAACCGAGGTGGCCAACATGAATAATATTGGAAAGTTAGTATCATAACTTAAGTGCTTTGGCCAAAGACTTACGGAGATACCTAGCAAACATATATATTCCTTAGAGTTTCGAGTGTTTACATAAAGCTTCAAACAACTCCATTAAAAGAGCAAAAGGAATCCAAGTACACCCCTGGACCCACTATGTCCAATGTCCATGTTCGTTTAAGGAGGAAAGGAAGGTATCAAGATGTTTGTCGGTTTTAGAAAATGAAAAAGGAGTCTATTGAACAATGATATCACAAAATGGGCCTGTTCATCACATCATAAAAATAAATTGCAGAAAAGTACATCAAAATGCCCTATATCGATCTCAATGGACAAGCAAAACCATGCCAAGTTTTTAAGTTGAAAGAGCTTAAGATAATTGTAACTTTCCATGCCCCACTAGCCGATCAAACACCTCAGAAAAGGGAGGATATAACCAGATTGCTTCAAGGTATGCCATTTCACAAAATACAGTTACATGCGTGGTAACTTATCATGGCCATCAAACTTCAAGTTTTAGTTCCCCTTTAGCCAAGAGAAGGTATAGTAATCAAACAACGATAGATCCTTTTAAAAAATCACTAATGCCATTAACAACTTCTAAGAGCCTCAAATGTTAAACTGTATGCAACACTCATAGAGGCATTTCAACAAGCATGATCTGCCAAGTGATAACATGTCAACTTCTCTACAACTACTATCCATGATTCCAAGGTTTCTTTGGAGTATAGTGCTTATAGTGCTAAGAGTCAAACATAGTCTAGTTGATAAAACATAGTCATAATCAAGGATCAAGTGGAGCTTGAATCCTCCATGCGACCCCCTCTCTACAATTATACTGTTGATAGTGTCCCATCAATGGGACCTCTTAGCAGTGTAACTATAGATAGTATCCCTAAAAATCAATTAAATAACAAACTTTTAAGACTTTTCTCAGAGGAGGTAAGACTCCTTCAAAAGATCACTCAGACTGCTTTCATGATATAGAAAAATACACCTTCCTTAAGTGCATATAAGCTTTATAGATTAAAAGTACAACATGGATATGTGTAATGCCCCCTTTTTGAACTAATTTTGGGAGGAAACCCTTAGCCTTTTTGTTCCCAAGGGCTAAGGAAATTAGAGGCAACAAGGGGAACATTTGTGAGCTTAAAGAGCATTTTATGATAAAGCACTTCATTACCTAATTTTGGGACCTTTTTGAGGGTCTAGGTCACTTAAGGCTTAAAGTGCTTTTATAAGGAAACTTTTTATTAGATATATTTTTTAAAGAAATAGGTAAACTCTCCCTCCTTATTTTGGGCATCACACTTGGAGGAGAGATATAAAAGGAAAGGAAAGACTCATTTGAAAAGGATATGAAACATGTGATATTGATGCAGATGATCAAGTATGTTAAGCTTGTTCATAGTGACTTGAGGACAAAAACCTTCAAGTGCACCAGTGTTTGGAGACAAAAACCTCCATTCCTTCTTTGAGGGCAGCTCTATTCAAGGGTTGCAATTATGCTTCACATTTGCATTGAGTATGCAATTGTTTATCTAAAGGTGTTTTGGTAACACCACCTCTATGCAAAGGAATTTGAGTGCCTTTCGGAGTTGGGCGAAGGTCTTGGTAGGGCAAGGGAGGTTGAGTGAATTCCCTAGGGCAGTAGCGAACTCCCCTAGAGCCTAGCGTCCCCCTTTGGAGGGCTGGGTGAGGACTTTGGGGGGCCTAATTTGGCCTTTGTGGAGTGTGGGACAGCCACACTAAATTTCTAATAATTTTGCTAATATTTTCCAGCTATAGCAAATCATTTGTGAGGCTAATTTGATGTCATATCGACAATAAATATTTCTATAATTTGCCTAATTTATTCATGGTTTGTTGAGAGTTTAGGACCTCAAAATATTCTGAAACTTCTTCATATGTTCAGCAATTTATTTCAATATTTTTGCACTAATTTGTGAAGGATCAGCGAAGGGATTTGTTGCATGATTAGACCTCTAAAATAAAAATTATTCTCTGCTGCAATTCTGCATAAGGATGCCTAGGGTTTGATGAACAAACCCTCATTTGAAGGGTCAATCTTACCGTGTATGAAGAGCCATTAAGGGCAAAAACCATAAGGTATTTATTTCATATATTTTTTAGTGGTTGGAGCATTTATTTTCACAGCCTACATCATATTTGTTCCAAACTAGGGTTCACTGGTCTATACTCATAATTTTCTGATTTGGGTAAGGAATTGTGAGAAATCCTAGTTTTTGTTGAATTGTCCCAATTTGGGGACATTACAATATGCCCATAATCAATAACTAGATTAGTACAAGGTTTAAGTGTAACGGCCATCATAAGCATTATATCGTACTAGTACTTAGAATGTATTAAATGCCCTTGGCAATAAGGCTGGGATAATCCATTATAAGAATCAAACATGATTTTATCAAGTTTACCTGAAGGCATATAAACCTATATACAACTTCCATAAGGCAAACAATACCATAACAACAAAAACTACTGTACTAGTAAGTCAAAAGTATCAAACAGTCACTATAAGGTGCTTACATCATTTATCATTTTCGTAATATTTGGTCAAACTGAACTTTGGACCATGCACAAAGCCATGAGGGTCTATTTATCATTACCTCCAAATTTATTCCAAAAGGAGAATGCCTCATCAAATATATCTACCTTTTGCAAACATGGATGGATCAAATTCTGAGCTAGAAAATCACACAGTATACTGAACAAGGAGAGGGCTGAACCCTAGTTCATTAATCTATCAACATTTATGATAAATACAACCTTAATGATGTGTGTGTGTGTACCCAAGCAAAAACTCAATACAGTATGCCTGCATCCACATATAGAAAGTTTGTGTCCAGGTCAATGAAACAAAGCTCAAACCTTAGCAATAACCAATTCAAAAACTCAAGAAACAAAGCATTAAACCACTGCAACATTTCTACTGGCTTATGGACATATCTATCACAATACAAACAAGGAAGATAACACATGACCTGACCTGGATAAGATGGAAGGTCTCAAGAGTTTGAACCCCAGATCCTTGCTAGAGCTCCCACAAAGACGAAATGCACAGTAAAAATCTTCACGGAAACCACTCTCAAATTCCTCAAGTGATGATTGAATGATATACGATGCCGAATAGAAAAACCAAAACATTTAACAACATTCCAAAACAGCACAATATTTACCATCAATAATCATAAAATATTCCAATTGGGTAGGCCATGCTTGGCCATGCCACTTCCATTATTTCTGATACCCACAACTCCACTACCCACCCACAACATTCTAGGATTTGCAAAACCTTAGCTCCAAACAAAATGAAATGAAAAAGAAGTCAAATAATCAAATGATAGCTTGAACAATATAACCCCTCTATAGCCTCGAGGTTACATCGAGCTTTAAGTGGATTTTGAATTGAAAATCAAATATAATAACTTAAAACCTTTAATCACATTGCAAGGTCCAGACATGGAATGACCACATAAAACCTCTTTTTATGCTATTGACCCAATGGTCACATCATAACATAAGTGAGTACAAGCCACAAACCCTGGCTAGTAAAATAGAGTACTCTTACCAATTAATCTCATTGAGTCATAACAAAAATAACCAATGCCATCATAATATAAGCTATCGACCCCGTACGTCGTTGCCAAGCAATGTTAGGTATGATAAGATAACAATAGTTAACAAGGTATAGGCCACAAATAATAATCGCATAGGTTAGGGTAAGTTGTAAATACGTAACTAGGCACCCATAACATAGTGGATCTTGAAATCATTAAGCTTGTGCCCTAGAGGCTTTTACCTACAATTGTTTTTCTAACAAAATAGATCACAAGTCCATAATACCAAATGCAAAAACATTCAACTCGTCAATTAACAAAACAACCTACACATTACTAGTGTTAACTGACTTGAAGCACACACAAACGACTATCTCTAATTGTACTTATGCAATGCCAAGTAAAGTAAATACACACATGCTAACATATATAAATCAATTCCACACAAACAACTGTGCAAAATGTGTGCAATCCTTCTCATGTTGTCACATGCGTCTGATGGCCTCTCTCCATTGATACTCTCCCTCAGCATAGCATTCAAGGTTTTCTTGACAAACACACATGAAGGGAAAATAATTGGTCCATTTAATCAATAAATACATTAAATAATAATACAAATTATCATAACTAAAATTATTAATGCTAAAGAATCTCTCATAGCATAATGTCTTCAAAATAAGCAACAAAATGAAAATTAAACCAAATCTCACATTTCTTAGCTATTTATAGTAATGCAACATGTACATCAAGAGCTGATATGACAGCCATGAAGGACTTGGATCAGTTTAAGGGGCAAAGTGTTTCATCTACCCCACCCCAAATTCCTCAAGCACCTTAGGTTCCTCATCCACTTATACTAAGACTCCAATGCATCTACATGGCACATCATAGAGAACTACATCAAGTACCATTTCTGCTTATCCTGATGTATGTCCTTCCTAGGATAGTCATGACCTGCCCCTTGAGGCTCAACATAAACTTGCTTTGCACTCTAACTCTGGGATGGATGGGGTCGCGTTTTTGTTAGATAGGTCAATTGTTCCAATGGGCAATGTTTGACACTGAAACCTGTATACGATCACCGGTCTCTAGTCCAACTGCCTTCCTTAGAAAATTGAAGCCAGCCATATAAGTATCTTCAGCTGTAGCAACTTTGATCGACTTGACCATAACTAGTTTTAAGGGCAAGGGTACACTTATTGGCAGAAGGTTGGAAATTGTGTTTATGGGAAACTGAACAAAAACTGTATTACTTGGTGAGGATAGGTCTGCAGAATGGTGGATCACACACTTATTGATCTAATTGGTATGTCTGCAAAACGAGGCAAGTCTAGAGGTGGCAATTCAACTGGTGATAAATTTGGGGCCAATTCAAAGAAACTCGTAACTCACCTCCTTGCCACCCTGCCTCCGCCCCGTCGAAACTATTCTACAATTACACATGTACCATGATCTATAGAAATCTATTTAGAAGAGACTAACTCTTGAGAAGAGAGATTACACAAGGGTCACTTGTGGGTCACTAGAATTGTAGTGGTCGCTGGCAGTGTCACACATGGTCCTTTTTCATCAGAGCTCTCATCCTTGCTTGAAATCTTTGTCTCCCCTTAATGTGAGGAACTATGATATCCCTCCGAATAATATATAGTAACAACTACCAATGCTTTCTTTTGCTCTTGACCCTTAGATCTTCTCATAGGTGGTGATGGAATCGATGTCTTCCCATCTAACAAAAGACTATTTTCAATGGAGACTTGGTTGGGGAAGATTTATTACTTGTTGGAGACTTGGCTGCTGCCCTCTGGATAAACAATGCAAAAATCTAGGCTCTTACACATGAACATGGTCACCCAATTCAATCCCAATTGGGATTTGGAGCATACTTCCTTATAAGATTGGCCTTAGCAATGTAGAATGCAAACAAAATTAAATCGATGCCATGTTGTGCCATGAAGAGCCCCTTGTGCCTTCTCTTGAACTCATGGAATCTCTAGTCTAAGATGTCTACCCATCTATAAGCCATGCCTTGGGTGAACCCACCCATATACTCCATTAGCTTGATAGGAATGTTTGACAACCTACTGGTTCCACCAACCAAGACCAAAATATGTCCAAGAGTACTTGCCACTTCTCGTCTCTCAACAAATACTTGTTAAATATTTTGTTTATGTGCTCCATAATATATTGGTATTGGTCAACAATAAGGGAGAAATAAAAAATACCTTTGGCATATTTCTTGATGGGAAAGTCCACAATCTACTTATTAGCAGGTTTTCCATCACAAGGAATTGCAAACACCCTTTGTATATTTTTAACATGCACAATAACTTCTATGGTCCCTCACTTTTACTTGAATATTGCCTTTGGAGTGTTTGGCTTATAACTAGCGATGATCTTTGTCAAGTTTTCCACCAATGATTCCATAGAAAGAACAACATTTTGATAGCTTTCTCAACTTTGGCTTGTATCAATGCCAACTTAAACTCATCATCTGGTGGGCTTTCCTCCCACCACCTTTTGCAAGCATCCTCTACCAAGGCATGACATATCAACTGTTTGGGAGACATGGCCTATATCTTCGTTCTTGTCAATTTGTGGCTTACTCTCAACTAAATTTATCTTTGGGCTTGAACAATGACTCTAGGCGAGAATTTTTTCGGAGCATGTTTGTAATCTATAAGACTGTACCACCTTGGGCAAAGGTGTGACATGTTCCATATCCATCAAAGCTTGCATAAGCTTCAACTGTCCCTGGATCATACATTTATCGAACAGTCATGTCTGAGTTATTTGTTTGAGCTAGTGTTACGCAAGGATGTGTCCCCTAGATTTTGGTAACATCCTAGACAGGGGGATGGGAAGGGAACATCCCTAATTTTTTTTAAATTAAAAAAAAATCTGATACTTTTACTTTAAAACAAACTCCCTGCCCTAAAAAAGCTATTATTTTTACAAAAAACATTGAATGCCAATCCCATAAGTGTACTAAATTTTTTCAAATAAAGTACAAACCCCTAAATTTCATTGAATAAAGTTTAAATATTTGAATTTTATTTTTATATATATTATTTTAATGGCCTCCCCCCTGTTGTCACCTTGTCCCAAAATCTTGGAATTTTTTTCTGTCCTAGCAATCCTGTCTGCACATGCCCCTATCGCCAAGGCGTAGGTAGCTATGATTTAGACTTGTGAGAACCTAATGCGCCTTTGTCGTTGTCCACAAACGCCATTTTCTCTCTCTTGCTTTTTCACTCGTGGTTGTTGCAACAATCACTCCAAATATCGAGTCTTGAATTACTCTATATCAGGGAATGTATAAATTTTAAGAACACGTCATGATATTAGGTGACTTGTTTTCTTTTATTTTTAGCTTTTCTATAATTTATACTTTTTGTTATGTTTACTTTTTATTTTATCATCTTGGCACACCTTTTTCTCTAATTCACTGACACACATACCAAACATAGACAAATTTTCTATTTTTTCTTCCTCCGGAATTGGTAATTCTCCAATTCAGAGTTTGTTAACAAAATGCAAGGTCCCACACATTATAAACTTTCAGCTTCAACCCATTCATTGCATCCTTGCAAATTGTCCAGTCTAGGTTCCCCAATCTTGTGGACTCGTTGTCCAAGACTTTATTCAGATTTTAAATGGGTATCTTGAACTTTCTAGTCTTGATCTTGCGACAATTATTAATTTTTAACACCAATGCTCATGTATTTAAATTTTTCTGCAATAATTGCTTGTTATGCTAGAGCTTTCTTTGACACTCCACTTCGGTTTCCCTTTGTGCAATAACTTTGTGTTTGTCCAACCGTTCAATGTCTACCAACTGATCTTGGAGACTCTCATTGTTCCATAGCTAGCTTTCGACTACTATTCTTAGAATCGACACTCGATGATACATTGTTCTTGTTGTGTCTTGGTTGTATATAAGTTGCAACTACTTGTTCCTAGTTATCACTATTAGTTTATAGGTCATTCTATTGGCCCACAACATTTCTTGGAGCAAATCTTCCCAGTCTTGGCCCTCGGTGTTCCTTTTGAATGATTGAAATTAGTACTTGGTTTTTGGCCTTAGATTTTCCATTTTCCTATGTGTATTACACGATCAACAACAGGGGATAAATCTTGAACTTGGTTGTGAGGTGCCTAATGATCTCATTCATGAAGTGGCCACCCATGTCACTCATCAACTATTTGGGTGTGCAAAACCTCATTAGAATTTGATCATAAATGAACTTTGTGGTGGTCCTTGTCGAATTATCTAGTAGGGCCTTGCCTTAACCCACTTTGTTAGATACTTAATAGACACAATTTATCGGACCTTCTAGGAACTTATAAAAAATGATTTGTTAGCACTGGTAGAATAATCTAGGAGAAACAAAAAAAATGCTCTGAAGTGTCAATGCTACACCTTTTCTTGATTCCAAAGGTGGCCTAGGCAAAAAATTTGGACCAACGCATGTCAATTTAATTATGCAATATGGTCTACAAAATCACCTCCAAGCTTATAGCCACTAGAATCAAGCCTCTCCTTCAAATACTAATCTCCTATACGCAATTTGCATTTGTTGTGGGAAGATAAATCAATGATAACATAATGATGGTCCAAGAGATCATTCATTCCTTAATTACCCAACATCCCTCGAGAGTTCTCATAAAATTCGACATGTCAAAGGTTTTCAACTCGGGTGCAATCCTTCCCTCATTAACAAAGCAATGAAAAGTTTCATGTTCAAAGACCAAATAATAGAATTGATCAACAACTCTATCACCACTTTGATATTCTCGATTATCTCAATGGGAGCGTTGGATTGTGTTTTACATCTAGTTAGGGCCCTTAGAAAAGAAGACCCCCTTAGTCCTTACCCCTTTATTATTACAGTAGAGGAGCTTAAAAAATAATGCTAGAAAGAGAGAGAGAAAGAAAGAAATCATATTAATTTCTGAAAATGACCAATAGTAGGTCAATGGGACTCGATGATACATCCAATTACAATACAAAATGCTAGGGTAAAAGGACCCTAGGATGAAGAACTAAGTAAGCCAAAAAAAAAACTGAAGTATAAAATTAAATAGAGGTAAACCCAAAGCAGTAAAGCCCAAACCCATATGGTTAAGTTACAAATACAAATATCCATGTGGTGGGAGCAAGACCCCCCAAACAATGTGGTTTGATGAAAGTCAGAAAGACTGGAAGTTAGTTCCATCATACATTGCCCATCATTTTGAAAGGGCCAATGCATGATTTAATAATGCTCATTTGGGATGTCCGGGGTTGAGGGGGGCAGGCTACGTAATCCTAGGAGGAAGCAAAACACAATGCCTATAACCTCTCCTAACATCCAAGGCTGAAGAAAATCTAGTAGCAACTAAGAAACTTGTAATGTGTGCCTACCCCCGCGGTTCTTGAAGTGGTCGCGGAGAAGATCCACAATGCCAAGGAGAAGACCTACGATGTTGAGAACAAATATTTTGGTGAATCCTAGTATTAGGAGTGTGCAAAGAAGAGTATAGTGTCACTAACCAACCCCACTTTGTGTGTGAGGCAGCAATATCCAAAGGGCGCTTAATGTGGCCAAACTCCTTGATGGGCTAAAAGAAAGAGGTGATCATCAGCGAAAGAGCTATATTGAATTCCAACCCTCATGCATGGATAGCAATTCTCTAGTCTTCAATTTGCAAATGACATGTTGGTGTTGCCTATGTTGGTCATCAAGGAAACTCAGAATCTCAAAAAGCTATTGGATAGCTATCAAAGGGCTTCAAGATAACAAATAAATACTCATAATTCTAGAATTCTCTTTGCCAATATTCCTACACAGAGGAAGGGAAAGATATTGTAAATTTATGGATTCAATAAAGGGTCTTTCCCGATGCCTTATGTGGGATTTCCCATTCATTGGGAATTCTCAATAAAATGTGGGTCGCAACTCTTAGCAATATGCAAAGCCAATTAACTTATTGGACAAACAGATGGCTGACCATGGTAGGTTGAATCCAATTAATAGAAGATCTCTAGGATATTCCTATCTACATGCTCAATTTTCGACCAATCTCATGACTAGAAGAAGAACAAATGACAGCCATACAACAAAAGTTCTTTGAGCTTGGGGTTGATGAAAAATTTAAACACCTTATAGTATTTTGGTTGAGGATAACATGACCATACCAGGAAGGACTCAACCTTAAATATATGCACATATTTAACAAAGCTACAGCCTCTGAGATGTCTTGGAGATTGAGAGAAATCCCACACTCCCCATGGTGTCTAATCAATAGCCAAAAGTACCTCATCTCTCCACACAACGACAATGTCTAGAAGTATTGGACACCTCAATTATAAGCTCTTGCTAAACAACTAAATAAGGGGACAAAACTAATAAAAACATATGCTAGTTGGCAAGTTGGTGAAGGAAAAAAACGTTAGATTTTTGGAGGATCATTTGCTAGGGAAGAAAGTGTTTAGTCTTCTGCTGGCACATGAGTTAACAAAGAAACTGCAAAATCATGGGTACAAATATGGGGATGATTACTTTACACAATCAACCCCCTACCTTGCCCCGCCACCCCAATCAAAAAAATGGATCAATGGCACGACTGACAACCTTGGACAAGAGTATGCCTAGTAGGTGGAAATGCTATTTAGATAAATGGGCTCCCACGCACATTGGATATTCAAATTCGCTGGAAAAACAAATTTGGCTTGGAACCCTAAGAAGGAAATGTAGGGTGTCTTCCACTTGCCAATGGATAAGAGGGGTACTTACCCATCAAGAAAAAAAATCACAGAAGCTATGTCAACTTATGAGTTGGCCAAAATAAAACCTTGTCTATGGCTTAGAATGCACTATAAGATTTTACCATCTAACAATCTTCAGAAAAAAGTGTTGGTTGGCCCATCTAGATGCCCCAATTGTGTTCAAGACACATAATCAATTGAGCATCTCTTCCTCCGATGTATGTATGCCTAGGAAATATTGACATCTATGTCAGCCTTCCACAACATACAAACTTAAAAGCTTGGAGATTTAAATAAACTCATCCTCCAATGGCCCAACCTAGCTCAAAGTATGGAAATTGTGCAAATGGTGAGTATTCCAATCCTTGGCTCCATCATGTGGGGAATATGGAGCGAACGTAATCTCCGAACATTTGAAGACATTAGAATGCTGGTAAATAAAATTTAAACACAAGTCTGAGCTAAAACCTTCATATATTGGAAGACCTACACCACACAATTCCAATCAACAAACACTGTGGACTTGCATATTTGCTAGTCTTGGCATCTACCTTTCCACTACATATTGTCTCAATTTAGAGTAGTGGGCACAGGTAAGTGGCTTCTCCTCGAACTTGTGTTTTACAAACTTAATTGGTGGGGTTACTAAGGGGGACCCCGAATTTGTAAGGATTGAGAGATAATTTGAAACCCATAGGCAGGTAGTATAATATGTTAGTTCTAGAAAATTGGCACACAAACCAACAATTACATAGAGGTATTAGATTTGACCAAGGGATTTAGATAGTCGTGGACAAACATATCCCACTCTTGGTGGAGGGAGATTCCCATGGAATATTAAATAGGGTGATCAAATTACAAGGGATAGCATCTAAAACATTCATAACATATAACACCGGGAACCCCTATTAATGGAATCCTGAAAACCCTGTAAGGCACATCTTTAGCTTGCTCCTCTCTGTTGAAATGATCATTTTCACCCATGTAAAGAGATGCAATAATCATGTGGTGAATCACCTGGCCAATCTAGTGACCTCGAGATTCAATGACAAAGGGTTGATCATCTTCAATGTAGCTGATCTCCTACCACCTGTGGAGTCTAATATAGATGGTTTAGATCAAAGCCCCAACCCAAAAACCATGAACAATGGTAGAAACCCCATACCTATTTCCAAAGATATCATGAAAGCAAGAGGGTACATTGTGTTTAGGCACACTGAAATTCTCCATGGAGCTCCTAATATCAGGTCTACTAGTTGTTTTCTACACTTGACCAAGGGATCTAGATAGTTGTGGCCAAACATATCCCACACTTGTTGATGGGGGGATATTTCCAAATAATATTAAATAGGGTGATCAAATTACAAGGGATGGCATCTAAAACATTCATAGCATCCGACACCGAGAACCCCTGTCAATGGAATCTAAAACACCCCATGAGTCACTTTTAGCTTGCTCCACTCTTTCCAAAAGATCCTTTTCACTTATGCAAAGAGACGCAAGAATCATTTTGTGAATCACTTGACCAATCTGGTGACCTTGAGATTCAATGTCAATGGGTTGATCATCTGCAATGGAGGGGATCTCCTACCACCCATGGGGTCTAGTCTAGTTGGCTTTGATCAGAGCTTTGACCCGCCAACCCTGAATGATGGGTAGAAACCCCATTCTTGTTTCCAAAGATATCACCAAAGCAAGAGGGTACATCCTATTCAGATACAATGAAATTCTCTATGGAGCTTCTAATCTCAGTTCCAGTAGTTTTTTCTACATTTTACCCTTCTCAAATCCTCTTTATTTGCCCACATGATCTATCTATTTTCCCATCCACTTTTACAATTTCCTAGACCAACCTTTGTATTTTTGTTACTTAAACCTCTCCCACCATACTCTTTTCCCTTACTTCCAAACACATGCCATTTCTTCCCTTATGTCCCAACCCTCCCCGACCTCTCAAGTCTTCAAATGTTTTTAACACACCATGACTCCTCCATGACACTTTTTTTTCTTAATCACTTCAAACAACAATAGTTCACGTGGGATATTTCTCGCCTCAGCATGTCAATAAATTTCCTCATTGCTATTTTATAGCAGCATGTGGCCTGCCCTATCACAATAGCTACTAAAGAGCATCATAATCTCCTAACACCCCCAAAACCCTGATATGCAGCTTCATGGCAAAAGTATTCACCACCCATTGTGCAGTATGCTTTGCCTCAAATGAGTTATAGAAATCAGCCTTTTACAATTTCCTAGACCAACCTTTGTATTTTGTTTCTTACACCTCTCCCACCACACTCTTTTCCCCTACTTCCAAACACATGCCATTTCTTCCCTTATGTCCCAACCCCCCTAACCTCTCTAGTCATCAAATGTTTTTAACACTCCATGACTTGTCCATGAAACTTTTTCTTAATCACTTCAAACAACAACTGTTCACTTGGGATATTTCTCACCTCAGCATGTCAACAAATTTCCTCATTGCTATTTTATATCAACACATGGCCTGCTCTGTCACAATAGCTACTAAAGAGCACCATAATCTCTAAACACCCCCAAAGCCCTGATATGCAGCTTTGTGGCAAAGCCGCAAAAGTATTCACCATGCACCCACTGTGCAGTATGCTTTGCCTCAAATGAGTTTTAGAAATCAGCCTTTTATCATGAACAAACAACACGAGGACTCTGAAAACAATCTATAGCAAAATGACAACATGGGATGCTGGGAAACCAAAGTAGATGAGAGCTAGATTTGGAATGATGATAGGAGTTTTAACGACGAGCACTGGGACAACACAGAGGCCTATGACAATGACAAGCATTTGTTCACTACAAAGCGTAGTACCAAAGCTAGTGCTGAGCATAATATCAATACTCTTATGTACGTACAGGATAATTTAAAAGAGTCTTTATATCCTTTAATATGAACTGGCAGCACCAACCACAAGTGTGCAATCTTTTTGGGAGGATTGATAGATTCACCCCTCCTGTATACACTTGAGTGACATCAGAATCAATTCCAACATTCATGGTTACGTGGAGAAGCCCTTGGTTGATTGAAATGGCTATGAGAAGAATTCCCACATTCTGCAACTGCAAGTGAGGCAAGAAACAATCAGCGTAAGGTGTAATCCAGGCCTAAATAGATTAAAGGTGTGGCACTTTCGAAAATAGTGTTGAACACACTATCTACTGAGAGGGGGGGTGAATCAGTAGATGAGCTAAAACTTGGTTCTTAAAACGTTTAAACAAGATACTTAAAGTACATGAAAAGTAAAGAACAAAAATAGAGAACATACACACACATAAGAATTCTCAACCCCAGATTTTTACGTGGAAACCCAAAGAGAAAAACCACAGTGAGAAAAGTTGCTAGAAGCTACTGTTCTAATCCAGTTTCACAAAAAAGAAGTCTCACAAACAAACCTCACTGGTTACATTCAAGAGCACCCACTCTAAGAAAGCATCAACTTCCTAATTGATCACCAACTCAGTTTTTATGATGGCACCAACCTATCAGAGAAATGAAGATGCAACTTCAAAATACATAAGAGATTCAAAATGAATCTTGTTCACTTTTCTATTACAAGTCTTCTCTATAACTGCACCTATGCTGTGTGCCTTCTCGGCTTATCTGCCTTTTTCTCTTTGTGTCTGGATATCTTCTATATTGACACACATTTTTTTTGCCTTTTCATGTTGTCTGCATAGGTCATCACTTGACAATTTTGAGTTAACACTAATTATTATCGCAGCAGCAACAAAAGACTCTTTCAAATGTTTTGTTCGTAGCATATATAGATAGAGGCATCTTAGGATTTTCTATCTGTAAAGTGTTCACACTTCAACTGTTTTTAACCGGTTCAAGCTTTTGATCTGCATTCAATGTGACTTTGACTTTGTGTCTCGATTCATGCTTCACATGGCAACGTTCAAATTTCTTTACTATCTTTGGCATCTGCACATCTACTACACTTCACTGCACCGCTTCCTCGATCACTTTTGATCTGCATTCAATGTGACTCTGACTTCGTGTCTCGATTCATGCTTCAAATGACAACGTTCAAATGCCTTTACTATCTTTGGCATTTGCACTTCTACTGCACTTAACTGCGTTGCTTCCTCGATCACTTTTGATCTGCATTCAATGTGACTCTGACTTCGTGTCTCGATTCATGCTTCAAACGGCAACTTTCAAATGCCTTTACTATCTTTGGCATCTGCACTTCTATTTAACTACGCTGCTTCCTCGATCACTTCGATTGAATAATCTCGAGCTCTGTGAAGATATATCGAGTTCATCACCAGTTCCAGTTGTTTCTTTACAGACAGTTAGAAGACATTGATTGCGGGCTTTTTATTTCTTTCATCGCGCCAAGTTCATGTTCATTTCTTTGTTGGATCTTTCCTTATGATCTTTTGATACTTGTCAAATGTGCGTGCACTTGGAGGATCGTCTAAGTTTGCTTTGCACCATTGGATCTAATGCACCGATCAGACATGAGCCGTTGATATTTTAAAGCAACATTAGTTTTACTACTTGCTTTGCCATTAACCATCGAGCTTCTTTTCTTCCCTTTTTGCATCTCGCTGCTTTCTATATCATGGGTTTGCTTTCGCTCCTTTTGATTATCCTCGATATGCTCTATCTTTACCCTTTGTATTGAGCGTTAAACTTCGGCATGTTGGCGTGATCTTATTTTCTTCGGTATTCTTGTAACATTCCTTGCAACGTCGATCCTTCAAGACTTGCTTGTCTTTTAACTTTGCTTTAATTCCTTCGGAAAGTTTCTTTTTACAAATTGTTGTAGGCCTTTGTGTCTTCGGGACAATTTCCACGAACTTTTTGTTTGGGTTCATTTCATCCTGAAGTGTCCTCTAATTTCTCCAAAAGAATTCGTCATTGGCTTCTGATAGGAGATGTCCTTCGGAAATCTTTTCTTCGGACTTTTTGTCCGAGACATTTCCTCGAACATTTTGTCTATGTTATTTCTTTGGACTTTTTGTCCGCGCCATTTCTTCAGAATTTTTGTTCGCGAGGCATTTCTTCAGACTTTTTATCTGCGTCATTTCTTCGGCTTTTCTACAAGTGTCCACATACCTTTTGAAACATTCAAAAGATATCCTTCGGACTTTCTGCAATCTACCCTTCGGCTTTTCTGCAAGTGTCCACATACCCTTTGCAACGTTCAAAAGATACCCTTCGGACTTTTTGAAAAGGTCCACTTGCCCTTCGCAACGTTCAAAAGATACCCTTCGAACTTTTTGAAAAGGTCCACTTGCCCTTCGTAACTTTCAAAAGATACCCTTCAGACTTTTTGAAAAGGTCCACTTGCCCGAGAAGCACTTGACAATTTTTCCGAAAGAATTGTCCTTGCCATTCTTTCCGAAAGAATTCTTCAAGACTATTCCGGGTTTTCAATTCTTCGTGACTTATCCCGATTGCCTCTTATAAGTAAGAGCATTTCTCAAACACGATCTACTCCACAAGTCTGCTCAACTCAACCTTTGGCATTAATGCATGATCAAATTCAATTTCAATGACATCAAGGGCATCAACCTTTGACATCAATGACAATTCCATGCTGCCTTAGATGGGAATGATAACTCTTCAGTCCTCAGACTGCTTTCTGTATCATAATATCAAAACTGTCAATTGTCTCCTTGCTTGAATTTTCAACAATCTCCCCCTTTGTCATTGATGGCAAAACACCCTCAAGAGCAAAAACATCCTCAGTAGTCCCTTCTCATTTTGCTTGCTTGCTCTTATTCTGATTTTTCCCCCTTTGACATTAATGACAAAGAGTGTTTGCTAAACCAATAAGACACAGTTGCTGAGCTGTTCTGATCCTTGGACCTGTCTGGATAGAGCATTATGAAAAAAAAGACTCCCCCTTGGATAATGCACACGGACCTGTACTGTTTTTATGATTCTCCGGGCTTTCATATGCTTCAACCGATCCTGGATATAGCATTGGTCTGAAAGATCAATCAACAATAGATATCTCTTACATAGATGAGCATAGAAGTCTAGATCCAACATGCCTTAGTCTACTCCTTAACATCAAATGACAAATGATGTGTAAGGTACATAGCAGATTGCCTTCACTCTTAATCCAGTTTTTAATAAAATCCTTGCAATGCTCCCCCTGGACTTCTAACCTATCACAAGAGGCTAGTGATATGGGGTGGGAGCTACAACTCCCAACTTCTCTCTCAGATACTCGAATTGCTCCTTGGAAAGAGGCTTGGTAAAGATATCTGCAATTTGATCTTTGGTTGGCACATATTCCATTGTGACCTCCTGACTTGCTACCTTTTCTCTCAAAAAATGATATTTTATGGAGATATGCTTGGTTCTGGAATGCATCATTGGATTCTTGGATAGATTTATGGCACTTGAACTATCATAGTAAATAGAGATAGGTGCTTGATATTCTACCTTTATGTCCTTGAGAGTTTTCTTCATCCACAAGACTTGAGTGCAGCAAGCAGCTGCTGCGACATACTCTGCTTTAGCTATAGAGAGTAATCGATTTTTGCTTCTTGCTCAGCCAAGACATAAGTCTGTTATCCAGAAAGAATGCACCACCACTTGTGCTTTTTCTGTCATCCACACTTCCTGCCCAATCAACATCAGTATATGCAACCAAAGTAAGATCCTCGCTAGTTGGGTACCGCAACCCATAGTCAATTGTGCTCTTGATGTACCTGAAAATGCTTTTTACAACATTAACATGTGATTCTTTGGGGTTGTTTGAAACCATGCAACCATGCATACTGCTTGCATGATGTCTGGTCTTGATGTTGTTAGATACAACAGGCTACCTATCATCGATCTATATAGCATATTATTTACATCAGGGGATTCGTTTTCCTTCCTTGGCTTGCAACCAGTCATCATGGGAGTACCAATTGGTTTGTTGTCCTCCATTCCAAATTTTTTGAGCATCTCCTTCGCGTACTTTGCTTGAGATATGAATATCCCTTCATTAGTTTGTGTAATTTGTAAACCAAGGAAGGAGAGTTCTCCCAACATTGACTTTTCAAACTCATTTTGCATTTGCGTGGCAAATTCTTTGCACATGTTACTATCACCACCTCCAAAAATAATATCATCCACATATACAACAATCAGTATATGTTCACCTTCTGATTTAAAATACAAATTGTTGTCTGCACACCTTTTTCTGAAACTTTGTCGTTGCAGGTATTGATCCAATCGTGAATACCATGCTCTAGGTACCTGTTTCACATCATACAAAGCTTTTTTTAGTTTGCACACAATTTTCTTCCTCAGCTAACTGAAATCCTTCTGGTTGTTCAATGTACACTTCCTCTTCTAAGTTTCCATTTAGGAATGTTGATGTCACATCCATTTGATATACCTTGAATTTATTGTGAACAGAGAATGTCAAGAACATTCTAATAGCTTCCAGTCTTGTCACATGAGCAAATGTTTCTTTGAAATATATGCCTTCTACTTGTGTATATCCTATGCACACCAGTCTAGCTTTGTTTCTTATGACTGCTCCATCTTCATTGAGTTTGTTTCTGTAAATCCGCTTAGTTCCTATTACATTCTTGTTCGAGGGTCTAAGAACTAATTCCCAAGTTTTATTCTTTTCAAATTGGTTGAGTTCTTCTTCCATGGCTGTTAGCTAGTTTTCATCTTTGTTGGCTTCATGAAGGTCTTAGGCTCAATTTCTGAAAGTAGAACAAAGTTTACTTGCTCCTTGTTTATTATAGATCTTTTCCTAGTCTGAACACCCTCATCTTTGTTGCCAATTATTTTCTCCTTGGGATGTTCTTTTTGAACAAACCTTACAGGTGCCCTTTTACTTTTTTCTTCCTCCTCTTCACTATCTTCTACTTCATTTTCTGCTCCTTCTGATTCTTCAATTTTGATCTCCTCATTAGGCTCAACTTGTTTGAATCCTTCTTCTACCTTGACGTTGATGCTTTCAACTATTTTATGCAGCCGTCTATTGTAACACACATAGACTTTGCTGTGAGTGGAGTATCCAAGAAAAATTTCTTCATCACATCTTGACTCGAAACTTCTCAGTTTGGCCGCTTTTCTTTTGATGTACACTTGCTTCCAAACACTCTGAAATATTTTACAGATGTAGGTTTTCCAAACCACAGTTCATATGGGGTTTTATCACTCTTTACCCTAAGTTGAACTCTGTTTAGGATATATACTGTTGTTTGAATTGCCTCTTTCCAATATCCATTAGGAAGTTTTGCCTCTTTCAACATTGTTTTGGCCATCTCCTTCACAGTTCTGTTTTTTCTTTCTACAACCCCATTTTGCTGTGGAGTTCGTGCAGCAGAGTACTGTCTCTTAATCCCATGCTTCTCATAATATTCTATAAACTCATTGGAGGTGAATTCTCCACCTTTGTCTGATCTTAGACATTTGATTTTTCTTCCCATTTCATTCTCAACCATGGCCCTGAAGATCTTGAATCTCTCAAAGGCTTGGGATTTATCTTTCAAAAGGTTACCCATGTCATCCTCGAGAAGCCATATACAAATAGCATAAAGTAGTATACACCTTTGGATCCTTTTGTCCTAGTAGGACTACAAATCTGTATGAACTACTTGTAGGGGTTTTGAGGTCGTATATTCTTTTGTTTCAAATCTGACCCTTCTCTGTTTTTCTAGTTGGCACGCTCTACATATGACGTCTGCAGGTTTGACTATTTTGGGCATATGTCTAACACACTTGTTAGAGCTTACTTTGACTAGATTGTCGAAGTTGACGTGACCCATTCTTTTATGCCATAACCAAGTCTCATCCACTTTTTCCGTGAGGCAACTTGCATCATTTTTTTCAATCAGGTTGTATATGTTGCTTTCAGTTCTTCCTTGTGCAACGGTTTTTCCAGCGCTTTTCAGTTTACAACCTTCAACATTAAATATGACTTCGTCACCATTATCACACATCTGACTTACACTTAAAATTTTATGTTTAAGTCCTTTAACATACAGGACGTCATGTGTAGGAAGCTTGTCATCTATGTGCAAGGTTTCTTTACCTCTGATTCTGACTGCAGTGTTATCACCCAGACTGACAATCTTTTCCTTGCATCTACTTAAACTAGGGAATTTGCTCTCGTCTCCAATCATATGCTTTGAGCAACCACTGTCTATGACCCACAAGTTTTGCTCTTTGGCATAGAGTGTCGTTTGAGCAATCAAGGATTGATCTTTCACCTTCCACATCTTTTTGGGTCTCTCATCTTCCTTTTTTTTTTAAAAAGTGGCCTTTGAAACTCTATTCTCATTTAAAAACCTGCCTTTGCCTAAGCTGTACTTTCTTGTCATTGCAATGTTAGCTCTACAATACTTAGCTATTTGGCCAAAATTATTGCAATTGTAACATATTAAATTTGAATCTATCAAAGGGGCAAATGAATATCTACTACCAAAATTAAATCTTTTAGTAGGAAAGACTCTATAATCAACAACCTTATGACCAAACTGATTACAGCTAAAACAATAACCATAAAAGGAAGGAGCGTAGCTGGTCATAATGTTCTCTGGTGTAGTATACCGAAAACTTTTATCTTTCTGCTTTTTCAGGTTTGCCACTTTGAAGTATCCTTCTGCATCTTTCCTTGGATTAGTCTTCATGTCCTTTATGGGCTTTGCCTTCTTAGCTTCTTTGTTGTTCATAGCTTTTGCTTCTCCTTTCTTGAAGTTATCATACAAATTCATTGATGTACAAGCTGAGGATCCTTTTTTTTTCGTATCCAAGACCTGACTTTTCATTTGAAGGCTTTTGCGCATTGCTCAGTTCACTAAGAGCTTCTGATTCTTTCGTTAGCTTTAAGCTTTTGTTTAGTTGGTCTCGTGCCTTCTCAAGTTCTTTCCTCAAAGCTACTACTTTTGCTTCAAGTCTCATGCATTCGTTGGATTTTGATTGGAGATCCATTTTGACGACTTCTACTATTTTGTTGGTTTCCTCAACTTGAGTTTTTAGTGTCACAATCATTTGATTAGCTTTTTCAAGCTCCTTCTCATGCCTCTTCTGTGTTGAGTTTTCTTTTCTCAGATTTTCGATTTCTTCAAGAGCACACCCCAATTCACCTTCAAGATCAATCTCACCTTCTTCTCCTTCATCACAATCTTCATCTTCATTTTGTTTTTGATTCAAGGAGGTGAATTTTTCTGTCATAAATAGGAACTCATCTCCCTCAGCTAGAAAGGCACCATCATTCTCATCGTCAAAGTTGTCACTGTTATTTTCTCCTACTGAGTCACTTTCTTCTTTAATATATAACCCCTTTTTGTTCTTGAATAAGTTTTTCTTCTTAGGATAATGCCGTTCTACCTTTTTGATATATTCTACTTGCTCGTCGTTGTCCTTGTTGAATGGACATTTTGCAGCGAAGTGTCCCACCTTACCGCACTTAAAACACTTGAATGGAAGTTTTCCTTTATACTTACCTGATCGTCTATTCAGTTTTTTGACAAAATTTGTTTCTTCACCATCAGTCTCCTCAGAATCGAGCACAGAGGCTTCTTCTTTTGCAGACTTTACTACTTTGAAGGTAGCTTCTCTCTTCACTGTGTCTGTCTCTCCCATCCTCATTTCATAGGCTATGAACGGTCCATGTAGTTCATCCATGGTAAGCTTGTCCAAATCTCTCGCTTCTTCAATAGCCGAAATTTTGGAGTCATATCTTGATGGAAGGGAGCTCAGAACCTTCTTGACAATAGTCGATTCTTCTATTGTTTCTCCAAGACCTCTTATGGCATTGAATATCTCATCTACCCTGAAGAGGTAGTCAGCTATTTTCTCTTCATTCATTTTCAGGGTTTCAAACTGTCCTTTGTGCATTTGCAGCTTGGCTTGTTTCACTTTAACATCTCTTTCATAGATACTTTTTAACTTATTCCTGATGTCTTTTGCACTCTGGCAGTGCATAGCTTTGACAAACTCGAAGTTTGACAATCCACAAAGAATAACATTCTTAGCTTTGGTGTTGTTTTCATAAGCCTTTTTGGCCACCTGATCAATAGGAGTTACAGTAGGAGCTGTGTAACCATTTACCACTGACATTCATACATCAAACTCTGGGGAAGACAAGTATGCTTCCATTCTTATGCTACAAAAAGCATAGTTAGACCCATTGAATAGAGGAGCTTTGTTTGATGAAGATCCTTCTTGGCAGGCCATTGTGTTCACCAACCACGATCTATTTGAGCTGATTAAGCTTTTCCTAAGGACCCTGTGCTGTGATACCAATTTTGAACACACTATCTACTGAGAGGGGGGTGAATTAGTAGATGAACTAAAACCTGGTTCTTAAAACTTTTAAACAAGATACTTAAAGTACATGCAAAGTAAAGAACAAAAATAGAGAACATACACACACATAAGAATGCTCAACACCAGATTTTTACGTGGAAACCCAAAAGAAAAAACCACGGTGAGAAAAGCTCCCAAAAGCTACTATTCTAATCCAACCTCATAGAAAAGTAGTCTCACAGACAAACCTCATTGGTTACATTCAAGAGCACCCATTTTAAGGAAACGTCAACTTTCTAACTGAACACCAACTCAGTTTTTCTAATGGCACCAACCTATCAGAGAAATGAAGCTGCAACTTCAAAATACAGAAGAGATTCAGAATGAATCTTGTTCACTTTTCTGTTACAAGTCTTGTCTGTAACTGCATTTACATTGTGTGCCTTCTTGGCTTATCTGCCTTTTTCTTTGTGTCCGGATATCTTCTCTATTGACACACCTTATTTTCTTTGCCTTTTCATGCTGTCTGCATAGGTCCCCACTTGACAATTTTGAGTTAACACTTTAATTATTATCACAGCAACAACAAATGACTCTTTCAAATGTTTTGTTCGTAGCATATATAGACAAATGCATCTTAGAGTTTTCTATCTGTAAATTGTTCACACTTAAACTGTTCTTAACCCGTTCAAGCTTTTGATCTGCATTCAATGTGACTTTGACTTTGTGTCTCGATTCATGCTTCACACGGCAACGTTCAAATTTCTTTACTATCTTTGGCATCTGCACTTCTACTGCACTTAACTAGCGCCGCTTCCTCGATCACTTCTGATCTGCATTCAATGTGCCTCTGACTTTGTGTCTTGATTCATGCTTCAAACGACAACGTTCAAATGCCTTTACTATCTTTGGCATCTGCATTTCTATTGCTCTTAATTGCGTCGCTTCCTCGATCACTTCTGATCTGCATTCAATGTGACTCTGACTTCATGTCTCGATTCATGCTTCAAACAGCAACGTTCAAATGTCTTTACTATCTTTGGCATCTGCACTTCTACTTAACTACGTCGCTTCCTCGGTCACTTCGATTGAATTATCTCGAACTTTGTGAAGATATATCGAGTTCATCACAAGTTCCAGCTGTTTCATTACAGACAGTTAGAAGACATTGATTGTGGGATTTTTATTTCTTTCGTTGCGCCAAGTTCACATTCTTTTTTTTGTTGGATCTTTCCTTATGACCTTTTGACACTTGTCAAATGCGCGTGCACTCGGAGGATCATCTAAGTTTGCTTTGCACCATTGGATCTAATGCACCAATCAGACATGAGCCGTTGATCTTTTAAAGCAACATTAGTTTTAATACTTGCTTTGCCATTAACCATCAAGCTTCTTTTCTTCCCTTTTTGCATCTCGCTGCTTTCTATATCATGGGTTCGCTTCCGCTCCTTTCGATTATCCTCGATATGCTCGATCTTTACCCTTTGTATTGAGTGTTAAACTTTGGCATGTTGGCGTGATCTTATTTTTTTCGGCATTCTTGTAACGTTCCTTGCAACGTCGATCCTTCAAGACTTGCTCATCTTTTAACCTTGCTTTAATTCCTTCGGAAGGTTCCTTTATACAAATTGTTGCGGGCCTTTGTGTCTTCAGGACAATTTCCGCGGACTTTTTGTCTGGGTTCATTTCATCCTGAAGTGTCCTCCAAATTCTCCGAAAGAATTCGTCATTGGCTTCTGATAGGAGATGTCCTTCGGAAATCTTTTCTTCGGACCTTTTGTTCGCGAAGTATTTCTTCAGACTTTTTGTCCGCGAGGCATTTCTTCGGAGTTTTTGTCAATGAGGCATTTCTTCAGACTTTTTGTCCGCATCATTTCTTTGGATTTTCTGCAAGTATCCACATACCTTTTGCAACATTCAAAAGATACCCTTCGGACTTTCTGCAATCTAGCCTTCGGCTTTTCTGCAAGTGTCCACATACCCTTTGCAACGTTCAAAAGATACCTTTTGGGCTTTTTGAAAAGGTCCACTTGCCCTTCGCAACATTCAAAAGATACCCTTCGGACTTTTTGAAAAGGTCCACTTGCCCTTCGCAACGTTCAAAAGATATCCTTCAAACTTTTTGAAAAGGTCCACATGCCGGAGGACTTGACAATTTTTTCGAAAGAATTGTCCTTGCCATTCTTTCCGAAAGAATTCCTCCGAAGGAATTCTTTAAGACTATTTCGGGTTTTCAATTCTTTGCGACTTATCCCGATTGCCTCTTCTAAGTAAGAGAATTTTTCAAACGTGATTTACTCCACAAGTCTGCTCAACTCAACCTTTGGCATTAATGCATGATCAGATTCAATCTCAATGACATCAAGGGCATCAAGCTTTGACATCAATGACAATTCCATGCTGCCTTAGATGGGAATGATAACTCTTCAGTGCTCAGATTGCTTTATGTATCATGATATCAAAACTGTCAACTGTCTCCTTGCTCGAATTTCCAACAAATAGGGTTTACCACAGAAGGAACGAAACTAGAGCAATGCAGCCATACTTGGCTAACGACTGGACCATCCTTCATGCAACCCCAAACTGAGCAAGGGGCTAGGGTACCATAACAATTGACAATGATGGAAATCCAATGGTACCACAAATTCTTTGCCCGGCCTAGCAATTTCCTAGGTATTTGTGACCCTTAGGTTTGCTTGAATGCGCCAAACATTCATTATTTTTCCCTACAAGCTCTTCAAGGTATTTCTAGCAGATCCCAACTCCCCCCATTGTCCCCAAAATCCTATATACAAGTTTAGATCATGACCAAGTTTGGCAATAACCTGGCTCGAATGCGTAGACCATCTCATTTGATTCCCAGCAGAATAGGCATCCTTCACTCAACCTTTGATCCGTCGAGCCGCTCCTCTACTTCTAAGTTTGAAACATATCATCTTTCCCCATATACAGCCCACAAGCAACGGACAATTGGTTTGTCTACCTTTCAAAATCCCATGGGGAACTGTTTTGGCTCTTAGAGTGGGATTGGAACCTCTCGTCCCAAAATGGATGCCACATGGAGAGAGAAACTAATTATAAACTCCAATAAGGCTATCAAATGCCACATCGAGGTCCTCACACACCAAATTACATCAAAGGTTTTCACTAATCTTGTTTTGGAAAGATGTTTTCTGCAGTTTCTGTATTGCCAGAAAAAACAGCTGAAGCAGATGTGCCAACAGGAACAACATATGAAGGCCATAGCAGAGCTGCTCGTGAGGAAGAAAAATATGGAGATGATGTAGGAACAGGGAGTCCTTTTCCATCCTCCAAAAGACAAGTTAGTCAGCCTGAAAGCTCTGTTATTGGAACTATGCATGGACAGGAGCAAGACGTTCCTATCTTCCATGCTCAACCCTGAGAACCAGGCCCCACTTGGGCTCAAGACACCATGGAAGTGACGGCGAACCCTGCTCAGAGTTTTGGGAAAGCCTCCCTGAAAACATGCTGAGGCCTCGTGCTGGGTTTTTGTGTTTGAGGGTGATTTTGGTGGCTCATTGGTTACTGGAACGCAATAAAAGCAGTAGATTAGGAAGATAAGCTTTATTATGGATCTGAAATGTTGGCGACTTGTTTAGTCACGGAACTTGTTTAATTTATGTTATGTTTTTCTTAATCAAGGCTATGAAAAATGTGTTTAGTTATTTTCCAAGGTGAGATGCAATGTATTTTTACCCTTTTCTGTTCATTTGCTTAGATACTGTGGAAATGGGTGTAAGACCGTATTACTCTTCAGATATATCTTCCATAGAATTAGTCAGATTCCCTCTTTCTTTGAGAGGGTCTCTGTTGTTTTTAATTTTTCTTTCCTGTAATATAATTTCTTGAACAATATTGTTTAAAAAGAGAAATGTTTCATACATATAAAGAAACAATAAGAATCAAATGCATCATGCATTCAGAGTTTGGATAGTCATTTTTGTTTCTCTCTTGACTAGATCCCAATATTTTCTTTATATGCAAAGAGTAATGATTAATCATAGTCTCCTGTTGTTCAGCTCTTCAGTAACCTACACGAATCAAAAAATATGAAAACCATTGCATGCACTGAACATTACAAAAAGAAGTATTGCCCAAGTGATAAATGGTGCCAGTTCCGTAACTGCTCTGTTTATTTTCAGCGTGTCATCCAACCTGTGTATGTTCGCTTCTCTATATAATCTTGCAAATAAAATGAATTAGAAAGTTCCCAATTCTTCATGCTATATTGTAGAACTTTGGTTAAATTAATCGATAACAATATTAAGCAGTGGGATCTATTTTAAATCTTCTCTTACTAGTTTCAGGTTTACGGCCTCCTTTGGACTGATTACATCTATTTTCAATATTTTAGAAATGTAGATACTCATACAGTTTCAGAACTCACATTGAGAAGGTTAAAGGTGGAAATTGCAATGCATGGAGGTTTGGTAACTAGCATGCTAGCTCAGGCTACGCATATGGGAGTGTTTTCTGCAACCGATCACCAAGTACCTTTCAAGACAATTTTAGAAAGGTATGGCCCTGAGGTTCCTAAATGACAAATTATTGTTTTGAATATCATATAAATGAATAACTTTTCTATGTATGTATATTTCCTCTCTATAACCCCACCTTTTTCAATGGTCTGTGATATATTTTACAGATTAAGACTAAACGTAAACAATGGAGACTACAGACAAAAATAAAAATAAATTGTGATAAATTTAAGGAACTCTAAATACAACATACTTATGCAACTTTTTGTACTGGAAATCATAACTACTAAGCAAGGAAATCCATTTATTGTCATTGAAAAAAGATGATCAGTGAGGATACATCTTTGATTTTACTTCGAGGTGTATTTATGAAAATTTTCAAGCAATTTGAGTCACACCATGAAATATTTCCTGCAATACCTCCTTTCTTCTTCCCATACATGTTTTTTCAGATATTATTATTTGAAAAAGTAATTCCAGTTGTATCTATCTAGTAAATTGTCTGTTAATGTCTGTATCATTATTTACCTTTAGTTAAACTTCATCCTTCTCTATTCTCTGTTTTAACAAACCATGCATGGAATGTTGTGTTATCAATGTAAAATCCATAACTTGATTACATTCTCACTGAGATTTACAATGTGTAACTGTTCTGTGACGCATAACCTGTATCGGAAGTCAGAATTTTTATGACTGTTGTGTTTGCTTTGATGTCTGTTAGAAAGAAAACAAACCGACTTTATTAAATCAGAAAAGGAATAGGTGGTATCCGCTATTGTCTTTTTAGTTATCTAAAACAGGGTTCTAGTCCAAGAATTATGTAAGGCCTTGCTTGAGAAGGAATAAATTGAATCTCGAATTTCCATGAAGCAAGCATCAAGGAACTAATTGTGTTGCTTAGTTATAGCTTTTTTTTTAAATTTTTTAAGTATTCATTACACATTTATAGCATTCCAGTAGCGTTTACTCATAGGTAATGAGTTTCATATCCCTAATGAGCTTAGCAAACCTTTGTCACTTTACGGGATTTCAAAATTCTGCTTCAAGTAATATCTGCTCAGCATACTTTCTTTCAATAGATATATTTGTGGTCTCTACTTTGATCTATTTGTGGAGCTTGTGTTACCAAACCTACTTATGCAGCTAAAATACTTTGGTTGTTTGTATAAAGAACAAGTGATCAAGGAAGTATGCAGTTTTGGGAGGTACAGAATCCTTTTTAGTTTAAACAGTCTAGGATTCATTTCAATATAACATGTGAACAGTGGTCTATTGGTGTAAGCAGTGTAGAATTCATGTCGTTTAACATGTGAACACTGGTAATTTTCCAAGGGCTTGCATGTTCTGGGAGTGTTGGTTGGAATCCACTGATCGTAGTTAATCTTGCTTCATGCTAACGGGCCATCCAGCCACCATTTTCCAATGTAGGGAAGCACCTTATGATGCAAATCATTATGGGTACTATGGCAAACAGTAACTATAATTGAAATTATGTTAATGTCCCAAAGTGTCCAAAACATTATCAATGGCATTGAAAGGCATATCACGATACAAGGTATTACCAACGAGAAAGCGCCTAAAACATTTTTCTATGATGATCCTTCTAAGATAAATAAACTTGTACCCATGCATGCAAGATATGTTTGCCAGGATAGACTTCTAAAATTTCTACCATTGTCTAGAATGCCACAAACTACAGCGCATGATACATTAAAAAAAGATATGGATATCCTTTCCGAATTCTAATGATTGCCTGAGGTGCCTATGTAAACGTTTTTTCCCATCATTTGAAGGGTGTCTCTACAAAATTCTCTCGATCTACTTACACAGCTACATCTTACACCAATCTCTAATGGCTAATGTTATACTTTTACTTCGAGCTACATGTATCTTGTTACATGACTATGAACAAGTTCTTGTTATTGCCTATAGTTGCCTATGCTTGGCCCTTTATGTTACAACTCAAGAACCTTGGGAAAATAAGATGAGACACACACCATTGAATTTTAATGGGAATGCTCTCAAAAATCCAATTAGAACCACCTTGTGGTCCTCAAAATAATCATAATAATATCTATTACAAAACTTAGAGAAAAGATGAAATTCAACTGGAAAAAAAAAAGACGAACAAAAGATGCATGCATAGACTTTCCCAACTTTTAAATACCATTCTATTTATGGTATCTTTGCTTCTATCATGTTTCTGCTGGATATTTTGTGCATGTGGATGTCCTTTGTTGGTTTGAGTGGGTCATTCCTTGGATAGTGTGGGATTTGGGTGAAGGACCTTCTAAGGATGTACTGCCATGACAAGAAACTTCTTCAATTACTTATTTTTTATTATTTCCCATGAGTTATTTGGCTAGTGCAGACCTAGGTGTAAGTTCCTGTTAGTCTGTGCAAATTGTTTGCCTAATAGTGTGGGATTCGGATAAGGTACCTTGGTTGTAGTTGCCAGCATATTTCATGCCTTTATTAATATTGTTATGGTGATTAAGGGAGGGGAAAGGAGATGAGGGTGGAGACCAATTCCTAAGGTGAGATGGTGAACAGGGTCATTTTTATGTGATAGGTTTCTTGATTGTCATACTCTACACTATTTTTTGTGAGTTTGGTAAGAACTCCTTGCACATCTTGGGCCCAAAAAAGCCCACCCTCATACTAGACATTCAAAATTTTAAAACTATGCAAAAGACAACTATCTAGATTTTATTATTTATATCAACAACACAAAACTTGAGGACTAGCTCCCAATTTCAATTCATGAAAAAGAATTGTCTCCATATAAGTGTACAAATAAAACCTGAGGCAGGCACTATCATAAGAACAATCACATTCCAAAAAACACTCATGAAAAATCACAAATCACCCAAGAAAATCCAACCTCATGGAAACCACTTATGGAGCATAGCTAAAACTAGATGAACACGTATTAATACAACCCTCAAAACCACAAGGATACCATATACACACCATTAACATACAAAACAAACTATATATATATATATATATGATTTTTCTTATTCTTTACAACAAACAAGAAACTTAAGCATTGTAAACATTCTATAGGTTAATTTTCTATCTTGTGAAATGAATATTCATCTATTTTTTGGACAATTTGGGCGTTTTGGTTTGTGTAGCTTGTGTGTGCTTGGATGGTAGATATGCTACTAGATTCGACTTGAACTGTTGACGAAGATTTTTCTAGAGTTTCATATTGGTATTAATTTTTATTTAAGTTTCTTGTTTGTTGTAAAGCATAAGAAAAATCCTAAAAATCCTATATATTGGTTTGTGTAGCTTGTGTGTGCTTGGATGGTATATATGCTACTAGATTCGACTTGAACTGTTGATGGAGATTTTTCTAGAGCTTCATATTGGTATTAATTTTTTTTAAGTTTCTTGTTTGTTGTAAAGCATAAGAAAAATCCTAAAAATCCTAATAAACAAGAAACTTAAATAAAAATTAAATAGGATTTTTAGGATTTTTCTTATGCTTTACGACAAGCAAGAAACTTAAATAATTAATACCAGTATGAAACTCTAGAAAAATCTTCATCAACAGTTCAAGTCGAATCTAGTAGCATATATACCATCCAAGCACACACAAGCTACACAAACCAAAACGCCCAAATTATCCAAAAAATAGATGAATAATATTCATTTCAGAAGATAGAAAATTAACCTATAAAATGTTTACAATGCTTACCAAACCTGATAACATGCCTTAAGCCTAGTTTGTGTTCTTTAAAAGCTTATGAAAGTTTCATTATTTAACAGAATTGATAGCAGTGAATAACGGCAAGTAATAAATAGCAATGAGAAAGCATATCACAGCTGTTGATTGCCAATGATGGATGTTTCATTAGTTCGGACTTGTCCATATAAAGACAATTGAAGGGTTATCATACCCTTACATAATAAACTCGTTAACAGTTATTAACAAATAGTTGTCCAGCAGCATAAATAAACTCAATTACTTGATGTTAATACTTATGCAAATTGCAGCAAGTACCTCTTACGCTACCTCCAATAAAAAATATAACTAGTCTCCTGAATGGATAAACATGCTCCCCTCTAAAATAAATAGCCAGTCTCTCAACTTGGCTAAACTTGCTCTTTAGAAGTGAGGTGATGCTGCTGAGTGTCCATATTTGAATCCACTACATCCATCTCTACACTTCTCATTTAATTGGTCTTGTGGAGGATCAGTGGGTGGCGGAAGAGGGCTTTGTGGTGTCTTGGCTATCTCCTCTAGTCCTCTTTTGGAAAGTTGTCTCCCTTGGGAACCTCCAAATGCCCTGGATTGAGTTGGAGTAACTTATTTCAACCACTCTTCAATTCCCCTTATGTGGCATCTGAATCTTGTTTGCAGTTGTTGTCATTGTAAACACAAATCTAGCTGTATATGGGATCGTCAAATTTTCTACTTCCTCTTTTAATTAATTATTGTTTGTGAAATCTAGTTGTTGGTTATGTACTAAAAGTTTATACCATGTTGGTGGATTTCATCTTTGGACGATCATCATCATTCTAGTCACTTGAGCGACATTCAGTAAATAATTTAGAAACTTGTAGTACCACATTGGGGCATTCTTTTGCAAAGTTTACCCCACTTATTAAATTTCTACTTTTTATTACGGGTCTACCATTCCTGTCCATGTCATGCCCAAAACCTAACACAACCAAAACACACAAAAACAAGGCAATTTTTTTTTAAAGAATGTACAACACATTCTACATACTCGCACTGCCAACAGTGGGCCAACTACATGGTATGAGATGCACAAACTGTCCAAACAAAATCGCATGCCTAAACAACATGGATGTGAAAGATCCCTGATGGATCCCCTTCTGTAGATCTGCTGTAATTTTGTATTCTAAAATTGTGTTTTCCTGTTTCTGAATGTTTTCTTTTCGTAGTAGACGGAAATTTGCAGAAGGGTTTGTTTTTTCTTTTGTTTTTGTGTTTTGATGAATTTTGCAACAAATAAATAATTGAAATGCAATAACATAAATAACTTATGAAATTAAAACCCAAGTACAGCCAAATCAAATTTCGAAAGGGGCAGAATTTAGATATTGAATCAAATAAGGAACCAATTATGGATTCTCAATAATTTAGGTAAATTACAACGACAAACAGCCAACCTGAATCGCTGAAGGTAATCTAAACCAGAAGAAGAGTGGCGGCCAGCTGAATAAATCTTTTGTTGATGCGCTGCAGTGATAAGAAGTGGCTGTCAAGTACAGCCGTACGGTTACACACGCTGCCAGGTCCAGCCGTACACATAGAAACCCTCAAAACCTGAAATCGCCCTTTATGTTTGCTGAGTTTTGTCAAAATTTCCAGCGCCTACCAAAGGAACACTGACAAATCTCCCAATGAATCTGAACAACCAACCATCCACTGTATGGGGGCTACGTCCCAACAGGGCAGCAATTGGGGTTTGGCGTCCCAATGCTAAAACTCCTCCAGAGTCCAAAGCGCACTTCTCAAAAATATAAGATGTCAATAATAATCATTATAATCTTCTTTTTGCCTCTTATAACCTCTTCTCATTAAGTCGAACCCTAAAAGTGAATCATGGAGCGCTTAAGTCATAATTTGTTATAATTCCTTTTTAAGAGGCCAAGTGCATAAAAAATGATCATTTTTCCACATTAAGAGAGATCCGTCCACTGAAAGGTTCTGAATCAAGAATGAAATATTTAGGAAAGTCCGAGACCTTTCCAACGAGTTATTACACCATAGTGCACGCATCCAGATGAAGCCAAAAACCCCTTATTACACCAAAATGGCTATAGACTTAGCCTTATTTAAAAAAAAGACGGAAACTTAGGAAATATTAAAAATATAACTCAAGTAGCCACAAAATGTCCAACTGACATCACGAACCAACAAATCATCCTATCACCTGTCTGTGACTGAAGTCGGAAGTCAAGGATCCACTGGCAGCCTCATTCCTAAAATCTAGGGATGCTCCTAAAATCTAGGAAACAAGCCCTATCCCTCTGAAACTGAACCCAAAGATCAATCTCATGGAGTCCCAACCCTGGGCATGATCATACCTCTTAAAAAGTAGGAATAACCCCAATAAATGTAGGAACTGCCTCCTAAAAACAAGGAATGTCTCCCAACTAATCAATAACTGCCAGAATACCAAGTCCCCAACACTGAATAACCAAACTGGGTCTCTACCCAACCCTGTCAGCCTACAAGACCCCATAATAAGCTGACTCACATGTCTCTGCTAGACTGAGCTAGAGTGGGGACATGACAGTCCTCCCCTCTCAGAGATGCTTGCCCACAAGCAACTGTAGTGCTGGATGCTGTAAAATGCTCTCACCCTCCCAGGTGGCATCCTTTATGGGAAGATCTCTCCATCGAACCAAATACTCTCGAATCACCCGTTTTCTCAGTCGCCGTTCCCTTACCTCAAGAATCTCATCAGGAACCAAAATCAATTTACCTTCCTCATCCATAGGAGGTAGCTCGGGTGAAACTGTAATATGCTGCCCAAGGGCCTTTTTCAGGGAAGATACATGACATACATTATGAATTCTGCTGCCAGGCGGTAACTCAACCTCATATGCAACCTCTCCCACTCGCCTAAGTAACCTGTATGGACCATAGAAACGTGGTTTGAGCTTCTCAGCTCCCCCCTTTTTAGGGTGCTCTGCCTATATGGTTGTAAGCGCAGAAAGACCATATCATCCACCTCAAATGCTCTCTCAATCCGGTGCCTATCAGCGTACATCTTTTACTGATTTTGGGCCTGCTGTAAATTCTCTCTGAGAGATCTCATGACATCCTGGTTCTCCTGTAACCAATCTTGAGCCAAGGGGACTCTACTGTCACTAAGTGCCAAATCAGTGAAAGATAATGCCTCATATCCATAGAGAGCTCTGAAAGGCGTCATGCCAATGGACATATGGTGCGTGGTATTATAACAATACTCGCCCAAATACAACTAACGTACCCATGCCTTTTGCTGCCCTGACACAGTTACGCAAATATCCCTCAACCCACTTGTTGACTATTTCGGTCTGCCTATCTGTTTGAGGGTGGTAACTAGTACTAGGTGTCAACATAGTGCCTGTAAGCCTGAAAAGTTCCTGCCAAAAGGAACTCATGAACCTGCTATCCCTGTCACTCACAATGGTCTTGGGAAGACCATGGAGTCTAAACACCTCTCTGAAAAATAACTCAGCCCCCTGTGATGTTGTAAAATCTAGTGCAATGGGAAAGAAGTGGGCATACTTTGTTAGCCTATCCACAACAACATAAATACAATCTTTCCCCTGTACTCGAGGAAAACCTGTAATGAAATCCATTGAAATCCCTATCCACTTCTGTTCCGGTATAGGTAAGGGTTGAAATAATCCAGCAGGGTAAGTATGTTCCGACTTGTTCTGCTGACAAGTCACACTCCCGAACATGCCTCAAAACATCATCTTTGAGACCCTTCCATGAGAATCTCTCTCGAATCGCCCTATAAGTCTTCACATATCCTGGATGCCCTGCCATAGGAGTATCATGATGAGCCTGCAAAATTAGTTCCTTCAACTGTGAACCTGGAACAAGCTAAACCCTGCCTTTGTAGTAGATAATGTCATCTACCACACTATATCTGTCATCCACTACCAAACCCTCCATGATCTCACAAGCATACTGATTCTTGGAATACTCAACTAAGAGTTGAGCCTTCCAATCCACTGAAATCTCGCTCAATGAGCAAAGAACAGCCAATGAAGGTTTCCTAGAGAGTGCATCAGCCACAGTATTATTCTTTCCCTTTATGAATTCGATATCGAAGTCATAAGCCTGAATTTTGCTAATCCAGTTTTGCTGTCTATCATTGAGCTCTGTCTGATTTAAGAAATATTTCAGACTATTGTGGTCAGTTCTCACCACAAATATGCTGCCAACAAGATATTGTCTGAACTTGGCTAACGCATGCATGATAGCCAACATTTCCTTGTCATAAGTAGAGTACAACCTTTCATTATTTTGAAACTTTCTACTCTCATAGGCAATGGGATGTTTGTTCTGCATCAACACGGCTCCTATACCCAATCCTGAAGCATCACACTCTAGGACAAATCGCTGCAAAAAATCAGGTAGTGCCAAAACATGACAAGTGCTCATAACCTCCTTGAGTCTATCAAAGACACCCTATGCTTGTTCTGTCCATCTGAAGGCTCCTTTCTTAGTGAGATCTGTCAAAGGTGCTGCCAACTGAGAAAACCCCTTAACAAATCTTCTATAATAAGCACACAATCCAAGGAACCCATGTAACTCAGTAATGTTCTGAGGGACGGGCCAATTCTGAATCGCCTGAATCTTCTCCTCATGCACCTTAACCCCATCAGCACTGATCACATGTCCCAAATATAATACCTCCCGCAATCTGAACTCACATTTGGAGAGCTTAGCAAATAGAGACTAGTCCTCCATTATGCTAAGTACCTCCTCAAGATGTCTGAGATGATCCTCCCAAGTATCATTGTAAATCAATATATCATCAAAGAATACTAGAACCGACTTCCTCAACTGCTTGTTGAAGATATGGTTCATACAGGACTGGAAAGTAGCTGGTGCATTCGTAAGGCCAAAAGGCATTACCAAGAACTCATAGTGCCCATAGTGACAACGGAAAGCAGTCTTGTGTACATCCTCTGCTCGTACACGAATCTGATGGTAGCCAGAACGAAGATCAATCTTAGAGAAATAGAGAGCCCCATGTAGCTCATCCAACAACTCATCTATGCGCGGAATAGGATATTTGTTTTTGATTGTCTTCTTGTTCAAGGCTCTGTAATCAACACACATCCGTAGAGTCCCATCCTTCTTCTTAACCAACACTACAGAAGAAGCAAAGGCGCTAGAACTAGGCCGAATGAAACCCATATCCAACAATTCATGAATAGTCTTCTCAATTTCATCCTTATAAGCTCTAGGATGACGATATGGGGTAGTAATCACTGGGTTTGCTCCCTCCTCCAACTCTATACCATGCTCAAAACCTCTATCTGGTGGCACTCCAGGGTGTATATCACCAAATACTCTACCATGACGATCCATCACTAACTGAATGTCCACATGAAACACACGGCCATCCTGAGGTGTGGGTGTTTTGGACTTAACCAAACAATGCGTAGCCCAGAGTACATCATTATGCCTAAGGATAGTCTCCATCTTGCGAGAAGTCACCTCTCTAGGCCCACCATCTGAAGCTGCCCTCAAAATCACCTTCTTTCCTCCAGAAAGAAAATCAAATTGCATACGGTGGTGATCAATAATGTAACGCCCAATACCTTGTAACCACTGCATGCCCAAAACCACATCATAATCCTCTATAGGAAGCACATAAAAATCATCAGTCAAAGTATAATCCCCAATCTGAATACTAAGCTGCGGAATCCGTTTGGTACAACCCAAAATTGTACCATCTGCTACCTTTACTCCAAAACCACCAAACTCCTCATATTGTAAGCCACACCTCTCAACTAATTTCTGATCAATAAAGTTATGCGTAGCACCTGTGTCTACCACGCTGGTGACCCGCTTACCCTTAAGTGTACCTTTCAACCGGAAGGCATGAAACTTAGGATAACTGGAGAGGGTAGCCATAGCTACTTTGGCTGACGCCAAAGGCTCAGGGGTGTCTAACTCCAACTGTGTCTGAACCTGCTCAACATCCTTTGTACTATCCTCAATATCAGTATCAGGAACCTCCTCATCCCCTAACTCAGAAGTCACCTCAATCAAATGAACCTTTCCTTTACCCATGCAACGGTGTCCTGGTTCCCATGGATCTTTGCAGGTAAAACATAACTTTTTCCTCCTTAATTCATTCCTCGTCTCCTGATTCATCCAAGGGGTTTTAGCTGAAGTCCCTCCTTTGTTCTAGACGTATTGGCATCCTGTGTAGGCCGTGAATCTCTAAATGGTTTCTTATCTTCCTGATAAGAGGTGGGAACAATATCCAGTCTCAATGTCACATCGATAGCCTCCTTAAGAGTTGCTGGTTAGAACACACGAACCAGGCCCTTAAGTCTATCCTGTAATCCCTCAATAAATAACATCACACTCCGTCTCTAGGGCATATCAGGTACCATAACCGCAATATGCTGAAACTCATTAATATAAGCTTCTGCGTGACCAGTCTGTCTAAGATGAGTCAACTCCCTGTAGTATAGTTCTGTATCCTTACGGTCAAACCGTGTAATGAGTCGCTCAGTGAACTCGGCATAGGAGTGAACTAAGGCGTGATCCTGGGTGACCAATCCATGGTGCCACCAATCATATGCAATCCCCTCTAACTGCAACACAACAAACTGAATAGCCTCACGCTCAGGCATGGGCCTCAAGGAAAGATATATGTCCAACTTGTGGACCCAAGCTCTTGCACTAGTGTCTCCAGAGCCATTATATGGGGCCAATGTAATCTTCCCAGTAGCTCTATTGAGGTCATGATTCTGCTGCTGCTATGGTGGTCTATTACCACGATCTCCCTTGAACCTGGCTGTATCTCTACGCTGTGCACAATACTGGGGAAGAGGAAAGGCGTCCCGAACCTCAGGGGGTAGAGCTCTCCACTCAGCTGTTACCGCCAAAACTGACTCTTGAAATCCAACCTCTGGTGGTTCCACTTGCGCGGGTCGTTCACCTGGTATGAACTGGGGAAGCAATGGCCTATTCGCAGTAGGTGTACGATGGCGATGCCTCCTACTGGACGGAAGGGAGCTCCCAACCGAAGAATGGGACTAATGGCTGCGTTGACTACTAGCCACTGAAACAGATCTACTCCGTCTGTCTCTATGTCTATCCATCTCCAACCGCTCCAAGGTATCTTGTAATCGGTCTAAGGCCTGAACAATCCTGGGCTGAGTGGTGATGAGAGTCATCATCTCTCTCTCTACCTCATCCTGATTTCTCTGAGCATCCACCTGTTCTTCTGCCATAATAAGCTCCTGTTCTGTTCCAAACTCTCGCTCGTACTGAGCTCTTCTGCGTGTGTAATATCTATTTAAATCAGCTCTTCCTGGATGCATAGAAAACAATTCTCTAAACCCCACAGGCTGGCAGGTCAAAAGCTCTGATACCACTGAAAGATCCCTGATGGATCCCCTTCTGTAGATCTGCTGTAATTTTGTATTTTGAAATTGTGTTTTCTTGTTTCTGAATGTTTTCTTTCCGTAGTAGATGGAAATTTGCAGAAGGGTTTGTTTGTTTTTTCTTTTGTTTTTGTGTTTTGATGAATTTTGCAACAAATAAATAATTGAAATGCAATAACGTAAATAACTTATGAAATTAAAACCCAAGTACAGCCAAATCAAATTTCGAAAGGGGCAGAATTTAGATATTGAATCAAATAAGGAACCAATTATGGATTCTCAATAATTCAGGTAAATTACAACGACAAACAACCAACCTGAATCGCTGAAGGTAATCTAAACCAGAAGAAGAGTGGCGGCCAGCTGAAGAAATCCTTTGTTGATGCGCTGTTGTGATAAGAAGTGGCTGTCAAGTACAGCCGTATGATTACACAGGCTGCCAGGTCTAGCCATACACATAGAAACCCTCAAAACCTGAAATCGCCCTTTATGTTTGCTGAGTTCTGTCAAAATTTCCAGCGCCTACCAAAGGAACATTGACAAATCTCCCAATGAATTTGAATAACCAACCATCCACTGTATGGGGGCTACGTCCCAACAGGCCAGCAATTGGGGTTTGGCGTCCCAATGCTAAAACTCCTCCAGAGTCCAAAGCGCATTTCTCAAAAATATAAGATGTCAATAATAATCATTATAATCTTCTTTTTGCCTCTTATAACCTCTTCTCATTAAGTCGAACCCTAAAAGTGAACCATGGAGCGCTTAAGTCATAATTTGTTATAATTCCCTTTTAAGAGGCCAAGTGCATAAAAAATGATTCTTTTTCCACATTAAGAGAGATCCGTCCACCGAAAGGTTCTGAATCAAGAATGAAATATTTAGGAAAGTCCGAGACCTTTCCAACGAGCTATTACACCCTAGTGCACGCATCCAGATGAGGCCAAAAACCCCTTCTTACACCAAAATGGCTATAGACTTAGCCTTATTTAAAAAAAAGACGGAAACTTAGGAAATATTAAAAATATAACCCAAGTAGCCACAAAATGTCCAACTGACATCACGAACCAACAAATCATCCTGTCACCTGTCTGTGACTGAAGTCGGAAGTCAAGGATCCACTGGCAATCTCATCCCTAAAATCTAGGGATGCTCCTAAAATCTAGGAAACAAGCCCTATCCCTCTGAAACTGAACCCAAAGAGCAATCTCATGGAGTCCCAACCCTGGGCATGATCATACCTCCTAAAAAGTAGGAATAACCCCCATAAATGTAGGAATTGCCTCCTAAAAACAAGGAATGTCTCCCAACTAATCAATAACTGCCAGAATACCAAGTCCCCAACACTGAATAACCAAACTGGGTCTCTATCCAACCCTGTCAGTCTATAAGACCCCATAATAAGCTGACTCACATGTCTCTGCTAGACTGAGCTAGAGTGGGGACATGACAGGATGTCAGTGTACAAGTAGTCGCATGGTCGTTATGCAACTATGTTGGCCCCACTCACTTTAATCGGCCTACAAGTTATCAAACAAAGCCTACAACTCTAAGCCAGCCTAACAGGACGCACAACCTCAAGGCCCAAAAGAAACGTTCAATTAATGCAAGGTGGGTTTTAGCAACCACTGGCTCAAACTATACCATCTAACTCTTTGCAGTGCTCAAAAGCATTTCTAGGTGAATCCGGCCAATCATAGGGTTCGGTTTGCACTTAAGTCGTAATCCAAAATCAATTTTCGACTTAAGTCAAAGTCGATGAAAGAGCTCAACTAAAAATCGTACAGTACCCATATGACCTCTAAAGGGGTCTAAAATATCCCAATTAAGCACCTTGATGAAGCACTCCATCTCAACCGTTGGATTGATTCAACCTCGACCATCGGATTCAGTCAAAGGTGAGGAAGCCTTAGAAATCTATATGGAAGTCAATAAAGGCTTCAAATCAGACATTAAGTCACAAATTCAGATTTTGGAATGGTGGAGGAGGTGTTGGAGGATGATTTGTCCATAGTCATCTCTCCTCCTTCAGCGTTGGACGACTACCATTAATGTAGTCTCCAACCTTTTGATCCTTTTCCCATTTATTTATTTTTCAATTTTGTTTCGATACATGCATACATGGTTTTCTTTTACAGGTACCCATCATTTTAGAAGGGTTCTAGGAGGCCTCAGTCTCATTGTTTCTGAAAAGATC
Source organism: Torreya grandis (assembly GCA_037957365.1). Lineage (NCBI taxonomy): Eukaryota > Viridiplantae > Streptophyta > Pinopsida > Cupressales > Taxaceae > Torreya > Torreya grandis. Next base: position 646,773 of record JARHVA010004315.1, on the reverse strand, counting down.
TATGGGAACTTCAAGTTCCACCAAGGTGAAATTTCAGAAAATTGAGTTTCATGTTTTTAATTTGTTTCAAATTGAAGGTGACACAAAAATAGTAGGGGCTTCCTTTTGGGTCAGCCCATTTCATGAAATATCCCTTTTTGGAAAGAAATTATGAATCATTTTGTGATTCTAATCAAAACTGGAATATTATTAAACTCAGATGAAAACACTGCAAACTAATAATCGAAAATAAATTTGCGTCTTTATTCAATTCATAAAAGTACAAATAACATGATAAATATTAAAGGTTGAATATTTACTGAATTCCCCAAACCCTAACTTGAAATAAGTTTATGATTTACCCTTTTGATTGGTATGACTGCATGTACGGATGCCATAGTCCACAAAATGGACGGTGAAGATGATTATGAACAATACTATAGGGTCCAATAGTGACGCAAACAACTTATATGCTAGTACGATAGCAATAAATGCCTTGAAAAGTTGATGCCAACAACTTGGAGGGTGATGCCAATAGTCTAGAGGCAAGTACTTCTGAATTTAATGTCCAAAGGTGGGATGTCGCCTGCAACGGAAAAAACTGTCTTGTTGTACCAAGACCCTTCACGTAAATTTTGGAATTTATTAACCACTTTCAACAAATTGATATCTGAAATAACCTGATTATGTGAACAATTGTAAATCCTGGATGAAGTTACTTTTGAAGATTGGAAAGTTTTTGTCCCCAAATCTCTGATTGCAATGAGGGTTTTCGTCTTCAAAAGTAGAAGTTGAACCAAACGTCCAAGCTTTGGAAAAATAATTTGATTTTAGTCGTGAATAATGAATAATAATCTTCTTTTGATCCCACTTGTCCTTTTATAATTTCACTTTTCCAATTTCACCCAAAAAATATTTAAAAGTATTTTTAATTAAATATTTACTTTTCATCTTAATATTAATTACTTTTGACCCTCTTAATAAACAATAATACGTGTCATTTTCATGTTATAAAATTAAAGTGACTTTTGACAACTTAAATGTATATTATTAAATTATTTTCCTCATTTAATCACTTAGCCTATGAGAAATTAAAAAATAGGCTTTGGGTCCCTTGATTTGTTAATTCGAAAAATGAGACATTATAGTCTACCCTTCTCAGAATTGATTGCCCTCAAGCAATTGTAAATTGAGATTCTCAAGAATCTTTGCACCCTCCTAAGTAGCATCTTCTATTGGTAGATCCTTCCAATGTACCAAAATACTTTGTGATAATTGTGTTCCTTAGTTTTTTCTCCCTAATATTTAAGATGGTTTCAAGGACCAGGATTAATTTGTCTTCATCATCCAACATTGGCCTGAGAGATAAATAAGTATCCATCTTTTGTATCTAAGCATGAGCTGTACATTTGTTGGATTCATCAAAAGTAGAAAGTGACATTTTTCCCAAAACCTATTGGAGGTCTCTCTTGTTGGTTTGTGGTCTAGGTTCAGACCTTGGTCGACCTCTGATTTTCTTCAGATTCATAAAATTTGTAAGAGATATTGTTTCTCGAATCTCTGCTAGAAGAGCCCTATATTCAGCATAATTGGCAGCAATGTCATTCACCACAGATTTTGGATCTCGTTGTTGTAACCTTTCGTTTTTGTTGTTTTGGATTCTTCTTTTCCTCTCTGCTAATACTTGATTCCTCTGTCACTACCGTGCATGAAGTTAAGTTGTAATATTGTTTATTTCCTACAAGCTGGCAAGAAAACTAGTTTTGATACCACTAAAATATCCCTTTCCGGAAATAAATTTTGAATCTGATTTTTTTTTAAATTTTGTGATTCTAATCAAAACTGGAATATTATTAAACACTAGATGACAACACACTGCGAACTAACAATCAAAAATATATTTGAGTCTTTATTCCATTCGGGAAGGTGCAAATAACATGATAAATATTAAACGCTAAGTATTTTCTAAACTCCCTAAACCCTAACCTGAAACAGGTTGTGATTTATCCTTTTGATTGGTATGACGTGTACGGATGCCATAGTGCACAAAACCCATGCTAAAGATGATTATGAATAGTATGACAAGCTCCAATGGTGACACCAATAACGTAGATGTTGGTACCACAACAATAAATGCCTTGAAAAGTTGACACTAGCAACCTGGAGGGTGATGCTAGTAGTCTAGAGGCAAGTATGTCTGAATTTAATGCCCATAGGTAGGACGTCCACCTTGGAACGAAAAAAACCTTTGTTTGTTGCACCAAGGTTCTTCACATAAATTATAAATTTATTAACTACTTTCAGCCAGCTGAGATCTAAAATAATTTCATTATTGAACAATTGCAACGCCTAGATGAAGTCACCTCTTAAGATTGGAGTGTTTTTGTCCCCAAATCTAATTGCAACAAGGGTTCCAATTCTCAAAAGTAAAAGTTGAACGAAGTGCCAAGCTTTGGAACAAAACTTTGATTTCAATCGTGAATAATTAATAATGAATAATAATCTTTTTTTGGCTCCACTTGTCCTTTTATAATTTCACTTTTCCAATTTCATCGTAAAAGTTTTTAAAAATACTTTTAATTAAATATTCACTTTTCATCCCCTTAATATTAATTACTTTTGTCTCCCTTAATAAATAATAATACACAAGTGTCATTTTCATGTTATAACATTAAATTGACGTTGGACAACTTAAATGTATTATTGTTAAATTATTTTCCTCATTTAATTCCTTAGCCTATGGGAAATAAAAAGATAGGCTTTTATGGCCCATATTGAATTAAGCAAAGGAAGGTCTCAAGGGAAACCAAAGTTATGCAATCAAAGGAACATACTACATCACATGAGGAATTTAGAATGTGGAATTGCAAGTTCCGAAGGATGAATTGGGATCCAGGTATTACAACGATGCTCAGTTGGGCGAAAGCTAGAGCAGTTGAGCTTGCAATTGCTTGGGACAAACAATTTTTGGGAAGGGTAAACTGTGATGACCCATTTTTCAAATAAAATAAAAATAACAAAGTTAATATTTTTAAGTTATCAAGTGACTTATTAAGTTATCAAGTGACTTACTTTTTATTAATAAGTGACAATATTACTTTATTATTATAAATGAAAAAATATAGGTGACTTTTCAAATAAGCAAAACAATATCAAATTAGAAGATGGAAAGTTACTTTTGGGGCTTTTCTTTGGGAAAAGTGTCAAGTGAACTTATAAAAAGGTGTTGGGTCATTTGAAAATCATCTTTTGCCTATTATCAATTATACTTTTGCAAGTTTGAGCATTTGCTTCAACTTTCAGTTTCTGAGAATAAAAACTTTCCGATGGATAAGGATACTTGAGGATGAAAACCCTCCGTTCTTGTGAAGTGGTTCCATTTAAGAAATACAATTGTATTTTCAAATCAGGGTACCATCATAATTCAACATTGGAAGAATCACCAGGGAGATTTGTCATATTTTTAGCTCCTTCCAAGGCTCATGCTAGGGTTTCTGACTAGCCATATCAGTTAGGGCAGCAACCATACATTCTTCCATTGCTGATGTCATCATTTTCAATGCTAAATCAATTCTCTATAGTGATATTAACCCTAAAATAAGATTGTTGCAGTGACGCTATAGTTGTACTAGGGTCTCAGACCTATACTTTCAAACTTCTAGGCATTGTTGGCAGCTAAGGCATCGTTCTTCAACCATCCATACATCATCTCCAGTTAGTCGTACCTCCCATTCATTCATTTTCAGCTTATGATGTCATCATTAGCCAACGTGGATGTCATTTCCAGCCAACCAATTCATTTGTATGGTCAGCCGTACAAGCTCAAGTTCTACTCTTAGGATTTGTTGTCTGTAAATGCCAACTGAGCATAAAAATCTAGGGTTGCAATTCTGAATTTTGTATGCATAATTTCGGCTAGGGTTCTAGCCAATATATTGTGTTTTGTTATTGCATTGCAATATGATTTCAATAAAAATTCTCCTCTATGTGGGCGTTCAACCACTTTAATTATTTCTATAAAATTCCAAGTTAAAGGGATTAATCCTTAATTTTAAGAATTCAAGGTTTATTTAGAATCTCAGATTTATTCTTAAAAATGGTTTGTTGACAAATCTCATAATTCAGGGTTTCAATCGGAAGGGGACATTGCATTTTGGGACTTTCAGGAGCCCATGATAGCCAACAAGGCCCAAAAAGGTCCACCTAGGACAAAACAAGCACAAAGTGAAAACCGTGAGGTTCTAGGTTCCAAAACCACTTCCAAGTGGAAGGAGATGAGAAATTGAGAGGGGGGGTCCCTTTGGGTTCTCCCACCTCCAAGCCACTAGGTCTCCGAAATCGCAGATACAAAACAGGGAGATTAATTGAAAAAGGTCTAATAACACCTCTAAGAGAAAGGAGTCAACATAAAATTTATGTTGTTTCAGGCATTGAAATTCATATCGTGTGGAAGAGCACAAAACTTGGAGGGGGATTCCTTTTCAGGGCATCCCACACCTCGGCCTTCATCTCGTCTGAATCAGCGGTACAAAATTCCTAACTAGGATAATTAAAGTTTTTGGTTTCAATTTCTTGTTGGAGGTTTTAAACTTTACAAAACTAAAGTTTACTTTTTGATATTTTAATATTAAATAAAGTTAATCATTATAACTAATAATTACCAAACTCATGGTAATCCATGTAGCAAAGGAAATAAAAACCTCGTATGTTTAAAGGTTGGTGGTTTATTAATTTTGAACCATGTAGTAAATGGGGCGGCAGTCAACCTTGGTTGACCACTCCACCCACTTAAACTGTGTTCATGATAAGATAAGATAAATATATTAATGTCCAACAAATGACCACAAAGGTAGGTCAAAGGGATTGCAAATTACAAAAGTTTGTCAGGAACAAGTGTTGAACACAACTATCTACTAAGGGGGGGTGAATCAGTAGATTAGCTAAAAACTAGTTTTTTAAATTTTTAATGAAGATACAAAAACATATGCATATCAAAGAATAAATGTAGAGAGCACACACAAAAACATAAAACACCATAATTATACGTGAAAAATTCAAAGGGAAAAACCACGGTGAGAATAGCTTCTAGAATTTACTGTTCTAATTCAGCCTCACAGTTAATTCACCTCACTGGCAAAACCACACTAGTTACATTCAAGGACACCTATCCTTAAAAGACACCAATCCCCTAACTGAGCACCAACTCAGTTTAACCACTGGTTACAAGATTTAAGGGCACCAACCCTAAGGAGACTCCAATCCCCTAATTGAGCATCAACTCAGTTTGTCTGATGGCACCAACCGATCAGAACTATGGAGCTACAACAGTATACAAAATAGATTCACAAATGAATCCAGTTTAGTTTCTTTGTTACAAGTCTGGTCTATAATTGCTCACTCTTGGCTTATTCTGTGTATGCCTATTCTTCTTCTCTGCTCAATCTCTGCGCATTCTTTGTGTGCTTTTTCTTTCTCTCTGCTCAATCTCTGCACATTCTTTGTGTGCTTTTTCTTTCTCTCTGCTCACTCTGTGTCTAGTTGTCTTTCACTCTGTGTTTGCATAAATCTTGAGTTGACACCCTTCAAATTTTCTTTGATGGCACTTTTCAGTTTCAACAAAGCAGTGGCAGCCCATTTTCTTTATTTGCGTATGTCTGGATATGTTTTGTTCAAAGACGCTTCATTCCCCCTTTTTCTTCTGCCTTTTACTCTGTCTGCGTATGTCTCTAATCGACAGCGTTTGACTCACTCTCAGAATTGTGATGGCAGCAGCGACAAAAAGCAAATTACAATGTTCAAGATATCATATATGTATAGACAATGTAGCTTAGGGTTTTCTATCTCCAATTGCATTCACACTTTAGTTGCAATTAACCGGTTCTCATTAAAAGCAATTTTGACTTATGCTCATTTCCGTGTCTTGGTTCATGCTTCACATCGTAAGTTCTAATTTTTTTACTATATCTATCAATTGCTGGATTCATGTCATTACTGTGCCATTTCCTTTTCACACAACTCCCCTTTTCTGGTTCTTCATTCAGTGCGAATTCGACATATACCCATTTCATGTCTCAGTTCATGCATCATGTCGTAATGTTCTGGTCTCTTTACTATGTTTAACAACTGCTGGATTTATTTCATAAATGCACAACCTCCTTAATCGATGATTGATCGGTTGGATCGATCAATCTCGGACTCCGTGTAGATTTTTTGAGCTTACTGTTTATCTGGTCATGTCTTTAAACGAGGATTATTCATCTTGTCTTTGGCACCAATCACTATCTTGAACCGTCAGATGTATGCCCTATTTCAACAAAATCGTCAATCTCTCTTGTATTAGCCGTCGAGTTGTTTCTCGTATCTCAATATCTTCTACATGATTGGTTCACTTTTGCTCCTTTTGATTATATTCGCTATGCTCGACCTTTACCCTTTCTATTGTATCGTTAAACTCTGACATGTTGACGTGATCTCATTTTCTTCGGCATTCTTGTAATGCTTTTGCATCGTTGATCCTTGTAGACTTGCTCGATCTTTAATATGCCTTGTTCCTTTGAGAATGCCCTATAAAACTTCCACACTTTATCTTCGGCAAAGTTGCAAAATGACCTTTCTCTTCGGACAATTTGTTGCAGGGTTGTTGTCAAGGGCTTTTCGATACAATTTCCCTGGACAATTTCCCCAAAGGAATTGTTGCGGGCAATTTCCCCGACGGAATTGTTGAGGACAATTCCCCAAAGGAATGTCTAAGTGCCCTTCGGATTTTCTATAAGGTTCCACATACCCTTCAGGGTTTTAAAAAATTACCCTTTGGCTTTTCTGCAAGGGTCCACATGCCCTTCGGACTTTTTGAAAAGATCCCTTCAAACTTTCTACAATGGTCCACTTGCCCTTCGGAACTTTTGCAACGGTCCACTTGCCCTTTGGACTTTTTGAAAAGATCTCTTCGGACTTTCTGCAATGATCCACTTGCCCTTCGGAACTTTTGCAACACTCTACTTGCCCTTTGGACTTTTTGCAATGGTCCACTTGCCCTTCGGATTCTTCTCAATGCTTTGCTCATTAGATTGAAAGAAGTAAAGTCATTTGATAAACCCAATCAACTCCACTAGACCAATTTGGGTTCTCAACATTGCTCAACTTATAAAGTTGAACGAAGTAAAGTTGTTCCATAACCCTGATTAATTCTTCCTTGACCCATTCGGGTTCTTCACATTGCTTGACTTATAAAGATGAGAGTAGTTAAGTCGTTCTGGAAACCCGATCAACTCTTCATTTACCCATTTGGGTTCTTGATACTGCTTTTTATAAACATGAGAGAAGTAAAGTCATTTTAGACACCCAATTAACTCTCCTAGACCCATTCAGGTTCTTGACATTGCTATACTTATTTTATAAGTAGAAGCACTTCGCAGACCCGATTTACACCACCAGACCAAGTTGGGTTCTCGACCTTGCTTTACTAATTTTATAAGTAAAATCACTTCACAAACCCGATTTGCACTGTCTTGACTCAGTCAGATTCTCTGCATTGCTTTACTTGTGAACTTTATGAGTCGAAGCAATTGAAGTTCACAAACCCAATTTACACTCTCCTGACCCAGTCGGGTTCTCGACACGGTTCAACTTATAAAATTGAACGAAGTTAAGTCTTTTGAAAAACCCGATCAACTCATGAGGCAAGACTCATTCGGATTTCTTGACATGCTTGACTGAAAAGATAGAGTAGTCTTACAAACCCGATTTACTCCACAAGTTTGTGCAACACAACACCTTTGTCATTAATGCTTGATAGAACATTCATCATTTGACATCAATGACAATATTACAGACAACAATCTCTTTTGTACATTATGACACTCAAATTTCCAACAAGAAGTGGGAAACCAAAAAGGTCTCCAAAAATGAGAAGAACGATGCTGAAAGGAATAGTACAAAATAGGGCCAAGAGCAACAATGCTTAGAGCCAAAGAAAGAAGTAGAAGAAATGAGCAACCCACAAAAATCCCTAAACATCAGGGAAGCGGGAATGAAGCTTGAGAAGGAAGAACCAGGAGGGGATCCATCAAGAGTTCGAACCAACTCTCCTAGCATCTGAGGCCAACAAGAAGAAGTTCTGGAGAGAAGTATGACCCGAAGAAGAGGAGGTAGGGTGTCTGGTCTGTCCTCCATTCCGCTACCTAGAAGGAAAAGTCCTTTGCGAAGATTTGGTGGATCTAGTCCGTCTCCTGGTGCCAGGTCTAAAATGGACATGTTGATGAGATCTCGAGGAACTGTGGATGATCCCTCTAGGTTGCACTGATCTGGAATGTGAGGCTGAACTGATGTCAATCTGTCCCTTAGTGCCTCTCCCCAAAGGTAGCATCGTGAAGAAGGAAGTGATCCATTGGGTGGAGTCTGGTCTAGTGGGTCTTTGAATAGAATGATCATGAAGCTTAAGAGATTCCTGTATATATAAAGCTAAACATCTATGGTCATCATATCTGAAGAAGTCAGAGAGAATCGACATCCGAAATAGGCAATGAAATCTCCCCCTAATCTCATAGGATATGGGACAACGGAAAATGAAGTGTTCCTCAGACTCCATCCCTTGGATGTTGCATAATTGACAGATCATGTCTGCTCGATCTATCTGATGATATGTCTCGATCCTAAGACTGTAAGAACCCACTCAAAATTGTTCTAGTGGGATGCGAAGAGAGTGCATCCAATGGCGGAATGTATACAATGGGCAGACCTGTCATTCAACTCCAAAAAGTGTTCAGCATAAAATGTCATCTTTGAGGGTAGCCCCCCAGGGGGGTTTACCCAAGTAGTCTGAATAAACTCCCTGTAGAAATCCTCCCTAATAATCCGGTTCAGCTCTTGCCCTCTAACCAAGAGTCCTTCCCGGTTAGTGTTGTGCCAACTATTATTTTAATTGAACGCTTTTTTATATCAAAAGGAGATGGATTGGTTCCTTATCACCCTAATAGATTTCCCTTTCTATATACCATGAAACATATATATCAAACCTCTTGATATGCATGTCTTTCCTATATATCCGTTAGTATGTGGAAGAAACTCATCATTTCAATAAACTCGATGGTGCATGAAAGAGACATTAAAGCATGTGAAAGCAGAGCCATACGTGACATTTAGGCAATACGTAAAAATGATTTGTCCTATCAATGACACATGCTTAGAGATAAATCATCATACACAGATGTAATTTTTCTATATACTCGGAAATTCTTATTGTCATAATTTACGTCTAACAATAGAGACAAATGGGTAATTGAGAAAAATGAGAAAAGGAAAATTGTCTTTGTTTTTGTTGTCACCCTAGAGTTGCACCCTAAAACGAAGACGTGCTGAAATGGTTAATCCTCTCTCCAGTTGAAACAATGGGATTTTCTCACAAGGGTGGGTGCCTCAATGGTGAGAAGAACCTCCAAAGAAGGCTGGTCCCTGTAAGAGTATCAATGCGGATCTCTACTCTGTGTTGCGGACTACGATGGAAAAGGGAGAGAAACTTGTAGGGGAAATCCTACCTAATGACAGTGATATACCAGAATGTTGATCCACCCTACTTGGAACCTTGAACACTGAACAAACAAGGAAAAAAGATCTTTGATTTCAATTGATCACTATGCATAAGTATTTCATGAGAAGGTTCGATCCAATAACAAAATCGTGAGGAAAAATGGAGAGAGGTTTGATACAAGACACTTTGCAACCACCTAACATCCACTTACAGCTTCAACAGAAGACATAAAAAACTGAACATGACCTGCATAACACGATAAGCTAGCAACTAGGTACGAATCAGAGTTTGGGAAAAGAGAAAAATCTACCTCGTATGTAAATTGCAAAATGAATGTACACTATCCCAGCCCTTGAAATCTAAAAGTATAGTCCTTATATTAATTAAAGAGGTTACACAACTCACCAATGGCAGTCTGGTTTTACCAAGAGGGATGGATTTTACAATGCTAAAAAGCCATTAATATAGAAAATTACAAAAAACCAAGAAATTGGCGTTAAAAAATAGAGATGAAGTAAACTCAAACCAACTCAGCTTTTACAAAAGTCAATTGTCTTACATGAAAATTCCTTGCGTTAAAAAATAAGAAGACAAGCTTTGGACGCATAAAATGTACGAATAAATGTCTTGACATGAAAACCAATCAACTCCAAAACAAGAGTAGTCAAATCCACTCGAACTGCTGGAATGTTTGAAAGTCTCCCCTTTGCATGAAATCAATGCAAATACCAAATTAAGAATTACGTTTGAACCGTCGAAATGTTTCAAGCTTTGAGACAAACGAGAGTGCGTGCATGGAATTTTTGGTTGTTTGAAACGTTCAACACTTTGCCCGTTCATAATGCAAGACAACTCTATTTTCAGAATTGAAGCATGCTTGTTTTCTTAAATGTGTTCACTTCGTTAGAGTCACGTTAGTCTGTGCATGATCTTTGTTCATCATGCTTTTTCTTTATTCTGCGTTTGTTTTATTCACTGTTCATGCTTATGTCTATGTTCAGTTCTGCTTTAGTCTTTGTTCATGCCATTATTTCTGCATTTGTCTTACTTGTTCAGTTCTGGTTCAGTCTTGTTTGTTCTTGTCTCTTTTCATGCTATTGATCATGCTAAGTTCACTTTGTGTTTTCTCTGGTTTTCCCTATGTTTTGCTTTAATTCGGGATTCGGGCTTTATTTTGGTCGGGCCTCTGTGTTTATATTTTCCTGTGCTTGGCATTTTCTTCTCTTTTTTGGCCTTTGCTTATGTTTAGCCTTCGGGCTTTTGGTTCTTTGCTTGTGGCCTTGTCTTTTCTATTGGGTTTTTTGTCCCTTCCAAATTCCTTCAGACTTTTTGTCCGAAGGAATTTATTTTCTTATGCCTTCGCTTCATACCTAGTTCTGAATAGCAAATAGGTCCCCAATCAGTTGATAAATATCCCCCAATCTTTGAGGTGAAGTCCTTTGAAAGCCACAACGAAATAAGGAGGCAAGTCCACCACTACAACAACCGGCTGAATAGTAACATTAGGACAAACATGTAATGTCAATTTCAAATCTTTGATAATGCCTACCGTCTTTGCTAGTGAACCATCCAACTGCAATACTCTTTTAGTATTTGGCTCATAAACAAGGCTGAGCTTGTCTGCAATCTGTTTGGGTATTATTGTACTGCTAGCTCCATTATCCACCATACAATTATGAACCAAAGTATCACCCACTATCAAAAAAAGATAGAGTTTTTTTTTACTTTACCTCAGTTTTGTCCACCTTTGACATCTTATCTCCTTGCTGCCCCTGTTGCTTAGTTGGCTGATCTGAATTTGTCAAGACAACACCTTTCTCAACCAGTTTTGGAGACAATTCAATAGCTGAAAGTTCTTGAATGAGTTTATCCTTTGTCCTAAAATTGAAAGAGAATACCACATGTGAATGCTGATGTTAGATTTCTTCATTTGATCTACAATACTGAACTGAGATGCACTAACTTTTGATTGCACTTTCTGAGGTACTTGCTGCTCACGAATTAGAGGTATTTGTTGCACTTTACTAACCTCTATATTCTGATTTTTTTGGGTTGTGGGCACAGCAAGCTGCTCTTTTGTACTTTTAGCAACAATACTAGGAGTACTTGAAATATTTGCTATTGCTTGGGCTTCATCAACAACGCTTCTTTTAGTTCTCTGATAGGTTATAACTGCAACTTGACCACTTGAATCATTAGTTTTAACAACCTAAGTAAAAGCAACATGATCATCGACCTACCAATTTACATTAATAGTATCAGGCTACCTTTGAACTTGATTAGTCTCTCCTTTTGATGTCAAACCTATATCTTGATATTGACTTCCTTGAAAAGAGAACTCTTCTTGTGTCATTTGTGGCATGGTGATGTTTTGTGATGCCAAGGCTTGGTTTTGAGCATCATTGAGATTTGAGGGCTGTCAACTTGAATCCTGTATCAAATTATTTTGAGGTGGGGTTGGAACAATGGCTTTTGAAGTGGAAGGAGCATTTGGATCAAGAATAGCATATGGCTTCGCTGGAGTTATGGCTCATTGTGCTTGATAGGGTGGTCTATTGTCTTGGAAACCTTGATAAGGAGACCTTTGATCTTTGAAGCACTGATAGTTCTAATTTTGTTGTTGATATGATCTATTTGACTGAAATTGCTACCTTTGAGTTGTACTATTTCATTTCTAAAAGATTGTAGCAAATTTTTCAACTCTCCTATATCACTAGCTTTGACTAGTAGGGGTTGCAATAGGAACTTGAGGTGCTGAAATTGGAACTATGGAATTTGAGGAACTTGAAGGGCTGATATAGAACTTATTTTTGGAAATATGGGCATTGGAGGTCTTACAGAAAGCTTACCTGCTTGTATCAAATTATTTTCTGTCGTTATTGCAACTTCATAAGCATCTAGCAAAGTAGTACCACCCATTGACTGTATCACCACACTAATGTCAGAATTTAAAGCTTTCAAAAAATACATAAATGCATATTCAGGGGATGGCCTAATCAGAACCGGTATCCTGGTCATGTCTTCTGGGATCTGATATTAAAATCGGACATGAACTCATGAGGAGCTCTTTGTATGGCAGTGAATTGCTAAACTAAAGATAAGTGATTAGATTTGTCTTCAAATTGCTTGACTAAGGTTGCACCCAATTCATCTCAGTTGGAGATGGATCTAAGTGGGAGGGTTCTATACCACTGTAATGCTTTTTCTTTGAAAGAAGCAGCAAACAATCTAATAGCAACATTATCCTCAACAACATTATGAACTGAACAAATATTAGCCACATCTTGGATATGCTCAATAGGAGTTGTTTGATTTTCCCCTGAGAAAAATGGAATACTTTTGAAGGTAGATATAGGGATGTCATCAAACTGTGCTAGATTCAATGGACTTCCCCTATTGAATTGAGCAAACACTTGATTTATAATGGCCATTTGGATAGTGGGGATTGCAGTGTTTAGAACGATAGGATGAGGGGGAGGTAAATATTCTCTTTGAGGATATGGATTTGCCCTCCTAGACCTTGCTCTTTTATAAGTTATAAATTCAAAAAGAATACCTTTACTTGCTGATCTTGTGGTAACCTTTGGCATGAACGGATTGCCTGAATGATGCTATGAACTCTGCAACTGGATGTAGATGAATATCCTCTGTTGCTGCAAAAACTCTTCAGATGTGCAAAAAAAAATTTGTGGTCCCATCGGGTGTGCCAAAAACTGTTAACCTGGAGTTGCACCCTGAAATGAAGACGTGTTGAAATGGCTAATCCTCTCTCCTGTTGAAACAATGGGATCTTCTCACGAGGGTGAGTGCCTCAATGGTGAGAAGAACCTTCAGAGAAAGTTGGTTCCTGTAAGATGTATAAATACGGATCTCTACTATGTGTTGTGGACTACCATAGAAAAAGAAGAAAGAAACTTGAAGGGAAAATCCTACCTAATGACAGTGATACATCAGAATGTTGATCCACCCTACTTGGAACCTTGAACACTGAACAAACATAGGAAAAAGAAGACCTTTGATTTCAATTGATCACTATGCATAAGTATTTCATAAGAAGGTTCGATCCAATGACAAAAACGTGAGGGAAAACGATGGAGAGAGGTCTGATACAAGACACTTCGCAACTACATAACATCCATTTGCAGCTTCAGCAAAAGATATATAAAACAGACTTACATAACATGATAAGCTAGCAACTAGGTACGAATCAGAATTTGAGAAGAGAGAAATCTACCACGTATGCAAATTGCAGAATGAATGTACACTATGTCAGCGCTTGAAATTTGAAAGTATAGTCCTATTGATTAAAGAGGTTACACAACTCATCAATGACAGAGTTTGATATTACCAAGAGGGATGAATTTTACAACGTTGAAAAGCTATTAATATAGAAAATTAAAAAAAGCCAAGAGATTGGCATTGAAAAATAGAGAAGCAGTAAACTCAAACCAACTCGGCTTTTACAAAAGTCTATTTTGTTTTGCATGAAAATTCTTCGCATTGGAAAAGAAGACAAGCTTTGGACGCATGAAATCTACGAATAGATATCTTGACTTGAAAACCAGTCAACTCCAAAACAAGAGTAGTCAAATCCACTTGAACTACTGGAACGTTTGAAAGTCTTCCATTTGCATGAAATCAATGCAAATACCAAATTAAGAATTATGTTTAAACTGCCAGCACGTTTCAAGCTTTGAGACAAACGAGAGTGCGTGCATAGAATTTTTCGCTATTTGAAACGTTCAACACTATGCCCGTTCATCATGCAAGACAACTCTATTTTCAAAACTGAAGCATGCTTGTTTTCTTAAATGTGTTCACTTCGTTGGAGTCACTCACGTTAGTCTTTGCATGATCTTTGTTCATCCTGCCTTTGTCTTTATTATGCGTTTGTTTTATTCATTGTTCATGCTTATGTCCATGTTCAGTTCTGCTTCAATTTTTGTTCATGCCTTTATTTCTGCGTTTGTCTTACTTCTTATTCAGTTCTGGTTCAGTCCTGTTTGTGTTTATGTCTCTATTCATGCTATTGATCATGCTCAGTTCACTGTGTTTTCTCTGGCTTTTCCCGTGTTCTGATTTAATTCGGGAATCGGGCTTTATTTTGGTCGAGCCTCTGTGTTTATATTTTTCTATGCTTGGCATTTTCTTTTCTCTTTTTTGGCCTTTGCTTACGCTTTAGCCTTCGGCGTTTTGGTTCTTTGTTTGTGGCCTTGTCTTTTCTATCGAGTTTTTGTCCCTCCCGAATTCCTTTAGACTTTTTGTCCGAAGGGATTCTTTGTTTGTGGCCTTGTCTTTTCTATCGAGTTTTTGTCCCTCCCGAATTCCTTCAGACTTTTTGTCTGAAGGAATTCCTTTGGACAAAAGGTCCAAAGAAATTCATTTCCTTGTGCCTTTGTTTTGTTTCTATCGGGCTTTTCCCCAGGTATATCCTCTGTCAGATCTTTTTCTGAATTCCTTCGGACAAAGTTCGAAGGAATTCGTCTCCTTTGGCTATCTTTTCTCGAAGGAATTCGTCTCCTTTGGCTATCTTTTCCCGAAGGGCACATGCCCTTTGGGAACTTTGCTTTTGCCCTTTGCTTTATGAAGGTGCCCTCCACAAGGGCTTCTGCGTCCCAAAAATGCCCTTCGAGCTTCTTGATTTGGTCATTTTTGTCGCCTGGGTGCCTTCCACAAGGGTAAGGTTCTTCCAAAAGTGCCCTTTGAAAGAATGGAAAAGGTCCACTTCACTGCATAGTGCCCTCCGCAAGGGCTATTCGTCTTCAAAAGTGCCTTTCAGAACTTTTGAAAGGGCCCTGCCACCGACCAAGTGCCCTCGGCAAGGGCAGGTGTCCTTTGGGAAAATTTATTTTGTTCTTTGGAACTTTTGCCAAGGTCTTCTTTGTGCTTGAAGTGTCCCCTGCAAGGGCACATACCCTTCAGGGTTTCTGAAAATGAAAGGTCCTCTCGCCACTTGAGTGTCTTCCACAAGCACAATTGCCCTTCGGGCTTTTTGAAGGGCACCCGGGTTTTTTGAAATTGTCCTTCGGAGGAATTGTCTTGACATGAAAACCATAAAGTGAACCAATCCGAAGGGTACATACCCTTCGGGACCTTTGAATTGGACCTTCCCGAAGGTTTTCAACTGTGCTTTTCCCTTTTTCTTTCGGACAAAAAGTCCGAAGAAAATAAACTTTGAACGACTGCCACTTAGTCATTTTTTTCGACTTTTGCATAGTCCTTTCAGAGCTCTTTCTCTCGGACAAAATGTTCGAAGAAATAGTCCACCTCTTATAGCCCGAAAAAATCCTTGGGAAGACAAAATAAATAAACTTACAGCTTGTATGTCTTGGCTTTTGGCTGTACGTGATGCTTAGAAGAAGAGGAAAACCCTTTCAAACCACTGTAGATGGCCACTTGGGTGGCTGCAAATGCACATTTAAGAACCCCAAAACTGATTCACAAGACAAACTTGGCACCATAGCAAAGTTCCGAATAGTAGGGGTGACAATTTGTCTTGTGGGGGCAAAATTGTCAACAGTTTCTTCCCAGCAATTTATAGGGTGAAAGCTTCGAATGTTGTTGTTGCAATGATGTTGGGTATTGGATACAATAGTTCAAACGTGACAATTTTATTCATAAACGTGAGTCAGAGGCATCGCAATACTGAACACTGTGTTTTTAAAATTTTATTTGATTTTGAGTTTGCTTGCATAAAAATGACTTGTTTTTTAATAAGTCAGTAATCCTCCAAAATGAATATATATTCTTTAAAACAAAAACTAAAAAAAATAATAATTTGATTTTGAGAGGGATGCACAGGTAGAGGTGTTGTACAGTCTATTGAAATCTGAACCAAAATGCCAAATTTGTCAGTCAGCCCGTGCCCAAAGTGGTTTCACCAGCGAAGCATTGACATCTTCTTGCCAAAGTTAGCAGCACCACGCCTCCAGAAAATATGGCATGACAGCAGACCATTCCAACGCAAAATGTTTTTGCTTAGTAACAGGGTTGAATCCCTGCAACTTTCAGTTCGCCTGAGCAAAATTCATACCTAGAAACATAAACAAACTTTTGGAAAGAAGAAGATTAGAGTTGACACTCGTATTCATTGGGATAATCCTGATGAAGGCTGGATTGGAGTAGAAAATAGCACAGGAGATTCAAATAACTTCAAAATTGGAAATACGTTTGGCAATATTTTGCTAGAAGTGGAAAATTCACATTATCAATTTTAGGAGTGACACCAAATGCAGATCTAGACGAGATCAAGCCAGCATATAGGGGCCTTTCCAATGAATATTACCTAGATAGCACTTCATTACCACTTGAAACAGCCTCAAATAAATTTATGCGTCTTGGGGAGGAGAAGATTGGAGGGAAAAAAAATAGTCTGTGCTCTGATACCAATGTCAGGCCAAGAATGGACTGAATAATTTAGACAATGAAATTTGGTGCAAAACAAAATTGTATTCATTCAATAAATGAGAAGCAAGATTACATATAAATAATGAACAATGTGACTATTCAGTTCATCTTCAAGATGACTGTTCATATTCCACATGAAGACAAACTATTACACCTCGGATCATATACATAATATTACATGTCAATCACAGGTTCTTGATTCTTAAACAAGGAGTCTCGTCTCCAACTAAAGCTTGACAAGACAGCTAAAGAGAAGAAGTGTTATGTAGCTCATGATCTCACATCCTAAGCAATGAAGATACAAGATGAAAAGAAAGCATATCTTAGTTGAAGTCTCTTTCTCATGGGTCCTCAACGTGCTAGGAGTAGAGTTTCCAAAGTTTCTTCCCAATCAAAGATTGTTCCCTGCCTGCTAGGAAACAAACAAGAAACGGGTGATATTTTTCTTACTTCTCTTGTTCTTAAGTAACAATAAAAGTCGTCTTTTGTATGGCTCCAAACTGAATGGAGAAACAAATAAAAGTCTCTTCTTTCGTAAAATTTCGAGCATAGAGCATGAAGATATTGTGAAGCATCAAAGGATAAGAATATCTAGCATTCATCTGGGTGTTGTTAAGGTTGCTTCATTCTAGATATAAAAAAAAATAGATTCAGTTGAGGAGGTGACTAGTTATGAGTGGGCATCAAACATCATTTGGATGGTATCATTCCCATATTTATCGCAGAAAAGGTATTCATTTTTATTAGGTGTGAGCCTAATGTCTCCATCACTCTTTGGAACAATAATCATGTGGATTGAGGTAGTTGGAACAGTCTACTCTTGATCTCCATGTGTGTTGAGTTCTATTTTATTATAAGATGTTTTGCACATCCATACAAGTTTCGTGACTCAAAAAATACATCTGTAACTTAAGAAAAATAAACCTTCATGCACCAACAAAAGTGGATGCCTCAGATATTCATTAGCGAGGTTTTGAAGCTTCCTATATATGTCTCTTTATACAATCTTTGATTCCACACACATGCATTGAGAAAACATTCAATCTGAGCATCGGTGACCTGCATCCTAGCTCTTCATCCCTCGTATAGCTTTTTTTGAGTTAAGGTTGAGCTATTTTGAATTTATCCATAAACAAAGCACACAACTGATTTGCATACATAATGCATATTGTCATTTGAGAAACCACTTGATATAGAGGTAACGATTTTTGGCTTGCCATGAATTATGCCACAGCTTTACTAGAGCAGAAAGGAATATTCTCAAGCCAAAAGGAATCCATGTTTTAAGTCATCTATGGTTGGAAGATTCCTTGGAAGAAAACAAGCAGCTCCCAGAATGTTCCTATAATTTGTGGACTATCATGGATTCACATGAGGTTCCACACTTTAACAATACGTACGTATTTGGTGTTTAGCTTTGTAATTTTTACTTCAGAGTATGTTGCTTGATTGCTTATGATAAAATACGTAAGTATTTTGTGTTTAGCTTTGTAATTTTTATTCTAGAGAGTATGTTGCTTGGTTGCTTATGACAAATTTGCGTCTGTTCTAGGGAGGAGGAATCAATGGTTAGCATTCAGGAAGATGATGCAGCATGGAAAAATATTCAGGATCACATGGAAAGAGCTGAAACTGAAGATAAGCCAGAAAAACATTCTGCGGGACAAAACAGAAATCAAAGAAAACCTAATCTCCATAAGAAATTAAGAAAGAAACCCGTAAGGCGAAGTACAAGAGCCCTCAAGCTTGGTGAATCTTCATCAGAGAGCAACACATCAACTGAGAATCTGGGAAAACATACAAGTATGGATGGAAAGGATGGGAAGCCTCCAGGAATACCACCGAGAAGTAGTAAGGAAGAAATTGAAAGTCACAAATCCGTACAACAGAAAGAAAGCTTGCATCGAGATGACAAGAATGAAAACAATAAGGAACTGGCAGAAACGGAAACATATAGCAACAGAGAAGGAAGAAAGAGGCAGAAGCGTTCTAAAGAAAAAGGACACTCACATGAAAATTACAAGCAGGAAAAGGATGCGCCAGTCACAGATTACACTAGCATACTGGAAGACCCGAAGATAACCAGTAAAGATGGATCTCAAGTACCAACAGAGAATATAGCTGACCCAGTGCAAGCCGTGCTGGCTGATATGTTACCTGGCTTCATTTTCAAAAATGCCAGTGTCAGTGATCCTTTGCCTGTTCTGAGTGCTGAACGTCCAGAAGGCGATGATAGCATCAATACAATCGCAATGGAGAATGAGGTTGCAGCACAAAAGAAAAGGAAAGTGAGTTACAAAGATATCGGATGACAAATAAGATAAAGATGAAATATGTATCTGAACGTAGTTATAAACATTAAAATTTTATTGCTTTGATTTTGTGACTGTGGAGAGAATGAAGTGGAAATAATTCGTATGTACTTAATCCCTCATCATTTAATAAATATTTTGTTCATCTCATTTTTGGTTTTATAACAGCTCGGGAAATGGAAAAAGTGTTTCAAATAATCTGCCGGCATTTATGAAGTTATTAACAATAGGAGCAAAATATTTGAAAAAAAATAATATAGGATACTTGAGACATTAAAAGGCCAACCATGTCTTAGGCTTATTTATCCATTGTCATTGTCTTCATGGATATTATAGGGTCATGATATATTTCATCGAGGTGAAACTTAATTAATTTTTTATTGATTTGTTTAAATTATATATGTGAAATACATGAAATTCTAGATTATATTATCTTTATAATTTACTATTTAATCCATTGTTAACATTTTCAAATATATTGCATGGCCTATTTCATGGAGGTGAAACTTAATTAAACTTATATTGACTTGCCCAAATTATTTTAGAATGACGCATGAAATAGACTACATAATCTTTATAATGTAAAATTATCTAAGTGGGGGGGCATCCTTGAATATTCAAGGAACGGGAAACTTCAAAGGAGAAAAGAAAAGGTAATTAATACATAAATACTTTTATTTTACAACAATTTCTTTTTTTTTTTGGTTAGGAGGGAGGTAAAAGTACATAGGGTTAAGCGACTCTAGACCCAAAAACATTGTTGGGTGGATGTCAACTCCCAATTGATGTTAACTAGCCAAATTGAGAAACTAAAAATGACATAAATTTTAAAAATCAAATCTAAGCATCTATTTTTCCATCTATAAGTCAATCTCTATTCTTAAGCTCTAAGCATATTTTCATTGTTAAAAAGTTAGCAGAAATAAAATCTGTTGGCATTCATAATTTATCCATCATACTCTTTCTTGTTTTATCATTCTCTTCTACTAATTGCACATATAGACATTTATATATACAAAAATATTTCCACTATTTAGTCTAGAGTTTTATAAAATTTAAAAAAAAGCAAGCCCTTCTGCCTTGGTATACTTTTATGAAATTAGCTATCATTGAGGTAAAAAGATGAGAGCAAACCACTTTGTTTAACTTTTACAACCCCCAATTCGTTGTTAGATCTACCAACTTATTTCATGTCTTCCAATTGGTTGTTTCCATTTCCTTCTTCCTAATAAATATATGGGAGTTTTTAACCTCGTCACCCCAAGCTCTTTTTCGCATAGACCTTTAGATCAACAAGCTCCTCATTTTAAGCCAAATGTGCTAACTATGACAAGGTATTATCCCAAATTAAAGTCTTTGTAATCTTCTCTTACGTTATATCTAAAATCCTCGTGAAATAATTGGATACACCTCAAAATTTTCCATGCATGAGAACCATATGGAAGAACCTCTAAAGTGAACAGTATTTCAATGTTTTACCAAATACTTCCCTTTTAACACCTTGCACCACAACTTATCATTTTCTTTGTGTGCCCTCATGCTATCATTTCTCTCGAAATTCAATTTAGGACATTCATGGTTCTCCAATCAAAACCTTTATTATGTTTTGTTTGGCATATCTTTTTCAAAGGTAGTATGGAATTTTATATATTTTGTCTCATTCTAAAACTAAATTATTTGTAATTTTGTGACAATGTCAATTATTTTACTTGGTGCTTGGAATAAAAGTCATGTGTATTGACACTGTTTGTAGATATTCTAATTAATTGAAATTTTCTTGCTAAGCTAAGCAATCTCCATTTTCATGTTGGCAATGTTCTCTTAATTTGGTCTACCACTTCTGACACTCTACCATCCTTCCCACTATCCTAGGCATTCCTAAGTAGATTCTTGGTGGTTTAGAACTTGCAAGCTTTGATAATTTTGCAAATTCTTTCTTGTAGTTCTTTTAGTACATTAAAATAAAATATTTGATTTCTCCTTGCTAAATTTTTTACTTGTGTTAGGTTTATAAATATCTAATAGTTTTTAATAAATATTTTGCTTCTTGAATAGTTGGATACTAGATCAACTAAGATTTTGTTTAAACCTTTTATTTTTATTTCTTTCCATTCCCTTTTGTCTTCCTTCTTTAAGCTTTTATCACTAATAAATAGGTGAGAGAATGGATGAGAGTAGATCTCCCTACCTCAAGCTTTTTAATGTATGAAAATTCCCAATAAATAAGTTATTAACAATTAAAAAGAATGTATGTGTAGTTATTTAACTTTCAACCCCATGTCACCAAAACCTATACAAAACCAAACTTCTTTATTGTTTTTATAAACAATTTACAATATAATCAGTCATAAATTTTGTTCACATCTAGTTATTTATTTATCATTTATGCCTTCCTAATTTTGTGGATTGAATGAATATATTATATTTATGTTCTAAAAATTTTGTGTTTTTATTTCCCTTTACAACCATTTTTCTATTGATTTTTGTTTCCAAAATATTCTTCCTTTCATTTTGGAGTCCATCCGTCTTTTGTTTTTCCATTACAAGTCTCTCTCATCCCTTCCTACCTTATGTATTTTTGATCTACATTCATTTCTTTTTTCAACTTTTCCTTCTTTTTACACTGATTGCCAAAAGTATTTCATTTCTTTGTATGGCATTCTTCTTAAAATCTTCACTTCATTTTCTATTTATATTGTTTTGATTCCTTTACATGTAGTCTTAACCATTTTTTAGTTTAAAACTTGGGTACACATCATCTCAAACCGAAAAGGTGCACTTGTAGGTTTTATTATTATTTTGAATGCTTATAGATATGGATCAATGATCTCATCTTGATTACATGAGAATATTTTAATCGGTTTACCATCTTGGACATTAAAAAACTATTGACCATGCCAACTATAAATTGGCCCTTTTGTCTTTTATTGCTCCAAGTAAATTTCCTTTCTTTGGGGTCTACTTCCCAAAGATTCCATTTATTGCAAAAATAATTGAAGTCCATCATAATTGTTTATAGAGGTTTTTTTCCTTTCTTTTATCTTATGTTTAGAATTTCATTAAAAGCTCTAATAACTATCTAGTTTGTATTGTTATAATTTTGTTGAATCACCCTAATTCTTCCAAACACTTGTTTTCATTATTTCCCATTAGTATATATATTCAATATTAAAAAATTACAGGTTTCCAAGCAAATCCTTAAATATGATACTCTAAAACTATTTACTTAAATTTAGCTTGACCCCTTTAAACTTGTTAAGATTCCACAATGTGGCCAAACATCCCACTATATTTTTTATTGTAGGACTTGCTATCTCATTTGCCCTTCATATTAAGCTTGTAACTCTGATCAATTTTTCTACATCAATCTTAGTTGTTTGAAGAAGCATAATGTTTGGTCTTTCTTATAATATTGGTTTCTTTAGTAGCTGACTCATCTCAAGGACATTAAGGTCTCTAATATTCTAATTTATGTTTTTCATCACTAATGTATATGAACTTCACCATCATTATAGTACTCTTTCACTTTCTTCCAACTTCCTTTGATGGTTTCTAATTGTGACTCCACATTATTATTATTATTATTATTATTATTATTATTATTATTATTATTATTATTATTATTATTATTTCTTGCCATTATAATTGGATCTATTAACATTTTTTTTCGATGTTGTGCTTTGGACTCGATTTCTACACCTAAGATTATGTTTGTTTTAATTTTAGTTTCTCTTTCTTTCCTTCCTCTTTACTTGTTTTGGGTTTTTTATTCAACCAATTTTTTTATGCTTTGGTTCCTTATCATTCTTTTTCTTATTTTCTAAGTATTGGGTTTCCATAACCAGTTTTCTCCATTTTTTAAATGGACTTAATGATTGAGGAGTTGAAATATTTTCATCCTCCATATCACCTCTATTTTTTCGCTTCAGTTATGAGGTATATTTATAACACATTATGATCTACCTAAAGTCAGTCTTTCTTTCATTAATTGTTTTGATACTATACATCTCATTAGCTTCTTCCTTGTGGTCAATTGATGCTTTTAACATGGCCCCAATCTTCTTCCTTCCTAAATATTGGATAAGGTATTTGTCTAACTTTATTTTTTAAAATAAATATCATATTTTTTTAGTATCAAAAACCTCATTATTTCTTTCACAAATTAATTTGTTTCTCTTCCTCCAACAATCATTTAGGAATCCATTTCTTTCTCTTATCTAGACTTTTGTCACTTTGCATATTGTGTTGCTTTGGAATCCATTCTCTTTATAAATTATTTCACATATCCCTAAATTGTTGAGGCTTTCGCTACTTAAAGCTTATTACTTGGGCATAATATATTGCTTAAGTTATTGCTAGTGGATGTTGCATTACCTTATATATGTAAAAAACCTTTTCTAAATGCCACATTTCATGACAAAGATGGTACCTTACGGACAATTATTCATAATGTGGTATCTGAAGTTAGGTTCCCAAGTATGTGAAAAGTTTAGTTG
The DNA here is from genome assembly GCA_037957365.1 of Torreya grandis. Lineage (NCBI taxonomy): Eukaryota > Viridiplantae > Streptophyta > Pinopsida > Cupressales > Taxaceae > Torreya > Torreya grandis. Next base: position 623,053 of record JARHVA010004315.1, on the reverse strand, counting down.
ATGTTTTAAGAGATTTGAAGAGGTGTTTTTTTTAATTATTATTACATTAATTATGCTAACAAACTCTCTAATAAGATTTATAATATTTAAAAAAATTTAATGATTCTACATTTTTAATGTTAATCTAAAAAATCTAACCTGACAAGTGCTTTTGTAATTGTTGTAGCTTCAATTTGCACCCTTGAAGAGGGTTCTTAAATGAGAACTCACACAAGCATGAAACATACACTGAAGAAGCACAAGACAACACTAGTTCACACAATCTCAAAAAATCTAGCTAATTGCATAAGTATTTCATACACTAGGTTTAGGAAGCAATGAATGAAACTAGGAGGAATTCTAAGACTCACACCAAGATTTCATTAATGGCAGAAAGAACACAAATGCAGACTTGCAATCAACTAGAAAACACCCTAAAGCAGTCAAGAAAGAAGGACAAGGGGAATGGAAGATTCTCCTTCACAATGCCATCATGCACAAGCTTAATAAACACAGTTTAAAAGAAAGAGATAGGTAAAGGAAATCTTATTAGCTTCAAGAGGTCTTTCATACAAGTTTTGATAGGGTCTAGCCTTATCAAATGAGAGTCTTTGCTCCTTCCAGAATTGAGAGAAATTCTTTTCTTCTAAAAATCGAGAGAGCAGCTTTCCCAAATGGAAAGAATGGGTAATATATCAGAAAGGGAGAGAGAGAAAAAGGGAACATGAGTACATAAGTCATTAATTGAGTTGCCACCTTTTTTTTATCAAATCAAACCCAATTCTCTATTGACAAGTTATCTTTTTATTTGTCCCAATAGCCCCCAAATCCTCTCATTGGTTGAGAGAAATGCTTTAGAGGACAATAGTTTCCAAAGGTGGTGAGTCATGATCCTTGCTTATGAAAGAAAACCCTCGGACACCCTAAAATCCATTAAATGCTACAACTACTTTCTCTGACCACTAGATCTCTATCTTGGGACTTCTACACCATCTCCACTTGATTCATTATGAGGGCAAGGTCCTTATATCCATCGGGCTTGATAAAGCCATGCCATAATTTTACTTTTAACAACTGTATGTCCGAGCTAGGGACATATTGAAAGGTGAGACACTTCTCCATAACCATTCATATCTACCCTACTCAATATCTGATCATAGGTCTATATTATAGATTGAAAACCAATCTCCTTTCATTAGTTTTCATATAGTTATATATATCGATGCAAAGATCCTATAGGCTACATAACTTCATTCTTGATCTCCATTAGGTCTAAATAGACCTATCTTGTCCCTAGGCGTTTATGGAAATTAAGAACTCACCACATACATAGGTCCTCCTTTAAAGAATAAAGATCATAGTCGTGAAACCATACTTTGACCCAAAAGGATGGACCATGTGTATTCTAAATATTTGAACCAGAGGTTCATGGCATCAAAACCTTATGTTGACAACCCTTGACTATATAATTATGTCTACTTGTGACATTTGATTGAGCTCTAATGGTGACAGGATGATCTTTGCAAGATTTGCCTCATTTTGACCTAGGTCACCATTGTTCTCCACTTGAAATCTCTTATCTTTTGACCTTTAATATTGACCGATCTACTTCCTGGCATTTGAATGAGCAATTGATCTTCCTAGATCCACTATCTTTGACTTTTAATATTAATCATCAATCTTGATCTGGACCTTTCATATTATGCCAACTGTCAACTCTTTATTTGCTCTGCAAGATCTATTGACTTTTTGACCTCTCACACATCATAGATATTATTTTGTATGATTAAATGTGAGCCCTAGATTTTCTGATAGTCTAATACACTTGTGATACTTGGCAACTTCTTATTCACCCTAGAGATCCTTTGACCCTTTGGATCATTGCTCGCCATTGATCTAATTTGTACGAGTAATACACATCATTAGATATTGGGACCCACTAACATCTATCAGATCAGTGCATACTGTTGGATATCTATCATGACACCCGAGATCTTTCCACTTGTTATCTTCTCACTTATGCTAACTTTTGACTTGATGCTCACCATTGATCTCTTTGGTACGATTGAATGCATACCATTAGATCTTGGGATCCATTGACATCTATCCTCATTCTCTCACCATTAGATCTTTGGTACTATTGAATGCCAATCATTGATCTTTCTCATTTGAAATCAAACATCTACTTCACAAAGCTTAAACTTGACATCTGCGTGAATGTTTCTTTCTGCAAGTCTAACTTTGAAGTTTTATAACTTGAGATAGACAACTCATCAAGTTATGAAATTTTTAGAGGATAATTCAGGTATGAATAACTTCATGTCCATATGGTATTTTGGCCCTAAGAGGTTTTCTACGCATACTTATTAAATGTACAATCGAGCTGACCAATCCATTTTTGCTTGACATTCTCATGAGTCTGGTTCTTTTGGACTTGTGCTTGAATTGTTGTCTCTTTTATAAGGTGCTAATGGACTTCTAAGACTTTTTGCAACATAATTCAAGCTCCTATATGATTTAAATTCTATGAAAACCTATTGATCTTCTTCATTTTGCAATCCTAGACATGTTTCAAGACATGCTCCTCAAAGATAGACAAAGCACACTTTAAACTTGCTTAAAGTGTTTCAAAATCTTTGTGAGTGACTTTTGATCTTTGGGCCACTCATTCCATCCATGAATTTGTTCATATTTTCAAACTATTTATGGACAAAAGATGCTTATGTGAGCCAGATCTGGTCAACATTTCTGGTGACATCTTGGGGTTGCATGCCTACTATGCAAGGACTTAGTGTCTTTAAACTGATCCATTGGACATCTAGAGTCATAGTCCTTTCTCTCAACTATCATGAAACTGACTCAAGGCTGACCCCTTTCTATAAAACCTCCTCTTGAAGCAAAAGAGGACAAAAGAGCAAAACAACTACAAATGTGCCCAAGGCACTTATTGAAAGGGAAACACATAATTGAAAGTAAATGTGCTCATAGCACTTAGAGGAAAGCATAGAAAACTACTCTAACATGCTATAATGTCATACAATAGCTTTAAAATCTTTTAATAACAAGGCTTTAAATGAATGTCATTGATTGGGATGGGTAATACCTCTCCATCCAGTTGGGCAAGCTAAAAAGCATTATGCTTTTTGCATCCATAGATCAAATAGGGACCACTTCATAAGCTGTCAAACTTGGTATGGTTGCCTGGTTTGGCCTTATTTGAGTCCCATTTGAAGACTAAGTCCCCTTCTTTGAAGTTCCTTACTGTGGCTCTCTTATTAAAGGCTTTCTTGCCCTGAGCTTGATTTCATTGCAAGGTCCTTGGTTTCTTCAATCTCCATGAGCTCTACCATCCTCATGCTCATAGGCACATTTTCCATCAACTCTTGCTGATGGACTAACTCCAATGCAAGTAGTTCAAGAGAGGGGAAATTTGGATTCCATTCCATACATAATGACATATGGAGAATTGGTAATAGTAGCTTTGGGAGTTACTCTGTCAGTCCACAAGGCTATCCTTAGCTTTATATACCACACTCTTTGATTTTCCTCCATGGTCCCTTGATAATCCTTATCAATTTCTTATTTATGGACTCTACTAGTACATTACCTTGGGGGTAGTAATTGGAGGATGTGCTAAGGTAGATGCCCAACTTAAGTGCCCATTCACATGTCTTTATACCAACAAATACCAATGCATTATCTAAAATTATAATAGTTGGGATACCAAACTTGGTCACTATGTTGTTATAGTAGTCCAATATTATTGTTTCATTGGCTTTTTTCAAAGCAATTGCTTCCACCCACCTGGTGAAGTAGTCAGTTGTGGTGAACACCCACTTATGTCCTACACTTGAAGGTGAATTTATCATTCTTATGAAGTCCATCCCCTATTACATGCAGGGTTGCTCCACCTAGATTGGGTTGAGTGGAAGAGCTAGTAATATTTGTTTTCCTATAAATAGAGCACCCTTTTGGCATTTTTTTACCCATGCATATGCATCTTTGAAAAGGCTAGGCCAATAATACCCAACTCTCATTACCTTTGTTGTTGTTGTTCTTAGAGCAAAATGGCCTCCTGCAGGTCCATCATGAAACTGCTCCAATAACTTTGTCACTTGATTGTCATCAATGTACCTAAGAAGTACCCCATTGAGGTCCCTTCTGAAAAAAACACCATCAACTAATGTATAAGGTATGGACTGAAGCCTGAAATATCTTCTTTTTGCTTTGTCCAAACCTTGAGGGCATTCACCTATTATCAAGAAATGGGTCATATCTTGGATCCAACTATTTTGAAGTGGGCGTGCATCTGATTGTAAGTTGTCTTGTGTCACCAAAATATCTTCTTTGTCTCCTTGAAGATCATCCACTATATGCTCACACAAGCCTTTGCTTCTTACCATCTTGGTGACTTTGATCTCCACATCATACTCCATGACCTTGGTAATCCATCCCACTCTTTTCTCATTCAAATCATTATTGTGGAGAAAGCCCCTAACTCCAGGATGAGACACCATAAGATGAATCTTAATATTGGAGAGCATTGGTCTAAAATTCTTGAGACTCCTTAAAACTGTAAAAACCTACTTTTGTATGAATGTATACCTTACCTCATATCCCTCTAGCCCTTGACTAAAACTGACAATTGGCTACTCAAATCCTTCACCATTCTTCTGCATCAACATAGTTGATATGTTATCAACATTGACAAAGGTGTACAATATGAAATCCTTTGAGAAATCAGGATTCATGAGCGAGGTTGGTTAGGAAATGGCTTTCTTGATGGCCTCAAATGTTGCCTTACCTTAATTTGGCCAAGAAAACACTTGGATCCTTTTTAACATGGTGGTGATGGGTTTGACTAGGTTTTCAAAACTAGGTATGAACATTCTCAAAAAGTTAATCTTCCCAAGGAAGCTCTAGATTCCTTTCTTGTGCATGGGTAGAGATAGTGCTAAGATAACATTTATTATGTCAGGGTCAATGGATAACTCCTCCTTTGAGACAATGTGACCCAAAAGTTTACATTTATGGATGACAAATACACATTTTTTGGGATTTAAAGAGATCTCATACTCTCTGCATCTTTCAAAGATCATCCTTAGATGGTTCATGTGCTCACTGGCCTTCTTGGAGAAAACTATGATGGCATCTAAGTAGACCAACACCATTTGTTTCATAAATCCTTGGAAAACTATGTTCATGGATCTTTGAAAAGTTATCCCAATATTTGACAATCCAAAAAGCATCTTCTGGTAAGCATATATGCCCCAGTTTATGGTGAAGGTAGGCTTATATTGATCTTCTCTCACTAGTACCTAGTTGTATCCTAAATATCCATCCAAAAGGGAGAAATATTTTGAACCAACAACTATATGAATAAGCTTCTCTATAGATGGCAAAGGATAGCGATATTTTAAGGTGACCCTATTTAGATCCCTAAAATTAACACATAGTTTGATTTCCCCGCTCCTTTTCATCACATGCACCAAATTGGCTACCCATGAGGAATGCTTAATGGGAAATATGATCTTGAATTCAATCAGCTTGGTCAATTCTTTCCTCATAAGCTCTTCTATTTTGGGGTTTATAGTCCTTTTATTTTCCCTGACAAGTTTCCCATTAGCCTCTAGCTCTATAGTGTGTTAGGTTAGTTTGAGATCAAAGCCTCTCAGGTCATTATATTCCCAAGCAAAGATGTCTGCATATTATTTATATAGTTCTATGAAAATATGCCTGTCAACTTTAGTGCTTACCTTTTCAATCTTGAAGAGCCTATCATTGAAGATAAGGACTCTTTTATAGGTCTTTTCATTGGTTGACATCACTACCTTGTCTTTTCTCATACGATCTCCCTCATGGAAAAGACCTTCAAGGGTGACCAGCCCTTTAGGAATCTTATTAAATCTTAATTGAACTATTTACTCTTCATATTGATGTTGAAACTTTTCTTGACTCATTGAAGAGAATTTGGCTTTCTACTACAAGAAACAAGCGATTTGCTTGTTATATTCAAAGACCTACCAATGAGCTTCATTATCTGGTATTGATGGTCTCACCACCACTTTGACATGTGGATACAACTTTGTCTTTTTCAAATCATTTGGGATATCAAGTTGAGCTCCCACAACTACCAACCTATCAACATGTTGATTATGGTTTCTTAGTATTGTTTGGATGTTAAAATCCTCAAAATCTTCAATTAGGTCCCGCACTTTATGTTTGTAGGAATTCATCAAAGATTCTTGGTAATAATTTGGCTTCTAACCTGGTGCACTATTAGCTCGTTATCCCCATGAACTTGTAACTGCTTGATTCCTCTCTTATTAGCCCATTGAAGGCTATGGATGAGACCTTCATATTTTTTATTTATTGAAAGAGAAACTAAATTGGAACCTGTAAGAAGAGAAATACTTGTTATTTAAAGGGGATACTAACATTGCACCTACACCCAATCCATGTTTGCTCCTTGAACCATTAAAGAACAATTTCCATAATACATTAGGATCTTCTTTAGGTCCAATGAGGGATGGCATGGACTGAATCTCTTCATGAAAATAATAGACACCCATGTCCCTCTCTTCAACTCCGTCTAAGGGATAAATCAAATGATTATCATTCCATAGTTCATCCAAGAACATGTTTGGTATCTCCTTAGGATGAGTGTTCAGTTCTTGACCCACCATATGTTCATCCTCATCAATGATGGTACAGTTGAGGTTTCTGCTATCTATACCATAGAGTTCTATGTGGAATTGTGTAATGGGTTTAGCCTTGATGGACAATTTGGTCCCATATCTTGTCTTAAATGCCATGTATGACCAGTGTGCTGCACGATAACATCCAATATTTGTTGTGAATTCTCTGGATAGGCATATGCAAAATGAGTAGGTACATCTAAGATCAACACATCTTGGACCACTATGACAATAATGCAGGGTCAAGTTGAGATCCTTGATGATACCAGATGGCTTGGTGGAAGAACCATCAAGTTGCAACACTCCCTTAGATTGGGGCTCAAACTTTAGACCAAGCTAGTCTGCTATAGATTTTGACATTACTGAGGTGATAGCCCCACTGTCTACCAAGAAATTATGCACTTAAGAGTCACCAATGATTACTGAAATGTAGAAGGGAGAAGGTTTGACCACCTTACCTGATTGCCCTTCATTTGGTCCTTTGGCTATATTGGTGAGAACCACATTCTCCTTGACTAGTGGTTTCTCAAAAACATTGATTCTTAACAACCCTTCTTCAAGGATGTCTACTTGACTAGGCATGGAGAGCATATCCCACATTATCACACTCACACTAGACCTTTTCATTTGTTCCACAATGTTGATTGATGAACCACCAACCTTTGGTTGTACTTTGGGAGCCACAACTGCACCTTGAGTTTGTGATTTTTGAGGGACCAATACATTCCCTTGATTACCATCCTTTATAGGGTGGCCTATTTTCTTGATAAGCCTTTTGTTGAGGTTGGTATGAGTCTTGGTGCAGCCTATTGAAATATTGCTACCTCTTAATATTTACTAGTTCATTTCTCAAAGATTGGAACATGATTTTAAGCTCTTGAAAGTTTTTTTATTCTTGGGAATTATTAGATCCACTGTGGAAGCCTTTTCTTGATTAGGAGAGGGTATAACAACAATTGTAGGCATAGAAGGAATGAAATCTAGGGGAGGAATAGAAATAGGAGATGGTTTGATCTCAAGGAACAAAGGAATTGGTGGTCTAGGTGTAAGCTTACTAGCCTGCACCAGACAATTTTATGCCCTGACTGCCACCTCATAAATATTTGACAATGTGTTCCCTCCCATAGATTGGATCATTATTGTGATGTCACTATTAAGGGATTTCAAATAGTATAGTAAGGCAAAGTTATGGGTAGGCCTAATAAAGATTGGTATTTTATCCCAAGTTTTTTGTAACCTTGTATTGAAGTCTTACATGACTTCATGAGGGGCTCTTTTTATTGCAGTTAATTGCTCTATAAGTGATAGATGGTCACTTCAAATATTTTACACAAAGCCTCTCCTAATTGGTCCCATATGGCAATGGAATTAGTAGTAAGGCTTATACACCAGTCTAGGGATTTACCTTGGAAATATATAACTAATAACCTAATTGCTACATTTTCCTCATTGATATCATGAATGTTGTATAAGTTAGTTAAATCCATGAGGTGTTTAGAATGGAATGTAGCTTGGTGTCTAGTAAAATAAGGGACACTTTTGAGAGGTGATACTGGAATAGGATCATATTGAGGGAGGGCTAGAGGACTTTGGCCATTAAAAGTCATAAAAGCTCTAGGGATTGTCATGGCTATTAAGGGGTTTAACAAAGGTCTCCTTACAGGGAAGGCCTTGAAAGTGATTTAGGAACAAAGTTGACTTTATATGGGTGTGTATTAGTAAACCTTAACCTTTTGACTGAATTTAAAGGTAATTCAACAAATTCAAAGGGAATACCTCTAGAATTTGACCTTGTTGTCACCTTTGGCATCAGGTGTAGTCACTACTCTACTACCAAAATGTTGAATGTTCTTTTGGAGTCACCAGATGTTGTTTCTTTGAAGTTATAACTATTTCAAATTGATCAAACCAACATCCACTTTGACGAATCTTCTTTGAACCTTGTATGTGTCCTATCGAGCATGCCATAAACTATTGTATCTTTAATTTTCACCCTTGGAGGGGGTTCTTCAGGCCCTTTCCAATTGAGCTACACTATTGGGACAACCCCAAGCTATGGGTCACCTATGGTGGGGTTGAACCTTTGAAGAAGGCCAAATTCCTCTTGATGGATCACCTATGCTAATGTTTACACTGGGAAAAGTTTTAGAGAAGGGTAAACGTATCCTAAGAAAGCTAAAAGGGTGATGCACCAATTTAAATAAGAACTCACACAAGCATGAAACATACATTGAAGAAGCATAAGATATCACTAGCTCACACAATCTCAAAAATCTAGCTAACTGCATAAGTATTTCATACACTAGGTTCAAGAAGCAATGAATAAAACTAGGAGGAATTTTAAGACTCGCACCAAGATTTCATTAGTGGTAGAAAGAACATAAATGTAGACCTGTAATCAACTAGAAAACACCCTAAAATAGTCAAGAAAGAAGGACAATGGGCATGGAAGATTCTCCTTCATAATGTCATCATGCATAAGCTTATTAAACATAGTTTAAAATTAAGAGATAGGTAAAGAAAATCTTATTAGCTTCAAGAGGTCTTTCATACAAGTTTTGATAGGGTCTAGCCTTATCAAATGAGAATCTTTGCTCTTTTAGAATTGAGAGAAAGTATTTTCATATAAAAATTGAGAGAGCTTACAAAATAGAAAGAATGGGTAATATATCAGAAAGGGAGAGAGAGAAGAGGGAGCATGAGTACATAAGTCATTGATTGGGAAGCCACCTTCTTGATCAAATCATCCCCAATTCTCTATTGACAAGTTATATTTTTTTAATCCTAATATCCCTTGAATTTCTCTCATTGGTTGAGAGAAATGTATTAGAGGACAATAGTTGCCAAATATGGTGAGCCATGATCCTGCTTTTAAAATAAAAACCTTAGACACCCTGAAATCCATTAAATGCTATAGCTACTTTCTCCAACCACTAGATCTCTTTATTTTGATTCTCGATGCCATATTTACTTGCTTCATTATGAGGGAAATGTCCTTATATCCTCGAGCCTGACAAAGCCATGCCCAAGTCTGCTCAAATATGCTCTTAGGGGTTGTTTGTCAGAGCTGGGACCATATTAAAAGGTGAGACATTTCTCCATAACCATTCATATATGCCCTTATCAAATATCTGATCATAGGTCTATATTATAGATTGAAAACCAATCTCCTTCATTGGTTTTCATATAGCTACTATATATCGATAAAGAGTTGATAGGTTGCATAGCTTCATTCTTGATCTCCATTAGATCTAAATAGACCTATCTTGTCCCTTGGCATTTATAGAAATTGAGAACTCACTATATACACAGGTATTCTTTAAAGAATAAAGATCATATTCATGAAACCATAATAGAGCCCAAAAGGATGGACCCTGTGTATTCCAAATCTTTGAACCATAGGTTCATGGTGTTGAAGCCTCATTTTGACAACCCCTGACTATATAATTATGTCTGATTGTGACATTCGATCGAGCTCTAATGGTGATAGGATGTTATTTGTATGATTTGCCTCCATTTTGACTTAGGTCACCATTGTTCTCCACTTGAAATCTCTTATCTTTTGACCTTTAATTTTAACCATCAATCTACTTCCTGGCATTTGAATGAGCACCGTTGATCTTCCTAGATCCACTATCTTTGACTTTTAATATTAATCATCGATCTTGATCTAGGCTCTTCATATTGTGCTAACTATCAGATCTTTATCAACTCCACAAGATCTTACTAAATTTTTGACCTCTCACACACCATATATTTGCTTTTGTATCATTAAATGTGAGCCTTAGATTTTTGACACTCTAACGCACTTGTGACACTTGTCACTTGCATATTCACCCTAGAGATCCTTTGACTCTTTGAATCATTTCTCATCATTAATCTGATTTGTATAAGTGAATACACACCATTAGATCTTAAGATCCACTAACATTTTTTAGATCAATGCGTACCATTGGATCTCTATTAGGACACCCAAGATCTTTCCACTTGTTAGCTTCTTGCTGATGCTGACCTTTTGATGTGATGCTCACCATTGATCTCTTTGGTATGATTGAGTGTAACATTAGATCTTGGGACCCACTAACATCTATCCTCACCCACTCACCATTGGATCTTCATTATGATTGAATTTCAACCGTTGATCTTTCTCATTTGAAATCAAATGGCTACTTCACGAAGCTTAAACTTGACGTCTACATGAATGTCCCATTCTGCAAGTCTAACTTTGAAGCTTTATAACTTGAGATAGATAACTCATCAAGTTATAAAATTTGTAGAGAATGATCCAAGCATGAATACCTTCATGTCCATATGGTCTTTTAGCCTCGAGAGGATTTCTAAGCATATTTATTAAATGCACAAACAAGTTGACTAGTCCATTTTTGCATGACATTCTCATTACAGTTTGGTTCTTTTAGACTTGTGTTTGAACTTTTATCTCTTTTATAGGGTTCTAATGGACTTCTAATACTTTATTCAAAATTATTTGTGCTCTTGAATGCTTGAAACACTATGAAAACCTACTGGTCTTCTTCATTTTGCAATCCTAGACCTATTTCAAGACCTGATCCTCAAAGATAGACAAAGCACACTTTAAGCTTGCTTAAAGTGTTTTAAAGGCTTTGTGAGTGAATTTTGATCTTTGGGCCACTCATTCCATCTAGAACTCTGTTCATCTGTTTAAACCGTTTATGGACAAAAGATCCTTATGTGGGCCAAATCTAGCCAAAAGTAATCATTTCCTTATATTGAATTTTGGAGTCCATGGCCATAAATATGATCACGTATTTTTCATAAACCAATGCCCTCCCCAAAAAACCCTCACTTTACTTTTGAAACTCTCAAAACATGGATAATTATAAGCCTTTTATGAGTAATATTATTGGTACATTTCTTCCCTATTATTCTGTTTTTCCATATACACTTATTCTATAATAACCCAATAATTTATGAATTTTCCAATCAAGGCTTTGCTAGTTAGAAATATTATTTATAGTTCTATTAGTTCATCCTCAATCACCACTATTGGGATTTATTAGATTATTATTATTCATTTGAATATAATTTTTTTGTGTGTTAATTTTTTTAATATTTTTGTTGCTTCCCACATTTTTCCATAAATCCTACCATCCATTAATATTGATTTCTCATTTTTTCCATAATTCTCCTCTCTCTTTGTCTAAGTGTCATTATTATAGAATCCCTAAAGCTTTACATTCCATTTTATTTCTCTTATGTTTAGGTTCACTTACTATGTCCTTTTACTTCCATATTTAATCTCTCTTTTTTATTCTATACCATTTTCTTCATTTTATTTTACAAATATTCTCTCTTTTAGAAAATGGTAGCACAAGCTTTAAGACAAATATCTATTTAGGACTGATATAAAATCTTAAAAAACCAAGGTTAATTAATTTAAAATATCTTTCCCATAGAAATGTAAATACTAAGAGAAACAAAAATCACACCAAGTTGTGCAAAAAATAATCAATGGAATGACACACAAAAATTATGATGGTTAGATTAAATGAAAAAAATCGTCACTCAAACCTATGACCATGTTGTGACACTAAAAGTCAAGGAAAAGATTTATGCTACAATAGACTTAGACATATGCACGCATTAGCTTTTTTATTCTCTTATTTATCTAAATATATGTTATCATGGTTGGTGTCATGCTTTTCTTTGTATACAAGTAAAAAAATAAATTTACTTATAGAATACATATAGATGATATCTTCTAATATTTGTATTTGTGGATAATGATAATGATATATGATATACAATATCTAATCACATATAAAATAAGAATTATGGAGTGTAAGTGCAACTCTAGCGAATCTAAAGACTAAAAAATATTCGTCCAAGAAAATATTTAAAATCAAATCATGTTTGTCAATGCTTCATTCACCATATCTACAATCATGTCATGAGGTCGCTTCCTACTCAAACTCAAAGAGATAAAAAACCATTAGTAATAGTTGGAAGCTTCCTTAACTCTTAACAATTTTTTGAGTAAAATGAATAAAATTAAATTGTACAACAACAACAACAATTCCAATGATTTTCATTGACATAAATAAACTCATTATTAAATTGAGTTAATAAATAATGTTATCAGCATGGTGCATTATCATGATTATAAAAGTGAATGCATGGAAATTAATTTGGCCTTTACTAATAAAAGAAGAAATAAAGGGCTAAAATAAATACTTAGTCGAGGGAGAAGGAAGTAAGTAATTTTATTTTTAAAATATACTAAAATAAGATATGAAATTGCCCACTTCACCTCTAAAAATAATAATCAATTTTCTATATTCAACCATAATATTAAAAGTGGAATATCAATTCTTTATACACAATCTATACCATTATTAGGGGAAAAAGGACATGTCTAAAGTTTTGCTTCACCATCAATCTGCCTATTAAATGCAATGTGCTTTTGACAATTGATTATCATCCAAGAATTCATCAAGTTGATTATTGTAAATAATAACAAATTTATTAGAGAAGTTACTATCATAAAAGATAACAAACAAGTATAATGTTCAAAAACTTTAAGATATGAAACTTTAAATATAATTGACCTCATGCAAACATAATGATCATGGGGTACTACCAGTATCATTTTTTTTTCCAATGGGATAAGAGGATAGAGGGTGAAAAGAACTAAGCGATGGCTTATACTTCATGTGGATTCTCCTACATACATCGTCAATGGTTTCATAGTCATACCTTGTGAACCTTTTATTTTTTGCAATAGTTATCTTGTATTAATTTGCAAGACTTTTGTTGCCACTCTTTACAAAAATGTGGAATTTATCATATAATTTAAGGATTCTCTATCTATTTTTTTTTCTTCCATGCTATTTTAGTTTGTTTTCTATCTATTATCTATTTGTTATAGGTTATAAGTTTCTTATTTATCGACAACATTTTCCCTATTGGAATTTTATTTGCCTTGTCTTTATTTTTATCTCAGTCGCATTGATTTTAATATCTTTTTTTCTTTATGACTTTGTAAAAGGGTTTGGGCCCTTTCAAAACCCTCATATATCTATTATATAAAAAAATATTCCCCTCAATATGATAATCTCTATGAAAATAATTGAAATATTTTGGCACTGAAGACTCCAAATTATGATTTTCTAATTTTATTTATTTTATTAGAATAATATTATGACCAAATTTGAGAGAAAAGATTAAAAAAATGATAGGTTTCATAAAATAAAATAAAATAAATGGAAACATAAAATTTAGCATTAAAGATATAATTTATGGGATAATGTTTACAATTCAATAAAAATATATTTTTTGCACATAAAAGGAAAACCAACAAGTTAAACATAGCACTTACGAATCCCAGTTTTGAGTCATGCCAATCATACATCACTTTTATCTTAGTTATGGCATGTTTTGAAATAAACATAAATTTAAAGAAATGATAGGGGTGTGATGAGTTATAATTTAAAAAAAATGGTTTTTACTTTGCTCGGGTTTTGGGTGTTTAATAAATTTTCCTTATCCTTCTTGTCATACTTCCTTATCTATATATTGAGTGGTGATTCTACCCTTTCTTATATCATGGCCAGCTTTTTGACATTTGCATCATTTGATGTAGTTATTTTTGGTGGAGATTTGAGTGATCATGACACCAAAAAGAGCAAGGATGTTCATCCTAAAAGTGTTCCATGAGAAAAAAATTTATCAAAATTGAACCTATGCTAATGTTATCTTTGATTCACATGATTTTGATAATGCACATCACTAGTTTAAAAAATTTACTTTGGGAGGTTATTTTATTGGTTGTATATGGTTATATCCCCTTAGGAAGCATGCTGAAGAGTTTGGTGCATAATAATTGTTACCACCATAGTGTTAAGCTTGAGGGTGTGCAAAGATTAAATAAGGCATTTTTACTTATCAAAATTCCCAATGTTAAGGACTACAATGCAATAGTTAAGCATGGATCATGGTTTATCCCTAATACCCTTATTGTGTTTCCCCATTAAAATAGGTGTTTTATTGTGTTTGAATAAGCCAAACTCAAAATCCCTATCTAGATTGATTTTCTTGGTCTTCCTCTCCCCTTTTGGGGTTTCATTGACCAATATATTAAGACATTAAATTGAATTATCTACCATGAGCAGAGTAAATTATACATTGTTAGGCCATAAAGTAGACCTTTCCAAATATCTCATAAAAACTATTGACATTCATATAGGTGACTAAAATATTTCATAATGTGTCTTATACATTAATATGCATAACACATGCCTTAAGTGTCAATATATTGACCACAAGATTTATGATTTTCATCTTTTACATACAGTTGCACAACACAAAACCCCACCATAGGTTAAAAAAATGTTGCTTCATTTTTTTATGGTTAGACTAGAGCCACCAATAATAAAACTAACCAACCAATTTTATGAGGAATAAAAACTATGGATATTGTGTAAAAATTTACATGAGGTTTGGTTTCAACTAAAAAATGACCATTTCATGCCACTACTCAAGTGATGTTGTTGTTCTCCTACACTCCATCGGGTGAGGCAATTTTATTGGGCCTTTAGAGTCATTTTTTTCCAACTATCAACACCTTTTTCTAAGGTGAAATAATTGAGATCAACTAATAATTTAATGAAATTTATGCAAAATGCTTATATGTTGTTCATGCAGCTCCTTGACACCTATTGAGAATGAAGAATACGTGCAAAAAAAGTGACCAATTTTTCAACTAGGTATTTATATATGGATCAATAAATAAGCGTACCTAAACAATAGATTTTATACCTAGATGGTGTGTAAAATTGGGCCAAAATGAACCTTGATTGTTCCCATGACAGTTTATTTTTAGAATGTTTTCGACCTTATTGACTTGCCTTGTAAGCATATTATTGGGGAAATTTTTAGTATTTTTCTAATATAAATTTATTGTGTGTGAAAGAAGTTAAGATATCTAAGTTTTTACTTCATTGTACCATCATAACTATTTGGTCAACAACATTGTGCCATATGTCCAACCATGAAATTAGATGTGGTGGAATGACCATTCTTATTATGTTTGACTTAACACCTCATATTTCTATTTTGGGTTTGGACCACACTCATCAGTTGGTGTGGACCCTTTTTGATTTTAATGGTATCTCTATTGGAATTAAAAATATTTATGCCTATAATGATGTCATTGAGCAGGAACATTTTAGATGTGGATTATTGAATCATTTATTGAATTTTATTGGATCCTATATCCTGACTTCAACATTGTTGATTCCATGCATGGTAAAGATGTCATTCTACATTTGTTGTGATGTAAAGGTGAAAGAGATATGTGGTTATACATGTGCCACAAGATTAGGTTATTTTATCCCAACTACCACCAATGTCACTCCTCCAAAACTTCTTGGCTTACCTAGTTCAACCATGGACAAGGAAATGATAGGGTGTTGTAATGATTAGATTGAGAATTGATAACAAAATAAGATATATTATATTTTTATATCAATAATAACCATCTTAAAATTAAACTGGTTGTGGGGGTAGTTTTATCTAATCATCTCCCCATTCAATTCACATCAAGTGGTATACACTTTATGTAATAAATGTGAAGTCCCAATTTTACCTTAATAGTAAACATTTTACCCATGAAAAGACACTTACCAATATCAATATAATATGGAACATGGTCACACATCCTTATCATAACTTGGTTGGATTAGCTAATTGGAAGACATTATATTACACACCATCATTTTACTTAGTGTCTATGGAAAATAAGCTATAGTTTTCCAACATAGGACCCATTAGGCATCATATCAACATTTTCTCATAACCTCACAAGACTTGGAGTTATCCCACTTTAATGAGGACCTTCAATTTTTTTTGTTTAAATCAAGGCACAAGCTCAAGTGAAGAAACATACATGGTTAGTGGTGCATAGTTATGTACTCATACACATTGGTTAAAAATTTGGAATTGGGTTTATAAATAATTCTTCACTCTCATATAGCCTCGACAAGTGGTCAACAAAGTGCAAGAAATTTGTGAGGCTAACTAAAATCTCAAAATATTGCCTAACATTATTAAATCCTCTAAGACTCACTATTATGGAGTTTTTATAGCTCAAATAACTTATTTGACCTATGAGGATTTTATTAAGCAATACCTTCATGTGGTGTGTTTTAAAGTTTTTGGTGCTCAAAGAGTCCTCTATGATTGTCCTATTTTGGTTGAAGACATTCTTGATGTGGTCAACCAAATTGTCATTAATAAGTATTCTAGGATATATTGTTTCCCACCCAAGTTTTACCAAACCCTCTAGGATATAATGTGTCCTCACTTACATCATGTTTACCTAGAATAAATTCATAAAAGTTCCCTTGGAAAGTTATCAACCATGGTAACATCAAGTTCATCTTGATAGTTGGGGACCTAGATTTCATCACTAATTTTTTCCCTATCATTTAATATTATAAGATTATAGATAAATACTTGGATCTACATTTGAGGTACTTATTTCCTCTTATATTTTAACCTAATAAAATTGGTTTCATTCACAATATATACATATTAGAAAATGTTATTTTAGTTTGGGAAGGTATGGATTTAGCTCATTCTCATTCCTTGCAACATAAATATCTCTTTGTCAAAAGTTACTTTGAGAAAACTTATGATAAAATTGAGTGTCCCTTTATAATTTATATTCTTAAAGAATTTGTCCTAAGTTTATTAAATTAGTTAATATGTTTTTAAAATATGATTCTCCCTAAATTAGCATGAATGGATCCCAATTTGATAAGTTTGATATATTTATATCCATTATACAAGAGTGTCTATCAACCCCCTCCCTCTATGATCTCGTGGGTGAAGATTTTAGTTATCTCCTTGTTTAGTACATCATTAAAGATATGTTTAAAGGCATAACTCTCTCTTAGTGACATCAACAATTGGTCAATGGGATTTTTTTTATAACTCCTTCCTTATGGTTAGACACCATCTCCAATGGTCACTTTGGGTATTCAAACGCAACTCTATGGTTGGATATAAATTGACCCTAAGTGTATTTTTTTTCCATCTCACCACACACCTCTTTTACTTTGATGACACCTTCCTTACTCTTATTGAATAAGAATATATTTTTCTCATGCTTGCATGGAGTGTTTAGAGATATTTTTTCATGCCTTAGGTTCTTCTTTTTAGTGGAAGAAAACATAATTATAGAGGAAGTCCAACACTCCCATGACCCAATGGTTAGAGGGATTTAAGTGGAAATGGATGAACATGGGTAAAAATAAAAGTTTCTTGGCATTAAATTTTAGTTTTAGGAATTTACTTTAGAGTTGTGGAACTATGTAGTTCAAAATGGGGGGAAGAAAATGGCCTTTTGGGTAACCATACTTCTTTCCCTGGATGGTAAGTTCTAAGTTTGATATAAGGTCCTCACAACTACCCATGTTTAATAATCCTCTTGATGGACACATTCCAAGGATTATTATTCTAAGTTGGAGTGCCTACGAAGGTATTTACTTTAGATGGGCCAGTTAAAAAGTCTCTTAAGGATTCCATAGGACTTTTTTTTTTAATATATAAGCAAATAGGTTGTTCATCTTGGCCTTCTTGATATCAAACTCTAGGGTTATTCCATCTTTATCATTTGGATCATTTGATATTTTAAAGGATAATAGGCTTGGAATATTAATTTTCATAATTTCAAGGCACTCCCTATGGAAGAAAAACATGGAACTATTAAGGTTTGCATACCCTTATTATTACACATATAATAGAAAAAAATGTTAGCACTTTTATTTCTCAAAGTATATGGAAGGATTGACAACTACTTAGACCACATCTCATTTTGGATGGGCATAGTTCCAATTATAGAATCATTAAATTCTCATTCCATTTGGAATTCCTCAATGTTCATTAATATTGTTCTACCCTTTACCATGGTCCCTTGGGTTAGTCAAAATTATTAGGTTGTTTAAAAGGGGAATTGGGGTTATTTCTAACCTTTTTAAATTTTTTCTAAAGCTTGGCTCTCCTAGCCTTATCTTAAGGAATAATATTAACTCAAAAATGGTGACCTTGAACCCATCTCTAAAATTTAAAGGGATAACCCCATAAAAAATCCCTACAATATTGGTTTTTAGGCACATATTAGGTGGTGTAAATACTAAATAGTGACCTGTTGAAACTCCCTTTCATCAATATAAACCTAAACTCAGTTATCAACTTATTTCTCCTTTTTAATGGTAAATGGGTTCTAGGTCAAGAGACACTACACTAAACCATAAAACAAAGGCACAAGATAAATACAGTATAAAATAAATAATAAAACAATAAATATATATCTTACTTGTGTAAATACAAGATTTTAAAAGACTTAGAACTTGAAAAAAGATGTTTGTAGAGGAATAATTAATTTTTAACTTGTGTATTTACAACAACTAAAAAATGATGAAAAATAAGTCTAGAGGCAATGCATAAGTAAACCCAAAAAACATACATAGATTTGATGATGCTCAAGCATGACTATTATTAAACTAGATTGATAACGATCAGACCAATATTAAATAGTTGACCAATATTACATAGTTTAAATACAAGCCACTAGTTTTATTCTTGTAGATGATGTTAGACCACTCTATTTTTTTTTAATGTATTCCTCAGTTCCTACATTCTAAAAACATCTATTAGATTGTCAATTTTATGTGTAGAACTTTCATAATTAGTTTTATTTCCTCCAAACCCTAATTTTTATAATAAACATGGAAAGAACATAAAAATTTGGTGTAGTTATGAGGGTCATACCTTATTCAAACCCTTTTCCTTAAATAGTTTGGAAATTAGCATTCTTGCAGTATAATAAGACATTCGGTGTATATGAAGCTTCCAGCTCATATCCCTATGTATGAGATGCAATTAGTCAATTCCATATGTTATTTCACTAAGTATGAAACTTTAAAACTTTAGTAAATGGAAATGTAGTAGAAATAAGAGTGTATATGAATGGATAAATCATGATGATATGTGATCTATATGTGATACTTGATTATAAGTGCCTTAACATGTTTATGCATATATATACTTATTAAATTCAAATTAAAACATTATTAGCTTGAAATCCGACATTGTGAAACAAAAAAAGTCAATAATCAAGGGGAAAAAATAGAGAAAGGGATAAAAATGACCCTAAACTAACATGACCACTATTGAAATAGTATGATAACAATAAACTAACCAAAATTCATAAAACAAAGATCAAGAGATTTTAGGAGCATTGGGAGCATCTCAATGGAAAAAAATAATGAATTTTAAGGTTCTAAAGTATTCTAGATTGATTGGTAACATGATTAATGAACTTAGATGACAAAAAGTAAAATTTCAAGAGCAAGGGAAGGCTTTATGGGGACCAACATAAAGGAAAATGCACTAATAAGATATTAATATAAACCAATGATCCATATACACAAACACAATAATACCATAAAAAATCTAGGCCTATACGAAAATTAGGTGACTCCTCAAAATATTCAATTAGAAACTTTGAATTCTCACTGGAAGTTAAACTCTTATGAGGCTACATAGAACATAAAGTTTTCCAACCTCTTGAAAATACTCATTGAGTCTAAACAAGCTCATTTTATTTGGTGCATCCTTTACCAAGGTTTATTTGGTGGTAAATGACTTGTGAACTTATGGATATATCACCTTATATTTCCCTCATGTCAACATCCTAAATATCTCAATCATATTTTTTGTTTCTACATATATGCTCAGTCAACCTTGACATAGATACACACCTTCTTTCAATTATTTCTTCTAGAGTTTTTCTCATGGAAAATGGTGCTTCTAGGGGATTCAACCATGGTATATACACAATAAAATGAAATTCAATATATGTTTTAAGTATGAAATTACTTTTTAACTATGAAAAGAAAGGAATAATGTTATATTTAACCATAATTATATATATGATTATTTTATGTTACTAATGAAGATCTATTCATTTTTAATATCATGCTTTAGATTCATTTTCAAGCTAAGAAGGTCCATTTAGAGATGGATCATCTACAATCACTTCTCAACCATTGGGTAAATTCCTCATGTGTTGTCAGTTGGGCTCCTCTAGACTCTTCACACCATTGGTATCCCTCTGAGGGCCATAGATATAGGAGTCATGAAAGATGTTGATTTTGGAGAAGGTGGTGAGATTTATAATTTAATTCTCAATAATATTAAGTTATATACAACAATGGAGGTGGGTTAGTTTTTTAATGCCTTTCCCAACATTAGTGGATGCATAACTTAGTGGCAAGGAAAATTATTTCTCAAGAACCATGCAATTTCTAAGTTAGAAAATAACAAGAAGATAAATACAATGCAACCAATAATAATGGTTGGGATGTGACACCTAATATGAAATATCCTATTGGTGGTGGTGGCTGGGGTGATAAGCTAAATGATCATCTTATTTGATTGATTTGGATAAATAATGGTCTTGTGTTATGGATTCTGGGTGCCTGATGGGTCTTATATTATGTTGCTAAAAAAAATATTAGAAGCATTTATTTAAGTAATTTTAATTAGTTTTTTTAAAGTGACTTGTTTTTATTGATACATTAGATTGGTATGAAGTCTTATTTTAGAGTGTGATGCCATTATAATCACATTTTTTATAAAATAAGTGATGTATTATTTTGCATATGATTAATAGAAGGCACTTTTCAATAAAAATGAATCGCTAGGAAATAAAGTTTCACATAAATTAAGTTAGTAGTCAAACAACAATTTAATTTATCCTTATTATATAGAAATGTTATTGGAGACACCTAAAAATGGTTCATATGAGTTTATTAGTCTCTAATTAGCATTATTTTAGGGTATTTTTATATTATTAATTATTGGTCCAAAACAAAACATATTGGTGTGTTTATCATTTTTTGGTGTTTTATGTCTATTTTCTCTACCCATCAACTCTCCCCTTATCTCCCCATATATAGAGATATTATTTTAGGTACATTATTTTTAGAGTGCCCCAGTGCTTCTTGGTTTTCCCAAAGAGGCCCTAGCGCTCATGGGTCTCTTTATAGTTCCCCCAAAACTTGTGGGACTTTTATTTGGTATTTTTTAATTTAGAATGCACTCGCCTCTTAGGTATCATGCTTTTCACATTTTATCCATTGGATGTCTATTTTTACACCAATAAGGTCATAATTTGAATTCAATTACCTATAAATATAAAATCATTATAGTTCATTAATAATAAGAGGCATGCTATGGGTTATTATCATTAATAGAGATTCTATTGAGCACTCACAAACATTATAGAGAGATCAAGGCATCATTAAATCATTTATCATTATTGAAGCTAGTATTTTTCATGGATAACATTTGGAAGTTAACATGGGGTTTGATATATCGATGGATTTATTATCATTTATGCAATTTATTATTTTTGACATAATTTTTATAAAGTGGTTTCCACCATTTGGGGGACTTGAAAAAGACCATGATACTTATATTATTCACCCAATTTAAGTTAGGGCCTTAAAATATCAATTTAATTACCATAATTTCATATATTGTTACCATTATAGAGAAAGGAGAATAAAGTATGTTTTACAAGTTATGGGTTTCATCTCATAGATGAGAGTGAGGAAACAAGAGATTTAGACTAGGTGAACATAGTCATCAATTAATTTATGCAATTTTATGTTAGTTTTATAAAAATACCCTAATGTTTTTTACCCATCTAGATCACCCCTTTGGCTTTATACCTTTGTCAAAAATTAGTTTCAAATTCCTAGGCAAGGTCATTGTCACTTTTATGAACACATTTATAATTTTAGACTCAAACGAATATCACTACATCATACATTCATAAATTATAAATATAAAAAACCTATGTGAATTCCATACTTGTATATTTTTAATTTTTAACTAGGTATTACAATCTATCCATTGTTTGACATGTGTTTTCTTAGCCTAATAATGTAATTAGGTAAACTTATGTACAATTTAGTGGTAATTATGTCTTGATAAAAAAGAGCTATCCTACACACCTTTATGGATTCATATTTTGGTGATCTCACATTATCTTACATTTTTGGGGTTATATTTTATTCATATTATGCTCAATCTCAATTTTTGATATTTTCTAGGGTTGATTTCATTGCATACTCATAAATATAAAATCTTTAGATTCATTTTGCATGATTTTATTGTTTCCAAGCCCCATGTAATCTGATTTCAAAAAATGATTTTATTGTTTCCAAGCCCCATGTAATCTAATTTCAAAAAATTATTCAAACCCTAACGTGTTTTATTTCATATTATAATTTTATTATCTCTCTATGGTTTTATTTTAAATATTCAAAATATATCTTCCAAACCCAAAGCATTGGCCATAAACATTATGTTCTTGTAATGGCTCATCTTTTAGATTTATTTTTCCAAGATGTTATAAATTATAATATGAATTTTGTGAATTTTTAAAATGATGAGGCCAATAATTTACTGAATACATTGGACCAACCAACTAAGAAGATATCCTTATCACAACAAATAAAATGAATAGAATTTACAAGGTTAAGTGAATGCCCTCAAAATAAGCATGCTTAAATGATGAATTGATTATGCTTACTTTACTTACTATTATAGAGTTTGACCCATATATATTATTTAGTAAGGGTTGTGATTCTAATGCATTTTGTGATAATAATAAATTCACATGCCATTATTTAAATAAATGCATTACTTCAAAACATAAAAACTAAGATCTTAGTGAAAACAACAAAATTTTAATAGGTCTCAATAGTAATTTTAATGAATATGTGGCTCAACCAAATCAACATTTAAAAATCTTCAAAAATATTATTACAAAGCATATCACTCAATCTAAATATCAATGAAATTTTCATATGCTAGATCAAATAGAAACACAAGATTCAAAATCCCATCCACTCAATGGATTCATAGTTATGATTGATGCAATTAAGGAGGATATCCCTCAAATTATATTATATAATCATGAGAATATAAATTATAGTTTTAACAATGGAACACTATTCATACAAATTTTCATAAGTGAATATTTATAGTAAAGACTTGGAATTGTGATTGATAATGGCGTAAGTATAAATATATGCATGCATAAACTTATCACTAACCTTGGCTATCATCCAAGATATTTATCATATACTACCACAATTACTATGGGATATGATGATATTATAATGAAACCACTTGGATTCACTACTTAAAATATCGTAATGGCTATTAAAACCATCTTAGTTTAGTTTTATATACTTATAGACTATGGGATATACAATACTTTGAAAAACCATGGATTAATCAAATAAGAATAATATCATTAAAATTACATCAATTCTTATAATTTGTTTATAATGATGAAGTGATTACTATTTAACATTATATTAATGATCCTTAGTATAAGTTCAAAAAAATAAACCCTTTTTGGAATGTGTGGGTTATAGGTTAAGGGGATAGAATAGCCTATGCACAAAGATGGATAAAAATATTTTATAATGGGAAAATTAATTGTAAATGCAAATAAATGAATATTTTAAATTAAAATACTGATATGTGCTAAATATATAAAGTACCAAATTCAAAATATATTTTATTGATTGTAATTCCAAGGAGAAATAATACGTAGTTGGATTTATGATTTGTAGGTGGATCTAAGTTGTACATAGGCAAAAGTGTGTAAGATCAGGATTTTGAGACAATCGTTAGATTTTAGAAATGATGTTTATAGATATATAAACACTACTGTCAGCCTTAAAAACTACCTTCAATATTACTATTCATTTTGTGATGCTATTATCTAGTATTAAAGATGAGTTGGATTTTTATGCAAATAACTTTATTTTTATAGTTTTTATTTAACCTTTCTATTGATGTATTCAGATATAGAACACATGTTGTATATATCTACTTATGGATCAAACCTTAGCTCTTTACCCTTGGGATGTGTTTACTAAAAAATTAGCTAGTTGGATGTGTTTTTTAACTTTAAAGACCCCTATGTCAATGAGCATTACCTATATAGCCAATACTCCAAGGAAGGCCTCAAGCTTATGTAGTATCCCATATGTGTGAGTGTGTGTGTGAATAATGGTTTAGTATTCTATATGTAGATGCATGCAATGATATAGCTTGTAACTTAATAAATACCACTCATGTGATGTTCTTTGGATGCTTCATACCTTTTATTTGATTACTCCTATGATTGATACAAAAATAGGGATAAATAGGATAGAATAACTTAGTTATGAGATTGATTGAATGAGCCTTGGTAGGTGCTTATTTGGTATTTACTATATGAACAATGAGAAATCTTAGACTTGTATTTATACCATATGTTTTGAAAATATCTTGTGATAGGGTTTAATAAAATAAATAATCTGACCCATAAGTTTCAAATGGTTTTAAATTTAGATAATTTTTGAGTACTGGACACTAGATATGGATCTAGATATAATGTCAATGTTAGTGTCCTTTTATGGCTGGTAGTGTACAAAAAGATAGAAAAAAAATATGGATATATAATTGACAGTGAAGGATATATATCAATTTATGAGCTTTATGCAGTGTACAGGTTATCTGTGTCATCAGAATGATATGGGTTAGACTATAAGATAATCATTTAGGCACAATGAGATGATGAATGTGAGCCTTTCAACAATGGGAAGGTCTATAACTAAAGGGCAGAGCTCTGATTGTTTTTTTTTTAAATTACAAGACTGAGATGCTATAAATGTTTAATTTTAGTATCTACATTTGTCTCCCTTTTAATCTAGTAATGCATGTGGATGAAATTACTAGGTAAAGGAAATAAATGCTGATAACTCCTTGAACAAATAGTTTGAACCTTGTCCCTGCTTAGTGCGAGTGCATAAGTATTTTATTAATATTCAAAAAACAAGTACATAAGGGTGCCTTTACTTTGTTAACCCTTTTACATTACAAACATGGATTATATAGATTTTACCAATGACCGGTAAAACCAACTAATCCTATAACCAACTATTTATGGGAAATCAACCTGTAAAGTAGTTCTAATTAATAAATATAAAACATGAAAACTACATAAAATTAAAACTAAGTAACTTTATTTTATGGGGGTGTCTTTACTAAAAGATGCATTCCCCATTAATAATATTTATTTATTAACCTACCAAAAATCTAACCTAATGTTAAGACTTTGGAAAAAGTCCTAACAAACCCCCCTATGATCTAAAGTAAGGTCTTTGGACACATACCAAGCATTTTTATAATTTTTTCAAATTTGATTCTGTCAAGGGGTTTTGTGAAGATATCAACTGTCTGATTGGCAGTTGGGAAATATATTGGATCAAGAGCTTTCTTTACCACTAACATTCATAGATAATGGCATTTGACATCCATATGTTTTGTTTTGGCATGAAACACTGGATTCTTGGACATCTTGATTGCACTTTGATTATCAATGTATAACTATGTAGGAGCAAACTGAGAAACCTGAAGATCTTCAAGAATATGACAAAGGTAAACAATTTCTCTAGAAGCATCCCATGCTATAATATACTCTGATTCTATTGATGAATTTACCACTGTATCCTGCTTCTTACAACACACCAAGCAATGGAAGCTAAACCCATATGCATAGTGTATCCTATGGTTGACACTCTGTCATCCACACATCCACCAAAATTTGCATCATAATATCCAACAAGTTTAAAGTTCTTATTGTGGTGGCATTCAAGGCCATATGTTTTCATTCCCTAAAGGTAATGAAGTACTCATTTTGCCACATGCCAATGATTTTCTCTAGGCTCATGCATAAACCTAGATAAAATTCCAACTGAAAATGAAATATCAGGTCTGGTAGTCATCAAGTATATCAAACCTCCCACCAATTGTCTATATGTGATGCCATAAAAAAAGGCACTGGTATCATCCTTAGACAATTTCAAATTAATTTCTATGGGAGTGAGGGAAATTTTGCAATCACTCATGCCAAACCTATCTAATAACTCAAAAATATACTTAGTTTGTGAAATGAAAATACTATGCTCTTTCTGAATTACCTCTATGCCTAGATAGTAGTGAAGAAGTCCAAGATCTGTCATCTTAAAGCCATATTTTAATTCCTTCTTCACAGACTTGTTATGGTTTTCATCATTACTTGTGATAAATAAGTCATCGACATAGAGTACAAGTATCACAATTTTCTTACCCTACACTCAAAAATAGAGAGTATCATCAGATTCACTGTGATGAAAACTAATAGATTTCAAGTATGAATCCATTTTATCATACCAAGCCCTGGGTGCCTATTTGAGCCCATACAAAGCTTTTATTAATTTACACACTTTGTGTTCAGCACCCACCTGTTCAAAACCCTGAGGTTGTTTCATATATACTTCTTCCTATAAATCACCATTTAAAAAAACACTTTCAACATCCAATTGATGTACTTTCCAACCATTTTGTGATACTAAGGAAAGTACCATATGAATAGTGTGCCATTTGGAAATTGGTATAAATATTTCCTCATAGTCAATACCTTATTGTTGTGCATATCCTTTTGCAACATGTCGTGCCTTATATTTATCAATGGAGCAATGTTCAAAGTCCCAAACTCATCAAATATTACATCTCAACTCACTATGAATTTGCTTGTATCCTATGCAAGCAAATGAAACCCCTTTTTATCTTCAGAATAACCAAGAAAGATGCATTTTTGACTTCATGGTTCCAACTTAGTTCTGTGTTTAATAAGAACCAAAGCAAAATAAAGACATCCAAACACTTTCAAGTGTTTAACTTTTGGTTTAAACCCATACCAAGCCTCATATGGATTTTGTCCCAAAAGTGCAACTGAGGGGGACCTGTTTCTCAAATACACTGCAGTACCAATGGCTTCTGCCCAAAACTTATTATCAAGCTATTTATAGTGTAACATGGCATGTGATGTGCCCTCTAAAGTTCTGTTCATCCATTTAGATACTCCATTTTGATATGGAGTATAAGCATTACTATATTGTCAATGAATGCCATGTTCTTGAAAATAATATAAAAATTCATTTGAGGTAAACTCACCTCCATTATCTGAATGAAGAGTGGCTAAATGAGAACCTATTTCTTTTTTCGACTAAGTGTAACCAATCAACAAACGTAGCAAAAACTTCAGATTTGTTTTTCATAAAAAATACCCAAGTCATCCAAGAAAAGTCATCACTAAACAAGACAAAGTATCTACACCCACCAATGGATGAATTTTTCATGTCACATACATCACTATGAACTAACTGTAAACATATGTTATCTCTCTAGGATGACTGTTTAGGAAAATTTTCCTAATTTTGTTTGCCCAAAACACTTGACTCACAAAGAATACTATCTTTGTGAAAAGTGGGAAATCCATTCACCATACCATATCTCTAAAAATCCACTAAAGATTGGATATTCAAATGTCCATAGCAGAGATGCCATAACTGCTATGTAGACATAGTACCTGTACCTGTGTCAACAACTACCGCAAGTTCTATGGTGGGAGGAAGCACTTTACAATGCAATCTAACCAAGTTTCCATCTTCATATCCTATATACATTATTTTATAATCATCCTTCATGGAATTGATGTAAATGAGCCCATTTTCAAGCACAATTTGATAACCTTTCTTTCGAATAGTTACCAAAGAAAGCAAGTGTTTCTTCAATGTGGGAACATACCAAACACCCTCTAAGTATTTTATAGACCCATTAGAAAGAAGAATCCAAATAGATCCAAGTCTGAGTGGTGTATGCATAGATTTATCTGCTAAAGCAATGAGAGAGAGAGAAGCTTCCTTAAAAGACAAAAAGAAATCTCTCCTAAATGTCATGTGTTTGGTTGCTCTTGTGTCTAAAACCCATACATTTGTGAGCTTATCTCTAGCCTCATATTCAATATAATCAATGTGCCCCAAAGTAGTGAATGCAGATTCATGGGCAACATTAATGGACTCATCATAGTCATGATCGGCATACTGAGTAGAGTTAGACTTAGTCACTTTTTGTGGCCTCTAAATTTTATCAAAAGGAATCCTACATTGTGAGGCAATGTGACCAAATTTTCCACATCTATGACACTGAATGTATGATCTACCTTGACCTCTGCCCCTCTATGAGTTGTGACCATGTCCTCGATCACTTGTTTCATGTGAATGTGATTGGTTATATTTTTGATTATTTAATGACCCCTACCTACGTTTTGATATCTGCCTCCTCTGTAACCTTGACCCCCTCTATAACTATTTCCTCTATTGTTTTGATGCCCAGATGAAGATGAAATAGGCTTTGACTCTAAAACATGGGCTTCTTCAGTTTTCTTGGATTTCTTGCATAGAGAGAGGTCATGTTGGATGATCAACTCAACCAACTTATCAAAGGTGATGCCTGTGATCTTGTCAGAGACATGCAACATTTCAACAAAATTCCTCTAGGACCCAGGTAGTCCTTTCAAAGTAGTAGTGACTATGAGGTCATCATCTAGTTTTCCAAACCCAACCTTATTATACTTAGTAGTGATATTTTTCAACTTAGACATATATTCCCTCATATCCCCATCTTCATCTAATGAGAAAGTAAACAACTGCATATGAATATCTATCTTCTTATGCTTGGGTTTCTTATCATACAAATCTGATAATATTTTCCATGCAATGTAACTATGAGGAGAATTTTTAATATGAACATAAGTATCATGAGTACAAAAACATTTAATGAGAGCTAAGGCCTTAGATTCATGCAAATTGAATACATCTAATTTAGCCTGTTCTATTGGCAATGTGGGATTTTCATTCTTGACAATATCCCATAACTCATTAAAAATTAGTGAAGCCTCCATCAATCATTTCCAATCAGAATAATTGGAAATTGTTAATCTATCACCATCTGAAAGAAAATTTTGAATCTTCAGCATCTTAAAATAAAAGCAAGTGCAGTAGAGAAAAGTGAAACAAAATGCAAAAGAGATGAAACAAATATCACACTCATTTCACAAGACACTACTTCTACAGGGTTTTTCACTTAACCTCCGTGTAGAGTAAAAAATAAAAAACAAGAATTTTTGATGGATTTTGCACTTAACCTCACCAAAAATTAATGATTACACACTTATTTCACCAAATTACATCCTTATTCCACCAATTACACCCTTATATCACCACAACAATGTAAAAAAAATAGAATTTAATTCCCCTTTTTTTATTTTTAAAACAACACAATACACTAAGTATGTGTTTCACAACTTTCAAGTATACAAAAAGTAGATTTAAAAGGGAATATTCCTTTTAAAAAAACTACATTCTAAAGTAAAAAAATATTCTTTCAAAAAGAAGGGATTTGAACCCTTGACCTCCTCCTTGCAAGCTTCTTTACAAAATAAGCTTAACCAATTGCTCTAAGAGCATTTTCAAAATATAGCACTAAAAAACTTGTACTTATGCTGAATTTTGTGTATGAGGGAAGATTATTATTTTTTACTTATATGTAAATAAATCCAAGATTTTTTTCCTTTTCAGTCTTCTCAACCAAGCTTCCTCACGTGGGACCCATCTAAAGCAAATTTTTGCTATCAAACATTAGAAATATATTAATTTTTTTTTGCCAGTTTATACCTACACCATGTTTGACTGAGATGCCATGGCTGCTCCTGGAAATATTTTATACCCTTGTTCTCTCTCTTGGAGGCCATACAAATCCATACAGGCAGTGTAAAATGGATTTTTGCTGAGATTTTATAAATTTTTGAAGTAGTTTTTACTAGAAATGAATTTAAATTGCAGCCAGGGTGTTGGAAGGCCATACCATAGGCCATACAACTCAAAATTTTTCCAGATTTTTCTTTAAGGATGCAAAATAGGGGTTTTAAAAATATTTGTAGTTGTTTTTGGATTTTAAGAGGGCTGAGAATGAGTTGAATCAACAATGGCAGCCATAGATGAAAAATATAGAATTGTTCACAATGCAAATAAGTCGTATAAGTTCATTTTTTCAAAAAAATAATAAATTTAATAACATTTAAATGCTAAAAAATTTATTTTTAATGCCAGATGAGGATTTTGAACACAATAAAATGGAGTATGAATGTCCAAAATGACTAGATTGTGGTATATGAGAAATACATAGGTTTAAATGTAAAAAAATATTTGAAAAATTAAAATAATTTAATAATTTTTCAAACATTTTTTGTCCCCCAAAAATATCACTCATTTTTGGGACAACATTTGAACTATTTTGGTCCTACAAACCAAAATCCTCTCTTCCCCTTTCAAAAATTATTCTAATCATTCAGGTTCTTCATTTTTCAAAGCTTTCTCAGAAATCTATGGACTCTATAGGCTTAAATCTATGAACTCTATAGGATTGAATCTACGGACTCTACATGCCAAGTTCTACGGGCTTCATAGGTTGATTTCTATGGACTTTGTAGGAAAGAAGCAAGCTCTCAACACTTAGGTGATTTTAAGGTTGGTTCAACGACAAGGTTCAACCAAAATGTCCATCGGCAAGCTTCTAAGCAAGGATTGAACCATTGAACCGTTGAACCTTGAACCATTTTGGTTCAACGGGTTTAAAGGTTCAACATCATCATCAATAGTTAAGTGCATTTGTCAAGGTTCAAAGTTCAATCACTTCAAGGTTCAATGGCTTCAAAACACTTATCAAAGAGAAGAAGGATTGAACCATTGAACCACTTTGGTTCAAAGGTTCAACGGGTTCAATGGTTCAATAGGTTCAACAACCAAATGGTTCAATGCATTTGGTTCAAAAATATTAAAATGACTTAGCCAAATAAAAAGAATGAACTGATTGAACCGTTGAACCTTGAACCAAAAGGTTCAACGAGTTCACAGGTTCAAAGGTTCAACTAGTGTGATGAAGATCAAAGAGCTTAGAAAGAACAAGGAAGTGAAAGACAAAAGATGAACCAATGAACTGATTGGACCTTGAATCAAAAGAGTTCAAATTTCAATGGTTCATGGGTTCAAAGATTCAAAGACGGCCTCAGTCAAGGAAAGAAGCAGCAAACAGGTGGTCCAACAAATGGTTCGACTAAGGAGCGAGAAAGCGATTAAACTAATAAGCGATAGAACAAAAGAGATAGAATGATTTGGTGAACCAATGAACCAATGTACTTTTAGTGGGTTTAAAGGTTTAAGGTTCAACATGGTTCAAACAGCTAGCGACTATTGATAGCCCCATAGACATCAAATTTAAAGTAAGGGAATATGCATTGAAATTCAAATGAAGCACGAAACTTGAAGGAAGAACCAAGCAACTGGCTGAAAAGATAGCCTAGGAGCTTAAATTCTAGGAAGAGACAAAGTTGGAAAAGACAAAACAAAGGAGAGACAAAGAGGGAAATATCTACATAGAAGTTATTTCGGTAGCTGGAACAGTTTGCAGAATAGATTTTTGAGCTTACAAACATTGAAGGCATGACTTGTTAATCTCCTTTGGAGTAAAGACAAAATGGATAGCTACGCAGACATCAAAGGGGATAGACCAAATGATCTAGACCTAGGAAAAGACATATTAAATGAATAGACATGCCATAGTTAAGGCAATGCACTGTTCTAGGCATGGTCCTTCCAGACAGAACTAAAGGTGCATTGAAGGCATTGACTACAGCATGGGCCATCCCATGGGAGAGAGTGCTAATCCTTGCTTGGTGGCTATATATTGTAATCTCTTTTATTTTTTTAAGGAGATCTTCCCATTACCAGAAGAAAAACTCTACCCAAATTGAAAGGTGAATACTGGGACTTTGAGCTCAGATTGTTGTTCATATCATTTTATCTAAATGAGAAAGCAAGTTGTTTGTAGACTTTGTGCTATCATAGATTGTATCATTTTATGAGATTGTTCTTATGTCTATCTTTTGAATGTGTTCTTGTTCATTTAATTTTCCAAGTAGAACTAGTGGATGTAATTAGTAAGGTGTTCTGAAGCTAACTATGGAGAGACTTTGTGCCCCCATAATTGCCTTTAGTGTGTTTCTTTTTGTTTCTATGTAAAGGACCTTGGGACAACTTTGTGCCCTCATTATCCTTTATATCTCACTCTTGGGTAGTTGAGGTGGAGACTTTGTGCTACATCTCAGGCTGTTGGTTACTACGCCCTTGGTTATTAGTTACTTTTACTACCTAAAAGAACTCCTACTATTTCCTACAAGAACACTTCTGAAAGAAGAGAAGTGCCTTCAGTGTTTTCACTAGGATTTTCTCCTCTGTTTGTTGACATCATCTCTAAAAAAAGAGAGATAGATGGCTTATTCTACCCCTAAGTGTTATTTTCAGCTTATATTTATAGTATATAGCTCCTACCTATTCATAGGGAACCTCCCCTTGATGAGAGGAGAGATTTGTCCCCTGTTGATGTAGTAAACCTACACAACTGGTTGACCAATCTCCCTATGCTATGGTTGAAGGGACCTATTTTGCTCACCAATTATCTAGTTGACAAAATATTCACCCAATAATTTTTTTGGTGATTCCACTGGGGAAGAGCGCGCAGTTTGAAGTCTCAAGCTTCAAGCTGAAGCAGATCTTGCTCTTTTACATTTTTTTTCTACAATCTAAAAACTCCACGTTATACTAAAAGCCAAAAATCCTAAGGTGTTGTTGACCTTAATTTTGAGTTGGTGTAGCAAAGTAATTTTGAGTTGTTTCTTCCACAACCTCACCTTCAACGAACTAGGAGTCTTCCTCCTAGCCCTACCAGGACACCAACACAAGGCAGAGCTTCTTTTTCTACTACTAGCAGAGCTTTTCCTATCCATTCTCCACCCAAATTTGTGATCCCTACTTTCAATAATCCAATCATGACAGTTCGAGGCCCCTGGGGTAACCCTTTTGACCCACTAAATTTAACTCCAACTGCTGACTGACAAAATATTCACCCAACAATATTTTTGGTGACTCCACTGGGGAAGAGCACACAGTTTGAAGTCTCAAGCTTCAAGATAAAGTAGATCATACTCTTTTCCATTTTTATTCTTCAATTTAGTAACTCTGTGTTATACCAGAAGCTAGAAATCCCAAGGTGTTGTTGACCCTGCTTTTGAGTTGGTGCAGTAGAGTAATTTTGAATTGTTTCCTCCAAAACCTCACCTTCAATGAATTAGGAGTCTTCCTCCTAGCCATACCAGACCACCAACACAAGGTAGAGCTTCTTTTTCTACTGCTAGTAGAGCTTTTCCTATCCATTCTCCACCCAAATTTGTGATCCCTGCTTTCAATAATCCAATCATGGCAGTTTGAGGCCCCTGGGGTAACTCTTTTGGCCCACTAAATTTGACTCTTTCCTTGCATGAACTTCCACGCAGCTCAAGAAATAATTTCCTTAAATTATTTAGTGATGGAAATGTTCATCTTGATGAACACATTGTAACTTTTAGCATAGCTTGTGGTATAATAGGGGTGGAATTTGAAAACATAGCAGTCAGGCTATTCATGGAGACACTACAAGGTGCTGTTATAGACTAGTTCTACCATCTACAAGCTCAGTCAGTGACTGATTGAGACACTCTTAAAGACAAATTTGAAGCCAGGTTCAAACCTGTAGAAGATGCACATGCCTTGTTGGCCCAGCTCACATAGATGAAGAAGGAGCCCCATGAACCTATGAGGGACTTCATTGCCAGGTTTGACAAGCTAAGGCACATGATTCCCATGATCACCCAACTGACACCTTAGAATCTCAAGTATTTCTTCATCAACTCACAGCTGCCTAAAGTGAGTTTCTTATTGAGATGAGCTAGACACATAGACCTTGCTGCTACTTAGGAATTGGCTACTGAGGTAGAAGATTACCTTATCCTAGCAGGAAAGATAAGGAGAGACCCTAACAGAGGTAAACCCTCTTCATCTTTTGAATACTCACCTATAACCACCACTGACCCAATGGTGAAAAAGCTGGCAAATGAACTACAAGCCTTGAAAAGACAAATGGCCCAAGTAATGTCTACTCTTCCTAATCAGGATATGCCAAGGAGGACATTTTAGAATCAGGCGTACCAAAGCAATGCTATTAAGAATCAAGGGCAACCAAATCATCTTCCTCCCCCATAGAATAACCTTGCCCTTGAAGCACCTCCAACGAACTCGACAGTTGGATATCTCAAAATTGAACATGATTTCTCTTTCCAACTTGAGTTTGATCAAGAAAATGATGCTGATCTCTTCACAGAGGGTCAAGAAGAGTCAGCTAGTGACTCCTACATTGGTTTCCTAAATTATCGGGATGAACCTAGAGGTGAAGGTAATGTAATTGAGGGGTCATATGTTGTATTCACCTAGTCTAAGAATCAATCAGCTCAACAAGCTAATAAGGAGAAAGTAGAGGAGAGTACTCAACTAGCAGTTTCAATTGCTAAGCAGGGATCCACTCTTCCTTTCCAGCCAAAGGACCTAGTGATTACAAGAAAGGTAAGTACCTCAAATTCCCCTATGCCTTCTACTTCAAATTCACAGTCCAGTCCTCCCCCTTCTAAAAATCAAAAGGATGAATTCCCATCCTTTGCTCTTGGCTCATTCCAGGCATTTGACATAATTGACCATATAAATAAAACCAAAATTCAAATGTCTGAATTTGAATTTCTATAGTCCCATCCTAAGCAATTAGATAAATTGGTTCAGTGTGTGAAGAACCAAAATGCCCCTATAGAATAAGCACTTCCCAAGGTGACTCATGATTCCCCTAAGAATGCACCCACTAGGAACAACCTTTTCATCACTCCCCCTGCTGCTCTTGGTAGGACTGAACCTTTCTATGTCTCATTGCTGATAAATGGACATCAGCTGAACAACTACATCATCGATTTTGGAGCCTTAGGACAATGTTATGCCTATAAAAGTGTCTAAATCCCTTGGCCTTACACTAACCAAAACCTTTGGTAGATGCTTCTCCATGGAAAAAAATCAAGTTCCACTACCGGGGAAAATTAAAGATGCCTAATTTGCATTTGCTGCCTTTCCAAACAAGAAAATCAAGATGACTGTCCTAGTGGCCAACATCCCAGCATCATATGGCATCCTTCTTGGGTGGAACTTATGCAAGGATGTTGGAGGATAATTAAGCATGGACTTGTCTCAGGAAAGAAGCCCTGTGAAAGGTGTAATGCAGAGGTTGCTTCCTGAGAAGGAGGCAAAATGTGTTGTCACTCAGACATCAAGGCCTGAAGCTCAAATTCTATTTGAGTCTTTAGGTAGGGGTAATTATTTTCTTTTTACTGAAGACATTCATGTTTTAGCAAATAAAAATCCTATAGGTGATGATATAGGAATTGTTTTAGATGAAACAACACCAAGTATGCCTAATAGTGCCAATCATTGGCAGGTGTTGAATGGTAACAATCAAATTATATACTAGACTGAACCAGAAGAGTGACCAATTATGGTAATGGACCATACTACTATACTCCGAAGTCAGAAAAAGGAACTTTTCACTAAGAGAGAAAGGATTTATGGTTTTTAGATTGGAGACCATGTCTTGCTATGGTGCAAGAAGAGAGAACCAAAAGGAGTGCACAAAAAGTGTGATTCTTGGTGGAGATTTCCATTCACCTATCACCAATTTTGGGGACAAAATGGTTTCCTACTGGTTTATCAGGATAGAACGCCATCTTCATTGTCTCACAATAGGTAGCATTTGAAACACTTAAATTCTTGAAGTATCAGATAAGTTTACCTGTACATATATACATTTATATAGTCTTTAGTTCTATTTTGTGCTTTTTGTTTTCATTTTTTGGAGCCTATCTTTTTAGGTAGCATGACTCCATAGCCCAATGGCACACTTCAAGGCAATAGAGATTTTAGTTTCTACTCCCCTCAGCTGTTCTAATTTTTCAACTGAATGAAGTTACCCAACTAGAGCCAACTATTGTCCTCCAAAAATATCACTCATTTTTGGGACAACATCTAACTATTTTGGTCCTATAGACCAAAATCCTCTCTTCCCCTTTCAAAAATTATTCTGAGCATTTAGGTTCTTCAATTTTCAAAGCTTTCTTAGAAATCTATGGACTCTGTAGGCTTGAATCTATAGACTCTACAGGTTTGAATCTACGAACTCTGTAGGCCAAGTTCTATGGGCTTCACAGGTTGATTTCTATAGACTCTACAGGAAAGAAGCAAGTTTTCAACACTTAGGCAATTTCAAGTTTGGTTCAACAACAAGGTTCAACCAAAATGTCCATCAAAAAGCTTTTAAGCAAGGATTACACCATTGAACCGTTGAAACTTGAACCATTTTAGTTCAATGGGTTGAATGGGTTCAAAGGTTCAACATCATCAGCAAGAGTTAAGTGCATTTTTCAAGGTTCAAAGTTCAATCACTTCAAGGTTCAACAGCTTCAAAACACTTATCAAAGAGAAGAAGGCTTGAACCATTGAACTGTTGAACCATTGAGCCACTTTGGCTCAAAGGTTCAATGGGTTCAATGGTTCAATAGGTTTAATGACCAAATGGTTCAATGCATTTGGTTCAAAAAGATCAAAAGGACTTAGCCAAATAAAAAGAATGAACCGATTGTACCATTGAACCTTGAACCAAAAGGTTTATTGAGTTCACAAGTTCAAAGGTT
The DNA here is from genome assembly GCA_037957365.1 of Torreya grandis. Classification (NCBI taxonomy): domain Eukaryota; kingdom Viridiplantae; phylum Streptophyta; class Pinopsida; order Cupressales; family Taxaceae; genus Torreya; species Torreya grandis. The sequence goes on along the minus strand of JARHVA010004315.1, from coordinate 585,727 downwards.
CAACCAATGTGATGAAGATGAAAGAGCTTAGAAAGAACAAGGAAGTGATAGACAAAGGATGAACCAATGAATTGATTAAACCTTAAATCAAAAGAGTTTAAATTTAAATGGTTCATGGGTTCAAAGATTCAAAGGCGGCCTCAGTCAAGGAAAGAAGCAGCAAACAGGTGGTTCAACGAATGGTTAAACCAAGGAGCAAGAAAGTGATTGAAATAGGAAGCGATAAAACAAAAGAGACAGAATGATCTGATGAACCAATGAACCAATGTACTTTCAGTGGGTTCAAAGGTTTAAGGTTCAACATGGTTCAAGCGGCTAGAAACCATTGACAGCCCCGTGGACATCAAATTTAAATTAAGGGAATATCCATTGAAATTCAAATAAAGCGTGGAACTTGAAGGAAGAACCAAGTGACTGGTTGAACATATATCTTAGGAGCTTAAATTCTAGGAAGAGACAAAGCTAGAAAAGACATAACAAAGGAGAGACAAAGAGGGAAATATCTACATTAAAGTTATTCCAGTAGCTAGAACAGTCTGTAGAATAGATTTTTGAGCTTGCAAACATTGAAGCCATGAATTTTTAGTCTCCTTTGGAGTAAAGACAAAATGGACAGCTACACAGACGTTAGAGGGACAAACCAGATGATCCAGACTCAAGAAAAGACATATTAGATGAATAGACATGCCATAGTCAAGGCAACACACTATTCTAGGCATGGTCCCTCTAGATAGAACTGAAGGTGCATTGAAGGCATTGACTGTAGCATGGGCCGTCTCATGGGAGAGAGTGCCAAGCCTTACTTGGTGGCTATATATTGTAATCTCTTTTATTGTTTTAAGGAGATCTTCCCTTTACTAGAAGTAAAACTCTATCCAAATTGAAAGGTGAATACTGAGACTTTGAGCTCAGATTGTTGTTCATATCATTTTATCTAAATGAGAAAGCAAGTTGTTTGTAGACTTTGTGCTATTATAACTTGTATCATTTTAGGAGATTGTTCTTATGTTTGTCTTCTGAATGTTGTCTTGTTCATTTAATTTGGCAAGCAAAACTAGTGGAAGTAATCAGGAAGGTGTCCTGAAGCCAACTGTGGAGAGACTTTGTGCCCCCACAATTGCCTTTAGTGTGTTTTCTTTTTATTTCTATGTAAAGGACCTTGGGATGACTTTATGCCCTCATTGTCCTTCGTATTTCACTCTTGGATAGTCAAGGTGGAGACTTTGTGCTACATCTTAGGCTACTAGTTACTACACCCTTGGTTACTAGTTACTTTTACTACCTGAAAGAACTCCTGTTGTTTCTAACAAGAACACTTCTGAAAGAAGAGAAGTGCCTTCAGTGTTTTCACCAAGATTTTATCCTCTGTTTGTTGACATCATCTCTAAAAAAAGAGAGATGGATGGCTTATTCTATCCTTGAGTGTTATTTTAAGCTTATATTTATAGTATATAGCTCTCACGTATTCATAGGGAACCTCCCCTTGATGAGAGGAGAGATTTGTCCCCTGTTGATGTAGTAAACTTGCACATCTGGCTGACCAATCTCCCTATGCTGTGGTTGAAGAGACCTATTTTTCTCACCAGTTAGCTGGTTGATAAAATATTCACCTAGCCCATTTAAACCAATAAAATATTTTCTTGATATGACACCTTATTTCATGCCATTTGATTTCACATGAATTCAACTTTTCACCTTACCTTCCTTCGAATTCACAAGCTCCCAAAATTACCATGCTCTGATACCACTGATAACTCCTTGAACAAATAGTTTGAACCTTATCCCCGCTTAGTGCGAGTGCACAAGTATTTTATTAATATTAAAAAAATAAGTATATAAGGGTGCCTTTACTCTGTTAACCCTTTTACATTGCAAACATGGATTATATAGATTTTACCAATGACCGGTAAAACCAACTAATCCTATAACCAACTATTTATGGGAAATCAACCCATAAAGTAGTTCTAATTAATAAATATAAAACATGAAAACACTTAAAATTAAAATTAAGTAAATTTATTTTTATGGGGGTGTCTTTAATAAAATATGCATGCCCCATTAACAATATTTATTTATTAACCTACCAAAAATTTAACCTAATGTTAAGACTTTGGAATAATATGAGCTTTATGCACTGTATAGGTTATCTGTGTCATCAGAATGATATGGGTTAGACTATAAGATAATCATTTAGGCATAGTGAGATGATGAATGTGAGCCTTTCAACAATGGGAAGGTCTATAACTAAAGGGTAGAGCTCTGATTTTTTTTTGTAAAATTTACAAGACTAAGATGCTATAAATATTTAATTTTAGTATCAACATTTGTCTCCCTTTTAATCTAGTAATGCATGAGGATGAAATTACTAGGTAAAGGAAATAAATGCACACTTGCGTGTGTATAACACACCTTAATTTTGCTTGAGCCAAATTTGAGTATTTTTTTAGTGTGTGACCTATAACCAAAATCATTTTACAATATAAATTAGTGCATATAATCTAAAACTCAAAATAATTAAAATGTTTGAAAATAAAGAGAGAAAGGAAAGAGTACACATGTGTGTCAACGTAATTATGTTACCCCTTTTGTATTTTTATTGGTAAAGATGTTTTGTTTTGAAGCATCAAATTTGAGAGAGGTTTAGACCTGAAACTTGAATATTTTAAGAGGGATATTATAAGGTATTATGCTCCCAATCTAGTGTAAGGATGAGTTATGACATGACCATTGAGATCAATAAATTTTGATCACACGACTCAAGGGTGAATATAATCAACCCATCTTATAAATATGATGAGGTTAGGTGATTAAATCAACCCAACCTATAAATATGGTGAGGTTGAATGATTTAATAAATTAAACCTATAAAGAGAATCAACTACTTCAGACAAAAAAGGTTTGACAACAATACCACCTAGTGTAATTGGTTCTTCATGATGATAATACTCTAGAGATATAATTGATAAATTTTGAAATTTTTACTACACTAGCATGGATATTCACCTTTAATGTGTCTCAAACTAAACTTAATGTGTCACAAATCTAAAAAAATCCATTTCAAATATATGAAAAATTGATGCAATGTATAGGATTTTGACCCAAGTGTATATTTAAATTATGTAACTATACTAGAAATTGGGAAATTATGGAGGTCATGTTTTTGTGATATGATCACATTAAAATATGGAGATACTAAGATATGAGTAAGTGTGGAGGTCATGTATTTATGATATTATCCCATTGAAATATATAAACTATGTAAATGTTGAGGTCATGCCTTTATGACATGCCCCCATTAATATGCCACCCTTTTGAAGTGAGGGAAATAGAATTTGGTAGGTAACTTACCTCAAAAGGATAAGGTAACTATATAATCTATGTAAGAATTCTATATATATATATATGAAGTGCATAATATGTGATCATATCAAGCCCTAAGATGCATTTTGTGTATCATGGGAATGTCTAGAAAGTAATAATACAACCTCAAAAAATAATCAACTACATGCACAAGAGAACTCAATGTAATGCAAAATTATAGTCCAAGGAGATATCATAAAAGGGGTATATTTAAATGCTAAAAAATTGAAAGGAAATTACATATTCAATTGTCTAATCAGCACATAATGACATATTCAAATGTCCAAAAAATATACAATGACACTAGTGCTAACAGGGAAGAAACATATTCAAATGTTCCACAATCAAGACATTAGCAATAAATAAATACACTCAAGGAAGTGAAAATGTGAATAAATGAAGTATAAGCAATCAATATAAACATATCATACTAATACCTCCATATATATGTTATCAAAAAATGTCTTGCATAACATATTAAGTATACTATGAAATATATGAGCATGGATATATAAATGTGTAAGCATTAGTATATAATCTCAAACATGATAATGTATAAATGATCACAAAAGATATATAACTTGCATCAATTGTGATCAAGGAATCATATGCCCCCAATATACTAAATGACATGGGTAGATGAGAGGTCCACATCTTTATGTGCATGTATCATGTGGTTGTGGTATGCATGTGTCACACTCAAAAATGTGTGAAACATGTGTATACAAATGAAATGATGTGCTATTTGCTAACATGAATAAAAAAATATAGATTAAAAAATGTTAATAAACATGGGAATGATGATTTTTTAAAAAATTTTCTAGGTTATTTGAATGTTTTTTTTTTTTGGGTTATTTGAATATTTTTGTATTTTTTGGGTTATCTGAATGTTTTACTATTTTATTGAATATTTTATTTTTTTGGTATTTTTGATTTTTTGTAAACTAAGGTAAGTTTATTATCCCATCTAAGAGATGTTCATAAGGTGCTATATACTCAAAATAGGGTGAATCATATTGGTGATATTACCAAGTAACATGTATAGGTGTCATATCTAGATTTAGAAAGTTGGCAATACCATGTGTATGCCTCATAAGAGTATGTGGTCATGAATCAATAATAATAATAGTGTTTCATGAAACCTATTTTGAGTACTATTTGGTTTTTTTGGAGTAGTAGTAATTAAAACATGTGTAGTTGCTCTATGTAATTGGGTATACCACATAGGAGTAGATGAGGATTCTATGGAATCCATTATATACCTTTAGTGTAAAGGTATCTCAAGTATAGGCCACTTAGGAAAGGGTATTGTCTATTTCTTACCATTTTTTCAATGATTAACCATAGTAGGTTTGATAAGTAACTATCTGGGAATAAAATTCTCTTATTCAAGTGGATGTTCATATGAAATTCTAGAAAATGTGATTACCATGTTAGCATGAATGTATTTAATACACCCATACATTGTGGAAGATATTGCATGGATTTTATGTATCTAAGGTCATCCCAATAACATATCAAATATTTTTGTGTATGTTATAAAATAAAATTTAGTAACCATGTGTTAGACCAACTTGTAAGGTTAAATCAATCTTACCAATAACGTGTTATGATGTCCCATCAAAAGCTCTAACCATTTTGGTTGAAAGGTATAAATCATCATGTGTATATCCCAAATACGTAAGTAACATCATGGTACATATTTTATCACTAGAAACATTATAAATCATAATAATATGTGCATACTATGATCAAGGTATAATCAAATAAGTAATTAATGAATATTTGAGTCAACATCTACAATTTCACTATCATCAAAAGAAATAGATGGTATCTTAAACATAGGAGGTGTTGTACTTGTATAATCTCAAATAATACCATATAATGGGTTCACATAATGTGGTGGATGAGGATGTGCATTATATTCCATTTACACTTATAGGTCTTTCTTGAAATTATCTTGCTATTGATTGTTAAATATCTTCTAGTTTTAATGGTCACTAGGTTGTGAACTTAAATTCTTTGGAGGATCATCAAAAGTAATCTATTGGTTATCAATAAGGTATTAGATATTTTATTTTTATAATGCATAGGGCCTTGGTGATAGTCAAAATATGCATTAGCATCATATCCTTTTGATACATGTCAACTCATATCAAACTGTATAGGAGGAAGGAAAGATATGAGGTGACACTCCACAAGCTTCTTAAGTAGTGAAGTTGGAAACTTGGGTAATCATGCAAATTATATCTAATGAGAATTGGATAATATGAGGTGATTGGATTTTTGTGACACTGTATTAACCTTTAAGGTTTATTCCTTTTTATGTTTTATAGGTTTTATTTTGTTGCTTGGTTTGATATGAAACTTGGTAGAAGATGTAGTCAGTGTGTTTTCTACATACTTAAGCTTGTTAAAGAAAATAAGTTTCATCTCTTGATCTCAAAAAATATGGAATAAGTCATAAAATATTTGAAATTATTGAAAATGATAAACTTATGTGATGGAACAAACAAACTTTTCTGAAAGATGCCTTAAATCTCTTTATCTTACATGGGATTTGTCATTTTGGCTAACATTTTTTTATACCTCAAGACATATTCATTTATAGGTTCATTGTTTCCTTGTTTAATATTAAAAATTTATTCATATGAAGTATTTTAAATAATTTTGATGGATAAATATGAAATAAATTGATCCACAAGGGGTTTGAATGCTTTCATTGATTGGATTGGTAAGTTATAGTACATGTAGACATTATTTATGAAATATATAGCACCTCGATCTTGGACACTTTAAAAATACATATCATGGATGTAACATCAGATTATAAAATTTTCCCATTGCCAAAATGCTCACATAAACTATTTCTTGTACACTTTTAAAATACATATAATGGATGTAACATCAGTTTTTTAACCTTTCCCATTGTTAAAAGTCTCACATACACTATTTATCTATGCTTAGTTCTTAGTTAGACCAATGTTATTAAAATGAATCAAACCTTATATCATGCTTATAATTTAATACACCTACTTATATCCTATTTCTAAAAATTCTAGACTTTTGCTTGTTTTCCATCTACTTGAACACTTGCATCCCAGTCAGATGCCTATGTCAACACAAGTTTCCTATCCCAATGAAAGTGTTTAGTGCTCTAAAGTCATCCAATTTACAAATGAAATATATAATTATGGTAGGAATAAGTCATTTAATGTGAGATATTATCCAAAGGGATTGATATGTATAAAATATCAACCCTCATTCATTCCTCACCTAAGATAAACCTAACAACTCAAAAGGCAAAGTACCAAAAGTGTTCAATCAAGCATTCAAGTGAGAAAAGCTTCACTATTTTCTCTCATTTATATATTAATGATATTTAAATCACATATACATGTTTTAAGTACTAAAGGAACATCTCATGATCTATATTTTTCAAGTTAAAATCTAGGTTACTCTATGTACTTACTTATCACACATTGCATCCTTATGCACACATTGCATCCTTATGCGCACACAAGCCCACACATGGGAAAGAACTACCTAAGTCTAAGGCCCTCTTCATAGTAGTGGATATGTAGGAAAAACTCATAAAAATAAGGGACTTTGGGGTTAGATCAACATTGTGAACCCAAAAACCCATTTTTCCCATAGCCACTATAAAAATGAATAACCAGAGTTTTGATATTTGACAAGGAGTGACAACCCATGATCTAGATCATAACACACAATAATGAAAGTGAAAAGTAACCAAAAATATCATAGGTGGTCACATTTATATTTAATAGGTATTACATACTAGACACCTTTGCCTAAGTTAGACAAAAACATCAACATAACTGTCTAAGGTTGATGGAAGTGTCTGAGGCTAGAAAGGCATAATTTCTAGAATCAGATGACTAATCTAGAATAAAGATCCAGTCTATTTCCTTCTTATTTAAAATCCAAATATATATTACCATTATAACCATATAAGTATCTTATTTTTATTATCATTACAATATCTAACATAACTATATACTATTTTTTATCACATCTTAGTATATAAATTTAGAATATTGTTTAACTAAGTCTATAAATTAATTGGCCTATTATAGAGGTAGTTTAGCACCCTCGTACCCTAGGATATCTCTATCTCATTTAACCTTAAATTCCCTAATCCAGATTTTAGGGTTAAAAATTTGGTGAACCTGATCTTTATGAATGTAAAAATAATTTTGATTCCTAGGGTTTTTAGTTAGTTAGGGTTTTAGGGTGTTGTACTTTTTAATTTCCTAAAATTATTTTGCATGAAACCTAGGCATAAATCTATATTATGAGGTGTGCATATTGAACACATTGAGCTTCCTCTCTTACCACCTAATATGTCTTAAACTAATGAAGGACCTAATTCTATGGTTCATGATGATACAAATGTTAAACATGAAAAACATACTAATGAGGTATCATAGAAGAAGACTATGATAATGAAAACTATGATTCTAATGAAACTAATGAACATTAGAAAATAGATCATGAACAAGTGCAAATAATTACATTGTTTCATGATCATATTCATCAAAACTCTAAAAATATTGATGAAATCCTAAGACCCATATTAAAAACTAAAATAAAATGCATAGATGAATAATTATGTCCATATATTGATCATGATATTAGAGCTATGGGTCATCCCCATATACCAACAACCCTCACCTTAAGCACTTACCATTTCATACATGTAGTGGGGGAACATGCTATTTATTCACACATTTATTCCCTGAAACTAATATTTACACATCTTACATGGGGAACCTTAGTACTTCAACCCAATTACCAATTTTAATGCCTATATCTACCAAACCTATGGGTACACCTCCTTTGGTGACTTCTCAAATATCCAAATTAGAGACAATGAGGTGAAAGCTCTTATTAAAACTATTTATTTTTAAAAAACTTAGATTATAAATATTAAACAAAATTATATGAAGTCACCTTATGATATTTATTAATAATAAGTGTTACATAATCCTCTTGTACTGAATATATTTTTGTACCCCTTGAAAACTAGTTTTGTTTTACCAAAGTTCACATTTATGATGGCAAGGGTGATCCTAAACAACATATTCAATATTATTATGTGGCATGCCTTGATTTCACCTCTAATGATATTTTTTTGACCAAATTATTTTCAAGGAGCTTAAAATACTATGATTTAAGGTGGTTCTATGATTTACCAATCCAATCAGTAACCACATTCAAAACTCTTACATACCAATTTTTAGCACACTTCTCTATTAATATCACCAAAAATGTTTCCTATGCCCAAATTTAAAAAATAAAATAAGGAACCAATGAACATATCAATGAATATAACTTGAGGTATAAGACAATGTTGGCTAAAATTATCAATCCAATGGTGGACAAAGAGTTGCAAGACATATTTGAGTAAATTTTGCTTACCCCATTACACGATTCCATTATTTAAAAAAAATAAAATCTTTAGATGACTTATGCCACATTATTTTCAATCATGAAATGAAACTTACTCATTGAACAAACTTAAGTATGTAACAAACACACTGACTACATCTACATCTACTACCAAGTTTACTATCAAACCAAGTTATAATGTAAAACCTCTTGAACCTAAAAATGAAAAAACTACCATAACTAATGTGGTATCACAACAACCTAATTGGATTGTCTTATAAAATTCACTAAGGAGATAATTTATGCATTTACCTAAGTATCACACTTCATTACTCCTATAAATTTTAGAGTGTTACCTCATATCTCTCCATCATCTTATAGAGGTTGATATGAGTAGACCTCTACCCAAAGGATATGATGTGAATATTTGTTGTGGCTATCACCAAGGCCTTGAGAATTATATAAACATATGCTTTACCTTAATTAATAAGATCCAAGACCTCATAGATGACTAAAAGATTACATTTTATGATCTTACAACAAATATTTAACAATCCTTTGCAAGATCATCAACCCAGTGATTACCAGAAATAAAAAATATTTAACAATCCTTTGCAAGACCATTCTAAGAAAGATCCAAAGGTACAAATGACATATAATGCACATCCTCCTCCATTAAATTATAGGAACCCATTTTAAGTTATTATTATTACTTATACATGACAACACCTCATATGGTTCAGAAACCCTCTAGTACTTTCAATGATAATGATATTAGGGAAGATGACTCAAATCTTCATTCCTTATTTATTTGAGTATACCTTGATCACCAAACTATATGAAGTGTTATGATTGATATTGGTGAAAGTAATAATGTTTATACCATGATATTACTTACACTTTTGGGTTATACCAATAATGATTTACACCATTTGACCAGATTAGATAGATCATTTGATAGGACCTCACAATAGGTTCTTGGTGAGATTGAATTACCTTTACAGGTGGGTCCAACACATGTGGTTACTACCTTTTCAATTATACCTTCCATGGGTGTCTTTGATATGTTATTGGGATGATATTGGATACATACACTTTGAGTAGTACCTTTTATAGTACATGGGTGTGTTAAATACATTCATGCCAATTAGGTAATTACATTTTCTATAATTCCATATGAACATCCACTTGAATTAAGAAAATTAAACCCAAGAAATTAGTTATCAAACCTACTAAGGTTAATATTCCATAAAAGGTTAAGAAAAAAGTAATCCTCTTTATTATGTGACTAGTATTTGAGAGACCATTGCATTATATATCCACAGTAGATTTCATATAATCCTCATCTATTACACAACATATTCAGATATCCAAAACACCTAAACATGTTCTTATTACTAATATTACCAAGAAACCATAGAGAACTCAATGATGGGTTACACTAAAACCCATCCCTTATATTATTTATTCATGACCACATAGTCTTATTATACATATGAAGAACATCATAAATACTATAGTGATATCTTTTTGCACTTATACAAGATCCTTCATAGTACCATTAGTTTATTGTACTGGGTTCTCAATGGGGAGATATCTATGAACATCCATTGGATGAGTTTATATGATGGTATTTCCATATAAAATATTTAAAAAATACCTAAAAAAATCAATAATAATTAAAAAATACAAAATTATTTTTGGTATTTACATTTTCTATTATTTCCTTGACACATATATTGTTGGTTTCATGTTCATAGATACCATATAATTTATTTCTATACACATGTGTTTCATGCATATTTTGAGTGTGATATAGACATACATAGATACATGATCTTTTAGTTTTAAAATTTTGGGCCTTCCTTACACATATGTCATGTGTAAATTGGTGGCATATGTTACTTTGATCATGATACACCCAGGTTATATCATTTTGTGATCATTTTCCATTATCATATTTGACCTTATATACTTACACATGTCTTTATCCATGCTTATATATTTTTCAAGGTACTTGATATGTTATGTAATTAATATTTTTTGATAACACGTATATCCAAGGAATAGTATGATATGTTTATGTTGATTACTTATGTTTCATGTTTTTTTCCTTTATGCACTTCTTTGAGTGTCTTGTCTTACTTATGGATCATTTGAAAATGTTCCATTATTTGTATCCCTCATGCATTTGTTTACCTCTTTAAAAATTTAAAATTTAATTTATTTTTATATTAACATTTTAATATGTCATGCTTGATTTTGTGGACATTTGACTAAGTCATGTCCCTTCAATTGTGTGACATTTAAACATGCTCCTTATTTAAGATATCCTTGGACCATTGTCTTTTGATTTGATTTTGAAGGTTCTTGTGTGTGCTTGATTTTTTTTTAATCTTGTAATATTACTATCTAGATGTTTCCATGATTTATATCATGCATCTTATGACTTGATGTGATCACATTTTGCATATCTACCTAGACATGTTTATCGTATATGCTACATGATACATTCATAATTTACATGATTATCTTATCCTTTTGAGGTTAGGTAAATATCATTTTCTACTTCCCCTCACCTCAAAATGTGGGGCATGTTATTGGGGGCATGCCATAGAAGCATGGATTCCTTAGTATTCACAAATTCATATTGTAGTGGGGGCATGTTTTGGAAACATATTCTCCACTCTCATACCAGTTCTTAGTTTCAGCTATATAGTGGGGAAATGTTTTGGAAACATGTTCTCCATACTTACACTAGTTTTTAGTTTTAGATTATAATGGGGGAATGTTATGAAACCATGTTCTATAATTTTACATAATTCTCAAATTGGCCAAAATTCATAGTTATATGATTCAAATACATAATTATGGCATAATTATATACATTGGTACCATTGTTATAGCTAGGTTTCAGCATGAGACATAAAAAAGGTGCATATGCTATGAAAAGGACACCTAAATTGCAAAATCAAATCATCTTTTAGATTTAAAACACTTTTATAAACTTTAGCTCATCAGGTTGGACTGTTATAAACTATATTGAGCTAATTTACTGTAGTAGTTGGTTTGATTTTGGTATGGTTGAGGTGATTAAACCACTTAATATTTCCAAGTTTATATGTTGGAATTGATTAAATCAAATAACCTCACCATATTTAGAGTGTGAGTTAACTTGGTTCACTCATGCTCACCAGGTTATAAGTATGATTGGGTTTCATAGTTGAGATAATCTCAATTTATGGGTGGAAACTCATTTCTATCTAACGTTGGGGGCATGTGTCCTCAAATATTTCTATATTTATGCACTTTAAATATTTATATTTATCCTAATCTCAACTCAAATGCTTCATAATGATACATATTTTCAAATAAAATTACCAAAAGATAAGGCAGTTGCATCGATACACAGGTTTACTACTAAACCTTGATCTCCTTAAATTTTAATAATTTTAGTGCTTTAAATTTTAGATTATATTATATACTATAATATGCTCTTTTTTTAAGGTCAATCACCATTAAATCACTCAAGTTGGACTTACACAAAGGAAAGGTGTGTTATACACATCTACGTACACATTTATTTTCCTTTAAACTAGAAATTTTATTACTAGATTAAAGGGGGGAAAATGTAGAAACTATTTGTGAATTATATAACACTTCAGTATTATACACTTGAAAAATACATATCAAGAATGTACCTTCAGCTTTTATACCTTTCTTTCTACCAAATGGCTCACATACACTCTCTATGTTCAAAATTAATATTTTATTAGCTTGACCAATGTTATTCTAATCAATCAAAGCTTATATAAATATTAGAATGTTATAATCTTTTTTATATCTTTTTTATACAAATTTTAGACCTATGCCTATTTTATAGCTTCTTAAACACTTGTGTCCTAGTTAGATGCCTATGTCAATGCAAGTGTCCTATCCAAATGCAAGTATATAGTGCCATAAAGTAATCCACGTTTTAAATGAAATATATAATTATAGTTAACCTAAGTACTTGAGATATTATCTAAAGGGACACACACACACACACACACGATTAACTCTCATTCATTCTTCACCTATAAACTTACAAGGCAAAGTATCAAAAGCATTTAATCAAGCATTCAAGTGAGAGAATCTTCCATATTTTATTCTATTTACATATCAATCATAGTGATAAAACATATATAAGTCTAAAATACTGAAGGAACATTCTATGAGCCATATTTTCTAAGTTATAAGATATGTCACTTTATATACTTGCTTATCACATATTGCATCCTTATACACACACAAGCCCACACATAAAAGATAACTACATGAGTTTGAGGCCCTATTTAGAGTGGTGGATATGTAGCCAACACCCACTAACAGAGAGGTATTTAGGGTTAGCTTAACAATATGAGCCCATTTACCTATTTTTACCATAGCCACTATGAAGATGAAGAACTAGGGGTTTGCTATTTGATAAAGAGTAATAGTACATAATCTAGATCTAAACACACAATAGGGAAGATGACACATAACCTAGAATATCCCAAGTGGTTACATCTAGATCTATTAGGTATTCCATACTAGACACTTACATATAGGTTAGATAGAAGTGTCAATGCAACCGTATGAGGTTAATGCAAGTGTTTGAGGCCACATAGGCATAATTTATAGAATCAAATGAATAATATAAAATCCATATTAAGTTTATTTCCTTCATATTCTAGATCTAGATCTATATTAGAATTTAAACTAGCTAAGTATCTTATTTTCATTATCATTTCAATATCTAGCATAGTTTTACTCTCTATCTATAGTAAACCTCAATATATAAATTTGGAATATTGTATATCTGAGTTTACAAATTAATTAGCCTACTATAGAGATAGTTTATCACCCTTGTGCCCTATGTTACCTCTATCCTATTTAACCCTAGATTTTCTAATCTATATTTTAAGGTTAAATAAAACCATCTTAAAGCATAGTCCTTTAGGCTCATTAGAAATAATTTTCTCAAAATTTTATCATTTGAAGCATATTCAAGACATGTTTCATAGAAAGATCAAAGATGTTGTTCAGGATCACCCTTGCCATCATAAAATGTGAACTTAGGTGCAAAAACATCTATTGGCAAAGGGTTAAATATATCTTAGATGCTAGAAGATTATCTAATACATCTTGTGAATAAGTAGCATTATTTTATTTCAAAGCATTTTGTTTGATGTTGGTAACCTTAGGTTCCAAAGTTATTATAAATTAGAAAAGGGTTTACATTGTAGACTTATTGGGATTAATATTCAAGGTTTGATAAGCCACCAAAGGGGATGAAAACACCACTTATGTTATTTTATGAATTTTAATTGGTAATTGAGTTGAAGTAATAATTTTTCCCATGAAGGATGTAGTAAAAATTGGTCCATCTAAGTGTTTACCTTATTGGATGTGGATGTACTAGCCTTAGCAAGGTTATTAATTTATTCTTGGGTAACATATAAGAATGTATTAATAAATTATTTATTAGTATTTAAATGGTTTAATAATTATTTATATTCCATTTCAAAATGATCTTTGTTAACATTTTCTAGATTTGATAAATGTAAATATATTTGCTAAAGGAAATTGAAAACTCAGATCTTCAGATTACTAAAATAAAAAACCCTAGATCAATATAAGAGTTGCATGAAAATGTCAGGATCCCTACTCCTTAAGAGTACACTTGATTACCTTTGTATAAGCAACTAAACACAAAATTTAACTAGAAGTAAAATGTAACTAGAAATCAGAAACAACATAGAATATGAGAGACAATACAATCTTGTATTAACACTCTTCCAGAAGGAAATACAATGAAGAAATCACACTCTTCTCACACCTTTTGGGCATACCAGTAATTATCCCTCAAGAATTCTCTCTCTCAATTACAAACACAATCAACTCAAACACAACGTTATTGTTTCAACCAGTCAGTAACAATACTACCAATACACCAACCAGTAAGTGACAATCAACTCAACCATTGTTGCCTACTTCCAGTCTACCAACAAGTACACCACATACTCCAAGTAAATCTCCCTGATCTTGCTACTTGTTGTGTTGTAGATATCCTTTGACCTTGCTACCCCACATATCTCCTTTGACCTTGCGCACGCGCGCGCACACACACACACACACACACACACACACACACACACACACACACACACACACACACACACACACACACACACACACCTGCAGATCAACCGATCTTACTTACCATGTAGATCTTCTTCCTAATCTTGCACACCTATAGATCAACCTGGTCTTGCACACCTATAAACCTAGATCTTACATACCTTGGAAGAACCCTTGTCCTTGCCTTTACAAGTCCTTATGATTCTACAAATTACAATATAGCCCCATGGGTCTCTTAAATAGATCCCATACAATCAATAATTAGACTTTCCAATTAAAATAATTAGAAACGTAGACTCAAGACTAAAATTAGTCTTTACATGCAAAAAAATGGTTTGTTAAACTAACTGCTCATGTAACTAATAGTTCTAGAACCACACAGGTGACCAATGTCAGTCGCTATCTATCTAGAGATAATTGACATCGGCCAATCCATGACCGATGTCGGTAGCTTTTGGTCTACCCCTGACCGAATTCAGTTGGCCTGATTGACGCTGGTTACTGTGACACTCAATAACCTCCTCTATGTTTTCATACCTATGAAGCTTTTAGATCTACAACCTAACAATCTCCCACTTGGAGATAAATAGCTGCACCTGTACTTATACCTATACATCATCTAATTTTGTTTCCTATCTTGTATCCCTCTTCAAGTTCAGTCTTGAAGACCAACCACCACAAATCTTGTGGTGCTTCTCCTATCATCCAAGTAACCTACCATATCCGAATCTACATACCCATGTAGAGAAGTGTCTGACCCTGCATAGCATGAATCCCTACTGCTGGTCCCTCTCAGATATCTGAGAATCCACTGAACTACTTTCTAGTGCTTCTTTCCTGAATTAGCCACAAACTTGCTGACAACTCCCACTGCTTGGGTAATATTAGGTCTAGTACACATGTACTCAACCTCATCATGTGATTTGGGACACTGTTCTATGAACTGTCCATCCATAGGTGTGCTAACCGGTTTTGCATCCTGCATATTGAACCTCTCCACTACCTTATTCACATAATCATCTTGAGACAACATCAACCTGTGACTTTCCCTATCTCTATAAATACTCATGCCAAGGATTTTTTTGCTCCTCCTAAATCCTTCTTGGCACACCTCTGAACTAATTTTACCCTTAGCTCAGCAAATCCCTGCATGTATGAAACTGCAACAAGCATATCATCCACATATAGTAATAGGATAATGTCACGACCATTATCCAACTTGGTAAAATAAACACAATGGTTACATTGACATTGACTAAAGCCATGCTTTGTCATACCCCTGTCAAACCTGTACCATTGTCCTAGAGCTTGCTCAAGACTATATACCCTGGCCTTTTATCTGACGTGTCCATTCTCTCCTTTCTTTAACCTAGGAATCCATTCATCTTTTAGTGCTTTCATCCTGGCTGGCAACTCTACCAAATCTCCCATTTAGTTCTTTCCCAAGGAATCAATCTCCTCATTCATGCCATGCTCCCACTATTTCCTGGATTCTACCTGCATTACCTCTTCAAAACTTCCTGGTTCTTGACCATCAGTGAACAACAAGTTCAAGTAGTATAAAGAAGGGGAATAATGAATTTAAGGCTTACTTACCCTTTCAATCCTTCATATGGGCATTTGAGACTCCTTGACAGCTTGTTGTTCACCCAAAATCCATTCTTTGGTTGACCTTGGTTTGCACCTGACTGATGTTGATTCCACTTAATCACCAACATCAGTTCCCTAACCGATGTTAGTGTCCACCTGCCTGACACCACTGACTCTGATTTACACATGACCGACATCGGTACCTACCTGTTTGATGTCAATTCTCACCTAGCCAATGTTAGTAATTGTGTTTTCCTATGAGTGATGACTTTTACCCATGAGCTCACTTTGGATCATAACCTTGTCCAAACTACCCTGCTCAGAATTCTTCATCCCCTTGAGCTAATCTCTGTCCATCATCTCCTCCATGAAAACCAAGGCTTTCTAGTTCTTAAGTTTGTCAAAGATATCAAACTTTCTCTTAAGAACATGTATCCCCTTCTTATTCATGTGACCAAGCCTACAGAGCCACATCTTCGCATCTACATCTGAAGTAGATAAATCAGAAGGAGAATTAGTAATACAAGTAGATAGATAAAGAGTACCTACTTTCTTACCACATGCTAATTCAAGTGCACCCTTGGAAATTTTCCAAGATTTTGCTGTGAGAGTAACTGTGCAACCCTCATCACCCAAATTTCCTATAGAAATTAGACTCCTCTTCAGGACTGGGACATGCATGCCATCCTTCAACACCCATGTGTTTCTCGTCTACAATTTCAGCCGCACTTCCCATTTGCCAATAATTTGACAAGGCTCACCAACCCCTAAATAAATATTTCCAAAGTCTCCATGGACATAATCATGGAAAAATACTATATTTGGGGTTGCATGGAAAGAGGCAACAAAATCTAAAACCCAAGATTCTACTTTATCCAAAGAACATACAAGAGCATCCTATGCAACAATACCTATAACATCTGCTTCTTTATTTCCTTCATTCTGATCTTCTATCAACCAACAATCTTTCTTTACCTGCTCTTTCTTTCCATAATACCATAATTGATCATTCTTGCCATTGAATTCCTCCATTCTTAGTGTACTTTATTTTGCCATTGCTTTACTCCCACTCAATCAGAAACCCCTGAGAGTGACCTGTAATCAATAAACACTTAACACACTCTGACCACCTGTTAGTGTACCTAACCAAGCTCTGATACCAATTATCAGTGGTATCACTTGGTGAACCTGGCTCTGATACCAATTGTTAGGATCCCTACTCCTTAAGAGTACACTTGATTACCTTTGTATAAGCAACTAAACATAGAATTTAACTAGAAGTAAAATGTAATTAGAAATCAGAAACAACATAGAATATGAGAGACAATACAATCTTGTATTAACACTCTTCTAGAAGGAAATACAATGAAGAAATCACAGTCTTCTCACACCTTTTGGGCATACCAGTAATTTTCCCTCAAGAATTCTCTCTCTTAATTACAAACACAATCAACTCAAACACAAAGTTATTGTTTCAACCAGTCAGTAACAATACTGCCAGTACACCAACCAGTAAGTGACAATCAACTCAACCGTTGTTGCCTACTTCCAGTCCACCACCAAGTACACCACATACTCCAAGTAGATCTCCCTGATCTTGCTCCTTGTTGTGTTGCAGATCTCCTTTGACCTTGCTACCCCACAGATCTCCTTTGACCTTGCACACACACACACACACACACACCTGTAGATCAACCGATCATACTTACCATGTAGATCTTCTTCCTGATCTTGCACACCTACAGATCAACCTGGTCTTGCACACCTGTAAACCTAGATCTTACATACCTTGGAAGAACCCTTATCCTTGCCTTTACAAGTCCTTATGATTCTATAAATTACAATACAGCCCCATGGGTCTCTTAAATAGATCCCATACAAACAATAATTAGACTTTTGAATTACAATAATTAAAAATGCAGACTCAAGACTAAAATTAGTCTTTACATGCAAACAAATGGTTTGTTAAACTAACTGCTCATGTAAATAATAGTTCTAGAACCACATAAGCGACTGACATCAGTCACTATCTATCTGGAGATAACCGATGTTGACCGATCCATGACCGATGTTGGCAACTTCTAGTCTACCCCTGACTGACGTCAGTTGGCCTGATCGACACTGGTTACTGTGACACTCAGCAACCTCCTCCATGTTTGCATATCTATGAAGCTTTTAGCTCCACAACCTAATATAAAAGACATAATGGTCAGGTTCACCAAATGTTTAAACCTTTTTGGAATGTATATTAGGTTGAGGGTTAAGGGATATAATATATTATGCATAATATTTAATAAAACAATTTTATAGTAGGCCAATTTGTTGTAAACTTAGATAAATAAATATTCTAAATTAAAATACTAAGATGTGTTAAATATAAAAAGTACCAAATTTGAAATATGTTTTATTAATTTTAATTCCAAGGATAAATGATACTTAGACGGATTTATGATTCATAGGAAGATCTAGGTTGTATACAGGTAAAAGTGTGCAAGATTAAGATCTGAGACAATCATCAAATTATGGAACCATAGACCATCAGCCTTGGGACATAACTATCAATGCTACTATATATTATATGATGATATTGTCAAGTAAAAAAGATTCAATAGATTTTAATGTGACCAAATTTTTTATTATTTATTTTATGTTTCCTTTTTATCGATGTATTTAGATTAGATAACATGTTGTATACATCTACCTATAGATAAAACCCTAACTCTTCACCTTTGGGATGTGTTTTCCAAAAACAAGTTAGTGGGATCATAATGTCAAGCTGACCATAAAGACCCCTTTGTCAATGAGTCCTAGATATATATCTATTACTTAAAAGAGGGCATTAGACTTATGTAGTTCTTCCCTATGTGTGGATTATGTGTGAAAAATAATATAATATGCTATATGTAGATGCATGTAATAATCTAACTTATAACTTGAAAAATACCACTAATGAGATTCTATTTTGATGCTTTAGACCTTTTCTATGACTCCTCATATGATTGATACAAAAATAAAGACAAATAGGAAAAAATAACTTAGTTGTGAAATTGATTTAATGAGCCTTGGTAAGATATTTCTTGGCATTCTCTAGATGAACAATGAGAAGGCTTAGAAATATATTTGTACCACACTTTTAAAAAATATATCATGGTAGGGTTCAATAAGACAAATATGTTGAACCATAGGTTTTTAATTTAGATTACTTTTGAATACTAGACACCAGATAAGATCTAGAATCTAGAATCGACACTAGTATCCCTCTATGGTTGGTAGTGTCTAGAAGGCTAGAAAATAGGTATGGACTTATAAATTATAGTGAAGGATATATATATCAAGTTATTAGATTTTTATAGTGTATAGGATTTTTAGGTCATTAGAATCATATGGTCCACACTATAAGATAATCATTTAGGCATAGTGATATGGTGAATGTAAGCCTTTTAATAATGAGAAGGTCCATAATTGAAGGGTAGATCCCTAATTTGTATTTTAAAAATGTAAAAGACTAAGACTATAAATATTTAGTTTAGTATCTAAAAAAAATTGGATTTACTGAAGGAGTTAATAAAGATAAAGTAGATACTCTTCCACCTACAAGTGTGTCTTTATCACAACCTCATATTATTATACAATAAAAATTGCTTACAAATTATCCATTTTTTAAACCTAACATTAAAATAAGAGAACACACTATTATATAAGGTGGTGCAATAAATAACATGGATAATTACAATGATGATTATTATGTTGATGATTCATGGGAACCTAAACATACTATTCTTACTCTCACTGATAAAATTGATCCAATTATATAGAGTATAATGATGATTCACTTGATATTATTGGTTAGCCTTGTTTACTAACCCTTTATGTTTGTACTTTAGATATCTTTATTTCCATGTGCATAATTTCCTTGTGTTTATTATTTTTCATGTTTATCCTCTCTTTAATTCTATGGCCTTTTTTGTTCCTTTATTTGGAATATGAATATTAGGAATCCTTTTTTGTTTTTAGTATTTTTATGTATTTGTTACCCACTTGGGTCTTCATATGATTCCAAGTTATTCTAGCTTCCTTGTAATTTATAGTTGTTCTTATTTGAATTTTGAGGTTGATTTACTATTTTCTTAGGCTTGACATGATAATTTGCTTAATAGGATTTCATTTTATAGTTGCTTATAATTTTAATTATTTCAAATTTAAGCATCCTAAAATAGTGTAAAAATCTAGATAATTAGATTATTTAAATTATAGAAATATTATACTAATCTTAATTGAAATATATATTCCAGATATTATACACATAAGATTTGAAATTAACAAATCAAGAGGGTAAAGGTGTACTTAGTTGATTATAGCTATGTGTTTCTCACAAATGATGCCTATATATCTAAGAATGTTATGTACCTATGTAATTAGCCACTTATGCCTGAAATAGGGACTCAAAACCTCTCTTAAAGTTGCTAATAGACTTTGACCTCTATAGTAGCTAGTATTATCTAGTGGTTATTGACAATGTCCTTATGTAATGTGAAATACTATAATTATTGAAACCCTTATTTCTACACATGTATATTATTATTTTGTGTGTGTTCAAATTTGGTCCTACGTTTTGATCTTTGTTTTCCTTATCCTTATGTCTAACCCTTAGTTTTGATTTTGACCATAAGATTTCCTTAAAAATGGAGTTAGTGTTTTAGGTTTTAAATCCCAAACCACTCTCTAAGTAATAGATGAACATTTCCTACATTTTGATACTTTGAATAGGGATCAAAAATATTATAGTTTCCCCACCTATATGTGTCTGAAACATCATGACCAACCTATAGTGCAATGCAATGTTTTGATCTTCAACACTTGACACCATTCAAATTTGATTTTTGTGTATTTAAACATGGATCTAGGGTTTCTCTGTTGAGGATTTTCATGTGTATTCCTTTGTGATAATGTCTCAAAAGAGTGTTAATTAATTCCTTAGGATTTTCAACTAATCCACAAGGTAATGTCTAAGTCATATCAAGTGAATATAACCATATAAATGATTTGTATTTATATCTAAATCTTAGTTATTTCCTATTATGACTGATCCATGAAATGTGTCTAAGACAACATAATAGAGACTTCCAAATTTTAAAAATAGAATTTGAGTGCTCATAGACATTATTGGTAGAGGTAGATGCATGTGGTTAATGCAACTATCCAACCATGATTTATACTATTCTATGAGTTTAAATAAGTGATCTAGGATATGGATAGATGTATAGAGGGAAAGTATGGAAAAATATTTAAATGTATGGATAATTTCTAATCATTTTAAGGTATGACAAATTTGATGTTTCTAGAGTGTTTAATATAAAATTTATGTGTCTATAAATTCCCCCTTTAATATAGTATTTCAAATTATAAATTTAGAAGGATAAATAATAAATTGGGTACCCATGATAATTTCACTTGGTGTTGACCAATGAGATTAAAATGCCGATTTTCTCCATGTGAAATTTGTAATAAAACATGCATAGATCAATGTGTTTCCATGATAATATTTTTTAAATAATATAGATCATTTAATCAATTGAATTTAAAAAACCTAGGAATAAATACACCTAAGGGTACATGAACCAAGTTGCCATTTATTGAATTTGTTTGGAGAATATGAAGGGGTGATTATGCCCCAAGGAGATGTGACCACTAAAACATTTGTTGAAGATTGTAAATTACATAAATAACACTGGACAAGGATTTATATAAGTTCAGATACATTATAACCTCAACCATAATACTATGGTTTCAATAATAATAATTCTATATAACCCAAAAATTAGGTTCATATGTCAAAGTGGAACCCAAAAATAGGTTTGTATGTAAAAATAGAACCCTAGAATAGGTTTGCATATAAAATTACAACCATAAAATAGGTTTGCATGTAAATTCAGAACCTTGAAATAGGTTTATATGTAAAAAGATCAATAATTGTAGACAAATATAGCCATAAAGTATGCACTTAGTACCATCATTCACCACCAATTCTCAATATATATAATAATAGTTTTTGCATGAACAATATCTATACCCTAATATGATCCACTTTTCCATCAAATTAATATATAATTCTAACATCTATTTATCCCAATGTCATAGAATGCCTAAACTATTCCTCACAATCCTATAAAATTCCCCATATGTGTCTCAATATGATAAATCTAAGCCATATGAATCCCATAATATATCTTAAATGTGCAATATCTATTTTTCATGGATTCAATATCTGAGACATGCCTAATATATTCCCTACTTTTGATATGAGGGATGAATATTATGGATCACTCATCTCAAAATAAATATTTATGCACATCATGTGTTATATATAAAAATATAATCATCTAAATTATGTATATAAACATGATAATATATGCCATCATAAAAATATTATGATAATTCAAGCATATATGAAAAATGTAAACTGAGGAAATAGGAATAAAAGTGTCAATGTCTAGTAGATATATAAATTAATCAAATAATGATAACAATTGTAGTAGATGCATGATAAAAATCATGGCATCATACACAATATAAGTATGTGTGATATAATTCATGACACCAATTTCATAGTAAAATTTATATATGTAAACCCACACATGTAAATGCATACAATATCATAATGAATAAGCACATATTAATATAAGACATGACATGAATCTAACCCAACATAGACATGGTATGGCCATGACTTAGACTAGAGGATCCTTTAATAAAACTAACATGACATGAAAAAATAATCAATGAAACTATAGATCAATCAATTATCACACATCAATTATCATTCATTATCACAACCATAAATATCAATCATGAATGGAACAATAAATTTTATTTCACATAATCAATCAAAGTCATCATCTAATATAAGAATGCACAATATCCATAAAAAATAACACTCTAGAAAGTATGAGTATGAGAAATCCATCTATAATAGTTTACTATAGTAAAAAAATAATATAAAAATATATAACCCAATAATGTATGCAGATGACCCTATTATAGGTATGCCCCCAATGTAGAAAGGTTTCCCCTAGGTGTAAAAAATGTCACACATATGTATGTCCATCATGTAATGTGTATATCATAGATCCCACTCATGTATACCATGAAAAACATGTGCATATAAAATGGACATGTAATTCACCATGTATATGAATAGTAATATTAATAAACTATGCATACTATAAAATTATGTCATGCATAGGTCCTGGACTTGTATTTCTCTAAATATCTACTTTTTTTATTATTTAGATTTTTGATTTGAATCTATCCCAACTAACATATGATCACATCAAGGGGATGATCAATTAAAGGTCATAAATTAATCAATGAAAATTTAACATATCATGGTTTTAGGAGTATATACATATCATCATCCAAATTAGAGAAATGATCATGTGTTATAAAATATCTAGTATTGTCATCATAGTCAACATGATCATGTAAGCATTATGCATCTCTAACAGCTCACTAGGTCCTTGCTTGAATATTTTAATTTATGAATAGGACATCTTCTCACTAATATTTATAAATAAGTGAGTTAATAATTATTTAGCTAAAATATTTAAATCATGTACTAATTGGAGAGGAAGTTTATTAAACCATCATAAGCTATAGTCCTTAAGTCTCCTATGAAAAATATTCGTTAGTAACTTATCATTAGGCACATAGTCTAAACATGCCACATTTAAGGATATAATATTTTATTCTTGATCACATTTAACATCAAATGGTGTAATCTTAGGTGCAATAAATCTTATAGGCAAGGAATAACTATAAATATTTGGGACCAACCCTTTGATGTATAGTAACGGTTGATATATTTTTCAAATGACATGCTCTCTAATAACCTTGTTCAATACATCAATTATTTGATTTTTAAGAATATTAAATTGATTATAAATAGGCAATGCTATATGAGTTGTAAGCCCAGGATGAAAAAATTATTTTATGTAAGGATATCCATATATATCTTATTAATAAATTATGTTTCCCCCATAGTACGTATACTAGGTGTAGGCATCACTTGTGTAAGAATAGGTGTAGACACACGAATGATAACATTAGGAATAGTGGTTTGCACACTTGTAGGATTTAAGATTATAATAAGTGGATTAGTAAAATTCAAAAGGTCATATTGTTTTTCCTCAAATGTGATTTCCTTCATAAGCATTTTATTTTCATATCTAATTACATGTAAAAATGCATCAATCATATGTGGATTGATTTCAAGATATTGTTTAAGTTCATAGTGATTATGTCACCAAAACACATATCAAAATTATTATTTAATCTATGAGCATTCACATCAATAATATATTCCAATATAATTATGTTAGGTTTCTATTTATGTAAATAATTGAAAATAAAGAATCATATCTAAAATTTAAATGCTAGGAGATAAATATGAAACACTAAGAAAAATTAAATTCATAATGTATGAGGAAACCTAGGGATTTTTTGTGAGTAACTCAATGATTGGTTTTATAAAAATGTTTTACTTATTTTGTAGTGAGATGTCTTAAAATAATTTAAAACTATACATACATCAGATTATGTAAAATATATAAATAAATCACTATTTTGAATTTAAATTGATATTCTAGATATCACATTGTTATGATTTATTATTGACAAAGTAAGAGGGTAGAAGATTAATTAGTTGATTTTGGTTATATGTTACTCATAGAAGGTGATTATTTAAATTAAAATTATTTGTAACTTCATTGTCAACCACTCAGACCTTAAATAGAGGCTCAAAACCTTTATGGATGCTTCTTGTAGAACCTAACCCCTCCTATAACCATCACTATCCAGTGGTTATTAAGATATTCCTTATTCACTTGTGAAACATTAATACATAGGATCCTTTTACCTATGAATGCAAATGTTTGATCTATGAGTGATCACCTTTGATCCTATGTGTTGATCTCTATTTTCCTTATTATTTAATCCAAAACCTATTTGTGATTTTGATCACAAGATGGACCTTAAAAAATGGGTTAGTATTTTTGGTTGGACTATCCAAACCACTCACAACATAATGTATGAGTGTTTATTGTATTCAAATACTATAAAGAGGACTAAAAAAACATAGTTATCTCATTTATGTGTGTGTACAACATTGTGATCAATCTAGAATGAAATGCTATATTTGGATTTTGATACTTGGCACCATGTAAATCTGATTTTGTGTGTATTTATTATTTGATATATGGTTATTCATTTGAGGGGTTAAAATATGTGTATGTATTTGTGATAATGTAAAAATAGATTAATAATTGATTCCTCAAGTTTTTCAAGTGATTCTCAAGGCAATGCCCAAGTCATACCTAGTGAATATAACCTTAGGGATATTTTATATTTATAGATGACTCTTCATTAATTTACACTATAAATAACAATGTAATGTTTCTATACAAACCTAATGGAAACTTCCCAATTTTAAAAATATCCAGTGAGTGTTCCTACACATACTAATAGAGGTAGACACATGCAGTAACCATAACTATCCAACCCTTATTGGTATTATCTTAGGAGTGTAAATAATGATATGAGGTATGGAGAAGGTATTTTTTAGAATATGGAAGGTACTTGTACAAAATAGTCTAATATTGAGTAAGTATATATATTAAATATAGTTGGATAAGATAACACATGGGTAGATGGATAGAGGAAAAGTGTGCAAAAGAGTGAAATGTATTCACAATGTCCAAATATGTCAAGGTATGCCAAAGTTGATATTACTAAAGTGTGTAATAATAAATTTAGGTGTCTAAACTTTGGAAACATCAAATTTGATATAACTTGACATAAATATTTACTTATTATGGATATATATGTCTTATAATAGTTTAAAACTATGTCAAGATCATATTATGTAAAATATATCAATATAGTACTAATTTTAATTGAAATTGATATTTTATATATTGCACTGTTTCAAT
Organism: Torreya grandis; assembly: GCA_037957365.1. Lineage (NCBI taxonomy): Eukaryota > Viridiplantae > Streptophyta > Pinopsida > Cupressales > Taxaceae > Torreya > Torreya grandis. The sequence goes on along the minus strand of JARHVA010004315.1, from coordinate 559,214 downwards.
TTAGAATGGAAAAATAAAGAGGATATACGTGATATTGAATTGTTTTCATTATGTGTTGATCATAAAAGTTGTTTATTTATTTGAAAATGCTTTATACTTACATCATTAGTTGTTCAGATGTAAAGCAAAGGCTCAGAACCTCTATAGATTAGTTGTTCAGATGTAAAGCAAAGGCTCAGAACCTCTATAGATATTATCGTTAGAATCTGACCCCAATGGTAGCTGGCACTATCCAATGGTTATTAGAAGCTCACCTATGTATTGTGAAATTTTTTTAGTCCTAATATCCCCATGCTTATACCTATGAATGATGTTTGTGTGTGTGATTTCCTCCAATCATGTGTAATGATCTCTATTTTCCTTCACTTTTCATCCAAACCCTAATTGTGCATTTGGTGACCATTAAATAAATGCATTAGTATTTTGAATTGGAGAACCCAAACCATTCTCCATTAAATGGATAAATGTTTCTTACATTATAATATTCTTAAAAGGTATCAAATTTCACATAGTTATTCCACAAATGTGTATATGTGCAACATTATGATCAATCTAGAATGCAATTCAATGTTTAATTTTTGATACTTGGCACCATGAAAATTTGACCTTTATGTGGATTTAGACTTGGTTCTAGGGATGATCCTTTGAGGGTTTTTTAGATGTGATGTATTTTTGAGAATTTCTTAAGAGAATGTTAATTAATTCCTCAAAATTTTAAAGTGATTCTAAAGGTAATGGCCAAGTTATACTAAGTGAGAATAACATTAAGAATGATTTGTATTTATAAATGAATATTCATTAATTTTAAATATAAAGGACCCATTAAATGTGTCTATAATGACCTAATAGAGACTTCCCAATTTTAAAAATAGTTTTTAAGTGTTCCTAGATATTACCTGTAAAGGCAGACACCTATGGTAGCTATAACTATCCAATCACATCTAACATTGTCCTATGAGTGTACATCAATGATATGATATTTGGATAAGATTTTTTTAGGATTATATAAGTTTATTTTACAAAATAAATTTATCTTAAGTAAATTTATCTAGTGAATAGAGTTGGCTAATACAACAGGTTGGTAAATGGATAGATGAAAAGGTGCAAAAAAGTCAAATGTATGCACACTATCCAAATATGTCAATAAATGCCAAATATGATGTTGTAAAAGGTGTAGTAATTACAAAAACATAATTTTTTTAAATAAAATTGATAACATTAGTTTTGAAATATATTTGGCATACATGACTCATGCATACACATTGTAATCTTGTACACACTTTCCCCTATATTTTTACCTATATATAGTCTCAACCAACCAAATTTTATATCGTAATTATTTAAAATATCCATAGTATATGCCAAAAAACTCTATAATCATATGTATAATTTTACCATATTATAAAAAAACTAATTTTCCCTCTTTGGACACTATTAGCAGTAATTAAACAATTATGGTTTATTGCAAGTGGCTTTCTCTTTTGATAGTATCAATGAAGCCTTAATGACTAATTTTCAATTTAATTTTTTACATTTTGTGGCCCTAAGCATGTTTCACATGTTGGTCATGGGGTTAACTATCAAAGTGTCATCTGTAAATATAAATTGATCCTAAAGTCTTAAAATATTAGCAAACCAGTCATTATTTGATGTACACATTGATACACATATTTACACATCATTGAGAAATTATATAAAAATAATACACATCCAAAACACATTAATGGAATAACCCTAAAGGCCATGCCTGAATACAAAAACATTAGTAAAGATTGCATTTTTTCAAGTTTTGAAAGTCAAATCATTGCATTACATTTTGGTGGATTGTGATTGAGCATGAACACACATATAGGTGGAAGATATACCTACACTTTGATCCATATTTATAGTATTAAATGTATGCATAAAATTATCATTCACTAGGAGAGGAGTGGTTAGGGATGTCCATATTTATAACCCATTTTCCAAGTTAATCTAGTGTCAAAACTAAAGCTAGCACTTCAAGGAAAATAAAATCAAAATAAAGTTATAAAAATGACATAGGAAAAGTAAATAAAAAAATAATCTATAAATATTGGTGCATTGATTTATAGAAGAATAAATTATAAAAATCAATAGGGATGGTAGCAATAGATAGAGAACAATATTGTCTACCATAAGTGTTTGAGTTTTTTCCAATAACATCCTAGTAGATTTTGAGATCCTTTTTCCTAATTTGAGTAGTTACAAAGCTAAGAAGGAATAAATTTTAGGATTATGACACAAATAGTGAGAATTACATATCAAGAAACCATCTAAGTGCTTTCTTTTTCCTTTTTGCTTGGCCATTTATATAAACGATAAGTGCAATCAATATCTCTTTAGTATTTATATTTGTATGGTTTTTCCCTAACTTATACAATTTGAATTATAATAGTTTTATTGTATTTAAATCATACTAATTTTAAAATTAGTTAACACAATTTGGTGTATCTGATAATTCTTTTAAACATAGAAAACCCTAGGTATTCTCCCTTAGGGCTTCATATTTATCTCAATTTAGGGTTTGGATTTGTATCTAATTTTTTATTTTATTATTATTTTAAAATATCCATAATCGATAATTTAATTTATGTGGATGATCATAATGTAAATTAGTATATTTATTTTCATGCTAGATTTTATTATATAGATCAATGTGAGCTTACTAGTATCTTAAAATGAATTTTCACATTATTGATGCATTGTTATATGTAACTAGACATGGAAAGAAAAATCTTGCTCAAGAAATTACATTTGAGGAATAAAATGTTGAACTCTTAAATGATAATAATTTCCCTTTTAGAGGCATATTTCCTACAATAGACATTTATATCACTAATCTTCTTTATACTATTCATATGTCTACACCTATGGCTACACATGTGATTCTCATCCATGGTGTGGGAGAAACACAAATTACTCATCAAATTTATATGTTTATTCCTACATAATATAAGTTTGTGCCTTATCAAATTTATACTCATGTGACATCATCTATTTAGTCTCAATTTTATATGCATATCCCTTAAACCCTTATGTAAACTATTATCTATATTCAAGATAAGTTTTCCCAGTTGAAACAAGGTTATTATAAAGTAGGTTATTCGACTAATTCTCAATCATTATTTCACAAAACATTTGAACCCAAATATTTCTTCATATCCTTAACCTACACGATTGTTTTCACCTAAGATTACACCATATGATATTGAAGGTGACCCAGAAACATTTTAAAGCCTTTCATGTCACATGTTTTGATTATGCATGTAATGATAAATTGTTGACTAAAATTATTCCAAGGAGTATAATATTTTTATTTATGATGGTTCTATGACCTTCATTAACAATTGTTACATGCTTTTTGTTGGTGGTCCATTTGGTAAAGTGCACCAAATATAGGAGGAAGAGTGAGAGAGATAAAGGATCAACTCGTGAGGATTCCCCCTTTTCCCTTCCACCTCTCTTGAAAGGAAATAAGCTCGAAAATAACTTACCCAAGGTTTTGGTTATCGGGTATTAGTGTACCAGATACCTTAGTTGGTTGATGCAAGTTATTCCATATAAGGGGCCCATTTGGAATACACTTTAAGACTTCTGAAAGAAACTTGATTTATTTACCAGAACTAACTCATTCAAATTTATTAATGAACTTACTTACTAATTGGCACTTGTATTTTATCCATACTCAATAGTGCATAAAATGAGACAAGTAAATGATGAACATACAGTCTAGATAAAACTTGAGAAACTAACCAAAATTCAAACTACTCTAAATATAATCTAATAGAGAGATAAAAAAAGAAAAAAATGAAAGAGGGTAGGGAGACAGACAAGATGAGTCCACTTTGTAGAGAGAAAAACTCTAGCCATGTTGAGTAGACCAATCCCTTGAGAAACTAGTCTCTGTTTGGTCAATATGGCACAACCTAAGACATAAGAGGTGTAAGAGTTTGAGGAAGAAGTGAATATGTGAAAGAAGGAAATAAAGTCACCATGTACATGTACATATAATGAATATCACTCATAAAGATTTTAGATAAAATTTGTTTCAAGAAGCATATATCTAGAATTAATCAACACATAGGTGAGTTAAAATATGTCCTCAAATAACCTCGACTCATGAAATAAAGGAAAATTTAACTAAAAAAGTAGGAAAAAGGTTTTGTTCATTTATTATATATTCTAATACTAAATGGACCAACACTTATTAAAATGGAAAATTGGTATTTTATAGGAAATGCAAGCCTATTGAGTTATCAATCAACCCATCATAGGGTGGTTACAAATATTCAATGAAATATCCCTAGATAAAATCAAACTTGGATCAAATCATGCTCAATCCTAAAGAAATTATGACTAGGATCATACCAACTGATATCTGAATTAATCTTGGGTGGATCTAGATAGTCTAACACTCATTAAATAACTTATTTATCCAGTATACATAGTAAAGGCCATGCTTTTTTAAGGAAATGTTTTGTCTTTTATGTTCTCAAATTGAATTTGTGTAGTCAATAATCATTGAGATACATAGGAACACCTAGTTGGCCATGTCCTATATTATGATGATCATACCTAATTAAGGCATTTATTTGTACTTATATGGCTTACACCTACTTAATTTTGACAAATATGGCATCACCTAGACAAACTCACTATCTATTTTACTTAGGAATCTATGCCACATGGTCCCTCTTGCAGTATAAGACAAGATAATTCATGAAGTTAATTACATAAATTTGATTAGGCTTGCAATCCAATTTAGGGATATAGATGGTTTGATGGGCAAGGAAACTACCAATTTTAGGCTCTGATCCTTTTCATGAAGGTCCATGTATATTCATTAAGAATACCTCACTACATGTCTATCTCTTGATGCTCAGGGAGCCAATGTGTTTTCATACATAAGGTCCATGCTATGTGGCATTCTTTAATTATTCCATTACTTGGCTGAGGGCCTCTAGGTCTTGATTTTTTATGTATCCAAGGTGTAGTGATATCTTGACAAGTGGAAGATCCCACTCACCTAGAGCTCATTGGTTCTAACTCTCTATTCAATGTGTCCTAACTACCTAGAGCCTCGAGTTATTGACACATAGCTTCATCTCATCTAATCACTTGATCTCTTATCTATTTAGCTATTATGACTGACCTAAGAGTATGGGGAAGTAGGATGTTGCCATGTGAAACCATCCCATTCCCATAGAGATTATATCACCTACTCACTTTATAATAACTATCTCAAGGGCTCATTAGAATAGATTATGCCATGTGGCATCACCTCGGGTACCTAGAGGATCTCTAGGTGGGAATTTGAGGTATTTTAGAGAAGATGATAATTGGGATCTCGATAGATTATAACTTCTTATTCATTTGGGCATGTAGTAAAAGAAACTAACCATTATACCTTTTGAATTTTCAAATTAAATAGCTAAGTAAAAAAGGCTCGAAATGAAACCAAGTTAGTCCATTTTATAGAAAATAACTGAGTTTCAAAATGAAATAATGAAAATGATTAGCCACTTTAATAGATAAAAGGTAAAAATGGACCAAGATCAATGAATAAAAATTACCCTATCTAAAATACCCATATCCAAATTATCCCAATTATATATAAGATGAATAATTCTAAAAGATGAAATAATATAAACATTCAGTAAAAAAAAATTGAAATGGAGCAAACATAACCCAATGTCTAAGGTTAATACACAAAAGAAAACCTAAAAACCACTGAATACTTTACAAATATTTATGTCTATTTTTAGGTTTGATGATTATGATAGGAAAGAATGACATAAAATTTAAGCTCATAAAATGCTGATTTGGATTCCAACATGTCCTCCAATTGGTAGGGTCATGCCACATGATAACCATTCACTCATCCACTACCTAATTAAGGTTTCAATTGGACTATTTTCCCTTACATTATTGGTGAGGTGATATCTTGACACTTGTTAATATATCACATATCTGAGGCCTCACTGAAGTCTTGGAGACATACATACCATCCTTAGGTAGTGGGGAGATAGGATCATGCCACATGGCATGATATCAAAAATTAGGGAGATTGATTATTGATTAGAAGTATATGGATTATCTTGAGGCTATGATGAAGCTAGATTATGCCATGTTACATGATCTCATGCATTTATAATATCTTTGCTCCATGATCAAAAATATAAAATATGTGATGAAGTGGGGATCTTGGATCATGACACCTATCAGTATCCCAAACATCAAAGAGATTATAAAAGTGACTAAGTCCCAAATAATCTTGAGGAATTAAGTGAGTGATAAGTGGTAATTCTAAGCTTGTTTGGGGACTTGTATAAGAAGTGACCATTAACATGAAATAAAGATGATAGCCATTATATTTTAAATATAAAATTTAAATAAAATGCTTAACAAAATAGATGAAAATAAAGGTACTATGCAGTAATATTAATGAATAAAGATAAATATCTTGACAAATTTTAAGCCAACCAATCCAACATGAATAAAATGATTAAGTCTAAATATAAAAACCACATAGATTTTAGCCATTTTGTTTAAAAAAGGAGTAGATATGGACCAAGTTTATAAAGGAAAGGTCACAAAAATTATGAAATAGCTAAATAATTTTCACATATCTAAGTGAAATGGTATACAAATGAAAATTTAAATGTATTTCAAAACATGATCTAAAAATGACCAAGACTTATCAAATTTAAAAACAGTCTCGATTGCAATTTTTTTTATAAGTACATACAATGGAAATTTTAAGTTTATACTTATTTAAAAGAGTGAATAAAATTTACTATTATTAATGTAACCTCCTATGGACCTTTATAATCATATCAATAAATAAAACATGCCTAGACTTGATTAAACTAGAAGACTAGACTCTAAAGCAAAAAATAGTTTCATGATTTTATGACAAAATCGGGGCATATTGTGAAATCAAAAACAAAGAGTGATTATGTTGAAAATACACCTGAGTATTTTAGAACAAATAAATAGTTAATTAACCTAGAATTTTTGGCTATAACTATGAATAAAACATGAATAAATTTATGAAGGGATAAGGTGGGAGCAACTAAGTGACCAAATCAATATCCCCATTAAACTGATGTGCATAAAAATGAGTTGATTTACCATTTCATAGGATCTATAGGGATTAATTTTTATGGTTCCAACCATCAGGCTAGTGAGTCCTACCTTGGATACATTTTCCTAGATATTTTTCCACTGCCAGCCAAGCATCTATAGTGCCAAAGGGTTTTCCTATGATTCCACTCAAGGCCTTTCTCTACTACAAATCGAGTGCCCATATTCTTGGTGGAGGTTTCTTGAATCACTTAGGACTAAATTTTTCAAAAATTAATTTCCTTTTTTGTTCTTATTTTCTCTCTTTTTAATGTCTTAGTTTAGGGTTAGGGACCACTATGGAAAATAAAAGGTAGAACTATAGATTTCCACCCTAGGTTTTCACCATGGTAGGTTCACCCAAGACGACTCATAAACCATTTAAGATATGTAATTTGTGCTTATTTTCAAGAGGATATTTTTAGTATCTAACTAACCTTACCTAAACTTAGTCAAATTAGAATAAGTCTAGAACACATACAATAGTATAAGCCTTCAAAATTGACTCAATAATAGGATCTAAATCAATAAAAAAACTTAGGAATCACCTTTTACACAAAATGTCATTTATGCTACCTACATACAGGCCTTTCACTTCATCACTTTTCATTAACAAATGTAGAATCACATGACAAAATAGTTGGGATACACCCATGCCATAATTATAAAAATAAAACAAGAAAATAGACCTAAGATATAACAGAAAAACATAATATCAAAGCAAGAAAGGAATGGAAAGGAAGAGAAAGCACAAAAAAATTATTTACAAGAACTTGCTAGGTAAATGCATGCTTGGAATTAAAGTTTGAGGAACATCCCATTGATGGGAAATGGAAAGTCCTCACTAGTTAGACACCTAAAACATAACATATTCACATTGAATATTTTGATAAGATTGGTAGGAATACTACCAAAGGAAGATAGATATTTACATCTGTGTTGTCCTTTACATTAAAAGACACTATCTGAAAGAGCTTCATTAACAATGTTTTCATGAAAATTAAGCAATTTTATGTTGAAAAACTCAGCCATGTGATAAAATATGTAATATGAATGTAATAACACAATGGATCTAGCTATGAGATCAAGATCAAAGGTGAACACACCATAACATAGATATACCATGGAAAAACCTCATAAAGAGGTAAAAAACCCACCAAGATTATTCATATTATTAGAAACTAACAAGTACCCAATACAGTCTTTCTTTTCTCACTTCTTCTCATAGTGTTTCACAAAACTCACAAATTCAATAAGATCAAATAATTTCATACTTGCGATTTGATTTCACAATAGGGGTAAAACCATATTTATAGTGAAATACCAAGGGAGGTGACTATTAAATATTTATAACTATATTATTTATTTACATGAGGTTTCCACCTCATGTTAATAACTAATATATTATTATTATTATTATTTAATTAATTACTAAGGCTAAGGGTAAGCAATTTAATTTAAATTTGGTAAGTATTAAATAATTATAACTTTATTATTTATTTACATTATATTTCTACCTCATGTTAATAAATAATATATTATTATTTATTTAATTATCAAAGCTAAAGGTTAATTAATTGCACTTAGAATTAAATGCTTTAACACCATGTATTTACATTTCATTGATATGAAGTACTTGGGACATAGATTGAGATATACCTTTGCCTAAATGTTAAATTATGGTGAGGGATAGGGGTGGGCATCAAAACATACCATAGTAACTTGTATACCCAACTTGGTAAAGATATTTTTTTATGACAACCAAGTGGCATATCCATTATTAATTTCTCTTAAACTAACATAGACACTTTGGTAGTATCCATGTTGTCATTTTTAGCATCCATAATATGTAGACTTGTTTCTTCCCAAGTCAAGGGCCTTTTGGATTTATCATCAGTGGATAAAGTATGTGAAAAGTTGTATTGGATCAAGTCACTTTCAAATTCAACTCTCATTAGCTTCACTTATTCATTAAATCCACCATGATCATTGTTGTTCATCTCAAACTTAACTATGTTTGTTATTAAGGGGACCTCATAGCTATTTTAGTCATATTATACAAGGTGCCTCAAAGAGTCTAAGACTTTAGATGAAATAAAAACCACATGGATTTATTATACTTAATCCATCTCTAATGAAGAGACGGGGTCAATTTTCTATCACCAAGTTATTGATCTTTTGAAGTCAACTTGCTAATTGTAGGAGATACACCATATGATATGGGTATTTAATATGCATAGCATGCATCTTATTCATCCATATACTCCAAATCTTATATTTTATCTCTAGGTTGATTATAGGAAGCATATGATTATTCCTATTATGCACATAACTCTTTGATTCTTGAATCTTTGTATGGGAACTCACCCAAGATGACAATTGTTTATTCATCATCAAACTCATACTCATCACTAATCTCATGGATCGGATCTTGATTTTTGAATGAGATACTTTTAGTCAACATGACTACTTCAAAATTTGTCATATTTATGAATCCATGGACTTAAAGTTGAGATCATGAGAATGCAGTACCGTAAATCATCCCATGCATTTTAATTGAGTACCTCTTTCAATAAATAACACTTGATCAGTCAAAGCACAAAATACACTTGATCACTAACAAAAGGGAAAAAACCTATTGATCATATATATAATTATCATAATTATATGCATTAAAATCAATAATAATATTATCATTCATCAAAGAGGGGTTAGATTGGTTTTAAGATTGAGGCAATGCTTTATTGTAAATCCCAAATTGGTCTATAGGCCAACTTTTAGGCATATAAGTCTAAGGATTTTGGGTGAAAACACCTAAATTTCTTGATGAGTAAAATGGGTTAGCACCATAACCATGTGGCATGGACTACTGTTTGATGATAAAATCTTCTTGGTAAATCAATACCAGATTTGTGAGTGTATATGGGGTCTTCAAAATAAACATATAATTTAGGGGATCTAATTCTCTAATATAAACCTCAATATCCACAACCCCTATTTTTAGGAATGGGTCTCTCAAATTTTTGTATAGCTAGTGAAAATGAATATTTAATGAGCTCATGGGTTCATTAGGCTCCTTATGAGATGTAAAAAATTGATAATATAAGGTAGTAGGGTCAACAAGCACACTAAAATGGTTGACAATTTTTTTTAAAGATAGCCCATAAAGTGAATAAGGGAATAGGTATGCAATCTAAATCCCCATGTTAGATCTAGGTTCCAATGATGGCCTCTTTAAACACTTGTATGTCATTTTTATCTATTTGAATCATTCCCATGTTATATTTTGAATAGAATTTTTCAAGGTTCTTAGGCAAGTCGTGAGTAGTCACTAGAATATTCATAGGGAAAAAACCTTCATCAAGCCAAGCTAATGCCATAGGTGGGTTCAAATCCTATTGGTGTGTTGTTTAGGCACACAACATGGTTGAAAGGTAGGTAACAAGACTAAAATAAAGTATACACATTAAATAATATCCAATCTAGACCCTCCTTATATCACCATTTATTTTAGTGTCCATTTTAATCACACAATAGGTTGGGAGATGCATAAAAGGATGGGATGTAGGAATCATAAAATAATAACTCTCAAATTGCACTCTCATTCAGGCCCTCCTTCTAGTTCCATTTATTTTGGTGGTCAATTTAGCACAATACAACAACTATAGGAGGAAGAGTGAGATAGAGAAGGGATCAAATCATGATGAATCCCCCTCTTCTATTCTACCTCTTCAAAATATAATTAGGCTTGATAGTAGATTCCCTAAGGTCTTGGTTACTAAGCTTTAGTGTACTAGATACCTCTATTGGATGATGAAAATTTTTACATATAAGGGGATAATTTGGAATAAACTTAAATACTATGAAATAAACTTGGTCTATTATCCACAAGAACCAACTCATTTAGATTTATCAATGAGATTACTTACTAATTGGAACTTGTATTTTATCTAGATTCAATAGTGCATAAAAGAAGACAAGTAAATGATGAACATGTAGTCTAGATAAAACTTGAGAAATTGAATCCAATTCAAACTACTCTAAATATAATATAATGGAGACATTAAAACAAATAACAAAAGAGAGAGAGAGGGTAAAAATAAATAGAAGGTGAGCCCACTTTTTAGAGAGAACAACTTTGGCCCTATTGAGTAGACCAATCCCTTAAGAACTAGTCTCTATTTGGCTAATATGACATAACCATAAGATAGAGGTGGTGAAAGAGTTTGAGGATAAAGTATCTATGTGAAATAAGGAAACAAAGTCACCATGTACATGTACATATAATGAATATCACTAAAAATTCTTTAGATAAAATATGTTTTATGAAGCATAGATGTATATTTAATGAATAATCAAGTGAGTTACAAAGATGTCCTCAAACAACCTTGACTCATGCAAGAAAGGAAAAACTAACTACAAAAATATGAAAAGGGGTGTGGTTCTCTATTAAAAATTCTAATACTAAATGGAATAAACCTTATTGCAATGGAGAGATAACATTTTATAGGCAATACAAGCTTATGAAGTCATCAATTAATCCACTACATGGTCATTACAAGCATTCAATAAAACATGTCCAAATAAGATTAAACATGGACATGATATTTGTCAATCTTAAGGAAATTAGGACCAATATCATGTCAATTAATTTATGAATTGAACTTAGGTGGATCTAACTAGTCTAACACTTACCAAACCACTTAGTTGTGGTCTATGTAGTAGGGACGATGCTTGATCAAGATAAACATTTATCATTTATGATATCAAATTGAATTTGTGTAGACAATAGTCATTAAAATCTATAGGAAAACCTAGTTGTCCATGTCTTGCACTATGATGATCATGCTTGATTAACAAATTTATTTATCCTTTGTGTTTTACACCTACTTAATCCTGACATTCACACTATCACCTAGCCAAACCCACTATCTTTTTTACTTAAGAATCTATACCACACGGTCCCTTTTGCACTAGAAGAAAAGATAATTCATGTACCTGATTGCATATATATGATTAGGCTTGAAGTCTAATTTTTGTATGTAGATGACTTGGATGGGTAAGATAATAGTCAATTTTAGGCTCTAATCATTTTAATAAAAGTCCATGTATCTTCATTTAGAATACTATACTATATGGCTATATATCACTTCTTAGGGATCCAGTGTGTCTTTTATATGTCAAGTACATGATACATGACATTATTTCACTATTATGCTACTTTATTGAGGGCCCTTGGGTCTTTAATTTTTCCTTATCGAGGTTCAACAAGATCTTGACAAGTGGAAATACCCTGCTCACTCAAAACTTCTAGTCTTAGCTCTATGTTTAATGTGTCCTAACTACCCTAAATACTTGAGATGTTGACACATGGCATCATTTTAGTTACTTTATTGATCTCCTCTCTATCTAAATTTTTATGATTGACTTGAGAGCATAGGGAAACAATATGTTTCCTTGTGGCACCATCCCATTCACTCAGAGAGTCTACCACCTGCTCACTTTGTACTAACTATCTTGATGGCTTTGGGAAACTAGATTATGCCACATAACATCATCTAGGGTACCTAGAGGAAATATAGGTGGGATATTTTTCTAGGTGTTCTATATAAGTGGATAACTAAGGTCTTGATAGGGGGTAAATCCTCGCTCATCTAGGCTTAAAATAAAGGGAACTATCTATTAGACCTTTTGAATTTTCATATTAAATGACTAAGTCAAAAGGGCTCAAAACAAAGGTGAGTTAGTCCATTTTATATAAAATGATTATGTTTCAAAATGAAATAATGAAAACTATTACCCACTTTAATCGATAAAAGGCAAAAATGGACCAAGATCTATGAATAAAAACTACCCTATCTATAAAACCCAAAGCTAAATTGACCAAATTGAATATAAGATGACCAATTCCCAGAGATAGAAAAATATAAATAGTCAATCAAAAAACATGAAAAAGAGAAAAATGCACCCAATGTCTAAGGCAAATACACAAAATAAAACCTAAAAACCATTAATTTGTTTTCAAAGAGTTAAGTCTATTTTCAAGGTTAATGATTATGAAAATAAAAAATCCACAAAATTTAAGATCATTTGATGCTAATGTGGATGTCAACATGTCCTATAGTTGGTAGGGTTGTATTATATAGTAACCATTCACTCATTGGCTATGTAATTGAGGTTCCAACTAGACTATTTTCCCTTATAGTCTTGATGAGGTGAGATCTTAAAACTTGTTAAGATATCACTTATCTGAGGCCTTGTCAAAGGATTATAAACATAGGACCATACTTAAGGATTGGGGATATAATATCATTCCATGTGGCATGATCCTAGGCATATGGGATATTAACTGTTGATTAAAAGTATATGGATTATCTTGGGGTTGTGCGAATGGGGATTACACCATGTGGCATGATCTTATGCATATGAAAGGTCTTTAGTTTGAGCTCATAGATATTTAACCTATGATGAAGTGGGAAGCCTAGATTATGACAATTGTCAGGTTTTTGGGTATCTAAAAGATTGGTAAAATGACTAAGTCCTAGAGAATCTTGAGGAAGTGAGTGAGCAATAATTTAAATCAATGAAATCTTGATCTAAAATAAACCAAGACTTCTTAGATTTAAGAAAATTTAGATAGTTAAATTAATGCAATCTTGATTGTAGACCTTTTTATACTAAGTGCATATAATGGACCTTTTAAATTTAGACTTAGTTCAAAGAGAGAAATCAAATGTAACATTATAAATTGAACCTTATAAGAATCCTTTCTAATCAAATCAATAAATAAGATAGGCCCAAAATTGATTAAACTAGAATACTGGACTCCAGAGCAAAAAGAGGTTCTATGATTTAGTAACAAAATTAGGGCATGTTGTGTAAGTAAACATAATTTCAATCCTTTAATATATCATTTATCACTACACTCTTTTATAAAAATATTAGTGAAAAGGTCTCCAATTCTCAAATTACAAAACTCAAGAAAGGACCTAATGAGCCCATTAGTGACTATTTGATTTTTATAAGATTATGTTATTTAAAATGACATATCCAATGGATGATAATGAATTTAAAGATATATTAAATTAAATATTACATGCTCCTAAACATGAGTCCATTATGTTTATACTCTTTAAATCTTTCAATGATGTGTCATAAGGTTAAAGCCTATGAAATTAAGTTAATTTCTATAAGTAAGTTAAATTATGGGTCTATTCATACAAAATATTCTAATTCAAGGTTTAAAATAAAAAAAATTTAAAATATAATAAAAATGACACTAATAATATATAGGTAATTTAAATTAACATATATTTACTTTTCTTTAAAAAACTACTATCAAATTTAGAATATAGTTTCTAAAATATATTGATCATATTGAAACATTTAGATTTTTTACACATGCCTTGATCTTGTATATATTATTTAGAGATTTATATTCAATGAATATTGTGATTTACTATAATATATAATGAGATCTATTAATTGGTGGATTAACATTTATTACTCCATGTGTGTTTGATGTTGTTGATTATTACATTGTGTGATCATTGATGTGTGTTACATTGTATGATTTATGATTAAATAATTTTTTTTATTCATGTTAGGTGTAAATTTTTTCAAGGATCCTATAGTACATCTCATGGCCATGTTGGATTTGTATCAGGTCAAATTCAAGTCAGATTTTAGTCATGTATTGAGTGCTTGTATGCTTCATGATCATGACATTATATGTGTAGGATTGTGTGTGGAAACATATAGGATTTTTTTTCATCTTGGTTCCATGATTTATATCATACATTATTATATTATGTTATTTCATAATTTATATCATGAAAATTCTATGATTATTATTATTGCATGCTTAAATACTATATCTACTTGAAATGACCCTTTACGCCCATTGCCTAGCTTACATGTTTCAGATGTGCTTTGATAATAAAATAATTATATGATGAGATATATTAACATGATATTATACATTATTTACATGATTAAATTTTAATATATAACACATGATTTGTATAACTATTTATTTTAAATTGAGTGATTCACACACTTCATCCCTCACCTTGAAAGGGGCATACAATGGGCTTATTTTAGAGATTCAAATCATAATACATAAATAATTCAAAATTTGGGTCACATTACATTATTTATATTGGATAAAATAGACATATTAAGGCATATTCAATAATATGTGGGGCACTCTACATAATTATGAATAAGATCTGACATAATCTATGAAATTATGGTTAAAGTCATATGGGTCAGATTGAGATGATTTATCAAATGGAGAAAATATTTGTGGAATTTATATCACTTTGAGGTATATATGGATAAGATTTGGGTCATGAATTTTATTCATGAAAACATTTTTATATTTCTATTATGAGGATCAATGGTACTATTTAAGCAATTTGAATCTAAAATTCATTTGTATTGGTTGATTGAGTTTTAATTTACACACAAACCTATTTTAGAGTTCCAAACTGACATAAGAACTTGTTTTTGGGTTCCAATATAAAAGTTTTTATAATACATTTAGTAGTGAAAAATTGAGGTTCTATGTCACTTAAATTTATCACTTCTCTATATTAATGAGGGTCGAGGCATTTATAGTTCTCAACCTATGGTTTTAATAGTTGCATATCCTTGTGGCATAATTACCCCATGCCATTCTATAAATAAGTTTAGAAAAATGAATACAAGTTCACATACACACAGGTGTATTCATCTATTGAATTTATAAATTCATATATTTCAATGATCTAAGTTATTTCAAAACTTTTATCATGAGTATACATTGATTTCTACATGATTCATTGTAGGTTTTGCATGAAGCAAGTAGGACATTTATGGCATACTTGATAACATTAAGTGAAATTAAATATAGGTACCTAATATTTTATTTTATCCTTTTAATCTAGCATTTTTATTACTATACTAAATGGGGGCATTTCTAGACACCTAATTTTGGTATTAGACACTTGAAAACATCAAGTTTGACATATATGAATTATGTGTACACATTTTAATCATGTAAACTCTTTATCCTATTCATTTACCTATCTATTTTATTATCTAACCTAATTTTATATCAAACATATATAGGATCCCCATATTCTATGCTAAAACACTATATAATCCTACATAGACTATTTCTATATTTTAGATCACTAATTTTTCCTTTCTAGGCACTGCCAACAATAGTTGAATAATTACAGTCTATTTTAGGTGTCTAACTCTACCAAACATGTCCATGAAGCTCTAGTGGATGATTTTGAAATTAAAATATCTCCTTCGGTAATTCTAAACATGTTTAATATCTTAGTTATGGGAAATGTTCTCAAAGAGTTATCTATAAATACAAATCAGTACCAAGGTCCTATATATGGTCAAACATAGTCATTATTTGGTATACACATTAATAAATATATTTAAACATCCTTGAGAAATTTATCAAAATTAATACACATCCAAAAATCTCAAAGGTATAACCCTAAGTCCAAATTTAATTACAAAAACCTAGGTCAAGATTGCATGATGTCAAATATTAAAAGCCAAAGCATTGCATTACATTCTAGTGGATCATGATTGAGCATGCACATAGACATAGGTGGGATAATTATGTGTGGTTTGATCCATTTCAAAGAATTATATTGTATGAAACACTTACTCAATTAATGGGGAATGATAGGGGCTCTCCATCCCATCTTGTTAACCCCCTTTTCCAAGTTAATTTGGTGAAACTAGGGTTTTAAGGTAAAGAGAAAAAAACTATGATTTATGCATAAGATTAAGGTAAAATTAACACATAAAAATCATATATAAAGGTAAATGAATTGATTTGTTTTAGAATAAAAAATTAAATAAAGACAATACTAATATAAGTAAGAAGGTATTAGTTGCTTCAAGTGTTTGAGATTTTACCAACAATGTCTTGGTATATTATTAGATCATATTTCTTGATCCAAACACTTATAGGGCTAACATAGGCTCATTTAGAGGAATGTGACACTTGAATAGAGCATTAAAAATTAGGAAATCAACTACGTTCCTTCTCTTCCATCTTTTCTTGGTCATTTATATAAATAAAAATGTAATCAATATCTCTTTAGCATTCATATTTTGTATGGTTAGTTCCCTATCTCTTACAATATGAATTTCAATAATTTTATTAGTTTTATATAACACTAAATATTAAAATAGTTAATATAATATCAATTTATGTGTCTATAGATTCCCCCCTTTAAGATAGTATTGAAAATGCTAAACTAAAAGGATAAATGAATGAATTTGGTATATATGATAAGCAAACTTGATGTTGACATTTATGAACTAAATATGCTATTTTCTCCATGTGAATCTTGAAATAAAATATGAATATATCAATGTATTATCCATATAATAAATATAAATATAATTTAGATCATTGACTAACTTTAAATTGAAGAACCAATGAACTTATAAAAATTATGGTATGCGAACAAGGCTATCACTTTCGAGATCTATTTAGAGAATATCATGGGGTGTGATATGATAAATTTCTATATCCCAGTGTTTAAATTTTTGTAAAATCATAAATTTTGTCATATTGTGGTTAATGACATAACATTTAAAATTACATTGGCAGGTGCCAACTTGTTTAAACAATTGCAATCTTTTCTTTTTTACATGTGATTGAATGTGATATGAAATTTGTCTAATTTATTTTAGATTTATATCCAAATTAATGATTCAAGTGGATATAATAATATATAAAAATTCTTGAATCAAACAAATAAATGATGTTATATTTTTAATAACAAAGTTGTAATGAATACCTTAGAACAGTCATATAAAGTTGTAAGTATCTTGAAATGGTAATAATCAAATGGTAGTAATACCTGTTAATAGTCTTGGATTTAGAATTGATAGTTCTCATATCATTGTTATGAAACTCTTTCATTTCATCTTTTATCTTTGTCTAGTTTATGTTTATTATTATAAACTTATCCTCTTATAATATCATATCCCTAAATATAGATCTAATCGTAGATGTTGCTATTGAATTTAAAATACTACTATTTCAACATGATAATGGTTATAGTAGTTATACATATGTCACTTTGACACCAACACTTCATGTTTGATTTCTAGATATATTTACTTGTAATGGTTCCAAGTTATAAGTTTGCATTGTTGACAGTTTGTTGCCATTGAATCTTATGTTAATAAATTTAATAAATATCATGGTTATTTAAACAATGATATAGTTAGGTACCCCTGGCTAAGATTCTTATTAATAAGGTTGTGGTATTTATAGAGGTATAGTGTGTTGTGTGTTCACATTATTAATGTAATAACATAAATATTGTTCTTATAAAAATATTATGTTAATAACCTTTGAGTTAATTTTATATAGGTTAGTAGTTAGACGAATATATTGTGTTAACAATATATCTCATATGTAGTGTTTGGTTGGCTATTTGGTTGAGGGTTTATAGGGATCTCAAGATCCCCACATATAGGATTTTCACTTCCTATATAAGTGCCTTGTAACCATATGAATAATATACAACAATAGCAGAATATTAGTTGTCTGATAAAATATTTATCTATGTTCATCTAGTCTTTTCATGTTTATTTATGTAGAACTGAACTAGACTTATCATCTAGTATCAAAGCTATGTCTAATACATAGCCAAGGATAATATAACCCTGATAATTTTCCATTCATAGTGCCTTTGATTTTATGGAAATATGGATGCATACCCACACATATTCTAATTTTACATATTTTGGTTTAGTTTTTGACATGGAACGATGAAAGCTGATGCACATTACAAATCGTATTTATGATTTACACATTTTTTCAAGAATCTAATTCACCTAATCCCTATACTTGTGGAAGATTAATAATACTCAAGATGTAGAAACATTGATCAATATAGACTTATGATAGATCTAAGCATGAATTATATCTTTAATTATAAATTTGTTATTTGACCTTTAAATAAATGCATGCAACAACTATAATTTGTAATGGAGTTACATATCTGTGATAACATCAAAGTATTATATGTGAGAGAGAATCTATCAATACATAGTTGATGCAACTTTTTAAATATTGACATAGTGTGTAATAGGTCATCACCTGGCTTTATCACTCTAGATTGTGCATTGGATATGTCATCTACCACCCATTGATTTGTAGAATCCGTAGTTTGGTGTATAAGATCTTATAAGCATCTAGGTATATTTTAATTTTATTATTTTAATTTTTTAATTTATCATTTTCAAAGTCTTTATGTTTATAAATGTCATATAGTTTATGAGTTTTTTTAGTTGGTCTATCGACATTGTTATGTCATACAAGTATACGACGTAGTTATGTCATACAAGTATACGACGTAGTTAAATGTTTCATATGATTTGTTTTATTGATAATCAATTAAATTCAATTGGGTGTTAGTTATAATCAATGTGATTTGAGTTTGATTTGATTTTATATTTATTGGTTATATGTCCTTTAATTTAAATTTTATCACTTTTTAATAAGATTTGAGTCATATAGAGTTTTAATTTGTGAGAAAAGACATGTATATCATTTAGTGTCAATGATCATTTGTATTAGGAGTCATAATGATCATTTATTAAGGTATAATATTTGTAATCACATTTTTTTTCAAAAATTTAAAAGTTTTGATAGTTGAGTCATTTTGTCAAGGGTCTTAGTTTTATGTCAGAGTTTAGAGTCGTTCAGTCCATGTCAATATTTAAAGTCAAAACTATAAAAATAAAAAAATAAAAAAATTGCCTTACAGATGCACTTTCACTTGTACATGACATCCACATTATGGGGGGATTTCCATTATAAATTAATGCATCTAAGCTTCATCGATATATCAACTGAGTAAACAAATTTATATACTATAGGTTAGAGGATACACAGAGGATAGAGGTCTTTTAATGTCATCTCATTAGTCACCAATGATAGGGTTATACCCATGATTTGGTGAAATTTGTGTGAATAAGAATAGAAGAGCATTTCTATTCACGTGTGGTGAGATTTTATTTTTTCAATTATTTGTTTTCATTTCCTGACTTGTTTAAACATCCTCTATTATTTAGAGATAAGGGAGAGTGTGGATATAATTGAATGTGGAAAATAGTTGTATAGAAGGGAAGCTAACTACATATATCCCATGACTAACTTACATCTTTATGGATATGACCCCTAGTGACATATCTGTTGTGATCACGTAAATTAACTATGAGATGCAATCCTTCATATAGTAGTGGTCATGTGCAACAAGGTCATGTCATTAGTATGCAAACCTAAAAGTATGTATTAACATATGATTCTATTTGTGCCAATTCTTGAAGATGTATATTCTTCCCATGCTCACATTAAGGGGGTGTAGGTAGGATTAATAATGTTCACAAGGGGGTGAATTTTGAGGTATAGTGTGTTGCATGTTCACATTATTAATGTAATAAAATAAATATTGTTCTTATAACAATATTACATTCATAACCTTTGAGTTAATTTTATATAGGTTAATAGTTAGATGAATATATTATGTTAACAATATATCTCGTATATAATTTTTGGTTAGTTATTTGGTTGAGGGTTTATAGGTATCTCAGGATCCCCAAATATAGGCTTTACACTTCTTATATAAGTGCATTGTAACCATATAAATAATATACAATAGTAGCAGAATATTATTTGTCTGATAAAATATTTCTCTATGTTCATTTGGTCTTTCCATGTTTATTTATGCATAATTGAACTAGACTTATCAGTACTAATATGACCATTTAGTTAGGTTTGACATCAACAACATTATATTTTAAAAATATATTCAATGTCACTTTGATTCTATATATTGGGAATAATTTGGTTCATGCACTTCAAATTTATTTCAAATATGGGCTAGATCTATGCGATTTAATTTGTTAAGATCTTAGTCATTTTAAATTTGGTATTTTATCCAGGCCTCATTTGAGGAAATAATAAAGTTGGAAGAAAATTTAAATTCAACAAGAATAATGAAGTTGGCAAAAATGCAAAAAGGGTCACAAAGAAGTTAGTAGGGTTTTCACATATAAAATATGGTAGACACATCAATTTTAGTGAAGTTAATATCACATTCAATGTAGATATTATGGGGGAAAATGAACTAAGGAAGTTAGTTACATTTCATTTGTCATTCGAACACAAGCTTTGGGGTAGAAGCTGAACTCTTTAATGTTTGAGTTGTGGTGATTTTTGGAATAAATTTATGAAGGGAAACTATTAGATAAGTTGAGCTTACAGATTTTAGTGTGGAAATTTGTTACAAATTCCATAAATAGGTATGTCTTGATGGGAAAATTTTAAGTTCATATCTATGTTAAATAAAGCATTTTACAATATTATCAATATAAAATATAAGTTTGTACTGGTTTCATTATGATTCTTTTTGTTTTTAAGTATTCAAATGCATTATTGGACTTATAATTTTTGGTGGTTATTTATATGAAGAGTTAATGACATAATACAATGTGAAGTTTCTCTATGTGAGTTGTTTGTTTATATAAATGCTTAATATACAAAGAGGTTTTCTAGGTATTCATTCATACGCTGCAGGATTATGTCATTAGTTAGTTTACTAGTTTGATTTTATTATCTTGGAATAAAAAGGATTTTCACTTTTAGCTAGTTAAAATTTGGTTTAAAGTTATTTTAGAAATATTTGAATGAAAATGATGATAAATATGAAATATATTCATTTATCAAAATAATTTTCTTGGTTTTTATGGCTACATTCAATATTTTAAAAGCCTAAGAATTGATTTCTTTTATAAAATTTAGTATATATCACTTTGAAAATAATAATGAGCTAATTTTTTTAATTTTAGATTGTTATTATTGTTTACATGGTTGCATGATTCTTTTTTAAATAATTTTTGGTTTTAGTTGGTTTATAGTTGGTATATCAGTTTGAATATTGAAGTCAATGTACCATAATGGTTTTAAATGACTTGTTTCTTTGTTATGTGACTAAGGTTTACATGTAAACTTTCTTTATGATTTTTCATTATTGATTTAAGAATTGAAATTGGTTGTTTATATCATTATTTACATTCTCAACTTTTAGTTTTAAATGTGCAAAGACACCAATAATTTATTTACATTATTAATTATTAGCTTCAGATAGACATTGAAGTGAATTATTCAACTATAGTATTATCATTAAGAAAAATATTTGAAATAAAAATAATATTATATTGAATATTATTATTTATTTTGCATTTGAAACCATAGTTTTCATACTTAATCTCAACACTTGGTCTTTGATTATTTTCATTTTTTAGAATCAAAGGGATAGATACAATAGAAAGTTGATAAGATGAGATGAATTTAGTTTCTCATGAATTTTTTTATGGTTAAATGTATGTTGCATGAATTTTTATGTTGATATATGGTTTAAGATGATATTTATTTATATGGGAATGATTAAAATTTCATTTTGTATTTGTGATCAAGATAAAAATTGTTCAGATAAAAATGTCTAATTAGATGCATTTATAATATTTTTAGTTAAAAAAATTTAAATGTAATACATGCTCTCATTTTGGAAATAAGTTTGAGATTCATTCATCACTTTTAGTTTTTATCTTTAAAATTTGTTCCAATATGAAATTTTTGAATGACATAATATTAAGTGACTCACTTGAACTTTGTTTCCAAATATAGAACTATGTCTAGCTAGAGAGAGGGCTCACAAGGCTCAGATTGAAAAGTACGGGGTAAGGGAACAATGCAAAAAGATAGTGAAACCCCTCCTTGAGGTAGTTACCAAGGCAATTAATTTTAGGGTCATTGGGTTGTTGATTATTTTTCATGACCTTTCAATCATAAAACCAAAGTTTCTTTGCATTTTAATGATATTAATCCTAATTTTTGGTATGTCATTAATGCCCTAACTTGTGTTTCTTTATCTCTTCATGATAATATATTTCATATAGGTATGATATGGGGTGGTTTTATATCTCATCATTTTTAAATTGGTAGGTAAAGTCTCTCCCCTCGAGGGATGCACACTACACATAATACATTGCCTAATGCCATTGTTATACCTCATAAGTCTGAATTATTCTTATAAATCAATCCTAATATTATTTATTCTACCATTACAAATATTCCTAATACTGTACTATCACTCTTGATGATATTACTTCATCTAACCAAAACCTATTAGCAATCCATTGTCTTAACTTGTGGTGATTCATTTTATGAATACAATTAAGCTTAAGGTTGACAATGAGTCTAGTGGAGCTAATGTGATTTAGATACTATCTTCCCCTATTTAGTACACAAAGTATCAAATTGATAGAGGTGCACCATTTATTTATTTTATTTTAGATGAAGATGATTCTGAGAAGGAATAATGATATTTGTGATTTTGTTTTTAGTTTTGTTTAGTAGCTTTACTTTATATAACTTTGTAGCTATTTGAGATACTTGTTATTTTGTTCTTTTAGTGCAATATTTTTCTAACTTAGTACATACAATTGATCAATAGTTGATTTTGTTAGAATATTTATTTTAGTTGCTTAATTTTGTGATGTGGTTATCATTTTATTGGTTTTAGTATTGTGATCATATTGTTATAGACATAATAGTTATGTTATATTTTGAGAAGGAATTTTGTTAAATTGTGAAAATGGAATAAATCATTAGACTTAGTAATATGATCATTTAATTACATGATAACTTGTTAGTTATTTATTAAGTTATTTTTTTAGACATCTAAATTCCACCATCTTGGTGTCATAATTACTCATCCACCATATAAAATTATCACAACCCTAATTATACTATCACATATTTATTTTATCCCAATTTATCACATAACACTAATCTGACTCGTCATCATATCACTAATCAATCCATCTTGTCATTAACACCCTTAATCTAACCCATCAATATTCATAACATTACCCCTAATAAATTAATCAATAAATCCAATAACGTAATTAAACCTTATTAATCCCACCAAATTATAAATTGGACTTATCAAACTAATAATCCTATGGGATTTAATTAATACCAATAAAAAAATCCTTGCAAATATAAATTTCTAAATTTCTAAAATCAAAAAACCAATTTAGTTTCAAATTAGTGACATCATCAATCAACTTGGAAAATATCATCACATCCAAGGTAAGGGAAAAAGTGAAATCAAGCTACCCCTCATTATCACAAAGCCTTACATTCTCAACCCCCACATTTAATCCTCAACTCCCCTTATTCAATGAAAAATTTGACTCGAATCGAGCCCTTGATTTTGAATTAGATCTAATGATCCATATCATTTGAAAAAATATAAAAATTGGAGGCTCCCCCTTATCGTTTAATAATATTCCATAGCCTAGCTACATTATGCCAATTGAGAGAGAAAATATTGTGATCAAGCCACTCATCAAATAAATAATTTATCTTAAAAAGGGATATGTTTCTAGATTGTATGCACATCACCTATTGAGTAACCACATTCTAATCTTAAATTTTAGAAAAATAAAAATCAAGAGGGGATTATTCATTTGGGCAAGTGAAACTACTCTCTAAACCCCTCTTTAGCTCAATCAAAGGTGATTTTGTCTAGTTAGATTATAAGTGTAAATGCTTTTTTGAATTTCTAACTTGTATTTCTCTAATTTTTCAGTGCACATTTTTTCCACCCTCTATGGGACATATAGCCATTAATTACTGTTCTATTTTTCTTTCTAGGTTTTTTTAAGATTGGATAGTCTAGTTTTTAAGGCTAACTAAGAGAAATTTGAGTCAATTTTCACATTTTTAGCTTCAAAATAACATTTTTTATGTTGCAACATATATTTTATATTAAATTTTATATCCACCTTCATAAAAAATGTTTGTATAGAATAGATATTATCAACATGCTATCAATTTGTGTCTGTTTATATGTAGCTTTTATGTAGACATCATGATGTTTATGTAATTGGTAGTGTATGTGTTCTATCAAAATATGTGTGTGTTATTCTATAGAATTTATGTTAGTTTGTTCTTTATTTTTATAATTCTATTTTTAGCACAAATGTTATAACATCTATGTTTGTCATAGTGTTTGTGTGTTGTGAATCAAAATTTACATCTATCAATTCTAATCTATATATTTACATATACATCACAACATCTACATTTGTTATAGAATATATGATCTATTAAATGATGTTTGTGCTCTATGTAACAACATCTATGTCTTCTAATAGTTTTATTTGCAAGTTTTTACTTGCCAAAAACTCTAATCATTCCAAGACTATTAAAAATTTGTTTTCAAGTTTGAAGGTCAGAGACATATAATCAAATAAACACAACAAACATTTAAAATTTTAAGATTAATCAATTAATATTATTTTGAATAAAATTTCAATCTTATTTATGCCTGTTTGTCTAAATTATATACCACATATACTCTTCCCTCATACCACAAGGTGAAATTAAGAATTAAAATGGTATAAATCATTTGTGTTTACCTAAAGACATGTTGTGTATGCTCTTTCCTAATAATTTAAGGAAACCTTAGGAGTTAGAAACCATAAACACCTTATTTATTATATCTTTAAAGGGTCTTGTCACTAGGATTTCATCACCCAACATAGAGACAGAGCTCATGTTCCTATGGGATTTATAAATTACTTGGTGTGGGTATTTTTATTACCTAAGTGGTCACCTATTTTACCAGAACTATGAAACAAGTTGGATTTTTCCACTAATTACCCATGCCTTTAATGACACCCTTTTTTCCATAGTTTTGGGCCTCAATATATTCAAAGGTATATAAAGGATTCCCCTAGTTAGCCTTGTTTATCCTAACCTATAATCCTCTTTGCCACAAATGGATAGTGGTGTTGGGAACACACCATTCCTAAATATCACCCACCACTTACCTTTTAGGGAATTATCAATGGGATAATAGATGACTCTAATCCTAATTGAATAACATAGGCTATATTATTTGTCCCCCTTGTGCTAAATTTTTTTTTCAACTAGAATAAAAAACCATATCCAAAATTAAAGTAACTAAAAATCAAATGAATAAAGTAATCCATACTAAGTCAAATAAAAATCAAACAAATAAAGTTTATCTAAATCAAGTCAATTCAAGAATCAATCTAAATCAATTCAATATTTATGAATCAAAATAATGGCACCTACAACAAGGTACCAATTTAAATTAAATCAAAATCATATATAGAAAATATTTTTATTCATAATCTATTTCACTTCCATAAAAAACATATCCATATTGATGATACTAGAAGTTTATCCAACCAAAGTGAATATAATGATGAAGGAAATGATTTATTTAAGATTGATAAAGGTAAATCCCAAATTAAGCAATACCTATATGAAAATAAATATGAACTTATTCTATTACTTATAGAGATAGGTGCATTACTTCCCTTTTATTACAATCCTAAAAACTTGACACAAATTATAAGCAAGAAGAATAAAAACATTCCTAAAAATAAGAAAGCTACTTTTAGTCACTAGGTAGAATAAAACCAAGCCAATGTTGAGTCTACCTATGAAAATCCAATTCCTAATTTTATCCATGTCACTCCTAAAAAAGTAAAATTGATTGTAGAAAATTAAATCCACCAAGACCAAAACTATGTCATGCCAGATGAAATATAACAAGTTAACCAAATTTTATCTAATTTGGCCTCTCATATTTATCCTACATCATTCAACCCCCCATAAAAAATGTGCAATAAAAAATCCACAATCCAACCAAAAATAATTAGGCCTTTACACCACCAAAAATCCAATAAAAATACATCAACATCATCTCAAGGCACTCCATTTGCTCAAGAGTGTCAAGCCATGAAAGATGCTCTCTAAGGATTAAAAATTGAAAATTAGAAAAATTAATATAAGTTTGAATAATTATGTCATTATCCATTCAACCATGGTATGCTAAAGGTCCCATTTCCTTCCTACTTAGATCAACCCAAATTTGAGAAATATAATGGGAAGGGTGACCCAAGGGAACATGTTAAGGAACTATTCATGTCTTTTCTAGAGGTCACCTTCACAAATATATATCTACTTAGTTCCCTAAAATCTTAGGTGGATAATCATAAGAATGATTTATACATATTCCAAAGGGAGTCATAACCACATTCATATACTAATTTGAAAAGTTCACGAGACATTTCTCCAATAACATTGAGCATAAGCTCACTATGATAGATCTATGTAGAACCAAATAAAGAAATGGGGAACTTTTTCCTCATTCCTACAAAGATGGAGAAGCTTGAAAAGTATATTTCCATACTTAACCCCTAAAAAAAAACTAGTCAACATATTTATGGCCAATTTAAATAAAGAAATGACATTCCACCTTAAATTAAATTATGCCATGACATTCTATGATATCATTGAAAAATGTGTGAAAATTAAGAAAGATTTCATTGTAAAAGGATTGGTAAAATTATTCTTTATGGACCAATAACATACAAAATATCAACCACAAAATTAAAAGCC
Organism: Torreya grandis; assembly: GCA_037957365.1. Taxonomy (NCBI): domain Eukaryota; kingdom Viridiplantae; phylum Streptophyta; class Pinopsida; order Cupressales; family Taxaceae; genus Torreya; species Torreya grandis. The sequence continues at coordinate 531,517 of JARHVA010004315.1, read as the reverse complement.
TAAATTCTTCAGAAAGAAAAATAATGTAGTTGGAGATTGAGTTACATTGTTAAACATATTCAAGTAGTTTAGAATACTAATAGCATCAATTTTCCTGGGGGAAAACAAAAAATTGATTACAAAAAAAGATAATACACTCTCTAAGAGATCCATTGGAAGTTTTTTCCCACAAGTTAGTCACTAAAAATATGATTGTATTTCCACATAGTAAGCCTTTAATGAGAATCAACCAAAGCCTACATGGTAAAATACAAATGAATACTATGAGTTTCACAATATCGAAGACTATTCAACCAATAGGTGTATAAAATGCAAAAATTTTGTCTAAGATTTAATTGAACATGAGGATATTAAATTGGATAATAATGAACCTATGTCAAAGAACTAATAACTTAGGATATACAACAATCCATTCCCTAATCATGATATAATTCCTCTAATGTCAAGGTAAAAATTCATAGACCAACCATATCAACTATCACAAAGTCAATCATTCCTATGACTCAGTCATTGGTCATGTCATAGACCACCATGTAGCCACCATCAAGGTCAAAGCTCAAGACTACATGATTACTAATATATTTATTAATATCACTATCCCAAGGGACCCTCTACCCAATATTGAAGGATGATATGAACGCATTGAATGACTTATGAAGACCCCAACTCTAATTTCTATCTTGGATCTTTTTATAACATCCATTATTCATAAATACATATTTAATAAAGTCCTTCATGAGTTAAGAGTCTTGAATGTCATTGAACTATCATAATTCCAAGCCATTTTTGGGCATTTAACCTCAAATCATCATTATCTCACCTTTGATCAACATGATATCCCTTATTTTGGTCCATTGCATAATATGCCTTTATACCTTGAAAGAAACATCACTAAAAATAAGGTCAAGAAGGTGCTTTTAGATAATTATTTGGGTCTAAAAATCTACACTCTAAATATAGTTTAATATTAGGTTATTCTAAATCAGCCTTAAATGTGAACACCATTATTATCAAGAATTATGATAATACTGAGTGGGAATCATCTAGGACCATTCACCCACCTATCATGGTGGGGTATGACATGCACCAAACTCTTCTTCATGTCATTGATCTTGATATCATTTACAATATCCTTCCCAGTCAACCATGGTTCATGCCATGCAAGTCATTCCATCTAAATTCCATCAATGTATCAAATTCTTGACCTCAAGAATTGAATTCACCATTGTCGCTAATTCATAACCCTTCCAATATTGAAATTGGTTGGAGGAGTGATATCATAAATCCAATCATTATCACAACACTAAAGTTGTATCTGATAAAATTTTAGCCTTAGAAGTGGTAATTCCTTAATCTTAGATTTGTGTTGATAGTCTGCCATCCACATTCAATAATACACATCATCTATCCCATTTTGAGACCATTCACAAAGGGTGTGGCAAATATGAGTTCCAAAACACCTTTCATGTGGATAAAATCTCCCTTCTAAGATTTATAGTAGGTCTACCTTGAATAAAGGTAAGGAAATTATATCCCATTAGTTTAGAAAGACATATTTTATTAAGATAAGTCTCATTTTAGAGGAAAATAATGTATTTTCTAAAGATTCCTTGTTATGCAGTGATAACTTCACATCATGATTTTAGAGAAAATATAATTCGATACCAAATCACACGTGTGAAATAATGAATTAAAAGGAAAAGATATAAGGATATACAAGCATGGAATTATAGAACCCATACCTTCTTCTATAAATAAGGAATATCATGACATTAGCCTTAAAAATACTAGTGGTGACCCATACGACTACATTGGTGACTATTCTAGGGTTTTCTTAAGAATAATTTTTTGACATTGAGACAAAGATTTTTAGTACATATATGATGATATTTATGATACTAACATATTTGATGACACTATCCTTATCATTGACCTTACGTACCAATACACTAACTTAATATTAGGACCAATAGGATCACATACCATTAAACCTATTCAAAATGATGAAACTATCATGGAATTCATGGGACAATGTGATGAAAAATCAACAGGGGATTAAAATAAGGGATTTTAAATTAACCTCAACACATTGAATTTATTCCAAAATTAGGAAAAATTCCTCAGTCATAAAAATAAAAAAAGAAAACAATCAAAAAAGAAAAGAAGAAAAATGTCAATTTCCCCTAGTGAAATCCTCTATGAGGAACTATCAAACAATTGTAAAAATAAAAATAAAGACATGAATATTTATAAAACATTTTTAAGGTTACAACATATAAGGAATTTAAATATTCCCAAGATGAGTTAGATGAGAATAAAATGGATAATCCACTTGAGTTCAACCTTCCACATAATGGTTCCACATGGTTGTATATGCATGACGAGCTCTACCTTTCATTTGTTCTATCATGATTATAATATGGTTCAAAATTTATCATAGAGGACACTATATAAGTCAATATCAACATAGAGGATAACCTTAATATTATCAAACTAAGAGATTTACTCACTCCTAGGGAACATAATTGCATGGTAATACACTAATTTCCCTAGGTTGGATATATCACTTGTATTACATCATCTCATTATTCATGTGGATGCTAAACCTTTCAAATATAAATTATGAAATGTGCATCCCAAAGTATCTCTCTGTCAAAGAGGAACTCAAAAATACTTTTGTTGATAGGTTTATCCAACCAATTGATTATTCTAATTAGATCTATAACATCATTTCAATAATTAAGATGCTAATCAAAATAATAATTTGTACATATTTTAGTTATATTAAAAAACATTTCCCTAAGAATTACTTTCCCTTATTATCTATTGACATGATAGTCAATTCAACATTAGGTTACAAAATGTTATCACTCATGGATGATTTATTTGGTTATAATCAAATTTAAATCACACCTAAAGATCAACAAAAAGATAATGTTTACCACACCATGGGTAACATTATGCTATCAAGTCATTATTTTTGGTTTAAATAATGTAGGTGTGACTTATCAATGAGTAATGAAATTCATCTTACATGATATAGTTTAAGACTATGTGGAATACATATTGGGTAAGTCCAAGACTTAAGAGTAACATACAGAGATTTCACACATAATATTTAAGTGCTCAAGGAATATGAAGTGCACCTCAATCCCAATAAATGTGTCTTTGGTATCATTTCAAAAAATATTCAAGGTTTCATCATTTCCATAAGGGGTATCAAGATTCACTCAGAAAAGGTCAAGGCTATTATAAATATGCCTCCTCTATCTAATCTCAAATAGTTACACAATATATAGGCTGAGATTTAGGCTATCATGTGGTTTATATTATAGTTGGATAATAGGTTTCACCCATTAAATCATTTGATAAATAAATAAAGGGAATTACATTAGAAAAATGAATGTAAACATGCCTTCAAATAACTAATCCACTATTGTTAATTCCATCAACACTAGGAAAATCACTACTACTATACATTTTGACAACTTAGTTCATCTTGGGGGCCTTTTTGGCACAAAAATATGACCATAGGATAGAAAGGGTTGTATAAAGTATGAATTTGGTGTCATATGAAATAAAATACACTCCCATTAAAAAGGTATGCCTAGTTATCATATTTAGTTATCAAAAGCTACAACTTTATGTGCTTAATAATAAAATAAAACTTATTTCCAAAGTGGATCCACTCTAATATCCCTTGTCTAAATTAGTTATCTTAGGAAGAATGGTTAAGTGGGTTATGTTGATTATAAAATTTAACATCAAGTTCATAAATCAAAAATCCATCAAGGGACATCTACTCATAGATCAATTGGCCAAAGATTTTTTTTCAGATAAATGATCATACACTATTGGATTTCTAGATGAACAAATATTATCTCTTGATGGATCATTAAATTCAAAGATTTATTTTTTATGGATTATTTAACAAACATGGATCTAGGTCATAATTATATTCTTGACACCTCAAGGTGATCTCATCCCTAAGGCTTTTAGAATTAGCTTCTCTTGGACTAATACATCATAAAGTATGAAACACGTATAATGGGTATTAAACTAGAAATTCAATGGAATATACGGCATTTTTATGTCTTTGGTGACTCTCAATTGATTGTAAAATAGGTCAATTATTAATATAAAACTAAGGATTACAAGCTCATCCCTTAAAAAACATGGTTGACAACATAAAGCAGTACTTTGCGCACATCCAGTTTGAGCATATTTCTTGAACAAGTGAAAAATTTGAAGATGTAATGGCCAATATTAGATATGTCCTTAATATGTCTTAGGATAATCCATAATTCTAGTTATTTGTTGAATAAATCATGGTATAAACATAAGATATCCCTAAATTATAAATGTTATGTTAGATTTTGGGTCTGGACTATCCCTGGTATCATAACATCTATAGGCACCTTCATGATCATATCCTTCCTCCCAATATTTGATGTGACCAATGTAAATAACTTATCAAACATGCCTCCCATTTCACCCTCCTTGGAAACACACTCTACCCTATAGGTTATGATGGGACTCTATTAATATGTATAAATTTAGAAGGAGATAACTTAGCAATCAAGGAGGTCCATGAGAAAATCTCTTGGGATAAACTAGTGGTTTGGTTCTTGCCAAGAAAATATTAAGAACAAGATACTACCAACCAACCATGGAAATAGACATTTATTAGTATTTATATAAGTGTATAACATATTAAAAACATGGATATCTCATCCACACACCATCACATACACTTCAACTGATCATGACTCCATGGCCCTTATGCATGTGAGGGCTTGATCTCATTGAGAATATTAACCCTTTATTATTTTATGGTCATAAACACATCATAAAAAACAATGAGTTATTCAAAAAATAGGTATAGGCCATTCCCCTTACCTATGTAGCCAAAAAACAAATATCCAAATTCATCCTTAATCATATCATATGTTTTTACAAAATCCATTCTACCATCCTCACTAACAATAGTAAGTCTTTCAAGAATAGGGAAGTCAAATACCTTTGTAACCAATTCCATATCAAACATAGGTGGTCCACACCTTACTATCCATAATTTAATGTCCAAGCTAAAGCATCCAATAAAACCATTGTCAAAATACTTAAGAAAATCATCAATGATGTCGATGATGATTTGTATTTGTAACTTTATCCTGCCTTGTGTGCTTACATACAAGAATGTATAGACCCACTCCATATTCTATAGTCTTTAAATTTGAATCCATTCTCCCAATAAAGATTTATCTACCCTATCTATACATATATTTGTAGAATCTAATTGATTATGAGGATTATAGAGTTGTAACTTTCATGAGCAAGAACTCCTTGATGAGAAAACACTCAACACACTTAACCATATGAAGGCATATTAGAATAGGATCTACAAAACTATAAAAAACACATCAAGTCCAAATAATTTGAAATTAACTACCTTATTTTGAAGTAAAATAGATGAAACACCAATCAATACCAAGAGAAGAAAGGTAAATTTGAGCCTAATTGGCTAGGTCCTATGTCATCATTGCCAACTTTAGTTCTAGAGCATACATATTTTCCACACAAGATGACCAATAACTTGATGACTATATGAATATAATTTACTTGAAATGTTTCTATACCTATTGGTTCATCAATTGTCTATAAGAACCCCACACTTAGGGGTATATCCAATCCATTTCCATGTTTGACACCTCATCCACCATCTTATTTCATCCCATCATGCCCATTTAACTTTCGATTCTAACCTTGACATGGAAGAAATTTTGAGATCATGTTATTATAAAACTTAAGGATATCAATTTTTTTTAATATTAAGTCGTCATAATGCATGAATAATTAGGCACAAACAATGTAGTCCTTGGAGAGATATTCCCATCATCTCCTCCATCTACCCATCCCCTACCACTTTCATTCCCATTTCTAGAGTATATTTTTCCTTTATTAATAGAAAGTTTCCATAAAATTTCAAAAACCCTAAGAGCAAAAAATACTGAAAATAAAAAAATAATATAAAAGATAAAGATCTAAAAAATCAATTGTTTTGTTCTAGTTCTGTTACAAATCCTTGATCAATTTTAGAAAAAATCATTGTAAATTCATTGGGATATATAATTAAAATCACACCCTCTTGCATATATCCTTGCTTTGGGAACATGATTATTTTATTGGTATCATAATTACTCATGCATTGGATTGCTAACTTGATTTAGGATAAAACATATTGCTTGTTTATTTTCTTGCTTGTGTGTGTTTTTATTTATATTGTTTTTTTGTTGTTATTTTTTTGTTTATTTGTTTGGTTTTTATTTTGAGTTAGTTCAATGACATAATACAACAAAGTCATCAAGTTTTTTATATATCATGGTGCTTACTATGGTGTGATATATCAAAAATAAGGTTTCTCAAATAAATAGAAAGTCATGTAAGACTAAAAGAATGTTCCTCTTATTCACCATCATCCTATCACATCATCTTTGTCTAGCTATCAATATATCCATGCAACATAACTAATTGTGCATCAAGAAAATGTAATCATGAGTGCTATCCTATCATAGCATCTAATCACATCATATCATCTAATCATCTACACATCATTATAAACATCATCACTAATGTGACATCCATAACATCAAATCCAACATAAACATATGGTCAAGGATACACAATCAAATATCCATCACATCACATAATAATAAAATTTGAAGACAATAGGTACATCAAAATAATCATCATATATATCAAATTTACATATATATAGTATCCATGAAATCATTATACAATATACATCTACATATATCAAAAATCATATACATTTACCTATTACAATACATGAGTAAATATAAAAGGTTATGTCTCACTCTATCCCTTTGGTGGAATATTCCATCATGGTAGACTCCCCCTTAGAGGAGTTTAAAATAATTATGATTATAGAGTTTCATGTGCTAATTACCCCATCTATTTCTAGATCAAATCCTTGAGTACACCAAAAATGGTGGTGTTATCTAATATATAGGTACTAGACCCTCATAGATCCCTTGATAATATGCCATCTCCATAAAAATAATTATGGTGTTAGAAAATACCTTTATAAGGCCTTAGATAGTCAAAATAGAATGATATATATCCTAATCACCATAGAGTCTCTACACTATTGCATTTAATTAGGTAACCTCTGCAGTTAGTCATGTGCTCTTGGTATCTATCTCACCCTATGGTATCTACATATTTGTAGTAATTAGAGTAGCCTTTGATGTCAAACATAAAATCTCAACATCACTATTCTCCATATGAGTCTAGGAGCTTCCCTCAATGCTCATCAACATAGATATCTTTGACTCAATGGAGGCTATCTCTTACTAAAGATCAATCAAAGTTACATCCTCTAGATATTGTAGTGGTTGTGATTTCACTATTCCATCACCTCCTATAAGTGCTGCCAATGCCATTGTCACTCATGGATCAATAAAGGTATATATCACTAGAGAACTAATTGGTAGACTAAAAATATGCATAGGAGAATAAATAATTGATATCAAGGATCCACCCTTTTATCCACCATCCTTCTTTTTCCACCCCACCTCCCTAAACTGGAGTATAAATCCACATTTACCTTTACTACCACTTACATCATGAAAAATACCTCACAATATCTCTATTCATGTTTCATATTATCCTTGACCTCTACTATGGAATAGTCAATCTCCTAGGCCTTAACTGAACCCACCAAGTGTCATATCCATCTTCCACCCTTGCATCTACTATGGTTACTCTCTCATCCTAATATACACCTTAAAATAATGTCCAAAAACTAATAACCACTATGTGGTCTACCTAAGGCACCCATTATCAAGCCTCTCTAGATATTCAAGAAAAACATGTGGCCTTATTATGATACCTACATACTTCCAAACTACCATAAAAACTTGTGTGGCATGTAACACTCAATGATATTATCCATATGCCCAGTAATATAATACTCTATCATAGAATAATATAATAAACTTAAGTAATCCATATATAAAAACATATCCTCTTGTATGGCCTCAAAACAATTTAAAGTGGTTGTAATTAGTTCATTGCATGTTAATAATAAGACAAATCTCCCAAATGTTGACACTATGCCCCAACCATCATTTCCCATCTATAAGAAATTAGCTCCTCCATAGCCCTCAAGATATGTGTACCCATTAGATGTTCTATCATAATGTGCTCCAACACCCATACCTATAGTAATGTGGAGGTGCCAATAATCTTTCAATCCTAATACACAACTAAATTAATATCCTTATTTAGTTGGGCCAATACAATAGGGCTCCAATAAAAAAGTGTAACATCCTCTACCATATCACAAATAACATCTACCAATCCTAGTGGGAAAAATTAGACCGTATTATCAAACAACAAGATGCCACTAATAATATCCATAAGAACTAGGGGAAACTAGTATATCAAACACCCTTCTAAACATGCATCTAGATCCAAACCCATTTATCTATGTCATGAGATGTTCATCCTATTTTATAATATCTCCATCACTAGCAGTGGCCTCATACCCCTCTAATAGATCCTCTCTATATTAATAAGGATTTTTAAGATTCTCCATACATACACAATAGTCATGGTTAACTCACCCATCAGGAAGTGAAACATATTAATTTTTGAATGTTATCTCTCAGTCTATGTAGTCAACTCCTCCCTATCAAATCTAATTTTAGGCATCAATACTGCATGATACAATCCCATAGCCTCTAATATTCCATACCTATCCTCATCCATCTACTTCACTAATGTCAATATAACCAACCATAAATCTTAAGCTATGATATTAGGTAGACACTCCTACAATCACAAAACCATCAACATAGTTAATTTTCATCCAAAAATAAACATTTTTAGTGTAAATGCTATGAATAACATAAACACCATGATGTTTGTGTAGATGTCATGATGTCTATGTGGGTTTTATAATCATGTAGATGACATAAAAATTTGCACATATGACATAGTTATTATGAATATGCTACTAAAATTATGGAGATTTATGACTAATAAAAAATAAAAAATAATCATGTAGACACCATTTGTGGGTATGTAGACACTATGAGGAAAATTTTCCTCACAAAATCAAAAATTTACATGTGATTGTATTAGAATTAATGATTCCAAAAAAAATCAAAATTAAAACTTGAACTAGTGGGTTTCTCCTATTTGGTCTCTAATACTTTCTCACTTGCTCACTCTAGTGCTCATGGAAAGGTCCACAAATAATTTTAATAGGAGGTCTTGTGAAAATACAAGGCAAAAATATCTCAAGAGGATAGAATGAAATGAGTCATTTTGACCCACCCAACCAATATTTAGTCCCCTAACCAATCCACTCCCTTTTCCAAATATATCCCTAGTTTTCACCATTTTGACCCTCATTTCTCCATTTTTCATCTACTTTCTTCTATTTTTAGCCTTTATTTCATTTAGAGATCCCATCCATGTTTTTTAGCCTCACATGATCTCTTAATAAGGGAATCACATATTATAATTTTTATCATGGACCAGTTGTGGCATCCTTGTGTGCCCATTTTTTTGATTCTTCATTATTTAAAAAATTGTTACTTCATCCATTCATAATGCCCTTTAAAATAGGGGAAAAATGTAGACATCCCAATCCTTCCACTCTAGTGTCATAATTAATCATCCACCATATCATAATATCATAACCCTAATTATATTATTAGATACCCATTTTATCTAAATTCATCACATAAGCCTAATCTGACTCATCATCATATTGTTAATCAACCAATCCCATCATTAACATCCCTAGTCTAACCAATCACTATTCATAGCATCACCCCTAATTAATTAATCAATCAATATAATTACATAATTGAACCTCATTAATCCCTAAAATTTATAAATTGGATCAATCAATTAACTAATTCTATTAGAAATTTGATTAATAATAATAATAAAATCCATGGAAATCTAAAATCTATAATTTTAAAAGCAACAAATCAATTTAGTCTCAAATCAAAGACATCATCAATCAACTTAGAAAATATCATCATTCTAAGTCAACGTAAAAAATTTTAATTAGGCCACTCCTAATAATCATAATACCTTACATATTCAACCCCACACATTTAACCCTCAACTCCCCTCATTAAATGAGGAATTTAACTCAATTATAGTCCTTGATTTTGAATTATATCCTATGGTCTATATCACTTAAAAAAACTTATAAATTCGAAGCTCCCTCTCTTATTTCAACAAGATTCCATAGACTAACTACATTATGTCAATCGAGAGAGAAAATCTTGTGATAAAGCTATCCACTCCTCAAGTAAATTATCCATATTTAAAATGGACATATTGTTGGATTGTATGTGCATCACCTATTGAAGAACCAATTTATAATATCAAATTCAAGTAAAATCCTAATAAAGAGGAGATTATTCATTTAGTTAAGTGAAGGTGCATTATATATCCCTCTTCAACTAAATCATAGGTGATTTTGTTTAGTTAGAGTATAATTTTAAACATTTGTTTTAATTTCTAACTTGTATTACTCTAACTTTACATTACACAATTTTAAAACAAGGCCCCCCCACCCATTAAAAATGTTTGTTTGTAATTTATTCTAAAATGTAATTTATCGAGTCTCATGAACTTATTATTTAATAAATTAAGTTATGAAATTTATATAAAGTTATAAAATATTTAAATATAAAGTGGTTAAGTTTTATTTTAAAAGTTAACTAAATTTATGACTAAAGTTAACTAAAAGTTAGTTGTAACTTAAAATTATAACTACCTCTAACAAGAAGGATTTATAAGGAGACTTGAAATACATTAAAAAGGGAGAAAACATATACAATTACTAGAGCTCTCTAATTTCAAGCTTTAATACTACACTTCTTTCTGCAAAGCATCTCTGAGATTGAACATTAGTTGAAGATAGATCAAACAATAGATTATATAATAGTGAAGTAATTTTACTAATATATGTAGGTATATCCAAGTTTATTATTTATTTTATAAACTGATTATCATAATATGATCAGGCATTAATTATTTTGATGATTAAAAAAATATGCAATCATATGTGTAGAAATCATTTACACTTCCCCATAATAATGATGAATACATCATATCTCTTATAAAAAATTACATTGTATAGTGATCGATCTTTTGATAATTCATTTGTAAATAGTGTTGAATATAAATTTATATAGTTTATCAATAAAATCTTTCTTTTACTTGATCATTAATTCAGTTCCTTCTTTAATATTTTTGTTCTATTTTTGTCACTTTCATTTATTGTTGTTTCTTATATTAGTATTTCATTTAAGTTTTATTTTGATTAGTATGTCATTTAAGTTTTATTTGAGTTTAATCTTTCTTATAATCTAAAGATTAAATCTTGTTTTAACTTAGCATTTCTAACTTAGTTTTTGACTTATTAGATTAATAATTGATTTATTCTAAACCCAATTATTATTAGAATAATGCTTACCAAAGTGTATTTCTCCTTTGGTTTCCACAGTTTTTAATTTTATCTTTAATTTAGTTTCTTTCATTAATTCTCTTTTGGGTTGTTTTAGTGTTATTGTAGTGTTAAGGAAAGTTGATCATAGAAGAAAAATGTAGTAATTTGGAATATAAAAACAATAATCAAAGTTATTTCCTTAAATATATTATCTATTTCATAGGTTCTACTCTTTGAATAGGTTATATCAAATTCGTAAATATGATTCGAGATTGATAAAGTATTGAATTAATTAATTGACTACTTAGAAGTTTGATTTACTCTTTGGTAAACTTATATATTCCCAAAACTATCAAAACCCCTCTTCATGCCTTAGGTTTAATTCTTAGCACATAGGTCCTTTATGATCAAACTGACATGATTTCATCTTGAACTCATGATAGGTTAGTGGGTTGATTCATTGACATGACAGTTCTCACCATCAACAAATTTATAAAATATAGCAAGGATCTAAAAAATCAATTCATTTTATATTGTGTTATTTCAAATTTATTTTCTTTGCCCATGACCATTATAGGTCTTACTCTTATTATTAAACCTAACTTTGATATTTCCAAAAACTAAGTTGATATAGATTATAATATTGTCCACTCTATGTGGTATAATAATCCTCAATATCTTCATCATATTCTTGAGGTTATAAATTTTGAAGAGGATGAAGAATTTGAAATAAAATTATACAATTTTTTTGGATTTAAAACACAAGTTCATAGACAAAGGTGAAACCATCACATTAAACAATAAAGAGAAAATATATTAGCTATCAACCTCAACTTAAAACTTTATTTCTCTTTGACAGCTTTCCTAAAGATGATTTAGTTAAACCTATTGAGTATTCCAATGGTAGATTAACCTAGGGATCGAATTAGGGATATCATCTTTGGTATACAAAAGGATATGAATCAAGAAGAAATAACTAATAATGAAGTATATTATGATGTTGATAATGATCAAGCAATAAATCCTTGGATATATGGTAATATAATTAACATAGGCAACCATCCTGGCAAGCTTCCTTCCCTTAAAAGAATTAATGTTCCTAAGTTTTTAGGAGATCCTATTGAATCTTGGAAGATCACCTTTATGCCTTTAAGTTTATTTGTGAAACCCTTAGAATAAATAATTAAATATTTATCTTATGGTGTATTCTCAAAATTAGAAGGTAAAACACAACAAATATTCATTAGTATTTTCATTAAAGTTATTAATACATGGAAAGATATCGAAGATTGGATTAAAATCTATTTTTTAAACCTAAAAAAGATTTAGACATAATCAATGAGTTTGTAAATATTTAAATTGATCTATGTGAGAATATTTATAATTTAATCACTAGATTTACCAAGTTAAGATAAAAGATATCACATGATGTGAGGCCATCTAAAAAGTTATTAAGATTGTATTTTTGTAGTTCATTACTAGTGAAGTATAAAATATTGTTGAAAGATAAATATATTATATAATATGATGCTAATATAAATTTCTATATTTATTATGGATTAAATGTATTGGTTTTAAATAATGAGATTTTAGGTCTTACATTTAAGAGTGAAAAATTTCTAAAGGCCATACAAAATCTTGGCAATGAGCTGGTCACCAATAAATGATACTTAAAAGACAATCATCATCATCAAAAATGTTTCAAATGTTGAAAAAGGTAAGAGTGAATAAAAAATCATTAATTTCACATTTTTGAAGTAGATCATGATCCTAATACTTATATTTTTGTCAAAAAGTTTAAATATTTTATCCAAAGGAAAGATAATATTATTATTGACTTGAATTACAATATAAATTTATGTAGTTCTTATGAGTTTTCTGGTGAATAAACTACTACCAATGTTTATGATTTTAAAACAAGGAAAATGACTATAATTCTACCCATAAAGATAATAAAAATACAAAAATACCTAATAACAATCAACCTTATACCTATAAAACTTATTTGTAAGATAAAGGTAAATCTACTAATGATATTGTTATATATAGTCTAGCTGTAAGTTTTCAACAAGTTCACCCTTTCCCTACTAGATTTAATAAAGCTCAATAAAAATCTACCTATAATCCTATGAATTATACTTATATTCATCATCCAAATTACATATCTTGTAATATTATTATGATATGGAAACCATGAACTAAGGGTTTTACTTACTTCAAGCTTCCAATTTACCTAGTCAACTTGAAAATATTATTGATGATGTTAAAATTTGAGCTAATAAAAATGTTGTAGGTTTACAAGAAGAAAATTATAATAATTAATATAATTCTACTTTTTCCCAATATAATGATCATATTTATAAATACATCCTTCCTTTCTATGTATCTACCAAAATTTCTCATAAATTGATCCATAATTTGATTATTGACATATGAGATTCTAAGAATATTGTGCTTAAATTTATCACTGATCAAATAGGCATATATTATGAAAAATATATTTTAAATTACTAGTTTTGATATATTTTAAACCAAAATTTATTGTAAGTTTCATGATATTTCCATTAAGATATCTCAAGATGAATGAATCAGATATATTTCTAATGTACTAGTTTTATATATCTATGAAAATTATGTTATGTTATTATACTAAGATTGGTCAAAAGAAACTGGTGATTTTTATTAATAAGCTACTTGGGTTCCCATAGGGAATCAAATTTTATTCATGCATAAAGAAAAATGGAATAAGAATATTTTTGAATCTATACCAACTATTATTGTTTATGTTTATGTTGAAATTGGAATTTACACTTATGAATTGCTAACATTAGATGAGCCTAATTAGTAGCATGTAAGAACCATATCTCGATAAACTATCTAGTCCTTATAATTTAATGGAGCATATTAAAAACATGGAAGTGGTTTTGGAGTTTTTGTTATCTCTCATATAGATAAGGTATTTAGATATGATTATAAATTATATTTTGAGAATATAAATAACATAATTGAATTTGAAGAAATGTGTCTAGGTCTCAAAAAGGCCATTGAATTAAATATCAAACATTTAATTCTTTTGAAGATTCTAATTTTTTTTTAGACAAGCTAGGTCCATTAGGTAATGAGGACTATTATCTATTCACTAGAGGAACTCGGTGGCTTGGCTATATAGTGCTTGATTTACAAAGTATAGGGATGGTTGTATGCATGTGGGGATTTGGGTGTACCCTCATCAAATGATTGGGTTTTGGAAAGAGTACTGAATCTACCATAATATGGATATGTGGAGACTAAAAATTGACTCTCCTGAATATATCTTACCATTTATTGTGTTAAGTCCATTGACCCTATCTATATATGGGTCATTTATGTGATTAACCACCTATATACTCAATATATATGGGGGGGATTATATATATCCATTTGGTTGAACTCAGAGATATTATTAAAACTAACCAAAGTCATCTTCACAAATACACACATAAATTTTGGTCACTAACTAATTTTTTTGAAGCATTTAACACTATGCATATTCTGACAGAATTTGACATTCATGCTAACAAACATGTTAATTTTTATTCTCAATTGATCTAATTGACATTGAACCTTCTACTGGTTATTATTTTTCACAACATTTCAAACCTAAAATTTATGATCTAAATGATATTTAGTTCATTTTTTTACTATGATTAACATATCAAAATATTCTTAAAATAAAATCATTTTGATCATGATGACTATGTTATCAACTATGGTGATTATTTGTAGTTAAGAGTCAATAAATTACTTGTTAGATTACTCCATATGGAATCAACGTTTAATCCTCATGAACAATAAAAAATATCTCAAACTGAAGATCCTTCTAAGAGAATCATTGGTGAGATAATCTTGATCAATACAGGTATAGAAGATTATCCTAAGTTTGTTTATTTAAGAATTAATTGTACTACCAAGAAAAAAAGTTTGTTAAATTGTTCAATGAATTTATTGATATCTTTTCTTGGTCCTAAAAATACCTAAAGGGTTATGACACTAAAATTATAAAACATAACATACCTATAAAAACTTGTTAGGTAAATTTTTTGAAAAATCAACCCCTTATTAGAAGACACCATCAATAAAGATATGGATAAAATGTTATATGGTGGTGTCATTTTACCTATAAGATATTCAAATTGGGTAGTCAATCTTGTCCCTAGTTAAAAATAATAATGATGATATTTATTTTTGTGTATAATTTAGATATTTAAATTAAGAAATTGTTAAATATAATTTTACTTTACCAAGCATAGATAAGATATTTCAATAGATTATTGGTTATGAAATGATGTCTCTTCCAGATGGGTTTTCATGTTATAATGATATTTTTGTTAACCCATAAGATAGACATAAAACCATAATTACTACATGTATAACAAATTTTTATTTTAAAATAATTCATTTAAATTTAATGAATGTGGGTGAAATGTTTTATATATCCATGCATGTGGATTTTGATAATTTGATTGGAATTATCATCCAAGTCTACTTACATTACATTACTATCCATTTAAAGAAAAGGAAGATACACCTTGATCACTTAGTATAATTTTTACTAGGTGTATAATGTATGGTATATCTTTGAATTCAAATATATTAGTGTTTCATGTTACATAGGAAATTTTTTGGATCATGTCATATCAAAAGGTGAAATTTAAATAGACCCAAAACACATCAAAGATATAAAAGACTTACCACCCCCAAAAGATCAGTTTGGTCTTAGATTATGTTTTGGTAAAATTAATTGTGTAATTTTATTTCTAATTTTGTTGATAAGTCTTGTTGGGTGAATATTTTTTCAATCGGCTAACCAATGAGCCAAATAGGTCTTATCAACCACAGAAAGGGAGATGGTCAACCAAATGTGCAGGTTTTCTACATCAAAAGGGGACAAATCTCTCCTCTCATCAAGGGGAGGTTCCTTGTTAAATATGAGGGGTTATATACTATATCTATAAGTAGAAAATAACACTCAGGGGTAGAATAATACCATCCATCTCTCTTTTTATAGAGATGATGTTAACAAATAGAGGAGAAAATCTTGGTGAAATCACTGAAGGCACTTATCTTCTTTTAAAAGTGATCTTGTAGGAAACAACAAGAGTTCTTTCAGGTAGTGACAAGAAACTGGTAACAAAGTGTAGTAACCAAAAGAATGAACTGTAACACAAAGTCTACACTTCAGATGCCCAAAGAGTGAAAAACAAAGGATAATGGGGGCATAAATTCAACCCAAGATCCTTCACATAGAAATAGAAAATAGACAAAAACACACACTGAAAACAATTATGACAACACAAAGTCTAAAAGTAACTGGCTTCAGGACATCTTCCTTATCACTTCCACTAGTTCTACCTGTTAAATTAAATAAACAAGAATGCATCTAGAAGATAGACATAAGAAAAATCTCCTAAAATGACATAAGCTATAACAACACAAAGTCTGCAAGTAACTTACTTTCTGATTTAGATAAAATAATATGAACAACAATCTGAGCTCAAAGTCTCAGTCTTTGCCTTTCAATTTGGGCAGATTTTTGCTTTTGTAAAATGAAAATATCTCCTTCACATAATAGAAGAGATTACAATGTATAGCATCTAAGAAAGGCTTGGTGATTCTTTCCATGAAATGACCCATGCTGCAGTCAATGCCTTTAATGCATCTTCAATTCTGTCGAGGGGCCATGCTTGGAATAGTGTATTGCCTTAACTATGGCATGACCATCCATATTATATGTCTTCTCCTTAGCATGAGTTGTCTAGTCATTTTCTTGATGTTTGCATAGCTGTCTACTTTTCCTTTACTTCATGGAAGAAAAATAGGTCGTGTCCTTGATTTGGTGTGCTCAGATGACCACTTGATCCACTGTTTCACCTACTAGAAATAACTCCCTTGTAGATATTTATGATCTTTTGTATTGTTCTCTCTTCCCTATAGTAGTTTGAGCTCTCAATCTCTCTCTTCAGCTGGTCACTTAATTCATACTTCAAGTTTCATGCTATATTTGAATTTTAACAGATATTCCATTACCTTAAATTTGACGTCCATGGGAGCGTCACTGGTTGAACCATAAACTTTTGAACCTATGAAAGTTCATCAATTTAATGGTTCAATGATATTTATTGGTTCCTTTGTTCCATTTGCTTTCTCACTCTTTGGTTAAACCATTACTTTCTCACTCTTTGGTTGAACCATCATTTTAAAACTAGTCTTTGGAATCATTTATTTGCTACTTCCTTCCTTTGAACTATTGAGCCTATGAACCATTGAACTTTGAACTCTTTCAGTTCAAGGTTCAATCGGTTCATTCTTCATTCCATCACTTTTTTTTATCTTTCTAAGCCCCTTGATCTTCATCGAACTGGTTGAACCTTTGAACCCATTGAACCATTTGGTTCAAGGTTCAACAGTTCAATGGTTCATTTTTTGTAGCCCTTTTTTTGGAAGCTCTTTTTTGCATCTTTATCTAGCCTTTGGAATGTCCCAAAGGGAAGGTGTCCCTTCAAGCTTTGAGAAAGGTCCACTTTTGGGTTCTGAGAGCCCCCTGCAAGGGTACCTACCCTTCGAGATCCTTCAGGTGGCCTTCGATCTTTAATTCCTTCAGCGGGATTTTGTTTCTTTGGTAGAATTCATCCTTCATTTCCTTCAGATAATTTTTTTGAAGGAAATCTTTCCTTGGCTTTGCTTTAAAAATTTTTCTATTGGGCTTTTGCTTTTCCTTTTGGGAAAATTCCTTCAGACAAAAGTCTGAAGGAATTCCTTTGGACAATTTGTCCAAAGGATTTTTGCCTTAGTCATTTTCCCATAGAAAATATTTTTGAAGGAATTATTTAGGTCCCTTTTTCTTTGTAATTTCCTCAGAAAAAAGTCTAAAAAAAATGTTCCCTTTTGACCTTAGTCATTTTTCTGAAAGAATTCCAACTTTGCCTGCTTTTGGTCACTACCCTCCACAAGGGCACTTGGCCTTGGTTCAATACCCTCTGTAAGGGCACTTTTTCCTTCATCTTTGGGGTAGTCCCTTGAACCACCCATTTGAACTAACCACTTGAACTAACTTTGGTTCAATGATTCAATGGTTCAATTGGTTCAATCTCTTTATTTTGGCTAAGTCTTTTGACCACTTGAACCAACTGCACGTTGAACCTATTGAACCTTTGAACTAAAATGTTTCAAGGTTCAACGATTCAATGGTTCAAGCCTTCTCCTTTTCACTAAGTGTTTTGAAGCTATTGAACTTGATGAATTTTTTTCAAAGTGCTTAACTCTTTAAGCTTGCCGATGACGTTGAACCTTTGAACCCATTGAACCTGTGAACTAAAATGGTTCAAGGTTTAATTGTTCAATGGTTCAATCCTTCCTTTGAAGCTTGTCAATGAACATCTTTGGTTGAACCAAGGCATTAAACCAATCTTGAAATTGCCTAAGTGATAGAAACTTGCTCCTTTGAGAGAATTTACCTGTTAAAACCATTGAACCTGTTGAACCCACTAATTTCAAT
Source organism: Torreya grandis (assembly GCA_037957365.1). Classification (NCBI taxonomy): domain Eukaryota; kingdom Viridiplantae; phylum Streptophyta; class Pinopsida; order Cupressales; family Taxaceae; genus Torreya; species Torreya grandis. Next base: position 512,480 of record JARHVA010004315.1, on the reverse strand, counting down.
CCTGTAGAGTCCATAGTTTCAAGCCTACAGAGTCTGTAGAAATCTAAAAAAGCTTGAATAATGAAGAATTTGAATGCTCAGAACCATTTTTGAAAAAGGGAAGAGAGGATTTTGGTTTATTGAACCAAATTAGTTCACATGTTGTCCCAAAATGAGTGACAAATTTTGGAAACAACAATTGGCTCTAGTTGGGAAACTTCCTTCAGTTGAAAACTTGGAACAGTTGAGGGGAGTAGAAACTAGAATATATAGTGCCTTGAAGTATGCCATTGGGCTATGGAGTCATGTTACCCAAAAAATAAAAGGTGCCAAAAATGAAAATGAATAACACACAATAGAAACAAAGGCTATACAAATATACATATGTATAGGTGAACTTATCTGATACTTCAATTATTGAAGTGCTTTAGATGCTACCCATTATGAGGCAGAGAAAAGGGTGTGCCATCTCGATATCTCAATAGGAAATTGTTTTCACCATTGAGATAATGAATAGTGAAAGGGCCCCTCCAAAGGGAGTCAAATTTCCCATGCATTCCCTTTGGTTCTCTTCTCTTGTCCCACAATAGGACTTGATCTCCAATCTAGAAATCATAGTTTTTTGCTTTCTGGTCGAAGAGATTCTTCACTAAACTTTAATGGGAAGCAATTCAGTCTACCACCATAGTTATCTACTCATCTATCTTAGTCAAGTACATGATCCTCTTATCAATGGATCTTTCATAAGTTTGATCCTCAATTGCCTTGGCCAATTTCAATGATGGCAATTCCAGGGTGATTGGTATCTCAACATTGAGACCATAAAGAAGTTGGAAAGGAGACATACCAATTGACCTTTTTGGTGTAATTCTATCTACCCATAGAGCATCAACCAATGCTTTATGCCATGTCCTTTAGTTGTCATCTACCAGCTTCTTGATGATAGTCACCAAGTTCTTGTTGCTTGATTCAACTTGTCCATTCCCTTGTGGAACGTAATTAGAAGAGTGGAATAGGGTGATCCCATAGTAAAAATAGAATTGAGTAATATCCTGGGAAGTGAAACAAGCCACGTTGTCTCTAAAAATCTTGGTTGGAACCCCAAACCTAGAAATGATGTTCTCTTTGAGGAAATTACACACTAATTTTGAAGTAACATGCTTGGTTGGGATAGCTTCCACCCACTTGGTGAAGTAATCTATGGCTGTGAGGACATAATCATGTCTAACACTTGAAGATGGGTTTACAAAACTAATGAAATCAATTCCCAATTGCTAAAATGGCTCTTCTATCACCATTGGCTTGAGAGGAAAGGTAGCTAACTTGGGTCTTCCAACAAACTGTTGGCATAGTTCACATTTCTTACCCATTTATATGAATCTTAAAAAAGAGTAGGCCAGTAGTACCTGGCTCACAAAATTTTATGGGAAGTTACAAGAGTATAAAAATGTCCTCCACAGGCCAGATTGTGGAAGGACTTCAAAATTTGGTTATGCTTCTCTTTATCCATGCAGTGAAGGAACACTCCATCAAGACTCCTCTTATATAGGCCATTTTCCCAGAGGACAAAATTGGCAGCTTTCAACTTGATAGCCCTCCTTTCTTTATGAGATAGGTGAGAAAGATACTCACCATAAGTAAGAAAATGAGAAATACCTAAATACCACTCATTCATAGTGGAGACAAAGAGGACTATTGGCATGTCTTCTTCTTCTTTTGATTATTCATGCTCTATTTGTTCTAGCTTATTATCAGCAATCAATTGGCATAGGTCTTTTCCCTGCACTAGCTTCATTAGTTTGATGACTAGATCAAATTCCTAGATTTTTGCAATCTAATTGCCTCTTTTTATCCCAAACTCCTACTGAGTTAATAAGGATTTGACCATGGTTTTAGGAATCAAGGCAGTGGTGTGTGAATTTAGGATGTAGAAGCAAAAATGCTTCACTGCCTTTACCACTGCATAAGTATGCTTCTCCATGTTTGAGTACTGTAGCTCATGAGTTTTGAGAGGAAAACTCATGAAAGAAATAAGAAATTCTACACATTCTTGGTTTGGTTGAACCAGAATTATTGAAAGTGTGTGCTCAAAATCATAACTATACATTGTGAAATACTTGTTATAGTCTAGACAAACCAGAATTGGGGCATGGGCAATAGCTGTCTTAATATCTTGGAATGCCAATTTGCCTTCTTTAGTCTAGCTGAATGTGGCCTTTCCCTTCATCATGTTTACAATATGTTGAGTCTTCTTAGCAAACTCAGGGATGAACCTTCGTAAGAAATTCACCTTTCCAAAGAAAGAGTGAACTACAGTCTTACTTGTGGGCAAAGTAAGCTCTTGAATGGACTTGACTCTTTCTGAGTCAATCTTTATGCCTTCTTGGGAAATAATGTGTCTGAGAATTTTCCATTTTGTTACCCCAAAAATAGACTTCTTTGGATTTAAAGAAATGCCATTCTGGAAATAGCATTCCAACACTTATTGCAAGTGGTGCATATGATCAGGGAGATGCTTAGAAAAGACTGTTAAATCATCCAAGTACACTACAATGAACTTACCCATTTCATCTTTGAAATCAAGGTCCATTGCTCTTTAGAAGGTGGCACTAGAATTTATTAGGCCAAATGGCATTCTCTAATAGGCAAAGGTGCCCCAAGGTGTGGTGAAGGTAGTATTATGCTGGTCTACCTCACCAACTTTAACTTGATTGTATATTGAGAAGCCATCCAACATTGGTAACATCTCTGAACCGGTCACTGTCTGAAGCACTTAATCCATGATTGGTAAAGGATAGTTATCCTTTAAGGATGACTGATTTAAATTTCTAAAATCCACGTAGAGGTGAATTTTTCCATTCTTCTTCCTTACAAGCACTATGTTTGAAATCCATGTGGAATGATGGATTGGGAAAATGATTCTAGCATTCAACATTTTATGTATTTAAAATAGAATAGTACTTGATATCTTTAGATTGTACTGCCTAGATTTTTGCCTATAAGGTGCCAAATCACTTTTGAGAGGAATGTCGTGGCAAATTTCATCAAGCCTGAGTGACTTTAGATCATCATAAGAGTATGCTAAGACATCCATGTACTGACTAAGTAGAGTAGTGAACTTGGAATTTTCTTCCTGATTACAACACTTCCCAATGTTCACCATCTTGGGATTTTCTTTGGTACCCAGATTTACTTGATCAAAATCCTGGGAGGAGCTTGAATCTGTTTACTACTATTTGATGAATCTATCATGTTTGTCAAACAACTTCTCAAGGGAGACCAATCCTTTGGGAATTTTATTCCCTTTCAGCTTTAGGAACTCCTCACCTATGTTTGCACTTGATTATGGGGTTGGTTCAAGATTTTGAGGTTTACTGCCTTCAAAATGAAGATGTTCAAAGCTATCTTTTTATTCTAGGAAGGTAATGATTTGGTTGTCATTGTTAAACACCTACCAATGACTGGCATTATCAAGTACACTTGGTTGAAATACTAATTCAATAGTGTACCTATCTCTTTTGAAGTCTGGGTGAGGAATCAATAGAGTTGATGAAATGACCAGTGCATCAACCTAGTCATTAAATTTCCTTGGTATGGCAGAGATGCTGAAAGCATCAAAGCTTTCAATCTAATCCCATACTAGATTGTGATAGTGGCACAATCTCTCATTTTTGGTTTGATACAAGTTTCTCACTTGATAAACCACCAATTCAACATCTCCTTTAGCATAAAGGAGTTTGATGCCTTTGTCTCGAGCAGCCCTCAATCCAAGAAATAGAGATTCATACTCAATTATATTATTGGTATTATTGAACTATAATTTGTATGATGAAGGAAAAATATCTCCTTGAGGAGATATCAACACAACCCTAGCTCCTGAACTGATAGAGGAGTAATTTCCATCAAATTTTAGAATCTATACCTCATCAGGCACTAATTTTTCTTTGGATTCTTATTCATTTAGAGGTGGAGGTTCTTCCACACTTGAATCACACTCCACCAAACCTTCTACTATTAAATTTGAACTAATTTTCAAATTTTCACCTCTAGGAGCTTCATCAGATGCCTCATGGACTTCTTTCATGGATAGAAATTAATTACCCATGCCTGAAGACTCAAAAAAAATTGATCTTTAGGCACTGATGTCTAAGTGACCAGATATTTTGCTTCCTTTTTAGGGAGAAATATTTACATAACACCTTTGATTGGGATCCTTGCTTCAGATAGGTCCATTCTCAATTCACCTCCAACATCCTTGCATAAATTTTGCCCAAGAAGGATGCCATATGATGCTGGGACATCATTCACTAGGACAATCATCTTGATTCTTTTGTCTAGAAAGGCTACAAATGAAAATTGGGCATCTTTGTTTTATCCCAATAGAGGTACTTTCTTATTTTCCATGGAGAAACATCTCCCAAATTTCTTGGTTAGTATGAGACCAAGAGATTCTACCACTTTGGCAGGCATGACATTGTCAGAAGCTCTAGAATCAATGATACAATTATTGAACTGATGTTTATTTATCAGTAAGGAGACAGAAAGGTTCAGTCCTACTGGGAGTAGTAGGAGGAATTATGACAAGGTTATTCTTGGTAGGTGAATTCTTGGGGGAATCATGAGCTACCTTAGGAATTGCTTGTCTTACAGGGATGTTTTGGTTCTTCACACATTGGACCAACTTATTTAATTTTTTGAGGTTGGACTATAGGAATTCAAATTTAGACATTTGAATTTTGGTTTTATTTATATAATCAATGATATCAAATGTTTGAAATGAACCAGTTATAGAGGATGGGAGTTCATCCTTTTGAATTTTAGGAGGGGGAGGACTAGACTACACATTTGAAGTAGAAAGCGTAGAGATGTTTGGTGTATTTACCTTTCTTGTAATCACCAGATCTTTTGGCTAGAAAAGAAGAGTGGTTCCTCACTTAGCAATTGAAATTTCTAGTTGAGGTCACTCCTCTAACTTTTCTTTATCAGCTTGCTGGGCTAACTAGTTCTTAGACTAGGTGAACATAACATATGATCCCTCAGCTGTATTACCTTCACTTCTGGGTTCACCATGGAAATTTAGGAAACTAATGTTAGATTTTTTAGCTAATTCCTCTTCTTCCTCGATGAAGAGATTGGTGTCATCTTCAAGATTCAATTCAGGCTGGAAGGAGAAATCTGATTCTATTTCAAGATATCCAACTGTTGAATTGGTTAGAGGTGCTTTAATGGCAAGGTTCCCCTATGGGGGAGGAAGACGATTAGTTTGCCCTTGATTCCTAGTAGCATTGCCTTGGTATGATTGATTGGGGAATGTCCTCCTTGGTACATCTCTATATGAAGGAGCAGATGACATCCCTTGTGCCATTTGTTTTCTAAGAGCCAATAATTCATTTGCCAGCTTCTGCACCATTGGATCAGTGGTGGCTGTAGGTGAGTATTTAGAGGATGAAGAGGATTTACCTCTATTTGGATCTCTCCTTATCTTTCTAGCCAAGATAAGGTCATATTCTACCTCAGTATCCAAGTCTTGAGAAGTAACAAGGTCTATGTGGCCAACATGTCCCAGTAAAAAATTCACTTCAGGTAGTTGTGAGTTGATGAAGAAGTATTTAAGGTTTTTAGGTGTTGGCTGAGCAATGGTAAGAATTTGATTCCTTAGCTTGTCAAACTTTGTTATGAAATCCCTCATAGTTTCATGAGGTTCTTTCTTCATCTGTGTGAGTTGGGCCAGTAAGGCATGTGCATCTTCTATATGCTTGAACCTAACTTCACATTTAGCTTTAAAGGTGTTCCAATTAGTCACTAACCTAGCTTGTAGATGGTAGAACTAGTTTACAACAGTGCCTTGCAATGTTTCCACAAAAAGCCTAACTACCATGTCCTCAAATTCCATGCCTATCACACCACAAGCTATGCTAAAAGCTACAATGTGTTCATTAGGATGAACTCTCCCATCACCAAAGAATTTGGGCAAATTCTTCCTTGAATTGCATGGAAGCTCATGTAGAGTTGGAGTCAAATTGAGTAGGCCAAATGAATTACCCCAGGGGCTTTAAACCACCATGATTGGATTATGGAAAAGGGGGATAACAAATTTGGGTGGAGTATGTATAGGCAAAGCTTTACTAACAACAGAAAAAGAAGCCCTAACTTGTGTTGGTATCCTAGTACGGGTAGGAGGAACACTCCTGGATCATTGAACTTGAAGTTGGGGAGGGAAGAAATCATAATTGCCCTTCTGAACCAATTCAAAAATAAGGTCAACAACACCTTGGCCTCTTTGACTTCTGGTATAGCATGGAGTTGAAAAATTGCAAGATAAAAATGGGAAGGGACTGGTCTAACTTCAGCTTGAAGCTTGAGGCTTCAGACTGCGTGCTCTTCCCCAACAGAGTCACCAAAAAGCTGTTGCGTGAATATTTTGTCAATCAGCTAATCAATGAGCAAAATAGGTCTTATCAACCATAGAAAGGGAGATGGTCATCCAAATGTGCAAGTTTTCTACATCAAAAGGGGACAAATCTCTCCTCTCATCAAGTGGAGGTTCCCTATTAAATATGAGGGGCTATATACTATATCTATAAGTAGAAAATAACACTCAGGGGTAGAATAATGCCATCCATCTCTATTTTTTTAGAGATGATGTTAAAAAATAGAGGAGAAAATCTTGGTGAAAACTCTGAAGGCACTTCTCTTCTTTCAGAAGTGATCTTGCAGGAAATAACAAGAGTTCTTTCAAGTAGTGACAAGAAACTGGTAATAAAGTGTAGTAACCAGTAGAATGAACTGTAACACAAAGTCTAAACTTTAGCTACCCAAAGAGTGAAAAACAAAGGATAATGGGGGCAAAAAGTCATCCCAAGATCCTTCACTTAGAAACAAAAAATAGACAAAAACACACTGAAAACAATTATGACAGCACAAAGTCTGAAAGTAACTGGCTTCAAGACATCTTCCTTATCACTTCCAGTAGTTTTACCTGTTAAATTAAATAAATAATAATGCATCTAGAATATAGACATAAGAAAAATCTCCTAAAATGACACAAGCTATAATAGCACAAAGTCTACAAGTAACTTGCTTTCTGATTTAGATAAAATAATATGAACAACAATCTGAGCTCAATGTCTTAGTCTTTGCCTTTCAATTTGGGCAGAGTTTTGCTTATATAAAATGAAAAGATATCCTTTGCATAATAGAAGATATTACAATTTATAGCAGCCAAAAAAGGCTTGGTGCTTCTTTCCATGAAATGGCCCATGCTGCGGTCAATGCCTTCAATGCATCTTCAATTCTATTAAGGGGCCATGCTTAGAACAGTGTATTGCCTTAACTATGGCATGAACATCCATCTTATATGTCTCCTCCTTAGCATGAGTTTTCATGTACTTTTATTTATGTTTGCACAACTATCTACTTTGCCTTTACTTCATGGAAGAAAAATAGGCCGTGTCCTTGATTTGGTGTGCTTAGATGACCACTTGATCCACTATTTCACCTATTGGAAATAACTCCCTTATAGATATTTTTGATATTTTGTATTGTTATCTCTTCCTTGTAGCAGTTTGAGCTCTCAAGCTCTCTCTTCAGCTGGTCATTTGATTCATCGTTCAAGTTTCATGCTATATTTGAATTTTAATGGATATTCCATTACCTTAAATTTGACGTCTGTGGGAATGTCACTAGTTGCTGTTTGATTAAACCCTGTTAAACCATGAAACTTTGAACCTATGAAAGTTCATCATTTTAATGGTTGAATGATCTTTATTGGTTTCTTTGTTCCATTTTCTTTCTCACTCTTTGGTTGAACCAATGCTTTCTCACTCTTTGGTTGAACCATCCTTTTGAAACTAGTCTCTGGAATCATCTATTTGCTGCTTCCTTCCTTTGAACTATTGAGCATGTGAACCATTGAACTTTGAACTCTTTCAGTTTAAGGTTCAATCAGTTCATTGGTTCATTCTTTGTTCCATCACTTTCTTTATCTTTCTAAGCCCCTTGATCTTTATTGAACTAGTTGAACCTTTGAACCTGTTGAACCATTTGGTTCAAGGTTCAACGGTTCAATGGTTCATTCTTTGTAGCCCTTTTTTGGCTAAGTCTTTGGAATCTCTTTTTTGCATCTTTATCCAACCTTTGGAATGTCCCAAAGGGAAGGTGTCCCTTTGGGCTTTGAGAAAGGTCCACTTTTGGGTTTTGAGAGCCCCCCACAAGGGTACCTACCCTTTGGGATCCTTCAGGCGGCCTTCGGGATTTAATTCCTTTAGCGGGCTTTTGCTTCTTTAGCAGACTTCATCCTTCATTTCCTTCAGACATTTTGTCTGAAGGAATTTATTCAAACAATTTTTTTGAAGGAAATCTTTCCTTGGCTTTGCTTTGAACCTTTTTCTGTCAGGCTTTTTCTTTTCCTTTCTGGTGAATTCCTTCTGATAATTTGTCTAAAGGATTTTTGCCTTAGTCATTTTCCCATGGAAAATATTTTTGAAGGAATTCTTTCGGTCCCTTTTGCTTAGTAATTTCCTCAGACAAAAAGTCTAAAGGAAATGTTCCCTTTCGGCCTTAGTCATTTTTCTGAAGGAATTCCAACTTTGCTCGCTTTTACTCACTGCCCTCTAGAAGGGCACTTGGCCTTGGTTCACTACCCTCCACAAGGGCACTTGTTCCTTCATCTTTGGGGCAGTCCCTTGAACCAACCATTTGAGCTGATTGCTTGAACTAACTTTGGTTCAACGGTTTAATCGATTCAATCTCTTTGTTTTGGCTAAGTCTTTTGACCGCTTGAACCAACCACACATTGAACCTATTGAACTATTGAACTCATTGAAACTTTGAACCAAAATGGTTCAAGGTTCAACGGTTTAATGGTTCAAGCCTTCTATTTTTTGCTAAGTGTTTTGAATCCATTAAACCTTGAAGCGGTTAAACTTGATGAACTTTTGACAAATCGCTTAACTCTTTAAGCTTGTCGACGATGTTAAACCTTTGAACCTGTTGAACCTGTGAACCAAAATGGTTCAAGGTTTAATGGTTTAATGGTTCAATCCTTCCTTTGAAGCTTGTCGATTAACATCTTTGGTTAAACCAAGGCATTGAACCAATCTTGAAATTGCCTAAGTGCTAGAAACTTGCTCCTTTGAGAGAATTTACTTGTTAAAGCCATTGAACTTGTTGAACCTGCTAATTTCAAGCCTACAGATTCCATAGTTTCAAGCCTACAGAGTCAATAGAAATCTAAAAAAGATTAAATAATGAAGAATTTGAATGCTCAGAACCATTTTTTAAAAAGGGAAGAGAGGATTTTGGTTTGTTGAACCAAAATAATTCACATGTTGTCCCAAAATGAGTGACAAATTTTGGGAACAACAAGTCTAAACCTTTACATATTTTTATCAAGAAAAAATACAATTACTTGTGGGATATGGGTTCAAACACAAATGTAAATTAAATTTAGAAAATGATAGTAAATGTTTATATACTTTCTAGACCTAATCTGATTAAACCTCTTACCTTATATGTGAAAGCAACCAAAAATACCATAGGTGTTGTTATTACACAATATGATAACAATTGTTAAGAAATACTTATCACTTATCTGAGTCAAGTTTTAAAAGACGTTGAAATTAGGTATAACTTAATTGATAATTTTTTTCTCTCATGAATTTCCTCTCTAAACAAATTCACATATTGTAATGGTAAATAAAGTTATTTTTTGTTCAAATATACCTATTTTATCTTGTTGAAGCAACAAACTATCCAAGGTAGGCAAACAAAAGAGATTTTTAGAATCAAAATATTTAATATTGAATTTTAAAATTCAAAAACTATTAGAGGGAGTGAACTAGCCACACAATTAGATAAAAAATCAATCTCTAGCACAAACATTTTATTTCTTTTAGTTGATGATATTTTGAAGGCCAAACCTAATTTTCAAACTATGAATGTTGCTAATCTTTCAAAATAATTTAAGATATGACTCAAAATGCATGATTGGGATTGAATCTTTTCACAAGATGATCGGTATCACAATATTATTTAATATTTAAAAAATAAAACATGTCTTGATTTATTGGATAAGCATCAAAGAAGAGCTCTTAAACTAAAATAGTTAAAATTTATGTTTTTATCGAATTATAGATGGAGTGCTTTTACATTGTCTGACCCATGAAAAAACTCAAAAGGTTATTAGGACTTATATTGAAAGAAATTGTGGTAGACACTTTATAGAGAAAACCATTGCATACAAAATCTTGAATGTAGGATATTATTGGCCAAATTTATTTCAAGATGCATATAAGTTATTCAAGTCATGTTTTCTATGTAATATTTTCACTGGTAGATATAGGTTTCCTACCATGCCCATAAATCCAATCATACATGTTAAACCTTTTACTAAATGGGTTGTTGACTTTGTTTTTGATATTGATCCTCTATATTTAGTAGGCCATAGATACATTATAACTACCACTGATTATTTAACTAAATGGAAAAAAGCTATATCATTAAAATGAAATTACTACATTTGAGGTGATTTCATTTTTGAAAATAAAATATTTTCAATATTTAGAGTTCCCTATGAGATAATATCATAGAATGGTCCTCAATTTAATTATAATGAATATTTATAATTTTTAGGCCATTTATCAGTTATTTCAAGTCATTATTATAAATATTATCCTCAAGGGAACAAACAAGTTGAATATACTAATAAAAACTTGATTTTAATTATGAAAAAATAATATATGAAAATAAACAAAATTGGCATATCAATATTTTGGAAGCATTATGAGTTGATTAAATGATGGTTAAAATTAAAATAGGTTATTCACCTTTTATGATATCTTATGGTTTCTAATCCACTTTGCCAATTAAATTACAAATCATTTATGCTATAACTTCTCTTCAATACATTTATGAAAACACTAATGACATAGAAAAATACTAAACAATCTCTTAGATCTAGATTAAATTAAAGCAATTACTTTAAAAAAATTAGAAAAAACTAAAGGAAAGCTTAAAAAATTCTTTGATAGAAAGGTCTCTAAAAAATATTTTAAGTTTGGAGATTTAGCCTTGTATTGGGATAAATCCCACTAAAGTTTGATTCCTTATGAATTGGATATTATAGAATAGTTTTTGTTATTGGGTGGAATTATTTTCAATTGTAATATTTTGATGGTAATTGGTTGTGTTATATATTCATTGGTTATCATCTAAAAATATTCTATACTTAGTTTTATATTTATTCAAATTTGGGTTTTTTTCCTATTTTTCTTGCTTTGTGTTTTGGTTTGAGCCTAGTTTATTAAAGGATATTTACAAGTATTCATTCTTGTAAATGTGAAGATAGATATTTAAAAATATTATCTTAAGTATCCATTTAATCATAGGTTTTAATATCCTATCAATTTTTAATTGATCATTTATAAATGAGCGGTATTAGAATAATGCTATTATAAAGCATTACTTACCTTCAGATTTGATGCTTTAAGACATTATAGTGATTTTCATTAAAATTAAAATTCTTAACTAATAATTTCCTATTATTCATACCACATGTAGATACTCAAATCTATATTTACATGATAAATTAGTTTTTCACACTTGACAAATATCACTCAATGATCTACCTTTTAGTTCATGCTACTTAAAGGCTTGTAATTCACCATCTCACTATGCATTAATTCTCATCTTTTGGTCTAAAATTGATATATTGATTACCCAAATCAAATTTAGATTAAAGTGTGCTTAAAACCCAATATATATCCTTCAATTTTGGTTACATATCTTCAACATTTATCTATTCTCTAGTATATTACTATTTAGACCTAGACACTAGCATCAATACTAGAGTCATATATCCAATGCTAGTGTCTGTACCCTACTATTTTCAAATATTTTGATTTGTACAGGTTGATATATTTGTCTTAACTAAACCTAAATTATATTATTTTCAAAATTTGTGGTATAAACACAAAACAAATCCCACTCATTATACATCTAGTAATTTACCAAGAAAGCATCTATGAAGCTCAAAAAATAATTCATACAATTGAGTTATACTACCCTATTGTTACCTATTTTCATATTAGTCATATAATAAATATTATTACAAGTATAAAGCATTAAAATAGCATACGATGATCAACATTTTTAAAATTTAAATATAGATCACTACACACACTCACATATAACATATTACACTATTTTCCACACATAAGGCCACACAAGGGTGAGAACTACATCAGTTTGAGGACCTCTTCAGAGTATATGGATATATATCCAATAATCAATAATAGAGGTGTATTTAAGGTCAAATAAGCTTTAATTGATACCACTAACTCCTATTTTTACAAGGTGGCATGCCCTAATTGGAGGATCTAGGGTTTTGATAAAAAAATTAATATCCATAACTTGTGTACACGATCCTAATTGACAATATGCAAGGCAAAAAATAAACCTAATAGGATAAATTGTAATTTATATAAAATGACATGCAATTCATTATGGATAAAGCATCAATTTTATGATAAAAACATTCATGCGAGTGTCCCTATTTTTATGGTAGTGTTTAATTTGACAAAATTATAATTTATAGAATTTGACGAATCATAGATAAGAATTATCATAATTATTTTTTCACCCAAACTTCTCTGATCTAACTATGCATTAGTAAAAAATCTAAGTATTATCTCTTCTTTGTGTTTAAGAATGCAAATTACTATTTCGCATTATACTTTTTATATTTATCAAATTTTCATAATTCAACACTATATTAGAATATTTTATGAATATAAATTATTTAATTGGATTGATTTTTATAGTATATTACTCCTTGATTAAATAGGCTACTCTTTTATGTTGATCTATATTTAAAAAAAGGGTTAGACATTTTGTGAACCCGGCCTCTGAATATTCTTGTGCAATCCTAGCTTTCCCTAGGGTTTTTCTATTTTTTTAAATAATTTGTAAATTAGTAAAAAAACTTAAAAAATCATACTTGCTTCAAGTATAAAGGAATTAGTTATGATTAACATGGATACATATGTTAGTTATTCATTTTTAGAGTAAATAATGGTATTAATTACAAGTTATCTTTCATACATTGATACATCAATCAAAACCATATTAAAATGGGTTAAAAAATGATAAAAACCCAAGCAAGTGTGTTTATGTAGACCCCTTTTTGTCATAATTTTTATCATGAACTACTACCTATTAATACTAAGTGTAAAAGGGAGTACATGAAACAAGTATCATCTTCATATAATATTGTAAACCACTCCCATGAGGTCATTGATAAAACTTCACTCTTCTATTTACTATAGAAGTCTTATGTTAGTATAGGTTTTAATTTTATTTAATGTTTTTCCTTACACATATTTATTTATATTGCTTAGGTTTTGTTACTAGGTCATTGGGGAAGATAATCCAACATTAATGAGGATGTGTGATCATGTCTATGTCCCACATATATATGTCCCTTTCCTAAAGCTATTTTTCCTAATGATCAATTGATGAATTATTGATTTTTCTTCATGGATCATGTTTGATTTCACTCCCATAACTTGTATCTCTTTTTCATAATTTCCTTTTGCATTTAATGGATATTTTTGCTTCATGTCTACTAAAATATTAATCCTTGATTCTATCATAATTTGACATGATATTATAGATTGGTTTATATTAAATGAATGCCAAAATTCATATTATGAAATCTTAAGTTAAAAATTACCTGTAATAGATCTATCATTCATTTACCTAACACATTGAAGATTCACCCTCTCTCAAAATTTTTACTTCTTCTTGGGTCCTCTATTGATCTAGATTAAAAGAAAGAACAAGGAAAAGGTGCCTTTTGTTGGTCATATATCATTTAGTAGGTTTTAAAACAAAATAATTTGTGCCATTGGATTCAAAAGGTGTCAAAACCCTAGGATCAACTATAAACATGACCTAGCTTTGTGATAATCAATTTTAGTCACTTTTAGAGGGTTTGAAGGCATTTTATTATATAAAAGGGAGTTAATTAATTTATTTAGGTGATCATACACTTACCTGGTTATCCAAGTGGGTTCTAGACTTACTAAAACTAGGCACAAAGATGATATGTTATTTTAGTGCTCAACATTTTTCACTCAACTATGCTGGCATCAATTCACATAAGGCTCAAGCTTTATGCACTCACTTGAAGCACAATAGAGAAATAACCAGGGCTTGCATTGGGATAGTTTTACCATGGTGAAACTCATTATTTATGGGACTTGGTAATCTCAATAATGGATTTGGTATATTCAATGGTGTAAGCCATTTTTTGGTTAAGTCTGATGGTCTATAGGTGCAAGCGTATATTGAGTAGTTCTATTGTCTCAAGGGCACAAGACTTTGTTTCACTAATATTAGAGTCATTCAATGTTTTGAGAGGTCAATGAGATGTTTTAGATCAAATTCATAATAGGCTTGTGTTTTATGCAAGGATAACATCACTAGGTTTGGGTTCTTATCTATACTTAGGCCATTTCTACAAAGTAGGCTGACATCATATTTTACACAAGGATGTCATTAACGATCTGAACTAAAAACTTTCCTAAAAAATAACATTCATATATTAAAACTAACCCATTATAACTATTGTAATTAATTTGCAATTCAATAATGAAGCAAAAGACATTCAATAAAAGGACACCATGTATTACTAAAACCAATCTTCTTCATTACATAAAGCTTCAAATATAGAGCATAATTCATATTGTGTAAACATAGTATATAGGATAGAGTACAAGCTTTTTTATACTATTTATCCACCTAAACACTCACATGAAATCTTGGGATTACATAAATGGAGCCATTATGGCATCTGAGCTAGTTATAATATTAATGGTGACCATTATATCTAGGGCTAATTCTATATAACTTTTCTATATCCATTCACATCTCTCTGCTCACTAGTTTGAACTTGTTTTTATAGGCTACAGGAGCACCTTATGCCAAGGTGGAGCTGTGCACTTTAGTTATCGATCTAGAGATTTTAGAAATCATTTTAATAGATCCATTATTTTATGCCCTTCATGTTATGATCACCATGTACTACCATTCCTTGAATATGCCCAAGAAATCATTGCATTAGTTAGTCACCTGCCAACTGGTGTAAGGTGTGCATTGATTCCTTTAGCTAGTGCAAAAGATAATAATCATCCCAAATGATTGCCTCATGTTGAGTTGTCTATCATGTTGGCATGGATCCATATTTAGATGAAATAGGGGACCAATACTACCCCATACAAAACTACTAGTCCATCCTCAAACTAGGCTACCAAAGTTTTAGGCACACAAAACTCAAGCGTGTTCTCCCTTATCTCAGCGTTGAAGTCCTCAAAGCCCTTAATATCAAGCTTGATCTCTTTTGCAACACTTCATATCTATATGGAAGTGGTGCTAAGTGTGAGCATATCAATTCTATGTAATTCCTTCCTAAAGGATTCTAGCCTTTCTTTAGCCTTTTTGACTCCTCTATCTAGGATTAATCCTTGGTCATAGGCCTTAGTTTGCAAGAAGCAAAAGAGTTATTCTAAGTTTTTCTACTAGCCCTTTATTTATGTTCTCAACATGTTGACCCTACCCATTATTTATGCATGTTTTGCCTTTCTCATAGAGTATACCTATGCCATCATCTCTTCTCCTCCTTTGACTACTTGAAGCACACATCTATGACTGATGCTTGGTTGGAAAAGTTCATGAATATGGCATTAGTTATGTTTATTCCATCTTATAGCTTTGCGAAGAGGTCTTCTACTTCTTCAAGTTTGGTATCTAGTTATTTGTTCATCATGATGCATGCAAACTTTTTTAACCTCCAAGAGGTTTGATGTATCAATACCGACCAAAAAGGATGGTTTGGTAACCTCTATGTGCTTGGCTAGTTGTTGCAACTTGAACTAGTTGTTGCAACTTGAATTTCATGGCTTGTATTTCTTTTTCAGTATCTTTGGAAATTTTCCTCCATTTATTCACCCTAACATCATTAATTACTTTTTTTTGCATGACTTTAGTGGCCATCTAGATGAGTACATTTTCTGACCTAACTAGATTCATGGAATGGGGGTTTATGATAAGGGAGTCATACCCTTCCTTAGGTTTATCCATGCCCAGTATGGCCTTTTGAGGCACCTCAAAGTGAGGATCATCCATGTAGCTATTGAATGTAAATGAAAGTTTTTGGCACATCTTGGTTGTGGTGGTCTTTAGGGATATATATTTAAACATATAAAAATATTCATCTATTCACACCTCATGCACCTTTTCTCTGAGACTCAATTCTATGCCTTCTTCTTCTATGATGGCTAGTTCCATTTACTCCTTTTCCTCTTCATCGGTGCTACTAATTTCTTCAATGCTTTCCTCAGAGGTTTCTTATTATTATTATTGGAGGGGTTCTTCTTCAGACTTGTCTCCTTTTTCCACTTATTCTTCATGGGTTTCCTTAGAGATAACCTCTAAGGGTGTTCCATTGGTGTCAGCTTTTCTTATCTCCTACTTTTATAGGGTTTCTATGATATTCTCTATTTTTTGTTTTTCTAAGGTGCTAGCATTACCTTAATTTTATTTAGGCACCCCTTTACTACTTGGGTGCACCTACTATAAAACTTGGTATACTTCACTAGTGGGGGTGCTAAAACCTTTTCTTCTTCTTCCATCCTTGGTTTTGTGCCTGTGACAACCTCTTTCTTATTTTCTTTCCTTTCCTTATTTCTCTTGGCCCTCTCTTTTGTGGCCTTCTTTTCCAAGACTTAAACTCTCTCAATGTCCTCTTGAATCATGTTGGCTTCCTTTATGGCCTCTCTTTTATTCTCAAGCACCAATGCCTTTAAAATTTCTACCTCACTCAATCCTAGTTTCCTCCACACCTTTCTCTTTTCCTCCTTAGTTTATGGACGCTATGTGGAGGGATATTCAGATGAGGCACTTGATATCTTCTTTGCATCTCCAAGTGTGGTAGTAATAATACCTTAGAGGTCCATTTGAACTTCCTCAATGTTAGGCTCCTCTCTTACTTCTTCTTAGAAAATATACACCTTTATCCCTTTTTCCTCTACCTCTTCCTCCATTTCCTATGCACGGGTTTTTTATTCTTTCATTTCTACCAAGGTTATTATTGGCATCACAATGGGCCCCTTATAATTATTTTTCTTCTCCTTATTATTAGGAAAAGAAATCCCTATCATGAAAATTACACACTTTTTCTTTAGATCTGAGTGGGTTGCTTCTTTGTCAAATGCAATCCTTAACTTGAGGCACTCTTAAATTTCTTCAAGTGTCTCTCCATGATTTTTGAGGAGATTTATTATATGCTACTAGTGTTGGTGTTCCTTCTTCTTCGATCTAGAGGGGGTGGTCATCATCCTTCTTAGGGTAAATTCTCTTCTTCCTTAGCTTCATCTCAGAGTAAAGATTGAAGATGTGCCCCATGATGAATTCTCTCTAAAGGGGATGGAGGTATGTGTGTTTTGAGTCACCCTCTTCATATTTCATAACTTTTTCTCTTAGGTACACATACTAGCTCTGTAACTTGATTATTTCCAAATCCATGGCCTTCATCAAGATGTCTAGTTGCTATGTATTTGGGATTATCCTTAGTGCATCCCTAAAGTAATCATGGAAAATGCATAAGATATTTTGAGCCAACATAAATAGTTTTTGTCTATGAGCATCAGGCATACTACACAAATGTGTTGCATGATAGAAAAGGTCACCATTATAAAAATGTTTTGGGGAATATCCTTGGGGATGTACCATTCTATCCTAAATGCCTCAATGTATTAGGTGCACCACCCCATCACTTGAGTCTTATATTTATAGGATAAGGAAGGTGGGTAGGTGAAATCCTAGTACTTCAATGTTGGGAAGTCTTTATGCATAAGGAAGACCCATAGGTTATCTTCATCTCCATCAAGAATGTTGATCTCTTCCATGACTATTAATATTAATAATGACCCCCACCTAAAGGTATCCTACACCATGTGACACTCAAATGTGTTCTTCACCATCTCTCCAAAAATAATTTTTTCTATATTGAACTTGACCCCTTGTGTCATATGGTTAAAAATACACAAGTAGGCCTTTCTAATGTCTATCCATCTTTTATCAGGGCAAAGCTTGGATCTCATGAGGCACACCAAAAACCTAATACTAGGGTCCTATATATCCTTTATTGGGAACATGAATCCTCCCTTGTAATACCCAAGGAGTTTCATGACCCTTTATACTTCAACATCATCTACCATCATCCAATAAATATCTACACCAAAGTCTAAGATCTTGGTGATTTTTCCAATTAGGTATATCAATATCCATATATGTCTCCTTACAAAGTATAATTTGTCTCCATGGATGTGCAAGAGGAGGAAATACACAAGTTCCTCTAGCTTCCTAAAACATGACAACTCATGGAGCTAAGTTACACTAGTGGTCATAAGCCTATCTCGAATGGAGATGTTGAATAATGATGTGCCTACCTCTATCTTTACCCCCATACTAACTATCTAGTCTTATACCAGATCTTGTGCATTTCTTAGGGTGTGTTGGTTATATTATTTTGGCCTATAGGTGTGCATGGACACCTAAGTTTCCCCAATCAGGACCTCTAGGGAAAACTACATTTCTCTATAAGATATTTTGGTAGGCACCTTAGGCTCAAACTAAATGATGCTAACATCTTACACTAGGTGTGATTTATTATTTGTAATGGCCATATCATTTATCATCTTCACCCACTTGACATCATTATATGCCTACAATGGACTAAAACTCATTCATTTCTTCCCCATTCTAAACTAACTAATGTTGAAACACAATCTATTGATTGTGTTGAAGCCTCTAATGTTTCCTGGTGATTCTCATAGTCATGGGGTCTATGACTGTGACTTGAGATCTTGATCTTTGTTCACTATTAATGGTGGCCTCAACATCTCTAAAATTTCCTATTGTCTAGTTTTTTTTTAAATTCTCTCTTCCCACACCTCTATTTTCAATCTCAAATGAAATGCAATATCTTCTCTTAGTCAAACATTATAATTTGGTTATCATGGTGCTTAGGGTTTCACTTTGGTAACATGTTTTCACTTCAGCTCTAGTTTGGCTCTAGTTTTACTCTGCTTATCTGGTTCAAATTAACTTAAGGTTTGTAACCTAAACTAGTACACCATTAGCCTTTTTATACATTATCCTCATATACTATCTTAATTATAAGTGATTAATGGTGTAACAACACCTAGATTTATTGAAATCTAATAAACCCACAAAATCTAAAAAAATCCATCACCACCTATGTATTTAATGTGGATCTTTGTGCCTTCGCCATCACCTCATTAAATTCTCTAAATTGTAATTTTGGTGAAGTGATAGGTATTTTCAAATAGTCACTTCCCACCTACCATTGGGTGGATTCCATCTTGTGTGAATGATTTTCCTCCTACACTTTGTTCACCTTGGCATGACCTTCACTTCCTTATGTTAACCTAGGTGTAACATCTCACATACGTGCGATTCAGTCTCCATGATTCCATTTTTCAATGTTGCACTTTCTACCAAGCATACTTCTCTTTCATTGGTGAATTTCTATGTGATTTAATATCTTGCTTTGGCCTATCTTTCCCCATAAAAATCCATTATGCTAGTCCTTTGGTACTTCATTCTCTAGGTCTCTTATGCACTTAGCATCTTGTGCATATTCTTTTCACTTCATGTGTACTAACATCTTGTGCACCTCCATTTATAACTCGGTACTCATATTTTTAAAGTCTAACAAAATTTACGTAACCATAAACTTAGGTGTTTGGAATTATGTGTGGAAGTTCCAAAATAGTTCTCTTATGGGCTTCAAAGCACTAATTATTCACCCAATATAAACAATAACATTAAACAAACCCAATGTATAAGGAAACATTTGGCTTACACCAAACTTTATTTTGGTTAGCATAACACAATTTACTTGTGATTGAGAAGTTGGTAATTGACTATGTAAGGTCCATCTTATTGTCTGTATAGATTTATTTGGTTACCATTGAAATACCCACAGAGCATTGTTCTAGACAACATGTGCAGCTTGCATGTACTAGTTTCCAATATACTATGGATGATGTAAGGTCCCATCTACCTAATCTACAACTTTCCTAGGTGCTTGAGGTACGTGGAATCATAGAGCAAGACCAATGTTCATTTAGTTAGTACCTTATGACTAATGTGCTTGTCATTATAGAGATTTTATTTTACTTTCTCTATCTACTAACTCCATCTTACTTGGGTGTGCATCTTGTCCAAGCACTCCAAGTCTTCCCACCTTGTGTTCAAGGATACTTGGTCATCTAGACAACCAATACATGTAATACACAATGAAGGCACCATGAAATCCATTGGTAGAACTACCTTAGTGACAAACACCAACTAAAATGATGTAGCCTTATTTAGGTGCTTGTAAGTTATGCAGTATTCTCATAGTACTACTAACACTCAATCATCCCAATCTCTATGACCAACATCACATATATTCATGAGGCACATTCCCAATATCTTATTTAATGTCTTAACTATGCCATTCACTTATGGATGATAAGGCATTATCTTATGGTGCACCACCATGTATTCAATAAGAAAGACTTGCATAGTTTCATTGATAAAGTGTGTGCCTCTGTCACTAGTCAAATTGAGTGGGAACCCATAGTGACTTATGATGTTTTTCCATATGAACCTCATGGTTGTGGCAGCTATGCATTTTTCATTGACATTTCCTCATCCCAATTAGTGAAATAATTGATGGCCACTTGAATATATCTTATGCCTATGTACCTTACTATAGGAGTGATCAACCCAATAAAATCAATGGCCCATTTTTCAAATGACACCTAGTCAAGAATGGGGATGAGAGGCATCTCATCCCAGTGATTGGGCTTCCCTATGACCTAGAATATGTCATATACCTTGGCATAATATTTTTCCTTTTGGAACAAACTTGGTTACCACAAGCTTAATTATAACACCTTATGCACCATTGTATCTCTAGTACAATGGCCTTTTATTATCCCTTCATGCACCTCACATAAAATAGAGTCTCTTTCATGTTCTAAGACATAGTAGTGCATGACTTCATCTTAGCTCAATTTGTATAGTTCCCTATGTTGGGTGATTATTTTTTCATCAACTAATTGAAGGCAAAATGGATATAGCAGCCACAACGTAATGAGATAAATCTCTCCTCTCAGTAAGGGGAGGTTCCCTATAAACTATTACAAACTAATATAAACTAAAAATTAACTCAGGGGTGATATCATATCATCCATTTCTCTTTTTTTAGAAATGATGTTTAAAAAATAAAGCAAAACTTCCTTGATATTTAACTAAAACCACTAGAAACCCATGAGAGTAAAAATCTTATCATTGCTTCTCTTACTAATTTATAACTTATATAATAGTAGAATGAAGTACAGCCCAAAATCTCCACTAAAAACTACAATAGAGTATATGATCACAATGGATAAAAGTATTTTAAATCCTTTCTAGTATCCTTTTTACTAAAACACAAAAAAACACAAACTAAAGACAATTATAGTAGCACAAAGTCTCCACAATTAACTTCAAAACATCTTCTAGATTAGCTTCACTCACTTTACTTATTTAATCAAATATATAAGATTGTATTAGGAAAAGGACATAAGAACTATTTCCTAAACAACACAAGTTATTCCAATGCAAATTTTGAAAAGTCACTTGCTTTTTCATTCATTTAAGAAAACATGATTTACAATCTGAGCTCAAAGTCTCAAAAGGCATCTCAATTTGGGTAGAGTTTTGCTTCCAATTACTAAAAGATCATATCTTCACAAAAGAGGCTCTCTTTATTTATAGGGAGAGGCCTTGAGGAAAGAGAAAATACTTAATTACTTTGACCTATTCAAAGATAAGAGTCCTTGTTGACTTTGGACTTTCCATATTTTTACATGAAATTACACATGACCAAAGTAGATGTGAAAATATCCAAAGCAGTTACAAAAGCGCATTTGAAAAATGGAAATTAAACCAAGGATAGTTTCAATTTGTATCACCATTTTTTTTCATGTGAGCATCATACATGGTGATAGCTACTTGTATCTTGATACTGTCTAGATTTACAGTATTCTTGAAAATCACCTTCACCCTAACTATGGCATCTTTCATTGTTGTGACCAATTTTGCATGACTGGTTAACCTAGTTTTTAGATTCTCCAGAGTTAACTGATTATCCAGAATATTGTCCATAGAGGCTATTGAAAATGCCTTGTCTTCAAATTCATTTTGGAACATACCTTCAAATTCCTAAATCATTTCTTCTACTGAAAGGAATTGGTTGTCTTGTGATGTAAGCTTGCAAGGCAACTCCTCTAATTTATGCAAAAGACAAATGTCACTTTGTTCACTGAGGTCCTTTGATGATTTGAGGTCGCTGATCAATTCTTTAAGTACTTGACTCCTATATATCAATGTTTCTTTAGTTTTAGTGTAAGATTCTCTATTAGCAATGACTCCAATTGATATTAGAGTACTCATTTTTAACATCTTCATATCTATCCATTTATCAAGATACTTTCTTATGCTTTCAATATCTTGAGAAATAATATTAATAAGATCATCCAACTATAATCTTATTTTTCTCATTTTATCCATCTTCTCAGATAACTCTATGAGCAAGGAAATTCCTTGCATATGCATCTTATCCAAGTACTCTTCAAGTACTTTTCCCTTGAGATAGGTATTTTTCACTTTTTGAATCATGGGGTCTTCTATGGAAATGGCTTCTAGAGTTACTATTTCTAGAGTGAAAGTGATCCTTCTTACCACTGTAGTCAACTATTCCACCATTGCTTTATAATGATCCTTCATCTCTTTCTCTCTGTCAAACTTCTAAACCAAATGTCCATAACTGACTGCATATCACTCTTAGCACTTTCATGAGTTATCTTACCTAACTCAACTCTAGAGATAGAGTAGTCATTTACATCAATTTTTTTAATAATTACATCCTATGGAGGTCTTGAAACTTATATAAATTTGTGTCCCTTATCCCCAATCATATTTGAAAGAATCTTTGGCTTCTTAGGAGCCTTGACTTTTACTAACACCATTTTATTGAAATCAAAGTCATCTGGAGAGATGGCTTGTTTTTTCCTTTTGGGCTTATAAGATGATAAACAAGGTGGGATCATAGAAGTACTTAAATTAGTATCTATCTCTATTTTTGGCATTATTAGAGTTGCACTTGCATCAGTAGTGGAAACAATAGGTGGAGTATTAGTAAAAATTGCACCTTCTAGTGAGTGATCAAGAGCAAAACTATCTTGGATATCAAAAGATGGGGATGGAAAAATAGGAATTGATCTTAAGGAATGAATAATATCTCCAAAGAAGCCTTGAGGGTTTTAAAAAATTACTTTGGAAGGAGAGGGTGATCTAGAAGAGGGAACACTAATTGGAGAAATAGGTGAAGGAGTTAAAACAGGTGTGCCTATCAGGGGAGGAAAAATTCCTATTTCTTTCTCCACATTCTCTTGAGGAGGCAAAGTTTCCTTATCTCATTGATCTATGGGCGTATCATCAGTCTCTATCTATTCTCTTACTGGTTCTTTGGTGCTTTGCTTCTCAACTTCCATATCCACTATTTCTAGCTCTTTTTCTTTAACTTTCAACTTCTTCATCACAAATATGATTTTAGGCTTATATTGCCTATAAGAAGGAACATCAGTTTTATTCATCTTATTTTTTTATTTTCTTTTTGTTTCATCTTGAAACTTAGCTTCTGATCCTGTGATGAACTCTTTCAAAGTGATTCCCTTATCTCCTAACCAATCATTAGTGTTTGCCAATATTGGTTCAAATCTTTTCCTTAAGAAAGTCAACTCTTTTTGTGACCAATGGATTGGGGGAAGAGGGGAATTAGCGACCTATTTAGTATGGTATCTATCATTTATCAAATCTCCATCATCTACTATATTCTCAGGGATATCAATAAGTCACAGATATTCTATCTGCTCAAGAGATAATCTACTGTAGTCCATTTTCCTAACATCTTTTGTGGTCCTCAGATATACCTAAACATCTTCAATCATAGGCTCATGAAATTAGTTTTTCCTCATGATCATATATTTTACACCCATGTAATCAAAATTCAGTCTCTTTTTGAAATGCTTCATGGTTACGAGTTGCATTTTAGTTTCCATAACTCTAGCTTTTCCAGTGTTTAACACTAAAAACTTGCCAATTTCAATTGGGAACCTGAAACTGAGTTTCCTGAGTTCCATCTATTTATTATGTATGACAATTATTTGTGTACATAGCTCCATCAAGATCAATTTATCTGAAGGAAATCTTGGAAGCATATAAGGATGACCTTGGAAAAAGCCAACTTGTAGGTAAAAAAATAAGGAAATTGTAAGAACATACATCCAAAGTCATTCATAATTGTCTAGGCTTCATCTAACACTCTTTTTCTTCTAATTGAGGATCAAAGAGACACAAAAATACCACAAAAAAATGTCATTTACTCTCCTAAAATGGTGAATAGAACCCTTCAATGTCAACTAAGAGTAATATTGATATACTGGGGTTACTCTCCTATCTCTTTTTGATGTCAAACATGGAAAAGTTCTCATTGAGGCTGCAATATACACTAGGTATGAAGTCATGTAAAATTTAGAGGTAGTGGATACCTTTGTCAATTGCTCATGTAGAGCATTACTAATGTGTTCTCCCTAGAAAATGACTTGTTTGCCTTGGAGAATTATCTTAATGAAGGGGTACATCTATTCATGAAACTGTAAGAAAGTAGGTAACCCTACTGAGAAGAGTGATGAAGTCATTGACTTCTTCTATAAAGTCACTTCTTAGAAAGCTCCATGGCCATCTTGACAAATTTTCCCTTAGAGTCTTGAGCCATTTATTATTGATTAATTTCTTCACTCTTTCAGGATCTTTATCATATTCTCTTTGTGCTTCAACAAAATCAAGCTTTAATACTTCAGTAGCAGGAGGACACATGAACACTTTATCGATGAACTCAAGATCCAGTCTAATCACCACATTACCACTAACATCCAACACAACCTTGGTATCCTTATTGTAGAACTGAGTGCACTGAATAATAAGTTCTATGTTGTGATCGCTAAAGGAAAAGAAGATACAAAAAGAATATTGTTATCGATTATCTTCTTCATTTCATGGTTGAGATTGCTTGATTTAGTTCTTTCCATGAACTCAGCCATATCTACGTGACTGATCTCTATATCTCTAATGTCACCGACATTAGAAGTAATTGAGGTGATTGGAAAAACACTTTGATACTTATACTTTATTATATTCAAATTCTTTAGAGAAACTTCAGTCATCTAGAAGAGATTTTATCAAAAGGATGTCGATGAAGAATGACCCACAAGAGAAACTACAAAAAAAGTCATGATCATGCAATCAAGAAAAATAATGGCAATCTAGGAAAACTACATGTCGAGGATCATGACCATGGGGATGCACTTGAAAGGGATAAAGTGAGAGTAGGTCAAAAAACTAAAGGAAAGAAGGCTAAAAAAAGTGAAAATTCAAAATTTCTCAGAGTTATGAAATCTGAGACAAAGTTTGCATAGGTAGCAAACATTACTACCCTTGCATATGGGGGGGGAAGATGTATCGGTGGAAAAAATTACCATTGATGTAGGTTGAGGTGAAAACATGCAAGGTAGCCAAAATCACTGCCTTTGAATGTTAAAAGGAAACTTGACCCTTATGTAGGGGTGGTGATTTTTGCCACTTTTACAAGTTGAATTTATGCAAGTGCAGCAATTTTTGCCACCTTTATAGGTTAGATTTATGTAGGGGCAGAAATTTTCACCACCATTACATGAAGCTAAGTTTTACTATGTAATGGCGGTGAAAACCACCAACCTTACATATTAAACTTTATTTGAATGGAAAAAAATCACCGATTAGGCATTATAAATTGTGTAAGCACGGTGAAAAATGTTGCTACTACACTAGGGTAGAAAATTGGTTTTACCCACCCTAGGGTTTTGGGGTTTTTTGACACCAAGGTATACTAAGGCAAAAAAAGAAAAAAAGAGGAGCTGAATAATATAAAATAAAACCCAAAAAGAGGGAAAGAAGAAAAAACTAAACTTAAAGGAAAAGATAAGAAAATAATGAAAACTTAGGAACAAAGAGAGAAGGAAGCAAAACTTACCTGGTAATCATGAAAACCTAAGCTCAAAGTCAATGATTTTTCAATCACACTCATTTAAGTGATCAAATGTTTGTAGTGAGGGGGAGCAGACAACTTAAAATAATCAAAATGAGAAATAAATTGGCATTTAAATGCCCCAAAAATAACACCAACCACTCAGTGCACACGATCATAAATGTCTCACGTGAAAATTGAGATCATGTAAGGGCAATGATTTTTTCTACCCATGCATGTAGAGGTGAAAAATATGCAATGGTAGTGAAAATCATCACTCTTGCATAAAAGGGATAGAAAATGCAAGGGTGGTGATTTTCACCACTCTTGCATGGAGAAGAAATGGAGAAAGGATGCAAGGGTGGTGATTTTCACCAACCATGCATCAAAACAAAACAATATCAACATGCAATAGTTGTAATTTTTTTTGACCTTGCATGTAAAAAAAAAAACTTGAAATTTATCAAAGTTTGATATTCTGATCACATCAAGACTGTAACGAGTTTCACTTTTTTTAAGAAATTATGAAGACGAAATGTTGTGAAATTTTCAAGGATGTTAGCCAACAACACTCAATATCAAGAGAAACTTGTCTTGAATGATGAACTTAGAGTGAATATTATGAAATGGACAAGTTTTGTATGGGTTGTCCATAAAAATGAGCATAGCTGATTTTGGGAACAATAGCTAGCTCCAGCTGGAGAAATTTCATCAATTGATCTTTGAAATGATCAAAGGGAGTAGAATATAGTCTCTAAGTTCCTTCATCCATTCCATTAGGCCATAGAGTCAAGCTACCAAAAAAAAAAGACAAAAACTAAACAAAAATATAAATAAAAACATAAAACTATACAAATATACCAATGAACTTATCTGATACTTCAAGAATTGAAGTGCTTTAGATGTTACCCACTATGAGGCAGTGAGAATGGTGTTCCATATTGATATTCTAGCAATAAAATATTTTCACCATAGAATTAATGAATGGTGAATGGACCTCTCCACAAGGAATCAAATTTTCCATGCATTCCTTTTGATTCTCTCCTCTTGTCTCACAACAAGACTTGATCTCCAATCTAAAAATCATGAATCCTTGCTCTCTTGTCAAAATTTTTTTTTCCCTAATTTTGATGTGTAGTAATACGACCCACTACCATATTTCATTGATCTTCTAGTTTAGTTAAACACATGATCCTCTTATCAATGGAATTTTTGAAAGTTTGATCTTTGACTGCCTTTGCCAATTTCAGTGTTGGTAGTTCTAAGGTGATTGGTATCTCCACATTCAAACCATATAAAATTTGAAATTGAGACATACCTATTTCCCTCTTGGGTGTAATCCTATCTACCCACAAAGCATTGAACAACACTTTATGCCAAGTTCTCTAATTGTCATCTACCAGTTTCCTGATAATAGTAACTAGATTCTTGTTACTTGATTCTACTTGACTATTTCCTTATGGATAGTAGTCCGAAGAGTTGGAAAGAATAATCCCATGATTGTATCAAAAGTCAATAATCTCATGAGAAGAGAAACAATTGGCATTATCTTCTATAATCTTATTTGGAACTCCAAATCAAAAAATAATATTTTTCTTAAGGAAATTACATACTACTTCTGAAGTAGCATGCTTAACTAGAATGGCTTCCACCCACTTAGTGAAATAGTCTATTACGGTGAGAACATGGTTGTGTTCAGTACTTGATAATTGGTTTATGGTGCTAATTAAATCAATACCACATTTATGAAAAGGTTCTTCAATCACCACCAGCTTGAGAGGTAATGCGGCCAACTTGGGTTTTCTAATAAACTATTGACACAACTCACACCTACGTACCCAAATGCACGCATCTTGAAATAGTGTAGGCCAATAGTATCTAGCTCATATAATTTTGTGAGCCATTACAGGTGAAAAAAATATCCTCCACAATCTAATTTATAAAAGGAATCCAAAAGTTTACCTTGTTGCGCCTTATCCATGCAATGAAAAAATACCCCATCAAGGCTTCTTTTGTACAAACCATTGTCCCACAAGACATTATTATCAGATTTAAACTTAAAATTTCTTTTTTATTTATAAGATAGATGGGTAGGATACTCACCATAGGTAGGAAAATGAGTGATATTGGAATACCACTCATTAGTAGTAGTGACAAAGAGAACTGTAGGCATGTCTTCAACCTCTATTTCTTCATGTCCTGTTTCTTTTGGTATTTTATCAGCAATTAATTGGTAGAGAACTCTTTCTTACACTAGCTTAGTAGGTTTGATATCAAGATCAAACTCTTGAATTTTATCAATCTAATTTCCCCTTTTAGTACCAAACTCTTATTGAGTTAAAATGGACTTTACTGTTGTATCAGGTACTAGAACAACAATATGTGAATTCAAGGTATAGAAATAGAAATGTTTTACTACCTTAACCACAACATAAGCATGCTTATCCATATTTGAATATTTAAATTCATAATATTTGAGAGGACAACTCATAAATGATATGGGAGATTCCACACCTTATTTTTTTTGTTGAACCAAAATGGCTGAAAGTGTATGTTCAGAAGAATAGCTGTATACTAAGAAGTCTTTAGTATAATCTGGGAAAACTAGGATCAAGGCATGAGCAATATCCTTCTTGATATCTTCAAATGTTGCTTTGCCTTCTGTATTCCAACATAAAGTATCCTTTTTCTTCATCATGTCAACAATGTGGTGAGTCTTCTCTACGAATTCAGGAATGAATCTTCGTAGAAAATTCACCTTTCCAAAGAAAGAATGAACTGCAATCTTACTAGTAGGTAGAGTAAGATTTTTAATGGATATTTGACTCTTTTTGAGTCAATTTTTATGCCTTCTTGGGATATATTGTGACCATGAAGTTTACCTTCTATAACCTCAAAAACTAACTTCTTGGGATTGAGAGAAATACCATTTTCCCGACAACATTCTATCACTTATTGTAAATGATGCACATGATTAGGATGATGTTTGGAAAAAATGGTCAAGTCATCAAGATATACCATAATAAACTTCCCCATTTCATCTCTGAAGACAAGATCCATTGCTCTCTGGAAGGTGGCACTAGTGTTGATCAGACCAAAAGGCATTCTGTGATATGCAAATGTGCCCCAAGGTGTATTGAAAGTGGTTTTATATTGATCTGATTCATTGACTTCCACTTGATTATACTAAAAAAAACCATCTAACATTGATAATATTTTTGAGCCAATCACTATTTCTAATACTTGATCCATGATGGGTAGGGGGTAGTTATCTTTTAGAGAAGATTGATTTAGGTCTCTAAAATCAACATAGACACAAATTTCTCCATTCATTTTTCTCACATGAACTATGTTCGTGACCCAGGTGGAATGATGGATTGGAAAAATTATCCTTGCATTTAACATCTTCTGGATCTCAGAAAGGATAGTACCTGATATTTTGGGGTTGTATTGCCTTTGTTTCTACTTGTGAGGCAATGACCTAACTTTAAGAAGAATTTCATGCTGAATTTATTTAGGCTTGAGAGATCTTAAATCATCATAAGAATATGCCAAAACATCAATGTAAAAATGAAGAAGAGTAATGAATTTGAGCTTTTCATCAGAAGTGCAACAATTCCCAATGTTGACCATTTTGGGATTTTATTTTGTACTCAAATTTATTTGATCAAATTCCTTAGAGGAACTTGAATCCATTTGTCACTACTTGATATATGTATCATGCTTATAAAATAACTTCTCAAGATAAACCAAACCTTTTAGAATTTTATTCCCTTTGAGTTAAAGAAACTCTTCACCAGTTTTTAAATCTATTTTGAGAACTGATTCCCATGGTGGAGATTCACTACCTTCAAAATAAATTTCCCTAAAGCCATCCATATTTTCTAGAAAAGTGATGATTTAATTATCACCATTAAACACCTACCAATGGTTGGCATTATCAGGTACACTTGGTTGAAAGACCAGCTCAATAATGTACTTATTCCCTTTGAAATCTTTATAAGGAACCATGAGGGTTGCAGAGATAAATAATGAATTTGCACTATCATTAAACTCTCTTGGCACCACATAAATATTGAAAGCATCAAAACTTTCAATGAAATCTCATACAATATTATGATAATGTCATAATCTTTCATTTTTGGTTTGATACAAATTCTTTACCTGACAAACCACCAATTCAACATCTCCTCGGGCATGAAGAATTTTAACACCTCGAACATGAGCAACTTTCAATCCAAGCAACAAAGATTCATACTTAGTGGTGTTGTTGGTATTGTTGAACTACAAATTATATGAATAAGGGAAAATTTCTCCTTGAGGGGATATCAAAACAATCTTGGCTCCAAAATTGGTAGAAGAATAGCTACCATCAAATTCTAGAATCCAAATGTCATTAGAATTTGATCTCCTTAAATATTTCTCTTCATTGATGAGGGAGGATTATTTATTACCTAAAATTTGCTCTAACAATTCTTCTAATTTTCTATCTAAATTTTTTAAATTTTCACCTAATGAAATTTCGTTTGATGACCTAAAAACATCTTCAGTGGTCAGAAAGTAATTACCCATTCTTGATGATTCAAATAAAATTTGAGCTTCAAAGTCTGATGTGTGGGTGATAATATATTTTAATTCTTTCTCAGGAAGTAACTTTTTCATGACACCTTCAATAGGCATCCTTGCTTTAGATAGATCCATATTCAACTCTCCACCTACATCTTTACAAAAATTATGTTCAAGCAGAATGCCATAAGAGGCTGGAACATCGGCCACTAAGACTATCATTTTAATCCTCTTACCTAGAAAAGCCACAAATATAAATTGAACATCTTTTATTTGACTCAAAAGTGGTACTTGCTTGTTTTCCATGGATAAACATCTCCCAAAAGTCTTAGTTAAGGTAAGACAAAGATAATTTGCTACCTTGGTAGGCATAATATTATAAGAAGCTCCAAAGTCTATTATACAGTTGCTCAACTTATGACCATTTATCAATAGAGAAACATAGAAAGGTTCTATTTTTTTGAGGGCAAAAAGAGGAGTAACGACAAGATCATTTTGGATGGATTTGTTCTTTGGGAGATCATGAGTCACTTTTATAAATTCTTATCCTATAGAGACAGTTTTGTTCTTGATGTATTCAACCAACCTATCAAAATATTTAGGATTAGCTTGTAAGTACTCAATCTTAGACATTTGGATCTTGGTCTTTCTAACATGATCAATTATATTGAATAACTGAAATGAACTAGAAATAGAAGAAGGAAGTCCATCATTCTAGTTTTAATTTGATGTGGTACTAGTATTAGAAACTTAAGCAAAAGGTATAGGATTGTTTGAGGTACTTAATTTCTTATTGGTCACCAGGTCCTTTGACTGGAAAGGCAGTGAAGTGCCCCATTTAGAAATTTATATTACTAGCTGAGGTTCTTATTCTACTTTTCCCTTATCAGCTTGTTGAGTTGACTAGTTTTGGGACCTAGTAAAAATAGCATATGATCTATCAAACACTTCTCCCTTTTCCTTAGCTTTATCTTGGTAATTTAGAAAACCAATGTTGGAGTCACTAGATAATTCTTCTTCTCCTTCTATAAAGATATTAGCATCATCTTCTTGGTCTTACTCAAGTTGGAAAGAGAGATCATGTTTGATTTCATGATAACCAACTGCTGAGTTGACCAATGCTACTTCAATGGCAAGCTTCCCCTGTGTGGGAGGAAGATGATTGGACTGCCCTTGATTTTTGATAGCATTTATTTGATATGAATGGTTGAGAAATGTCCTCCTTGGTATATCTCGATAAGAAGGAGAAAACATACCTTAGACTATTTGCCTTTTTAGAGCTAGCAATTTATTTGCTAACTTTTACACCATAGGATCAATAGTGCTTGTAGAAGAACTTTCAGTAAATGAGAAAAAAAAATATTTTTATTAGAATTTTTTCTTATCTTAATTGTGAGTATAAGATCATCTTCAACCTCGGTAGCCAAAATATGAGCTGTAGAAAGATCTATAGTGCCAGCCTACCTTAACAAAAAACTTACTTTGGGAAGTTGAGAATTGATGAAGAAGCACTTAAGATTTTTTGGTGTTGGCTGAGCAATTATAGGGATCCTATTCCTCAGCTTATTGAATTTAGCAATGAAGTCTCACATAAGCTCATGAGGCTCCTTCTTCATTTGTGTCAGTTGAGCCAACAAGGCATGTGCATCTTTTGTAGGTTTAAACCTAGCCTCAAACTTGGCCTTGAGAGTGTTCTAATTAGTTATAGTCTGAGCTTAAAGGTGATAAAACCAATCTATGGTAGCACCTTGCAATGTTTCTACAAATATTATTACTGCTATATCTTCATATTCAATGCCTATCACACCACATGCTATGCAGAAAGCTGCAATATGCTCATCAAGATGAACCTTCCCATCACCATAGAACTTGGGAAAATTCTTTCTTAAACTAAAAGGTAGTTCATGTAAA
The DNA here is from genome assembly GCA_037957365.1 of Torreya grandis. Classification (NCBI taxonomy): domain Eukaryota; kingdom Viridiplantae; phylum Streptophyta; class Pinopsida; order Cupressales; family Taxaceae; genus Torreya; species Torreya grandis. The sequence continues at coordinate 479,782 of JARHVA010004315.1, read as the reverse complement.
GGTGGGGTTAGATTGAGAGCACCAAAAGTGTTACCCCAAAGACCTTGGGCTGCCATGATATGATGATTAAAAGGAGGGATAAAGAACCTTTGTGGGGTATGTATAATTAAAAATCTACTAACACTAGAGTTAGAAGCTTTGCTTGGTATTGGAGATCTGACATTAGTAGGAGGAAAACTATTGGTTCGCTAAAGGTGAGATTGTGGAGAAAAAAGATCAAAATTATTTTGTTACACCAACTCAAATACAGGATCAACAATACCTTGAGCTCTCTAGCTTCGTGTATACCATGGATCTGCCAGAGTGTAGAATGGAAAAGAACTAGAAATGCTTCAATTTAAAGCTTGAGGGTTCAAAGTGCATGTTTGATTCCCTAATGGAGTCACCAAAAAACTGTTGGGTGAATATTTTTTCATCAACTAAATGAAGGCAAAATGGGTATATCATCCACAGCGTAATGAGATAAATCTCTCCTCTTAGTAAGGGGAGGTTCCCTATAAACTATTACAAACTAATATAAACTAAAAATTAACTCAGGGGTGAGATCATATCATCCATTTCTCTTTTTTCAGAAATGATGTTTACAAAGTAAAGGAAAACTTTCTTGATATTTAATTGAAACCACTAGAAATCCATGAGATTACAAAGCCCATCATTGCTTCTCATACTAATTTATAAATTATATAATAGTAGAATGAAGTGCAACCCAAAGTTTCCACTAAAAACTACAACAGAGTATATGATCACAAAGGATAAAAGTAGTTCAAAGCCTTCCCAGTATACTTTGTATTAAAACACAAACTAAAGACAATTATAGTAGCACAAAGTCTCCACAATTAATTTTAGAACATCTTCCAAATTATCTTCACTCACTCTGCTTATTTAATCAAATAGATAAGATTGTATTAGGAAAAGGACATAAGAACTATTTCTTAAATAACACAAGTTATTCCAATGCAAAGTTTTAAAAGTCACTTACTTTCTCATTCATTTAAGAAAATATGATTTACAATCTAAGCTAAAAGTCTTGAAAGGAATCTCAATTTGGGCAGAGTTTTGCTTCCAATTACTAAAAGATCATATCTTTACAAAAGAGGCTATCTTTATTTATAGGGAGAGGTCTTGAGGAAATAGAAAAGACTTAATTACTTTGACCTAGTCAAAGATAGGAGCCTTGTTGACTTTGGAATTTCCATATTTTTACATGAAATAACACATGACAAAAGTACATGTGAAAATGTCCAAAATGGTTACAAAAGTGCATTTGAAAAATAGAAATTAAACAAAGGACAGTTTCAATTTGTATCCCCATTTTTCTTCATGTGAGCATCGTACATGGTGATAGCTTCTTGTATCTTGGTACTATCTGGAGTAACAATATTCTTGAAAATCACCTTCACCTTGACTATGGAATCTCTCACTACTATGACTAATTTTATATGACTAGTTAACTTGGTTTTTAGATTATCTAGAGTTAATTGATTATCTAGTATATTGTCCATAGAGGCTACTGAAAATGCTTTGTCTTCAAATTCCTTCTAGAACATACCTTTAAATACCTAAATCATTTCTTCTACTGAAAGGAATTGGTTGTCTTGTGATGTAATCTTGTAAGGTAGCTCCTCTAATTTATGAAAAATATTGATGTCACTTTGTTCACTGAGGTCCTTTGATGATTCAAGATCGCTGATCAATTCTTTAAGCATTCGACTCCTATATATCAATGCTTCTTTAGTTTCAGTGTAAGAGTCTCTATCAAAAATGATGTCAATTGATATTAGAGTGATCATTTTTAACTTCCTCATATCCATCCATTTATCAAGATACTTTCTTATGCTTTCAATAACCTAAGAAATAATATTAATAATATCATCCAGCTCTGCTCTTATTTTTATCATTTTATCTATCTTCTCAGATAACTCTTTGAGTAAGGAAATTCCTTGCATATGCATCTTATCCAAGTACTCTTCAAGTACTTTTCTATTGAGGTAGGTCTTTTTTGATTTTTGAATCATAGGGTCTTCTATGGAAATAACTTTTGGAGTTACTATTTCTAGAGTGAAAGTGATCCTTATTAACACTATAGTCAAGTTTTCCACCATTGCTTTATAATGATCCTTCATCTCTTTCTCTCTATCAAACTTCTAAACCAAGATGTCCATAACTGACTACATATCACTCTTAGCACTTTCATGAGTTATCTTACCTAACTCAACTCTAGAGATAGAGTAGTCACTTACATCAAAATTTTCAATAGTTGCATCCTGTGGAGGTCTTGAAACTTCCAAAAATTTGTGTCTCTTATCCCCAATCATCTTTGAAAGAATCTTTAGCTTCTTGGGAGCCTTGAATTTTACTAACACCATTTTATTGAAGTCAAAGTCATCTAGAGAGATGGCTTGTTTTTTCCTTTTGGGTGTATAAGCTGACAACCAAGGTGAGATTATAGAAATACTTACATTAGTATCAATCTCCATTGTTGGTGTTATTGAAATTGCACTTGCACTAGTAGTGGAAACAATAGGTGGAGTATCAGTAAAAATTGTACCTTATATTGAGTGATCGAGAGTAGAACTATCTTTGATATCAAAAGACGGGGATGACAAACTAGGAATTGATCCTGAGGAATGAAGAATATCTCCAAAGGATCTTTGAGGGTTGTAAAAAATTACTTTGAAAGGAGAGGGTGATCTAGAAGAGGGAACACTAATTAGAGAAATAGGTTAAGGAGTTGCAATAGGTGTGCCCGGTAGGGAAGAAGAAATTCCTATTTCTTGCTGCACATTTTCTTGAGGAGGCAAAGTTTCCTTCTCTCATTGATCTATGGGCCTATCATCAGTATCCATCTATTCTCTTACTGGTTCTTTGGTGCTTTACTTCTCAACTTCCATATCTACTGTTTTTGGCTCTTTTTTTGTAACTTTTGACTTCTTCATCACAAATATAAATTTAGGCTTATGTGGCCTAGAAGAAGAAGGAACATCACTTTTATTCTTCATCCTATTTTTTGCTTTTCTTATTATTTCCTCTTGAAAATTAGCTTCTAATCCTATGATGAACTCTTTCAAAGTGATTCCCTTATCTGCTAACCAATCATTGGTGTTTGCCAATATTTGTTCAAATCTTTTCCTTTAAGAACTCAACTCTTCTTGTGACCATTGGATTGGGGGAAGAGGGTCATTAGCGACCTATTTAATATGGTATCTATTATTGATCAAATCTCCATCATCCACTAGATTCTCATGGATATCAGTAAGTCCCATATATTCTATCTACTCAAGAGATAATCTACTATAGTCCATTTTCCTGGCATCTTTTACAGTCCTCAGATCTACCCAAACAACTTCAATCATAGGCTCATGAAATTGGATTTTCCTCTTGATCATATCATTTATACCCCTGTAATCAAAATTCAGTCTCTTTTTGAAATGCTTCATGGTTATGAGCTGCATTTCAATTTCCATAACTCTAGCTTTTCTAGCGGTTAACACTGAAAACCTACCAATTTCAATTGGGAACCTGAAATTGGGTTTCTTGAGTTCCATCTATTTATTATGTATGACAATTATTTGCCTACATAGCTCCATCAAGACCAATTTATCTGAAGGGAATCTTGGAAGCATATAAGGATGACCTTGGAAAAAGCCAACCCAAAGGTAAGAAAAAGAAGGAAATTGCAAGAACATACATCCAAAGTCATTCACAACTATCCAGGCTTCATCTGACACTCTTTTTTGTTCTAATTGAGGATCAAAGAGATGAAAAAATATCGTAAAGAAAACATCATTTACTCTCCTAAAATGATGAATAGAACCCTTTAATGTCAACTAAGAGTAATATTGATATATTGGGGTTTCTCTCCTATCTCTTTTTTGATGTCAAACCTAGAAATGTTCTCATCGAGGCTAAAATATACACTAGGTATGAAGTCATGTAGAATTTAGAGGTAGTGGATACGTTCATCAATTGTTCATGTAGAGCATTGCTAATTTGTTCTCCCCAAAAAATGATTTGTTTTCCTTGGATAATTATATTATGAAGGGATACATCTATTCATGAAATTATGAGGAAGTAGGTAAACCTCTTACCCTACTGAGAAGAGTGATTAGGTCACCGACTTCTTCTATAAATTCACTTCTTGGAAAGCTTCATGGCCATCTTGACAAATTTTCCCTTGGAGTCTTGAGACATTTATTACTGATTACTTTCTTTACTCTTTTAGGATCTTTATCATATTCTCTTTATGCTTCAGTGAAATCAAGCTTTAATACTTCAGTAGCAGGAGGACACATGAACACTTTATCAATGAACCTAGGATCCAGTCTAATCACGACATTACCAGTAGCATCTAACATAGTCTTGGTATCCTTATTGTATAACTGAGCACACTAAAGAATAAATTTTGTGTTGTGAGCCACTACAAGAAAATAAGATACCAAATGAATATTACTATCAATTATCTTCTTCATTTCATGGTTGGGATTGCTTGATTTAGTGCTTTCCATGAACACAACCATATCCACATGACTGATCTCTATATCTCCAATGTCATCGACATTAGAAGCAATCGAGGTGATTGGAAAAACACCTTGATACTTATACTTCATTGTCTTTAACTTCTTTGGAGAAACCTCAATCATCTCGAAGAGCTTTTGTGGAAAGGATGTCGATGAAGAAGGACCCACAAGAGAAACTGCAACAAAAGTCATGATCATGCAATCTAGGGAAATAATGGCAATCTAGGAAAACTACATGTCAAGGATCATGACCATGGGGATGTGCTTGAAAGGGCTAAAGTGTGAGTAGGTCAAAAAACCAAAGGAAAGCAAGCTGAAAAAAGTGAAAATTCAAAATTTCCTAGAGTTATGAAATTTGAGACAAAGTTTGCATAGGTGATAAAAATTGTCGCCCTTACATATGGGGGGGAAGTTGTATTGGTGGCAAAAATAACCACTGATGCAGGTTGAGGTGAAAACATGCATGGGCAGCCAAAATCACCGCCTTTGCATGTTAAAAGGAAACTCAACCCTTATGCAAGGGTGGAAATTTTTTCTGCCTTTACAGGGTAAATTTATGCAAGGGCAGTGATTTTTGCCACCTTTATAAGTTAGATTTATGTAGGGGTGGAAAAATTTTCCACCCTTGCATGAAGCTAAGTTTCAATATGTAATGGTAGTGAAAATTGTTAACCTTATATATTGAACTTCATTTGAATGGAAAAAATCACTAATTAGACATAATAAATTATGTAAGCATGGTGAAAAATGCCGCTACTGCACTAGGGTAGAAAACTAGTTTTACCTACCCTAGGGTTTTGGGGTTTTTGATGTCGAGGTATACTAAGGCAAAAAATGAAAAAAGAGGAGCTGAACAATAGAAAAAAAACCCAAAAAGAGGGAAAGAATAAAAAACCAAACTTAAAGGAAAAGAAAATAAAATAACAAAATCTTAGGAATAAAGAGAGAAGGAAGCAAAACTTACTTGGCAATCACAAAAACCTAAGCTCAAAGTTAGCGAGTTTGCAATCCCACTCATTTAAGTGAGAAAATGTTTGTAGTGAGGAGGAGAAAATAAATTAAAATAATCAAAATGAGCAACAAATCAACATTTAAATGCCCCAAAACTAATGCCAACCACTCAACATGCATTGTCATAAATGCTATGCACAAAAACTGAGATCATGCAAGGGCAACGATTTTCACTACTCATGTATGTAGAGGTAAAAAATATGTAAGGGCGGTGAAAATTTCTGCTCCTCCATAAAAGGGCCAAAAAATACAAGGGTAGCAATTTTCACTTCTCTTTCATGGAGAAGAAAGAGAGAAAGGATGCAAGGGCGGCAATTTTCACTGCCCATGCATCAAACCAAAAACAACAACAACATGTAATAGTGGAAATTTTTTCTGACCTTTCATGTAAAAAAACAAAAATAAATCCTTGAAATCTATCGAAGTCTGACGTTCTGATTGCATCAAGACTACAATGAGTTTCACATTTTTTTAGAAATCATGACGAGGAAATGTTGTGAACTTTTCAAGGATGTTAGCCAACTGCACTCGAGATCAAGATAAACTTGTCTTGAATGATGAACTTAGAGTGAATATTATGAAATGGACAAGTTTCATATGGGTTTTCAACAAAAATTAGTATAGCTAATTTTGGGAACAACACCCTACTAATGAACTTGAAAGGGGTAGTGTGAACTATGAGTTGTTACTTCTCTTTGGTTGTCATAGTATAGGGCACAAATATAGATGTTAGAAAAGTGGATATCTTTACTAAGTCCTTAAAAATGTATTGGACTCTATAGATTTGTGCATTTGACATGTTATCCTCAATAGGTGCTACTACATTGCTAGAGTCAATGTGGGATAAATGGTCTGGGCCCAAGTTCTATTTTCCAAGTTTTATGATAACAGAGAACTATAATTCTTAAAATATAACTATCCATATAAAAATGCACCCATGGATAATAGGATTGTTTATGAGATACTTAAGTGCCTCATGATTGGTGATAAATAATAATGGGGTTGCCAACAAGTATTGCCTAAATTTCTATACGGCATAGACCATGGCCAACACCTCACACTCGATTATCATAGAATTCTACTATACTTGGGTTAGTTTTTGACTTACAAAGGAGATAAGATGATCTATATTAGATTTAATGAGTTTTAATAGTATGGCACCATTGGAAAATCTAGATCCATTAACTTAGACATGGAATGGAGTTATCTAATTGGGAAATTATAAAATAGGCATGCTAGCCAACTTGAACTTCAGTGTTTGAAAGGCATCTTCTTATGCTATGCCTAATATAATAGGCCATCCTTGCATAAGAGTTATTTTAGTAGTGTCAAAATATTTACATAGATCCTTATGAATTTTATATAGTAGCCATAATGGCCAAGAAAGACAAACATCTTTCTACATAGAATGACTATGGAGCTATAAAATAACTATAATCTTTACGGGATTGATGAGTAGACCATATTTATAGATGATGTGCCCAAACAAGGTGCCAAATGGTGTTGTGAAGATACACTTATTTAGATTCAAGGATATTTTAAATTACTTGCACTTTTCAAATATGAGGCATAAGCTGTCATAATGATCCTTCACTAGTCCACACATAGTCCAGCCATCTAAATACACTTGAGGAACTTGTGAATGAAATACTTAAACATGGTGATCACCACTCAAAAAAACATGGTTGGCACATTATTGAGTATAAAGGGCATCACATTTTATGTGAAATAACCCCATTCTATCACAAATGTTGTCTTGGGCTTGTCCTCGTCTTCAATCTGGACTCGATGGTATCTTGAGAACCCATCAATGAAGGTGTAAATCTCATAGCCTACAATGCCATCCAAAATTTCATCATTGAATAGAGTTAGGAAGGGGTTAGTGATGTAGGTGGTGTTAAATAGTCTATAATTGATGAAAATATGAATGCACCCATCCTTCTTGATGCTAATAACCATGGGGCTCACCCATTTGGATTCTTGCATATGGTATATGACACCTACGACTAACATACCATAAACCTTCATTTTGACCTTGGCACAGAGATTGGGTTTCATTTTGTAAGGGATCTTATTGATAGGTCTTGTGCCATCTACCAAATTTATAATAATTTTCCCAAGGGATGAGTGGGTACCCTTCATATCTTGATAATTTTAAGTGAACAAGTCTTGGAACTCTTTAAGAAGATCCATAATTTGTGTCAGTTCTGCATTAGACCAATATGTACCTAGAGTATCCACCTTTGGCTTCCCTTTTAAGATGATTTATAATTAGGTATTTTTGAGTAGCATGTATTAGGTCTCATTCCTCTCCTAATGTGAGTCCTCAACTTGCCTACTTCCCTTAGTTATTTCTATGTGAATATGATTAGGGTCTTCTTCATTAGGGGCACTATCCTCCACTTGGAGCACGAGATTCTTTTTCATATCAAGGATGTCTAGTTTCATGCCTTCTAGATATTAGTGTCTTCATCACTTTAGTCACTATTTATCACTTTATCCTTAAATAAATTTAGGAGTGCCAATCCTTTCTCCCTGAGTATATCTTTTGGGTGCTCCTCTAGGATTGTAGTATCCTTGATCACTTACCTACAAATTACTTGTAGTGGCTCTATCAATTCTAGGTTCTATGAAAAAAAGGGGTACATGTAAATCAACCACTCCTTAAGTACATCCCAAATTTCTATCTCATGGTGCATCTTATTGATAATGTACCATGCTAATGCCCACATCTTTAAGGTTCTATAGAAGGCATGCACCCATAAATTCCTTGGGGCATTCTCACCATACATAGTCCATATTTATTTGCACAAGTTCACATGCAATACTAGGTTAGAATCACTAGAGTATGTAGAGATGTCTAGGTCCTCATTGATTTTATTAAATCTAGTGTATATGGATACTTTCACATCTTGTCATGTTAGCAAGTTAGGCCTTTTTACTACCCATCAATGAGTAGTAGCGATCCTCAAAGTATACACCAGTGCACCCATCTTATCTACCTCTTTTGGGATACATGATTTGAGGTTGTAAACATATTCTTCCAAAGGTTTACTGCCATCATACCTTGGGGGAACTACAAGTTTACCTTTTCTCAGGCAAAACATTCTTTTTCCCTTCTTCCTATCACAAAAGACCCATCTTCTCAAATTGTGATCAATCTAGACCTAGTCAATCCTCATATGTTTTGGTGCCTTCACATGAACTAAGAATTACCTCTAACTAGTGGTTTCATAATCTTATTTGACCCATTAGTCACAAGTAATATTGGTGGTGTCTAAGGTTGACTATCCATCTTCCTAAGAAATCACTCCTTGATCATTATGGTTGAGAGTCTTAGAGCCTTATGTTGTGATGTTATTTATATGGTTGATCTCATCCTAAAGATCAACACTTTCTACTTAGGGGAATCCTTTGTCACTTGAGAGGGGGATAACTACCCTCTCCTTACCATTTTTAAAGGTCATATAACACCTCTTAAAATGCATATCTATGTTATTCTCATAACACCATGGCCTCCCTAAGAGTGCTAGATAATTGTCTTACTTTTCCAACTCGATCACTTCAAATTCATGTCAGAACTTGATGCCCATGATATCTATGATGGTGATATTCAAAAGTTTGATTGGTTTCATGCTGGTCTTGTTGGCTATAAAAAAACATAGGGGGAAGGCATCAAGAATGGCCTACCCATCTTCTCCCATGTATTCTTGGTTAAAATATTGACCTCAGTGCCTATGTCTACAAAGACCTCATAAATAAAACATCTATCAATGGTCGAATTCACAAGGAGTTCTTGATCATACTTTGCATTCTATGTATGCCTCACTTCTCATGCTCTCTCTATGTGTGGCATGGAAACTTCAACTAGATTTTTCCATACATATTCTAAGATTAAATTCTTCAATAGGGGCACCATCTCTTCTATCTATAAGAGGCACAAAATATCTATTAAATCTTGGATTTTAGTCTCTTGGTCATCTTGCTTCTTGTGGGAAGCTTCAACCTATGCTTCTAGGTTTTGCACCAGTTAGATATCTCCTTTTAGGTTCTAAATCACACTCATAACATAATGTAATACATATTTTAGGCATGTATGGTCTAGGTAAGGCACAAATTATGGTTTAGGCCATGTTATGCACTCAATGTATTTCTGTTCCACATATTCCAAGCAAAACTATGGTACTAACACAACTGGAGGTTGAGTGGTGAATCCACTGTGAGTAGTTGTATAAAATTTGATTGGATTTATGTGAGTCAGTTGTGCCTTTAGAGTCCACTTCTCCATTTTTGGCTCATGCCTGATCATTCATGTGCCCTTACTTTTACTAGGCCTACCTTGGGTCAATTTATTTTGAATTTAGGGCATTTCTTGACCTTAGGTATTCCTCGATAATACCCACATGTTAGATGTGTAAGGAAATCACACTGATAATGCTCTATCAAATCAAACTCATAACATAAACTTGATAAGAATATTCCTCCACTACATCCTCCAACTCACCCTCTAACACCTCTTTATATCCCATAGCCTGCATTCTATTAGACATAGCTTTCATTTCCTTGGTTAATTTACCCACTAATTATTATAATTGTTGGTCATGCACCTCTCTCCATATTTTTTTACATCTCTCAACTATGGTATGAGTGTAGGCATCACACAACTAGTAATAGATGGTTGTGTTAATCTAACTGGAACATTGCAATAAAGGGTAGTTGAGAACATCATGCACCTTGTGATAGACCCCATAGCTTAAAAGTAATGTGTACACATTCCTTTGAGGGTATTTATTCCTATTATGGCCTTCCATATCACAATTGGTGCACCATAATCCACTTTGAGCATCTTACACTGAATTAATGGCCAAATTTTAGGGTTATATGGCCATAGATGAAATATACACCTCCATAAATAGGATAATTCCAATATCAACACTCCTAACTACCTCAGCTCTGAGTGTGACTTCAAGTACTTCATGAGGGTCAATTAATGTCTTCATGGATAGTGCTCTTTGGAATGGTATTAAAAATACTCCAATGAACCATTATGTATGATGGGAGGGGTCAATATCATAAGGAAGCTTAGAAAAAATCATTTTGAACCTGACATCATATAGGTACATACTTTCTGAGAGCCTTTGGTTAATCTCCATGAGCATGATTATTCTCTATTGTTCAAACTTAGGTATGTCAAATTACTATATAAATACTTCCTTCAAGGTGTTTTAGTCAATCATATCCTGGTTAGGATCAAATTTCCTATACCAAGTATGAGCGTGATCAAGCATAGTTATTGTGAATTATGTTGATTTGCATTCTAACTAGGTTATAACTTAAGCATACCATTATAGTTCATATTTTAGCACATGATATATGATATTTTCCATGCTATGATACTTTGGTAGGTGAATGACCATCTCATAGTAAATCCATTATGGGGGCACAATTAGCATTTGAGGTGTTTACCCTCTATTGTTTATCTTATGGTGGTTTTCCAATGCCTCTAACCACTAGGTTAGGTGCTAGTCTTGTTATTAATTTTGGCATTGTTGATGTCAAAGGAATGGTAATAATTACTTATAGTACTGGGCCACTTCCTATGGGCTATTTATCAATCTACATAGTTGGCATTAGCTGAACTAGAATTCTTACACTAATGTTTTTTATTATTGAGCTAGTGTTTAAAGGTCTCGAGGTACCCTCACTCAATTAATCATAAGTAAAAATTTGTTCAATCCCAAAAATATACTTGAAGTCTATAAAATGGTTAAATTTGATGTGATAATAGGGTCAATTATTACTCTTATTTATTCATGTGGGGGATCCAACATATGAGATTGAACCATAGGTTCAAATGGGGTAGGCACATATAGAATATATTTAGTCATCAAATTTTATATATACCTATAGCATTCTACACCTATCAACTATTGGGTTTGATCTATTGCTCTAATGTTTCTCTCGTCTTGGCTTTGTTTCAATTCAAGAGATCCTTCCCTATGCCCTTATTTCTTGCTATGGGTTCTCTCAACACTTCCATGTTCTTTATCTTTTATTATCTTGTGCCTTCTCTTATTATAAGTCTATTGTCTAAGATCTCAGGTGTAAATCTACTCATCCCCTTCCATTTCACTATACCTACACATCCCCTTCTCCCCCTCTATGTTGCTCATATGCTAAAGGACTTTAGCCTTCCATTCTAATAGTTTTAAAGATATAATCCACCATCAACTTATTAATATCTACACTAAATTCTTTCACAAAAATACCTCTAGGTTTACATAAAAATTTATACTCTACTTCCTCAAGGTAGGAGTATGTTGACACTAAAAACTCAAGAACATAACTATTCAACACCCCTTTCCACCATTTGTCTATAGATCTAGTCCAAGTGGCATTTAAGTTCTCAAGCTTCTCTAGGTGCTCTTTCATCCACTTAAGGCATTGCCCATAGATTTGTCTTTTATGGGTCACATAGGTAGCCAACCATTGGTACACATGCTCAGGTAGTTTTTAAAATAAAAATTCATATAGAGCATTGTATAGGTTGTTATAGACCCAATTCCTTATATTTTTCCTTTATAGGATGGATGATTTAGCATAAATATACCTTCTACTTGTTATAGCCAATGCTCATTATTCTCAAGGGAGAGTTGAATCATTATTTTGTCGTAACATTACATTTTTCTATCATACCATTACAATGACAAAATTCAACATGGGTCCTAGAGATAGAACCAAAATGTCATAGAAAATGGAGTCAATTCATTTATTTAGGGGGTCATGTGCTTATCTAGTTGTCTAAGTGGGTTCTATACTTATTATAACTAGGCAAAAACATGATACATTCTAGTAGCACTCATCATTTATCATTTGACTATGCTAGCATCAATTCACATAAGGCACAAGCCTTATGTGCTTTCTCAAAGCACAAAAAATAAAAAACTAGGGCCCACATTGGTCTAGTTTTTCCATGGCAAAACTCATGCCTTATGGGACTTGGTCATCTCAATAACAACTTTGGTAGATTCAATGGTGCAAGCCATTTTTGGGCTAAGTCTAATGGTCTATAAGTGTCAGCCTATATTAGGTGGTTCTATTTTCTCAAGGGTACAAGCCTTTGTTTCATTAAGCTTAACACCATTCAATGCTCTGAGAGGTCAATAGGATGCTTTAGATCAAGTTCATACTAGGCTTGTGCTTTATGCAAGAATAACATCATTGGGCATGGGTTATTATCTATACTTAAGCCATTTGTACAAAGTAGGTTGATGTCATATTTTACACAGGGATGCCATTAATGATTTGAACCAACATATTGCCTAAACTTAACATTCATATATTAAAACTAACCCATTATAACTATTACATTTATTGCACAAATCAATAATGAAGTGAAATACATTCAATCAAAGGACACCATTTATTATTACAACCACTCTTATTCATTATTTAAATCTTCAAATATAGAGCATAGTTCATATTACATAAATAGAGTATATAGGATAGAGTACAAGATTTGATAAACTAATTATCTACTTAGAATCTCACATGTGAGCTTGGGCTTACACAAATAGAGCCATTATGGCATCCAAGATAGTTCTAATATTAATGGAAACCATTATATCTAGGGTCAATTCTACAGAGCTTCACTACATCCATTTACATATATTTACTCATTGGTTAAATCTTGATTTATAGGCTATAAGAGCACCTTATATAAGAGCACGGTGAAGCTACTCAAGTTAGTTGAGGAGTTTGAGATTTTAACAATCATTCCATTGGCTCCATTACCTTTCACCATTCATGCTATGATTACCATGTGCTACCACTCCTTGAAGATGCCCAAGAAATAATTTCATTAATTAGCCACCTACTAGATGGTATAAGGCATGCATCTATTCTTCTAGTTGGTGAAAAAGATATCAATCATCCCAAATTATCTCCTCACATTGAGGTGTTTATCATGTTGGAATGGGTCCATATTTAGATGAAATAGGAGCCCAACACATTTCCCTTGATTTCACATGTTATCTAAAAAAATTCATTAGCCTATGAAATTTGGAGGACCCCATTTGATTTTTTTTAAAGATCAAATTAGATGTGTGAAAATTAAAAAATGATAATTTGAAAGACTTAGCCATTTGATTTATCTAGCATCAAATTATGAGAGATATAATCTAGTCATCAAGGTCATAGGGATGTAATGTAGCCATTTGACTCTAATGATTATAGTGTATCCATAAAATTATGAGGGATATAATGTATCCATCAAAGTCCAACTCAGCCTTCATTTACAAGGACTGATACATGATAATGTAGGGTCTTTTGACCCCTTCTATTTAATATAGTCTCCTTCATTTTACTTTTTTCCATTTGGGTTTATATTTTTATAATTTTCATTGTTAATTCACAATTTCACTCACTTGGATATCATTTTTATTTAAACTTTTAGGGTGGACACCTTATTCACTTATATGGGGTTTTGAGTTTTGTTTTAGATAATTTTTCTTATAGGTTGGCTCTTCCTCCCTAAAATCTATTAAATAGTATTTTCACCATGTAAAATTTATTTTTATTCACCAATAAGGATATAAATTAGCTTGACAAATAAGTTTTCCCCTAAAAAATTTTCACCACTACTTGGGGACCTTACATCCTCACCCTATTGTCCATCAGTGTTTTTCCACTACACAACAACTATTTCTCCCTGATGTGCCAATGTTTTCTATCCTACCTATGTTAGAGTTATTAAAATAAATTATAACCCATAAACATTGATGATAGATTTATTATACTACACTACAAACCTCAAACCTCAAACTCAACTTCAGATTTCTCATCCTACACTACATCTCCTAAGCCTCGATACTGAAGTTCTCAGACTACACTATAGCCCACAAACCCTGATGTTGAAGTTATTAGAATTCAAGGTAACTTCATGCTTTCACCTCCCCTCCCTCCACATTTTTTTTCTAATTTTTCCTATTTCCACTTCTAATATCTCTAATATCCCATTCTAATTAAGTGCAACAAATGTTTGGAACACCTAAGAATAAATAAAAAGAAAAGGAAAGTGAAATGAATTATTAATTCTATGGGTTCACTTAACCTTATAATATTTATTCCAACATTTATCAACTCAATGACATGGACTTGGGTCACATTTGCATGGGTAAATTGATAAATGCATCTTTAAAATATTATTGGACACAAAGCATTTATGACAACATGATACCTGAAGTTGTTGTATTTCCAACCTCTGTACAATGCATGGAAATTTTCATGACAATGGAAATTAATTATGATAGAGATAAAATAGATGTTCAGACCCCTTTAAAAGGATTCATCTTGTGAATTGGGCCTAAATATATTGAATAAATCTTAAAAATTTCATATCACAAGGTCTTTGTATAAATTACTTTAGATATAGCTCAATAGTTTCATGAAGGGAATAAAGATGATTGTCTTAGATCCCTAAACAAGCATTGTATTATTAAATATAAATCCTCCATTTATAATTTACTTCAAGTGATTTCTCACCACAAGTTCAATTTATAAATTAGTGACATTATCACTCTCCTTAATAAGGCAGTATGGAATCCCAAAACAAGGGATTACCATAAATGAATGTTCTAATATATCCAAATAATTCATGATAAAAAATAGTATATCCATTGCGATAATTTGATCAACAAAGCTATTCAAAATCAAATATGTGATGTGATTAATACTCATGAAATTTATATGATATCTTACCTATTTTATGCAATTGCATGAAGGAGGTTCTATGGTTGATTAACCATAGTGGGCTTGATGTCTTCCTCTCACATACATGAGTATTATCCAAAATTGACACTAAAAAAGAGTCTAAAACATGTATATAGAGTCAATGGCACTTTCCTTCACTTTATCATCTAGGTTTTTGAGTTAGAACCATACAACCAATGCTTCTCAATGTGAAGTGGTTGGTTTGTATAGTTACCCACATTCTCCTATATCATGATTTGTGGGTGGGAGTCTAATCCATACATTTTTACATGATATATTGATGATAAATGGGATATCATCGAGTTTATATGACATATAATGGAGGCTTATAAGTTATTGGTCATGAACATAAGTCTATTAGGGCCCATGTTCCTATGACCATTGGTAGGTACACTTATGCCACACTACACAAAGAGAGGCAGACATGGAACAAATTAGTCTTCATCCTTTTCATAAAAGTCTCTTCTTTGAAATTATGGGAATGATTCAAAATATTTTAAGTGCTTAATATAGGCATGATCATTATTATGAGGATTTATGGATGGATTACAAAGACAAGAAGGAGGTTAGACTCAATTATACCCATTTCACACAAGAGCAAGTGAATCAATATAATAGTGCAAAAATTCCTAAAGTATTAGATATTGAAGATGATAGAAAAGTGATAGATGGAAATTAATTTTCATACGGCATCAAAGCACCATCTAGGGTTGACTAGGATCAAGTAGAGAAAACATATCTATAAAATCAAACTTAGGGAATCCTTGGGATAACTCTTTTATGGCTTAAAATAAAGGGATTAGATGTAAAAAAATTTAAAATTACTCTACCTTTAAGGGCTATGGATACTCCTCTAATTGCAATAGTGAATAAAAAGGATGGGAAAGATCAAGTGACATCTTCTAGTGCTACAAAATATACTATTGTGATTAAGGAAGTATAAGAGCCACCTCCAAAATTAGAAAACAAGTCTATAAAGTTTAAAATCAAGAAATAAACAAGTAGAAATGGTACTCTAGGATATTGAGAGTGTTGAATGAACCTTTTAAAGGATTTGTTTATTCATAGGGGTTGATACAAAACACAACATTATAGCATATGCCATAGGATACCTCTTTGCTTCCTGAGGCCCCTTATTTCATGATGGAAGCTTAGAAAATTTAAAAAGAAACACATAAAGTTTCTCCTCAAGCCACATATAAAGAGTTAAGTGAAACCCTCTTAGATAAAGAAACACCTATTACAAAAATAGTAGTAATTTATCTTTAAAAGGTAGAATCCCCACTTGTCATCTTAGAGAAGGTGTTATAAACCTAGAAAGAGGTGAAATAAGAAGAAGCTCAGCCTCCTCCACAAGAAAAAAATAGAATTTGATCCTTCTATGGATAAAACTATAATGGTTTCACCTAAAATGGATAAGGTTCATTAATAATAATATTATTTAATAAAATAGGTTCCTAAAATGGAATCACCTCAATGGGTAAGTAAAGTTATGAAGAAGAGGAATAAATTTTTTCCACTATTGGCAACAGATTTTAGTGCCCTCACTGCACCAATCCCTCAGGCCTCTAAGAAACCTAATATGGTTTCTCGTATCATCAAGGATGAATAAGGGGACATGTATGTTGATATTGCATTCCTAGTTCTAGATAAATCTAAATATGTAATTATGGAAAGAGATTACAAAATATCAAAGGTTTACTTGGGGAAGTCTACCCATGAAGGGATGAAATAAAATGTGTAAATGACTATTGGATGCTTGAGTTAATAATATGATTAAGACAAAGTTACTATGGACCAATTGAAGGAGAAGGTGGATCAGCTTACAAAAATGGTCCAAATTTTGGTTGGCCTATCTCAACCTTGAATTCAATATTACACGTTAGATTCAAACACCTTGAGGAAACCTAAGAAAATTGGAAATATGGGAAAAGATATTGATGAGTGGTCTAAAAATCTCTTGGAGTAGGGAAATAAAAAAATAGCCTTAGTTATATAAGTCTACTCCATGATTGAATAATATAATAAATATTCTTATAATAAAGAGGTTGAGTACAAGGAGGAGTTAGGTAAATTAAAATGTTGGCTACCTCAGTTAGAGACCCTAGCAAGATTAGATGAATACACTTTGGTTGATTATGGATTCATAATAGAGTAAGACTTGGGAGAGAAGGTATAATTCATGGGGCTAAAAGGAACAAAATCAAGATGGTAGAGGAATAATTATGTAAATTCAAGGAATCAATCATCTTAGAAACCAATCATGCTTGTGATATCTATGAAATAATTGAAAAATTCCCATGTTCATTCTTTGGCTATGTAGGGAAGATAACTCCTTTAGAATATATATAAATAACATTCAAGCAAAAAATTTATCAAGAAACCAACCTTTATTCTTCATTTAGTTATAAATAAATTTAAATATTTATATATTTATATACTTCTTTAGATAAACTGGACAAATATTTGAAATATTTCAAAAAAATTCCTCAAAGAATGATAAAACTATAAGTAGAGACTGAAATTCCCTACCAACAATATGAAGGTCCAGATCATGATAAAGTAGAGAGGATACTATAAAAGTTTGATGAATGTAAAGAAAAATAAAAATAGGCCACACAACTAAAAATATTCATAGTGGATGCTGAAGAACAAATGCCAAAGAAGATGTCCTGAGATGTAGATAAATGTACGTTTTGGTGTGAAATTTATCGTAAATATAGGATATGTTTGAATTCAAATGGTTTTTTTAGTTTTGCCTAATTCAACATGCACCTTAAAAAGTGTAAATGTTTCAATTTTTAGAAGTTAGGTTTCTATTTTCTAGGGGTTAACTTTATATAAATAGAGGGTCCTTCATGCCTTTTAAAAGAGAATCAATGATTCATAATATTTATTATAAGGAAAAAAATTTGGAAAATAAGGAAGGGAGAAAGAAATTTGTGTTTTTATAAAAATAAGTAGAACTCAATTGTTATAGGAATTTGTGCTTATTATTTATTGTGGATGATGTTCTTATGTTAATTTATTCATGTTATTGATATATACCCCTTTCTTGATTGTAGAAGTTCTTATTTGATAGTGATTTGATTAAGTTTATGAGTATGAAATAGGTAAAATCAGCATTTTATCACTTATAAATTCTCCTTTTGTGTTTCTTTCCTATCTTCCCTTATATTCTACTATCTACCATATTTACTTTCTTAACACATGAAAAAAACCCCAATAATTTAGTATGTATATTTGTATATATGTTAGGTTTGTGTTTTTACCTAATTTTGAATAAAGGTAGCTTCACCTAATAATAAAAGGACTCCATCCCATTATACTATTGATTACAATACACATGCTAAAGTGTCTAAATTTTTTTAAAACCAACATCATGCAAATTTCTACCATTTAGGTATCTAAAGGAAAATATTTTTTTGGGTTTCTTGAGATCCTTAGTGGGTATTTTATTGATTTTACATAGCTATAGTAGATCAAGAGATTATATATTTGATAAAAACATTTGTACCTGCATGCTAAAATTAGACTTATAGCCCCTAGTTACACCTACCAAAACTTTAGACATCCTTAAAACCTACAAGAATTGCTCCTATCTCCTAAAGTGGAACTTTGAACTATGAAAATAGTCTTAAATACTGACACTGGAAATCTCAATTACTTTGGTAGTCCATAACTATAGAACCAAAAATTTCAACTACTCTAATAAACTTCAACTTTAACACCATAAATTTTGACTACTCCAATAGCCTTAACCTCTAATGATGGAAATTTCAATTTCTTTTGCTCCCTTCAAGTCCAATATATATAGAGGGGGACTACATATCTGATGCTAAAGTGTGATGGATACATGAGGGGAATACATTTCTAATGACAAATTTTGATGACTACAAAATAAGACTACAAGTTTGAATAAAAATCTTGGAAAATAAAGAAGTACCTCTTATTTTGATAGCCATGAGGATGTCAAATTTAAGCACATGACTTATAAAACTATTAATTTATACTTTGGGGGAATTTAGGACAGCAAATCTTTATCCCCCAAGTCATATGTGAGTTTAGCCCCTAGTCACAAACAACCTAAGCAAGATTAAATTTTCTATGAAAATTTGAGTCAAATATTTTGCACACCCAAAATTTATGCAAAGTGGAGATTTATTTTGTGAGCAATAATTCAAAATTCCATAACTTTTAGCTGATAACTCCTTTTTAGGTGTATTGTTTTTAAATGTGTGAATTTTTAGATATCTATGTATTAGTGATATTTTCATGCCTTGTAAAATTGAACATTTATAGATTCATGGGGTTGCATATCCTTGTATTTTTAGCATTAATCAACTTAGAACATACTTCATTTCTCTACCATGGATTAAAATCAAGTTTCACTTATTACACCATTCAACTATCATGAGTGGAAAACCAAAGTTTAAATCCTCTTGAGGAGAAAAGGTCTACACCAAATCACTATGGGTACCAAAAATTAATTGACATTTGATGTAGATAAGGTGAAGTGGTTTAATAGAAGTGACAAATCCTAGAGTATATTATGCTTGTCTATGTCTCCTGACTTACTATTTTATATTGAATCTATAACTTCTCTTAATGATGTTTGGATCACATTGGAAAAACTATTTGGGAATTATGACATAATGAGGGGTCATGAGTTTGAGAATGAAATCACTAGATTGAGTCTATAAAAATTTGACACTATACAAGGCTTCTTCACTAAATTCAAATCACTCAGGTTACAATTGAAACTATGTGGCATTAACAAAGAGGATGATCGACTGATCTTTTCCATCCTTTTCAAATTGGGATATGACTATTATGTATTCATTTATACCTTCCATGCCACCAAAAATTCCCTTGGAGATATGTGGACCATCCCATTCTTAGATTATTTTTCCACTGAATTGACTTAAGAGAAAGATAAATTTATTCAAATGGGTACACTTAAGACCTCTAAATCACATACCTTAATTATGAATCATGACAAATAGAAGACTTATAACATTAATAAGGAGAAGAAAAAAAATAAGGAAATAGAGCAAATAAAGATTCATAAATATGATGATAAGTCCAAAGCATCAAAATTATCCTCCTATTTAGATGAGAAACCCAAAAAAGAGTGGCTCACATGTGCATACTATAAGAAAATTAGGCATGATGAAACCAAGTGTATCAAGAAGTAGATTGACCAATTGATAAAGATGATTGAGAATAAAAATATTAATGTCCCTAATTCTACCTATAAAATTTCATTTAAAAGAGTCTAAAGAGTTTTCTAAGGCCAAATACAATAGTAAGGGAAAAGGTAAGGTTAAGACACTTATTTTAGTTGCATCCCAACCTTCCACATGGGTAATTGATTATGGTGCCTTACACCACATGGATTCATCTCAAGATCTTTTCTCATCCTTAGAGATTCATTTTATGCCTTCCATATTGTTGGGTGATGATACTTATGCAAAACTTAGTGGGAGAAGATCTATTAAAGTGAATGATGGGAATTTTCATGATGTTCTATGTGTTCCCTCATTATTTACCAATATCATATCTATTTATCATATCACTCAAATTGGTTTGAGAAATAAAACTAAGTTCATACCTAATTTATTGGCTATTAGGGAAATCCATAGTTGCATTTTGGGAAAGCAAATCACCAATCTATGCTATATATTTTCTCACAATTTTCTCCTAATCAACCATCTATTGCATTTCTCATGATAGGATATGAAACACCGAAAGCATACAGTTGATTACCAAACCAAGCAACTTAATATGCAGAAATAACCAAAATCAACAAGTAACTAGAATTCAGAATAACACAAGATATGAGAGACAATACACAACTTGTATTAATACTTATACAGAAAAGAATACAATAAAGAAGATGCCACTTCTTCTCCACCACCTCTTCAGAGGCTTGCCACACCTCAAGTGAACAGTAATTCTCTCCTCAAAGCTCTCTCTCTTAGGTCCCAACACACAACTCAAACACAGAGTTGGTGTTCACCTCTTGTGCTCCACGCACACCACAAGTGCCCCATGCACTACACAAGTACTCAAAGTACTACAAGTAGATCTCCCATGAACCTGCAATTCAATAGACCATACTTATGGAAGGAACTCCCTTGCCTTCCTCTTTGCTCTATCTAAGTACACACCTATACTCCAAGTAGATCCTGCCTGATACTGCTCCCTATTGTGTTGCTATCCTATCTAATCTTGCACACCTACAAATCAACCTGGTTCTGCACACCTGTGAACCTTGACCTTGCACACACATACACCTGCAGATCAACTATCTTACTTACCATGTAGATCTCCTATATAGGCCATGCACCTGTGACCAAGATCCTACACACCTGAAGAATCCTGCTGACTCTCCAAAACCAGCACCCACCCTGGTACTGCTGTGGAACTAGGAGGAACACCCTTGCTCACCTCACACACAGAAGGAGCTAACTTTGCTCAACTCAAACTAGAACACTTTTCCAATACAACCATGAGTCTATTATATAGATCTCATCCAAACAATAATTAGACATCTAATTACAATAATTAGACATCTAATTACAATAATTAGATCCACAGTTCTCAGTCTAAAAATAGCTCTAATCATGCAAACACTTGGTTCATTAGCTAACTACCCGTAATAAGCTCGCAATTGAACCACATAGGTGACCAACATCGGTCCCTGTCTGCCTGGAGGTGACCGACGTCGATCGATCCCTGACCAACGTCGATTGCTTATCTTCACTGTCCTGCCGATGTCGGCTGATCAGACTGACGCCATTTGCTCTGACACTCAGCAACCTTCAGCAACCCCTCCAATGGCCTTCTCCATGTCTACATCAGTGAAGCTTTTAGCTCCACACCCTAACATCTCACCCATTCAAATGGGGTGAGTAAATCATGACATGATCAATTTTTACATCTCAAATATCACTACCTAGATCAAATAAATTGTAATGACATGGTTTTAGGGTTTCCACATGTTTTTTTATGACACTGTTTGTCAAGGTTGCATATTTGGTAAGCATCCTGAGGAGAAGAATGATAAAGACAAATAATGGAGAGATATATAGATATTAAAGCTAGTTCACATTAACATTGATGGTCTATTTTTGGATCTTTCATTCAACATGACAAAATAGATGCTTACCTTTATTGATGAATTTTTTAGGTATAATTGGATGTATTTTCTTAAAACAAAATATGAGGTATTTGATCATTTTCTATACTTCAAGGTGATTATATAAAAATAGTTAGGTAAAGACATTAATATTTTATGCACTAGTAATGGTGGTGAGTATGTTAGTAATCATTTTGAGTATTTACACACTTAGAGGGGATTTAAATACAAGGTATAGTTCTATATAATCCTTTATATAATGGTGTTATAGAGTGAAAAAATAGGTCCCTTAAGGAAATGGCCAACTATATGTTATACTCCAAGTCTCTTACACCTTAGTAATGGGTTGATGCCATTAATTATGTTTGTTATATCCATAATCAAGTTCATCATAAATAATTGAATGGAGTCACTCCTTTTGAAGCATGGAGTGGTTAAAACCCATAGTGAATCAATTTTGAGTGTTTGGATCTCCTGCTATGGCTTATATTCCTAAGAAGAAATGTAAGGTAATATGACCTTGAAGTCAATCTTTCATATTTATGGGATATCTTGAAGGTGTTAAGGGATATAAGATTCTCCACCCCACCACTCATAAGTTTTTCATTAAGATAATTATTCACTTTCAAGAGGGTCCTTCAAATTACACACTTGACACTTATCCCTCTTCCTTGGATGAATTGGTATTTGATGACATTTTAGTTGATTCATATCCATATGAGTATATTCTTAATGATCTAGATTCTTCTTATAGTTTGATCATGAGAGTAGTGATTGGGACTCACATCCTCCTCCCAAAATATATTTAGAGGATGAGGAATATCCTCTTAAGTCTTTGAGTACTAGTCCTCTTTGGGAAAGATAAACACTATAAAGGGTTGGCCATTAGATTGGAGATCCATCAAAAACTAGGATAACACATTCATAATTCCATAATTCCCCACATCCATTCATTTCATCTATTTCTGATCCATAGTCATTTCATGAGGCATCATACATTATTGAGTGGGATAATATTAAAAAAGAGGATTATGGTTCCCTATTGAGGAGTAACACTTGGGATTTAGTCCTTCTTCCTAAGGGAATAATATTTGTTCAATGTAGGTAGATATACCAAACACATGTTTTAGTAGATGGGTCCATAGACAATTTCAAAACACATTTGGTATCAAAGGGTTTTTCTTAGGTACCTAACATTGACTATACTGATATGTTTACTCCAATTTACAAAATTAATTCAATAGGAATCACTCTTTCTATTACCAAAACACATCATTGGGATGTTCATCAGATGGATGTGAAGAGTGTTTTTTTTCACAATGACCTCAAAGAGGAAATATACTTAAAGCAACCAAAAGGATTTATGTAATATTCTTCATTAGTTTTAAAACTTTAGAAATCTATCTATGACATTAAACAAGATCCTTGAGCTTGGTATGAAAAAATAGAATCCTTTCTTATTTTGGTTGGATTCACTAGATGCCATCCTAATTTGAATGTCTACATATTGTGGTAAGATGATTCACTTTTGATTCTAGTTATCTATGTGAATGACCTATTGATCATATAGAGTTATTCATCTATCATTGTAGTACTTGAAATTGATTTTTATGATAGGCTCTCAATAACTGACTTGGGATTATTACATTACTTCCTTGGAATTGAAAGTTCTCTGTCTAACTCTAGGATCACTATATCATAATCCAAATATGCTCTTGATTTTATTACATAGTTTAACATGGCTGACTATAATATATCTATAATTAATTTTATATTTAGTGCGAATCTTGAGTCCATGTATCCATCTCCTTTGGTTAATGCTACCTCATATCGATAACTTGTTAGAAGTCTCACTACATTACACACACTAAACCTAACATTTCATATGCAGTGAGTGTGGTATCTATATTTATATAAAAACCATATGAGCTATGCTAGAAATATTTAATTCAATTATATATTACATTCAATCTACTCATAGTTTTGGGATTCACTATGGAGTAGGCATTAATGTTGAGTTGATTGGGTATATAGATTTAGAATAGGCTAGAAGCATTTAGAATCACAAGTCTAAATTAGGCTATAATTTATCTCTTAGTTCAAGACCAATTATTTGGTAAATCAATAAGCAAAATATTATTTATTTTTATTCTATATAGGTAGAATATAGAGGAACTATTAATTCAACCATTGAGGCTATTTAGATTTAGGAGATTCTCACTAAGTTTGGTATCTAGTTTTGATGAGAAACATTCATCTATTATAACAACCAAAGAACAATCTATATCTACAAGATCTTGTCCTCCATAAATATACCAAACATATTGAGACTCATACACATTTCATTTAGGAGCTTATCCATGATCAAGTCATTGATCTCTACCACATCCAAACTATAGAGAAAATTGTTAATATATTCATAAAACCCTTCATCAGGAGCAATTATTTTCTTTTTTAGGATATTGTTAGTGTTTGGAAAACTTCTTCATCTTCCTCTAGGGGATATTTTATATATACTTGGGTACCGCATTAGGCCTTGTTACTGGGACCCAATTCCACTACCCACCTAAGCTAGACTTAGCAGAGTGTTAGTGTAGATTTTTTAATTTTATTTAATGGTTTTTACATACACATGTTTATTTAGATTACTTAGGTGTTTTTATTAAGTCATATGGGAAGATATTATCACATTCATGAGGATGTGTGATCATGCCTATCTTCCATGTATATATGTACCTTTCCTAAAGTTATTTTGACTAATGATCAATTAATGAGTTATTGATTCTTCTTCTTGGATCATGTTTGATTTCAATCCCATAAAAAGTATATATTTTGAACAATTTCATTTTTAATTTTATAGATATTTTTGCTTCATGTCTACTCAAATAGATAATCTCCCTATTATGATGCTAGTGTCCCTATTTTGATGGTAGTGTCCAAACTGATAGAGAGATAATTTGTATAATCTGATGAATCATAACTGAGCATCATCCTGACTATTTTTTCACCTAAAATTCTTATATCTACCTACGTATCAACAAAAAACATAAATATTATCTCTTCTTTGTGTTTAAGCATGAAAATTAATATTTCAAATTATATTTTTTATATTTAGCACATTTGCATAATTTATCACTATATTAGAATATTTTGTGAATCTAAATTATTTAATTATCTTAATTTTTAGAGTATATTACTCCTTACTTGATTAGGATGATCTTTCATGTTAATATTTATCTAAAAAAGGGTTAAAAATTTTGTGAATCCAACCTATGAGTCTTCTTGTGCAATCCTAACTTTCCCTAGGGTTTTCTATTTTTTTTCTAAATTTTAAATTAGTATAAATTTTTTAAAAATCATATATAATTCAAGTATAAAGGAATTAATTATGATTACATCAAGGTAATTTAATGGTATTCATTTCATGTTATCTTTCACACATTTATACATCAATCAAAATCATATAAAAATGGGGTAAAAAATGATAAAACCCAAGCAAGTGTGTTTATGCATACCCATTTTTGTCATAATGTTTATCATGAGTTACTATCTATAACTAATAAGTGTAATAGGGAGTGCATAAAATAATTATAATCTATATATAATATTGTAAAGCACTCCAATGAAGTCATTGAGAAGAATTCACTCTTTGATTTATTATAGAAGTCTTCCCAATACAAATATATTCTCTTGGAAGCATTATGCATGACCATTTTGCCAATAAATGAGAAAGCCACTATATGTGGACTCCATTATAAATTATATCAAATGGACAAAACATAATATTTCCTTTAAAAAGGAAGATTTATCTGTACAATGTATTATTTATTATTATTTTACCTTATATATTCAAGTATGCATCCAAAATAAGATTGTTAAAAGCATACATGTTGATAATGGTTTAATACTTAATACTTGCAATATATATTTCCTTTATTTAATTGTAATTGCACTCAAAGATTTGAAATCCTCCATTATGAGTATGAAGGGATTTGACAACTTTTCAAGAAAAATATCATGATAAATAATAATACATACCACTATGGGACCCCTTACTTTACCTAATTTATTTCAATTTATGATAAATGATTTAAAATACAATATAATTTTAGGACACCCTTGGATACATGATATGCACGGGGTTAAATTTACTTTGCATGCATATTTAAAATTCACTCATCAAGGGTTCATTTATATATGTTTGATGGAACAAATATTTTAAAATATTATGTGATGGTTCATCAAATGAATAATTACATACCAAACTCAAAAAATTCTAATTATGGATCTAAATATTTTCTAAAACATGGATACAAATGTCAAGGATTAGGAAAAAATGAGTGAGGTATAACCCAAAATATTTACATATTAAATAATACAAATATCCAAGGCTTGGGGTTTTCAATAAAATATGTGGTTAACAAATAAATAAATCATATCCACCCATGTTTCATAAAATATAACTATGAATTCATGCACATACATAATATTAATTTTGATCTACAAATTGTCAAACCTGATATGATTGATGAGAATGATTCACTAAAAATTTAGACATTGGATGAGCTCTCTAATGATGAGTCATTGATAGAGTACTTGGGGGCATATGAGTATCTCCATTAATTATATAATAATAATAGGTTTCCTCACAACAACTCTAATCATTCTTAATTTGGTGATAATGATGATAAAAATATTCCACATGATGTACATAATTCCATTCCTACTACACCATTTATCATAAAAATATCCACCTTGATTAATGATAAATCATAAAACATAACTATGGAACATATATAT
The DNA here is from genome assembly GCA_037957365.1 of Torreya grandis. Lineage (NCBI taxonomy): Eukaryota > Viridiplantae > Streptophyta > Pinopsida > Cupressales > Taxaceae > Torreya > Torreya grandis. The sequence continues at coordinate 452,539 of JARHVA010004315.1, read as the reverse complement.
ATATAATAAAAAAATATTAATAGATGTAATTCAACATGTATTAAATTATTACCTAGAGTCATTTGCTTGGGCTTATTCTGATATGCCCTACATTGGCTCATATATGGCAATGCACAACATAATACTATATCTAAATGAAAAACCCACCAATAAAAATATATTTAAGATGTATACATAAGTATACCTACTTGTAAAATATGGGATTAAAATATTCTTATATGGATGATTCATTAGATAAATTACACATTCTAATTGGGTTTTTAATATAGTATCGATAAATAGGCCTAATGGTGATATTCAATGTCACACATATTTTCATGATTTGAATAAAGTTTATTCGAAAGATGATTTTACACTCCCTTACATATAAATAATCATTTATTATACCAATAGGTATGATACATTTTCATTAATGGATGGTTTTTATGGTTATAATCAAATAAAGCTATACCCCACAGATCAAAACAAGATGATATTCACCACACCATGGGGAACATTTTGTTATAATGTTATATATTTTGGAATAAATAATACATGAGATACATACCAAAGGTAAATTACATACATTTTTCATGATTTTATTCATAAAACTATTGAACATTATTTTATTATTTTATTATAAAATTCTAAGCATCAACAAGATCACACTACAAATTTAAGACATATATTTGAACATTTGAGAAAGTTTAATGTGTGGTTAAATCCAAAAAGTCTATTTATGGGGTGTCTTAATTTTTATTTTGATTTATGTTATTTCTCAACTGGGTATCAAGGTTTATCCAAAAAAGGTTAAGACCATTATTAATATGCCACCATCAACTACCTTAAAGCAGTTTTAATGTTTATAAGGTAGAATTTAGGAAATTCAACATTTTATTACTCAACTAGATAATAAAACCATAGATTTCATCCATTTTCTAAATAAATATATAAAATTTTATTGGTATGATGTATTCTATAGGATTTTTTATGCAATCAAAGAATACTTAGAAAGTCCACTAGTGTTTATGCCTCCAATACCAAATAGACCATTGATTCTTTATATTTTAGCAACTCACAAGGCCTTGGGGACCTTATTATCACAATATGATGATGATCAAAGGGAATTGGAAATTTAATACATGATCCATCAATTAGTTGGTTAAAAATTCAAGTACATTTTAATAAAATAACTATGTTTAACATCAATATTTTCAACATAGAAATTACAACACTACATGCTTAATATTGAGATTCATGTTTTTTTTATTCAGGTTAAAGGGGGATTTTTTTTAACTAGGGTCATTATACCTTAGGAGAAGAAACATGATCAAATAGGCCTAGATATAGCCAAAATATAACCTAGAAACCAACAAAGAACCATGAAAGAAAATAGGGCCTAGTCTAAGTCTAAACTACCAAAAACATTCTCCCAAAATGATTTTGTATTTTTAAGGTTTGAATAGATATAAAAAAATAATTTTTATTTATCCATGACATTTTTGGAACCATTTCATTAACCCTGTTTACCTTTCCCTTTGCCAATCATCTTGGGCTCAAATAGCTCCCCAAGGTGGGCTCGAAGATTTTTGACATTATAAATATCCTCAAGCATAGCATCCTTGATGAAATTCACTAAAAAATAATATTGTTTAGATTTTTTTCATTCTCATATTATAAAATTTCCACCCTAAATAAGAGACTAAAGTTTTTGATCATCCTCCCTAGTCGAAGAGATTTGGTTCAACCTAATGTTTTCCTACTACAAGAAATTTACTTTGCCTTTAAGCTCTATAATCTCTCTCATAAAATAACACATTGTATATTTTTTAAGATCTAATTCTTCTACTATCTTATCTAAATTCTCCTTGACCTTAATAAAAGTCACCAAGTTATTAAAAGCCTCATTTTGGTCTTTTGGTTGCTTATCAATATAACCCTTCCCTTTATCTATGTGGGCATCTTTAGTCACATGTTATTCAACCTCAAGAACAAATTTATGAACCAAATTATCACCCATTTTTATTTGCATGCCCTATTTTGCCTAAAAAATGGTTGCAAGCTTTGTATAACTCCAAAGTCATTTCTTGATATTTTCCTGTGACTTTAAATGCTTCCTTTCCACATCCTTAGTCCTATTCTCTAAAAGATTATTATTGATCTCAGTAGACCTGGTCGAGCTCCCTAGGTATTTTATCCAAACTTTTTTATTTTTATAATGTTAATAGGATCATCCTTTTCATATTTATTTTGGGATTGAGGAAGGTCTGGGATAATTTGGTTTATACCCTTAAAATATTTATGTATGAGGTAAATCAAACTTTCATGTCTTAGGGTCAAATAATTTCCATAATTTATTTTCATGATTGAAACCTCCATTAATTTTATAATTAATAAAGGAATATTGAAAGGGATACCATGCCTAAAATTGTTCAACATCTTAAATAAAGACCATCTAACTACATCAAACCTACCTTCTAGGGTTACATACTGCATCAGATGGTAGTCAATCTCCATATCTAGCCCAAGCAAGGATTTTCAATCAAAATAATTATGCATTAATTCCAATTATTATCCCTCCTTTAGGGATGTCTCTTTTTCCCTTTTGAATTCCTTCATTGAGTTTTAAATCTTAATTTCCTTAATATCTAGCCTGGCAACATGAGAAACAAGTTCCTCTATGAATCAAGAGTAACTCCATTTATAGGGATGGTTCTATCCTCCCAAAAATTTGCAAACATGATTGAAATGTGCCTATCATGTCCTTCAATCTTCTCCATGAAACCAATAAAAACTCCCACTTGCAGAGTAACTCAAATTATTTCAAATTTCCTAACTTTTTACAACTTTTTTGGTTTTATTCTATTAGGTAAGCCCATATTTCTTCCCTTATGAAAAACATGGTTAGGTTGAAAAAAATAGAGCCATGAGGAAATATTTATATATTTTGTATTTGGTACATCTATTAGATGTTTTAGGATAGTGGAACCCAAAAGAATTAAACAAAATAATATAAGGACCCGAATCAAAAGAGTCTAATATTTATTTTCTCTATGAATTAGAGGCCTCCCTAATATGCATAAGGTTATTCTAATTAGAATTTAATCCATCTTTTATCTTTAGGAAAATATCCCTAGGGAGTTCTTCATAGTCCATCCATGTCATTTGACCCACAATAGTCACTCCTTTGTTGGTTAACTAATCAACTGTAGAGTTTCCTTCCCACTAAATTTTATAATGAATAAAATCCATATAGTAGGAAGAATACCTAAATGGTTGATGTAACTCACATAATTTGATCTTAAATTCATATCTCAAACATTAGTAAAATGTCAATTTATTGTTGATTAACTAGCCAAAACACTATTATTAGATTATTTTTTAATGGCTAAGGCTTTTTGTGATGAGGTATTGGCCTATCATGTATCACATAATAAATGGACTATATTTTTATATAGATCTATATCTACGACAAGTTCTAGTGCATGTATCATTTTATGTACTTTAAAATAAAAATATATCTCATTTTAGTATTAATTGGATTTTTCATGTACCAATGATATAGAAGAATATGAATCCTTGATCATCATTTTGTATATAACACACAAAATTTATGTAAATAATATTCAATTTTTTTTTTACTCTTGATTGTTAATCAGGTTACAAATCATTATCAAAGAAAATAATAAAATATTCTTTTATAAAAAGAAATGGTAAGCATATTAAAAAAAAAATAGACACATTTTATTCGAAAGTATCCCACGTAAGGATAATCATCATGTTGTTGTAATGGATAGTGAAACATCACCAATGCCTTTAGATATGCTAATGATTAAATATATATTATGATGATTAAATAGATATTATAATGCCTTTAATTATGCAAGCTACAATGGATTCTCCAACAGTCCTTGAAATCACATGCAGTGCCCTAAATACACAATTATATAGTGATATATATAATGAAATGATAAGTGCAAACTAGAATCATAAGTGCTCAATTATGTTATTATTGGGGAGATCTTGTTAAATATAGGTTTCAATGGATAGTTAATTTTATGCCTTAAAAAATATGAAGTGAGAACCACTCTTTTAGATATGGGTGATAGTGAGTGTGGGGGACACTTCATTAGAAAATCAATGTCCCATAAATTATTATATTAGAGTTATTATTGGCCCACAATGGACCACTTATGTGTAAAACATGAAAAATTATGTATCTAATGTCAAAAATAAAACAATTTAAACCACACTCCATCTCATGAATTACAACCTATTATCTCACCATGGACATTATCCCTTTTGATATTTTATTTGATTGGAAAAATAACTCTGGTATTAGTAGGAGGTGATAAATTCATAACCATAGCTACAAAATATTTTACCAACTAGGTAGAGGTAATTACCTTCAAGTTTACCATTGTAGATGACATATGTGGATTTTTGATGACCAATATTATTTCTAGGTTTGGTCTAACTTCAGCTATTATTATAGATAATGGGTCAACATTTAAGAATAAAATAATGAAGTGTTTTGAAACAAATACAAAACCAATCATACTTTATCTACAACATACTTCATGTAGGGATTAATAGTTAAGTAGAAGTGACAAATAAACTTTTTTTCAAGATGCTAGAAAAAATAGTTGAAAGATATAGTAAAAATTGGCATCAATAAATGGTTTATGCATTATGGACATACCACACTAGTATACATACACCTACTTGAGCCATACCTTATTTGGTTTATGGTATAAAATCAGTTCTACAAATTGAGCTTGGCATTTAATCTTTGTGTTTTTTTCTCAAGGATATTATTAAAAATAATGAGTATTATGAAAAGTTACTATATCAATTAGAATAATTAAGTGCAGAATGCACACATGCTATTGATAATCAGTTTAACATTATCAAGCTAAGTGAGCACACAAAAATAAAGTTTGGACACATGAGTTTAATGTGGATGATCTAGTACTAAAATAAAAATAAAATAATTCCAGTGTAAAAAAAGATAAAAAATAGAAATTCAAATCAAATTGGTTGGACCCATTCACAATTACTTAAAAGTTGGAAAAAAGTTTATACTACCTGGATACACTTGAATGCAATCCCCTAAATATCCCAATGAATATCATTTATTTGCATAATTTTTATGCATAAGTTTAAAAAAAATAAATAATATAATCAATAAAAAAATCAAAATATTCAAATAAAGAAAAAATATAAAATTATTTAGCATTTCAAATGTTGACTAGCTTTTGTATATGTTGTGTACTTTACGTTAGTAGATAACACATAATCTATTTAGACACATATGTTTCTTAGGTATTTTATTGTGACACAACCATACTATATATATATATATATATATATATATATATATTAGCATGCAAATGTTGAAACTTTGATCTACCTATGTGACATACTACATTGGGGGCATCTTGATTCTATTGATCATGATTGATACATGTTCTAGTTTTTATGATCACTTTACATTATCATGTTGAGATTATATACTAAAACTTACACATACCTATAATAATGATACTATATTACATATTTTACTTGATATGTTATTCTACATGACATTTTGATAACATATGTATGCATGAACTAATATGGCATGTTTATGCTAGTTGCTTATATTTCTCTTGTATCATCTTATCACATGGATTATTTGACTGTACTTATTGAATATTTACTTTTATTGATTTTGGAACTTTTGAACATGTTATTTATTTATTGTCCCCAGTTCTATAGTGTTGATTATTTCTTTTCTGTAAGGAAAATTGAACATGTCCTCCTCTTTTGAGTGAGTAACATTTGAACAGGCCCCTTGTTTATAGTATCCCTAGACATCTCTTTGTGTGACATTTAGTGTTATTGTGTGTTATTAATTTATTATTTATATTTTTATTTATATGTGTTTCCATAATTCATATCATGCATTTTAGGTATTTTTATGTTGGGATATTGTGAGCTTCATTAAAACATATACTTATACATGATACCACTATATGTTTATTTTATACATGATTAATAGATACATAACATGGTTTAGTTATCATTTTGAGATAAAGTGACTCTCATGTTACATTAAATTCACCTCAAAAGAGGGGGAATATTAGTGGGTTCGTGTCATAAAGACATGAGTCCACATACATATAGTTGGAAAATTTTGATACAACTTACATGATTTAGATATACATGTGGGTCATAATTCAATACATTTAACACCAAATTTCAAAGATTTGGGACATGGTTTTTTAAAAATTTAACACATATTATAGATAAAATGTTACATTTTGATGGATAATCTAGCTTGAGACACATTTTAGGTGCATATGCCATGAAAATACACCAAAATTACAGATACATATTCAAATTATACACTTATTCATGCACTAACCCTACCAAGATGCACTAGTTGATATTTATCTACTATAGTAGTGGGATACCTTGAGTATTGACATCAAAATTTATTTCCCTTAATGGATTTGGCACTAATTTTATTTTTTGTGTTGAAATGATTACACTATTTGGCTCAGGCAAGATTAGCTAGATTATGTATACACTTGAGATGTGTGATTGAGATTCAACACACTTGATAAACTTAGAAGAACTCAACCTTACACCATATTAGGGGAATTATCACCTCTGATTCTCCTATTCACATATCCAAGTTTAAATTTTAAATCTCCCTCCAATGCTTTATTTAGGAAGCATCATTACCAAAGGAAAATATTAAAGGGAAAACTACTTGTATTAACACATAATTGTACTCCTTGCTCTCTTTTCTTTTAAGAAATTTCAATTATTAATTTTCATATTATATGCACTAAATACATATATAACATGATATTGGTTATATGTCACACACATATAACAGCTTCAAATAGGTCTCAAGTTAAAACAAGGTATGTTATTCACACCAAAATATGCATTTCTTTCCTTTAACCTAGTAATTTCATCTTTATGCATTACTAGATTAAAGGCAGTGGGGTGTGGGGGAGAAATTTAGATACTCAAATATATATTTAAATGATAAAATAGTCTTGTAAACTTTAAAAATATCACTCAAGGCTCTACCCTTTAGTTTATTCCCTTACAACTATTAAAAGGCTCCTATTTTTCTATCTCGCTATGCCTAAATCCTTATCTTTTGGTCTAACCCTAATATTAAAACTACCCAAATAAATTATATCCTATAATATGATTAAAATATGATATATATATCCTTAATTATCAGATATAGATCTTCAAATTTTTGAAATCCTCTAAGACTTTACCATTCAGATGTAAACACTAGCATTGACGTTAGTGCCCTAGATCTAACACTAGCATTTGCACCCTACAAAGGCTTAAATTTTAAAATATTTAAATATGTATGGTTCTATATATTTGTATTAATTAACCCTCCATGAGATTATTTTTAAAAGGTGTAGTATAAATACAATACAAATCCCACTCATTATACATGTAGTAATTTACAAAGAAAGTACCTATCAAGCTCACTAAATCATTCACACAAGTGAGTTATGCTTTCTTATTCTTATGTATTTACATATCAGTCATGGATTAATATCATTACAAGTCCAAAGAATTTAAATATCAGACCATGAGTAGTATTTTTCAAGTTTCAAACTATATCACTACATGCACTCACATATAACAAATTACACCATTGTTCACACACAATCCCACATAAGGGGGAGAACTACATCAGTCTAAGGCCATATTCAAAGTATATGAATATGTAGGTAAAAATAACTAAAAATGGGTCTTTGAGGTCATCTCAACTTCACTTCATCCCACTAACCCTATTTTTTTAAGGTGGCATGACCTAATTGGATGATTTAGGGTTTTGATCAAAAAGATAATAACCAAAATGTATGTGCATGATCCTAGTTGACAATTTTCAAGGTGATAGATAATCATAACATGCATAGGTTCAATTTATATAAAAGGACATGTACTTCACTATGTATATAATCATCAATTTCAAGATAGAAACATCTATGTTAGTGTCCTTATTTTGATAGTAGTGTCCAAGTTGATACAAAGCTAACTCACATAATCTAATGAATAATAGTTGAGCATCATCTTAGCTATTTTTTCACTTGAACTTCTCAAATATACCTATGCATTAGTAAAAAATCTTAGTATCTATTTTTTTTGTTTAAAAATGAAAATTTTAGTTTGGCATTGTACTTTTTATATTTATAAATTTTTCATAATTCAAAACTATATTAGAATATATTATGAATTAGAACTATTTAATTGGCCTACTTTTTAGAGTATTATAATCCTTGATTTATTAGGCCACTCTTTTATGTTAATACTTATTTCAAAAAAGGGTTAAAAATTTGGTGAACTTGATCTCTGAGTCTTCTTGTGAATTCCTAGCTTGCCCTAGGGTTTTTTTTTTTAAAAAAAAAATTTCTAAATTAACATTTAAATTTTTTAGATTTGATTCAAGTATAAATTAATTAATAATAATTAATATGTATACATAAATTAGTCATTCCATTGTATAATAAATAATGGTATTCATTTCGTGTTATCTTTCATACATTGATACATTGATAAAAACCATAATAAAATTGAGTAAAAAAATGATAGAACCAAAGCAAGTGTATTTATGTATACCCTTTATTTTACTAATGTTTATCATGAGTAGTAACCTATTAATATTAAGTGATAAATGGCATGCATGAAATAATTATCATCTACATATGATATTGAAAACAACTGCAATGAGGTCATTGATAAAATGTCACTCTTTAATTTATTACATCAGTCTAATTAATACAAATATATTCTCTTGGAAGCATTACACATGACCAATATTTCAAATAAATGTGGAGCCACCATATATGGCCTTTGTGATAAATTATATCAAATGGACATAACATAATATTTCCTTTGAAAATGAGGTTTTACCCACACAACATATTATTGATTAATTTTTGCCCTTATATATTTAAGTATGTGTTGACAATAATATGGTTAAAAGGGTACATGTGGAAAATGGTTTAAGATTTAATATTTATAATATATCTTTCCTTTATTTACTTAAAATTATGACCAAATAGTTATAATCCTATGGTATGAGTATAAATGGATTTGAAAACATTTCATGAAAGGTATTATGAAAAATAACATTACTTATCACTATGTAACCACTTAATTTACCTACTTTATGTTAAGTTATGACATGTGATTAAAATTAAAACATGATTTTGGGATGCCTTAGATACATGAGATGTATGGGGTTCCTTTTTACTTTTCATTCATATTTAAAATTTGGTCATCAAGGGTTCATTTATACATGTCCATTGGGTATAGATCCCTTCAAACATTATGTGATGGTTAATCCAATCAATACTTAGAAACCATACTCACAAAATTATTATTTTTGATCTAGATATTTGATAAAACATGGATACAAATGTTAAGTATTAGGTAAAAAATGATTAGGGTATAACCCAACCTCTTTACATATTAAATAATATGAATCGACAAGGCTTAGGGTTTTACCAAAATCTAACTAAACATTAGAGTAATAATATACACCCACATTTCATCAAAGATACCTATCAATGAATGCATGTACATAATACTACTTCTTATATATAGTTTCTCAACCCTAATTTGATTAATGATAATGCTTCACCAAAAATTTAGACATTAGATTATTTCTCCAATGATGAGTACTTACAAGATTACTTAGGGCCATATGGTTATATCCCTTGTTTCAATAATAGGAAAATATTTCCTCATACCACCTCTACTCATACTTAATTTGGTGAGAATGATGATCTAAATAATCCACATAATGTGCATAAAACCATCCTATTGCACCATTTATCATAGAAATATCCACCTTTATTAATGAAAAAATAATATAATATAATTATGGAACATATCAAGATCATAAACCAATATTACTAGATGCAATGATGTAAGAGGATAGAGGGAAAAAATATTGATAGTTCGTACATGATTACCTAGAGTTATTTGTTTGGGATTATTCTGACATGCTTGCCATTAAACCACCTATGGAAATACACAACATACTATTATATATAGATGTAATGATTGTTAATAAAAATATTTGTAAGATGTCCCAAGGTAGCCCTACTTATAAAATATGAGATTTAAATAATCTTAGATGTAGTATTTATTAGAGCAATTACACATTCTGATTGGGTTTCTAATATTATTTCTATAACCAAGCTTAATGGTGACATTTGATATTGCATAATTTTTTGTGATTTTACTAAAAATTCTTTAAAATATGTTTTTACACTCCCTATAGACATGATAGTTGATTATATCATTGGGTATGATATATTTTCATTCATGGATTATTTTTATTATTATAATTAAATAAATCTCAACCCCACACATCAAGAACAGATGACATTCACCACATCATGGGGAACATTTTGTTATATTGTTATATCTTTTAGACTAAATAATACATGAGATACATATCAAATGGAAATGACATACATTTTCATAATTTTATTCATAAAAATATTGAAGATTATGTTGATTGTTTATTATCAAAATACAAGCACTGACAAGATCACACTACATATTTAAATGTTTCAAAAAGTTTAATGTGTGGTTAAATAAAAAAGTGTGTTTTTGGGGTGTCTTATGGAAAATTTTAGGGTTATATTATTTATCAATGTGGTATCAAGGTTAATCCAAAAAATGTAAAGTCTATTAGTGATGCTATCATAAAAATTTGCATCCTTAAGGAGGTTGTTCAAGCCTCCTCACTTAAGTGATATTATGAAAACAATCCTAGGTTGTGGGTGACTTAAAGAGTGGATTGAAATTCTAGATTAGAGCTAGTTCCCTTGATGCATCACTTAAGAACTATAAATAAACCTATTAAATATCAAGGTAAAAGGGAGAGAGAACTAAAATCAAACTAAACTAGGGAGGTGATGCACCAAATTTTTGACCACTACCACACATCTACAAATTCAAAATAAATATATAAATGATCTATTCACACACTACTCCTAATATGTTCCTTTTACATCAGTATTTCAATATGAAGGTGGTAGACAATGATTAGGTAAGGATGGCTAATTTTAAAGAGGTATAAAAGATGCTAATGGAATTTTTCCTCAATTAACCTTCACAAGACTATTTAAACACTTAATATGACTCTAAAGAGTGAGTTCAAACTACATATAGGTGAGATAATGAGACATGCCAAGGAGAACTCAATCAACACTAGATAAGATCAATAATTCATGCCTAAAAACTAAAATATAGTCATAAAATAAGGTAAAAATACTTGTTTATTGCTTAAATGACTCACAAAAGGAGAAGGTAGTCACCATAATTAAGTGGAGGATCCATTAAAATGTTAAAGTTAGGCTTATATATAGATGAGTGTGAGAAAGAGAGAGATAAGAGAGGTGTAGGAGTTGCATATGACAAGTGTCATCTCATGAGGAAATAAGTTACAATCAAGAAAGTATAAAAGTATGTAGTTTTAAGTCTTTTATAAAAATGTGTATGCTTTATCTAATCTTCTTATTCATCAATGGTAGTGTAGAGTGACCCTTGACCTTTTTTTTATGACTCATCAACCTCATTCATGAAACTTTACATTCTTGGTTTAGAAGGAGTTACAAGTCTATGTATTGACATGTGGAAATCTTAACCATGATTATTATATTATTATAATTACATCTTAGGCCACTTAAATTTCTCTATCATTTTGATGAGGCTGAGGATCAAGATTCAAGATTCTTCAAACTGATAGGAACTTGCATTTCATTAAAAGGCTTACTTGATTCAAGTGAAGACCATAATGGTGAGTTTATATTTATATTTTAGGCTTAGTATATTAATTTAATACTACTATCACAACTTTAATACATATAAAAAAACCTATAAGGAATCATTCCACCCATTTTAAATCTTAGAATCATCTCCAAGACTGATACATAAGTGCATTAGGTCTATTAAGAGCTCTTGATGGCATATTTGCTTACCATTAGGTGTCTTGAAACCAATTAATGGTGTTGAAGTAATTTTAGAACATATTATGAGTATTTATAATCATATTACCTATATTATTTAGGATGTATGTTATTTCAATGGATCTCATTAGATTTTACTTAGTCAAATTTCATGAAAAGTCATAAAAATTACATTTTTGGGCTTACAATAATCATTTTAAAGCCAAATTATTTACCATCTCAACTCAAACATGATAAAAAATGTCCAATTAAGGTTAAAATTATACCTATATATTTCAAAATAATCATTTAAAATACAAAAAAAAATAATTTTAAGTCATTTGAGGAGAAAACACAGTCATCACATCATTTATAGGGTTTTAGGTTTGTAACCTTCTTAATGATAGTTCATAGATATATGGACCCTAATATATATAATAATACCAAAAAATGGGAGGTAATAAATTAAATTAACACCTAATAACAACATTGGCTCCCATTCACCTTCTCATGTGCCAAAGTTGACCTCTCAAGTAGGATAGGCACGTTGAAGAGCTTATAAAGGGTGATTTGGCATCATGTGACATTATATTGTTTTGTTTTGTCCTTAGGCACATAATTTAGGTTTTTTAAACCTTATATTATGTATTAAATTTATATTTTACCTTATTTAATTCTTTAAACTTAGCGCAACCTATGTTAGCCCATGATCAGGGTTTGAGAGTAGTCTTGTGTTAGTGACCCTAACAATCCTTGTTTGGAATTTTATTCATAAATAAATGAGTTAAATTTTTTTATTATAATTAATTAAGGTATTAAATATAATAATTCATTTAAATTCTCAAAATACCTCAAAACTTATAAAGTTTCTTCATTCTTTGGACTCAGGCCTGTAGGTCTTCAAGCCTACTACTTTACTAGGATTTGAGAATATCTTTATTAGGTGTTTTATATTAAATAAATGGATCAATAAATTTTAAAAATTATTTATTATGTCCTCTCACAACTCAAAAAATATTTATATCTCATATTCCAAAAACATGGTATATTTTCATATAGGCAGGCATGTAGGTATATGTTTAGGCTTCATGACTACAATTTTGAAGGTGTATCCTCTTCACTGGGAATTTTAGAATTTTTGTGGTATTAATATATATTAAAAGGTTATATAATTTTATTATTTACCTATTTATAAACCTAAATAATTATTTCCACATTACACATATGACATTTTGATCATGCTGCCTACTACAGGCATGCATGTAATCATTAGGTCTTCTAGCTATAGGTTTGACAAATTGAGTCTCATTGGATAAAAAATCCTTATTTATGTGATATAACAAGATATAAATTTCACTCACATTTATTTTTTAATACTTAAGTTTTTTTTCAAAACCCTCATCACCAACATGTGTTTTGCTCATGTTGCCTATTACAGGCCTATATGCAATCATTTGGCTTAACACCTTATTTTTCCTATTTTGCTCATCTTGAGTTAAAATTATCACTAATGTAAATATGGATCAAGATCAAAAAATATTTTATAATATTTTAAATCACTCTAGTGTACTAAAATAACATGGATCACTCACTTGTAACTCTCATAGTCCATCTTTTCAGGTTCACACAGTCCACTTGAGATACAAAGTGAGTTAATGGTCCGAGAATTCATGTTTAAGTGTTTTATATATTTTTAAAAGGAATAATAAATTGGATTATGAATAAAATAGGACATGTACACTATTCATTAAATCCATTTGGTGTCAATATTTACCTACAAGTCTATAGACCTATAGATTAATAAAACCCTATTGGTCTTGGCCTGATGAAAACATCAAAATTATTGAATTATAGGAATTGTAACTTAGACCTAATTATTGAGAATTATTTTAAATACTAAATTAAATTTTTTTACTTACTTCAAGGATCATGTACAGTGATAAAATATCCCCATTTGATCAAGGTTTCTCCATCATGGTTGCAAGTTCCAACTAACTAAACTATACATGTGTAGTTGCCTAATTTTTCTGAAATTCATGTATATAATAATGATTACATAGGAATTAATTATATTTATGATACTGGATAAAATAATAACCATCTCATTTCATCCATTAAATACACCAAGACACTTCACAACTCCTGTAAACTTGATTATCATGCTTAAACTAGCAACTCAAGGATATTTGACATTATTACAAACATGATCATGAAGAAAATTTAGATAATATTATATTAAAATGGTAATGGAGTTTTTAAGTGACACTCAAAAATAATGTTCATGCATTCATTCAAATTCATAACCCTACATTTGGATAAAATTAACCTTGGTGGGGTTTTGAGTCCTCTTTATACACCCTTAACTTATTAATGATAATTCATAAAGCTAAGGAGCCTAACCAAAAAATAAATTAAACAAAGTGGAAGGGTATTAGGTTCCCTTCCTCTTTAAAATATATTTATTTCCAACTTTTTCACTCTTTGGAGTACTATACACAAATTGATTAGCCTTTTGAGGCTGCCAAGAAGCTTGATAGAGAAAATAATGGATTTTTTTCCTTATTTAACTCTTTAACTCCAATTTTTTCATGGATTTTGGGTCTAAAAATACCATAGGGTCACTTTGATGATTTTTAAAACTTCTCATTGATATAAAACCTATGCAAAAGATCTTTAAAAGAATGATTTTTTCAAGATTCTACCTGTTCTACCCTTTGGAACTACTAGAGATGGCGAACCATGTGACTATTCAGTTTACCCTAACTTGTACAGAGGTGGAGAAGTGTGAAAAAATATTTTTCAATCTTATTTTCCTAAAAATATTTAAATAACTCCTCATTTGGTCATTAGAAATAATAAATGGCTAGTTATAAGGAGATTCAAATGTTAGAAAGTAATTGTCAAGTAATTTGGAGGGTGTATACATACAAGTACAACATGATGTCATAAAATATCCATTTCATGATATAACCTTTACATTTGATATTTAATAGTAAGTATCATCTTAACATTGGAATGTACAAGAAGACTAAATTAGATGAAATACCTTAAACTTATCAAAACTAACTTAATCTCTCCAAATTTATTGAAAATACAATGTGATCAACTTAATAATTTTACTCCTTGGTGAATTTTGTTAGATTTAAATCATGGCTATTCTTTGAAGGGTCACCACCTTGCCTCCTTGTGCATATATCCTCATTGAATTGATTTCACAGATAACCATAACTTTCTCAAACTTACCTTAAATAATGATAAACACATAAAGAAGACCAAAATAAATGACCAAAATAATATAAATCACTATTCATATAACTCACCTAAATACATGAGTTATTTATATAACTCACTATTCATGCACAAACTAATATTAATATCCCAAACTCTTAAAATATAATGTTATTACATAACAACATTTACCAACTTATTTACCACATGGTAAATACTAATTACCATGATAAATCTAAATTACCAATAATACCTCCATTATAGGTCACATGAGAAGATGAACCTCAAAATCTAAATACTATATTACCCTCCCACAAGATTGACAGGCAGATGTCAAGTTCACCTGAAAATGCATCTGATACAAAATTTGTAAAACTTACTTAAGAGAGAATTATTTAAAAAACATGCCTCTCAATAATTATTTTAAGCTTTACATAAAATAAAGACACATACAAAATAACATAATTGAAACAACTAAACTCACCACTTGAAAATAAACAAATAAACAAATCAAAACTCAATATAATCTGTATAGCCTAAAAATCACACAAAGAAATCAAATATTATATTAAAAAAATTTAACTCAAATTTAAATAAAGACAATTAACAAAATTAAAATTATGTATAATCTAAAATATATTAAAATTGAAGCTCAAATCATCAAAGCAAATAAACCAAAACTATGAATCAAAACCATCATAAAAACTAAAAACAAATATAAAATATATCCTAAATATCTACACATAAAAAGACTTCAAAATAAATACTATGATTACCTAAAACATAAAAGATTTAAATGATAACAACTTAACAAAACTTATTAGACACTCAAAAACTAAACTTAAAATACAAACAACAAATTATAATATAATTAAAAAGTAATTAAAAAATTACTTGGACCAAACATAACTATTAATGGACTCTAATTTCTATTTGAATAAAACTAAAACTAAATTAAACTCATAAAAATATAAAAAATCTTAAAATGAAAAAATAAAAACTAAACCACTAATCAAAACATAAAAACCAAACCTAAAACAAAAATCGTTGAAATGAAAAAACTTAAGACTATTTTGAAATAATCAAGGTGGATGGTTTCGATGCATGCCAAATTTGAAGTGGTAGGATGCATGAATGGAGTAATCTCACTAGGTGGAAAATCTAAAGTTTCCATTGGTTTTACTAAAGATCAATTTAGAAAATGTTGGGCTCTTTTGAGATTGGAATGAGTCTAAGACATCAAGCAAGTAGGAGACAATGTGTCAAGATCAAAATGAGCCAGATATGCCAAAGGGAGTTCAAAATCAAACTTGTTGAGTTGTAGTCACAAATAAAATTATTAGAAAAGTGAGATTCATGAAGAATCCATTAATATTTCACCAATATCAGGGGGCTTGACCTTGGTATGGCATCAAACAAATGCAAGTTGACTAGTATCAAGCTAGAGTAGTTAAGGCTAAGTCTCTTAATTATAAAAATAATATGCATGTAGTTAAATTTTAAGTCTTCTCAAGAGTGATACAAGGAATAAATTTTAATTGTGTTCTTCACCAAATGTATACCAAAATTAACACAACATGAAACAAATAGTAACCCATTGAATCCATTTGTAGTCACATGGAGTTAATCTTGGCTTGGACCGATTCTACCTTGAATGTCAAGATTGGTGCTATGAAAAGTAGAGTGGAAGCTAGAATACAAAAGCCTAAAATAGTTAAAATCCTATTGTAGAGATGAAAAATATATTTGCCCTATCCTTTGATGTAAAAAAAAATCCAAAAAAATTAAGCTTGTTCTCAATGCAAGGAAGATTCACTCAAGATGTGGGCTGTAATGATCACTAAACTGGATGAAAAAAATATTATAGAACTATAAAAATAGAATATATATATTTTTATCATATATAGAAGTAATTGATGTGGTCTACACTCAAAGTCTTCTATTATTAACAAGGCCAATAAATTATAAAGAGGTCCACAAAACCCACTTTGATACTAGATAATGAATTTATGCCATTATTTGGTAGAGCTGAAGGATAAAAAATGTGCACAACATAAAAAAAATTTAGTTAGTCAAATACATTATTTTATTTCATAGATTGTATGCATACATAGAGTGAAATTTTCTCCTATAAACTAAGAGATTGTTCAAAATCCCAATCCCATAATAATCTCACTACACCTAAATACATGAGTTAGTTAGATAACTCACTATTCACATACAAACCAATATTAATATCTCAAATTCCTAAAATATAATGTTGTTACATAATAATATTTACCAACTTATTTACCACATGGTAAATAATAATTACAATGGGTTCTCTAAATTCTCAACACAAAACACAAAATGAAATAATAACAACACACTAAATCAAGACACACATACATACTTATGCCATAAATAACTTAGGTAAAAAAAATCACAAGAACACTACTAAATAAAACTAACCTTAAAACATCTACCTCCTAGATTGAAAGGAAATTTTTTACAAATGCCTCCTTCATGAGGTGTACAATGGTGTAGATCATGTTTCCTTTTGATCATGGTGTTTTATGGAGTAGACCTCTTGTTTGAAAAGTCATTTTCGCATACTATCAAGTGAGTTATTAGTAGAAAACATATTTCATATGAAAACATACTCATATTATTTCCCAAGACTCTTCTCATGTTACTCTCTGATATTTGAACTCAACTTAAAAGTGATCACATCTTGATTAATATGGTAGCATAAGATTTAGCTTCTAGTGGTTCCATGATATGATGTGATTTGTCTTGAATGGCCTCTTGAGTACTCACACATTGATATTTAGGAATGGAAGCAACTTCAATATCATATTAAATCTACCTTATAGGATATGTATCCCCTTAATAGTTTCAAACTCATTGAAAATATCCAAATATTACTACCACATGTCATCAGCATCATCTTGACTAGTATATTGAGATCATACAACCTAAACCACATACTTAACTTTCTCTTTCGAAGCCATAAGACTACCAAGAGATTCAAACTCATTTATGTGGTCATGATGTAACTACAATTCTATTCTTTCAAGCTTTATTTCTTGCTAATTTGGAGTGATGCTGAGCTTACTCAAGACCTCATCATATTTACTTGGGGGATCTTCTACCTTAAAATCAGATGTAAACCCCTCATTAAGATTATCAAGGTAAATGCTACCTTGAGATTCTTCTATTTATCATTCAACCAATTCCTCTTTTCAACAAGAAACAAGGCCATCATTTTCAACCAAAGGAGATAGGTCTAAATAATATTTTACCTCTTATTGGCCACATGGGACATCTTGAAAGATATCCAATGGCATCTAAAATGTGGCTAAATGTTCCAATTCATCAAAAGGATCTAAGAACTATTATTCTTGATCATCCATGATCTCACTGAGATGGCTAATTGGTTGGGAAACTATTGAAACTATCTCAATTGAGCTTTGTTTACCTTCAAGAGTGTTTTATCCTTCAAAGTCTACTACCACGTCATCAAGATAACTTTTACCTTCATCACTAAAGATTGATGTACCTCTTTCTTCACCAATGGGAGTGCCAATAATGACGAATTCATCATTTTCACTTGAAGAGTAATCATCATGTTCAATTGGATCATTAGTCTCTTCACTTGGATACCCATCAATTCTCTATAAAATATTATTTTATTCTAAAATGGAGATAGTGGGAGGGAAAATTTTTTCATATAATAGAGTGGGATGAATAGGCTCATGAATTGGCTTAGGGTTTGGGTAAACACTTTTAAATATTGGGAATTATCTATATTTTAGATGACTTAATGGATATGCCTCCATGATGGGAAAGTTTAGGATTATTGAAGAAAGATGGATGGTGTTTGAATAGACAAAGGTTCCCCTTTGGATTCCATTTCCAAATCTAGGCATTTTTTAGCTTTATTTACCCATGACTCTACGAATTGCTTCCAACTTGGAACCTTGAACTTAGGAGCTTCCTCTTGATAGTGTGTTTCAACTTGAGGGATGAATGAAGTGTTTGATAAGCTTAAAAACTAACTTGGCTTGACCTCTAACACCTCTTCCTTCTTTTGATTTTGGATAGTCATGCAAGGAGGTTCTTGAGGGAGAACAAGTGGAGCTTGAGGAATAATAGGTGAGGCTTTCATAGAATCAATTTTTTCTTATGTCTTATTTCAAGTTGGATTAAGTTAGGAGAAGAATAAGGTTGATGTGGAGTAAGAGAAGGTAATTTAGGTTGATGGTATTAGAATTCTTGCTTCTCCCATCTTACTAACTTATCTTTGATGCATTGATTTAAATATCTTATTTCTAACCTTTCATTGGTTAGGATATGTTGGTTTCCCTCCTTAAAGGCTACCCACTCACTCCTTTAAAATTTTAATGGATGCCTTAACTTTTGAATGAGATGAATAGGGAAAACTTGGTGAATTTCTACACTTCTATCTATCTTTCTCATTATCATTTCATTTTTTAACATGATCATGAGTAGCTAAGAGTCTTTCTCTTTATTATCTTAAATTTACCTAAATATACACTCCTCTTTATATATTATCTCTTGATGATGGTAAGTGTAAACACTTTAAATCTACACACGATAGCTTTCAATGTAAAAAATACCTCTTTGACTCTCATCCAACCTCATGTTTAAGGGACCACCTAGTTAACCAGACTCACTTACTTACCTGACCCTTGACTTAAAACATTTAGCTAGACCATTTAATCTAACTTGATTTAAACTATTTTCCTCTAACCCCTCAACTATTGACGGTTAACGTAACCATCGCTAATTAACCTAACCATCAATGGTTAGGCCCCAAACCTATTTTAAAAAACTAAAGCATTGACATATTTATTCAAGATAAGCATTTACCTAAATAAAAACTTGGTTTAAAACATCACGAACTGGCATCTTTATTCCCCCATCAAATTAGTAACTTCCTCCATCCCAATTAGTAACTTCATCTTACAAAAGGAGAAGAGGAGGAAGTGAAAATGGATCCACAATCTAGAACTTAGAATCTTGCATCCAAGTTCTCTTATGTATAGGTATCTAGTAAGCAAGTAATATCATTGGAGACTTGAATATTTGTTAGAATCATGTTTGAAATCCAAAGTATTATTACTCTAACCAAATCACTTCAACATTCTACTGTCAAGTTTTATGTATATTTTGCTTTTTAAGTTGATTTATATCCTTTATAATTTCCTAGCCCTATCAGTATCTTACTCTTCATCCATCAGCCCCATAATAGACCCATGTTCATCAAAATATCCAATTTACACTCTCTATTATAATCATTCCCAGCCTACATAGGCAACCACTTATGGTCACACAACCATCGACAGTTCACCTCAACTATTAATGGTTACCTAATTACCGATGGCCAAATCCAACTACTGATGATTCACTTAACCATCATTGGTCATTGTGGAATTAAAATATAGCAAGCTATTTGAGCCCCTTACCCTTAATCAAACCCATTTTTCTTTATTTTTTCTTGATAATAGTAACCTTTTTGATTTTATGAACCAAACTCCAACCAATTTAGAATAAGTATTAACCCACTTTTTGCTATTTTTAGTTATTTTCTTTTAAATTTCATTTACTTTCTCTTTCTTGAATGTATTTAATTTCATATCATTGAATTCAAGTATCATTTTTCTATATTAGCTTAATTATTATAATAGTGGATTGACAGCCTCCTAATAAGCACTATGCTTCTTGGATTTAGCTCATGCTAGGAAATCCACTCAAGCATCCATCTAACAAACCCCTTTTTTAATGTTTTCTTGTCTATAGGTTAATCCTTCATAGACAAAGAAGAGTTTCCATTATCATCTGGATTCATGTGTGCACTTTACTAGGTATTATTCTACACACCCTATTACTAGTTTATTTATTTACTTTAAAAACTAAGAAATGAGGAAATTTTGAGAAACATTTTGGCACACTCAGTGGGACCACATTCCATTTTCTTCCTTTATTTTTTTCCATCCAATGATTTTTTTTTGGGCTTAAAATAAACTTCTTGTATACATTGATTACCTACTTGTCTTAGTTGATCTAGTAACTATAGGGTAAAGCAATTAATTATAGTTTTCTCACTTGTTATTACACACCAAGCCAGACCATAAAATAATTAACACATCAAAACATACCTGAGACAAGGCCCATCTAGGATTTCATCACCTAGTGACAACCTTACCCCTTCTCAGCTATCCTACTTGGATTTCACCACCAAGGGGAGAACCAAATCATCTCTTTGGTTGAGTATAAACTCTGAACTCAATATATTTTAGCTAAGCACCTGACACTCTTACGACTGTGGGACCATGAAGTGAGGGGGTAGGCCCCAATACTAAGCCACATAAAAAAATTCAACATCGATTTCTCTCTTGAGTGCTTAAACAACTTGAAACCAACCTTAGATTGCCTCTTTAGTACCCGATCTATAAGCCAAATTCCCTTTTCACACATTTTAAGGCATAAGCCAAAAGTGATCTAAAAATAATCCTAAGATAAATAGACTTTTAGTGTATGCATTTATTTCTTTGAATTATTTTGATTGCTTTTCATTTGAGGTGTGAGTTTAATCATATTAATTCCTTTATTTTCACATGGTCTTTACTAGATAGCAGTTGAGAAACCAAACCAATCAACCACAACCTTATTCCTCTTCCTCCATGGAATATAACTCTAATGATGAGGGTTTGCCTCAATTTTCTCTCCCTCCTACTAGAATCTTGGTTTTTTCTAAGGGTGATGTAGACTTTGCTACCTTCCTTGACAATAACCTGATAGACCTACAATATTATCTTGACAACCTACATCACCATAATTTTATTGATTTGATTCCTCCTATGAATCCTTCTTATAATATGCCTCCCCATCTCATGGTGGGTATTAACTCAACCCAACATTTGCTAATCCAAGCCTCTTCTTCTTCCAACATCCCATCTAACACCATTACCAAAACCCAATCCAATACTCCAACTTTTAAGCAAACACCTCCTACCACACCCCACACTTCCCAAGTAGGTTCAACCTTACTTGTAATTACCTATACTCAACCTACCATGGGGTTATCTTCTACCCCTATTTACACTCTTCCCCTTATCTCAACCAACCCACCAGCTTCTATACCATTTCAAAACTTGGTTCTTTCCATACCCCAAACACTTCCACCCATTAACACTAGAGTCACCACTCAAACCCAACCTACTCAAACTTAACCCGCTACCTCAACCATACCTTTAAGTCAACCCACATCTATCCATCAATAATTAACCATAACAACCTATCAATATATCCCTAACCCATAAGGGTACATAACACCTTCTACCCAACCATTTGTCCTAATCAACCGTTATGTTGCACCATATAAACTTCTTGTGACCACTTACCAATATATGGCTTCTTCAACACCTCCTATCACCTATCCATACATAGCTACCACCTAACATCAACAAAATATACCACTTAATTATGTAAATTTCCAACCCTAACCAAATTTGATCAAGATGTTAATGGATAAAATGAGAAACTTGGAGTCATCTATCTCTAGATCCCATAACCTTTTATCCTAAAATAATTTTTTTAATAAACTGATTCATCCCTCCATTCCTATCCATGCTTACCTTCCTCAATGGGAATTGCCAAAGTTTTCAAAATTCTAAGGAAAGTAGGACTCATAATGACATCTGAGAACCTTCCATTTATCTTGTTATTTAATCACCTATAATGACACTTTCCCTCTTCAAAACTTCCCCATGTCATTATTAGGACCAACCCTTGATCGATATAGAGCTCTTACCCAACACTCCATATTTTCCTTCTCTCAATTAGCCCAAATATTTTTAGAACACTTTTATATGAACATATCTAAAAAGGTTTCTATCACTGATCTCTATTCCATTAAGCAATTAGATGATGAGTCAATTATTGATTTTTTTTCTAGATGGAGAGGTCTCATCAACCAAATTTATTTTCCATTACCCCAACCTAAATTGATTGAGCTCTTCTCCTGGGGTTGTGCCAAACATATTTCCCTCACTCTTCAAATTCAAACTTTTAGAACATTTGATGAGGTGTTCACCATGGCACACAAACTACAAAAATGAGCCATTGATGAAGGGAAACTAAAGTTATGGAACACAAATTCTAGTTTTAAATCTAATGACCCTTCTTCTACTAAAACCATTAACCAACATAATACCAAAGCAAAAGCATCTACAAACTTAGTTTTTATAAAAAAATACCCCACCTCTAACTGTTAACCAACCACCTTGAACTAATTCCTCCAATCCTTCTTATCAACAAAACTTGAACCAAAAATGAGCTCCTCCAAAATAATATACTCACATTGGAGAATATTATGCATCAATTTTGGACAAATTACTCAAAGCCAACCTCATCCAACTCCCACCAATTAAACCACCCCAATAATTTGATGCTTCTCACCTTGTACCTAGGTGGTATAATGAAAATGACCATTGTGCCTTTCAAAAAATTATAGGACATGACATTAGTAGATGTAATACCTTTAAAATTATTATCCAAAACTTGATTGATAGTGGAGAACTTGCATTTAATAATCCCAATGCACCTCCTAATCAGTCCCTTTACATCTTCCATAAACCTTTTCCCAATAATGCTCTTTCTAACCAAACCCATGATAATAAATCTAAATCATCCCATTATCATGAGGCACACACAATAAAAGTTATTACTAATGATCCCATTATTGAAGAAACCATTACCTCAATCACCCAAATGGAAACAATAAACTCACATTCTATTCTTTCAGATACCCAGATGGAAGAACCAACCACCTCTCTCTCTTCCCTTGATGAAACCTTAGCTTTATCTACCTTTCCTTTAGAGTAAACACCAAATGAGACAACCATTTCTTTAACCACACTATCTTCTCCCCTTCCACCTATTCAAGTGGTGGAGCTACCCTCTATCCCTTTGGATACCAAAACAAAGGAGGTAAATATGTTTGTTCTTTCACTTGAGGATGCCACACCAACCTCCCCTATCATAAAACCCTCTCCTCTCCCTTCGAAAACCATCCCAAAAGTGGAGATTAACTCATATATCCAACCATAAATTTTTAAACCTTCCATCCAAGATAATAATTAAGAAACCATTCTTTCTTCTCTACCAAAGGGCTTAAGTTTTGAAACCAATAACCAAGGAAATAAAACCATTTACAAGCCCTTTTCTGGATTAGTTCAAATCTTAGAATTCACTTCTCAACCCAAAATTGATAGAGCCACCTTTTGGCATCATCTTGGAATCCCTTACCAAAACAAATTTGAATCCTCAACTTTACTTGAATCCACCCTTAAAACCATTATTACCTCTTCATCAAATATCTCTTCCAAAACCATAAGTGAACCCTCCTAACCACCTCCACCTAAAATTTACAAATCACCTTATGCCTCTCTCACTAGGCCAATCAAGAACTTAGAAATTATTCCCACACTTAGTCATTCTCATCCCCCTTTGAGGTTGGAATTAACCCTATCTAGTCCACCAAAGAAACCTCTAATTAAATGAAATAAAAAGGGAGAGTTACCTAAACTTTTCCCTTGAAATAGACCCATACCACTTCTTTCCCATTTAACTTCCATCTTAAGAACCCATCCTTCCACCATTCCAATTACATATTCTTCCTCTAAGAAATCATCCCCTTTTTCTCCACATACATCCATCAAACCCTCTAGTTATCCATCATTTTTAACTAACCTATCTACCTCTACTTTCCCACCTATAGCTAAAACTTCATCATCTAAGACCTCCACATCAAAATATCTAACCCTCAAACCAACCTTAACCAAGCAGATCCAATCAAAACCCATAACTAAAACCATTCATCTAGCTATAACTCCCATAATGAAGCCTACACCCCAAAATGTTATCACTCCTAAAGCCAAAAACCCATCACCTCTAACACTTTTTCTTAAATCCTACTCAACTATTTTACAAATGTTGTTGCAAACTTCCTTTGTTAGCTTACCTCTAATCAAACCTTTTGACCCTTCACATCCTAAACCAATATGGTTCAATGACAATTTAATTTTCCTTTACCATAGGACTCCTAAATATGATATAGAGAACTATAAATCCATCCAAACACTTGTCCATAATATTTTATAAGAAGATCTATTGGAGGAACCCTTCTCACCCCAACTACCAATCTTACCATTAACCTACCCTACCCAGCCTTTACCTAATATCCTACTCCTATCTAAGGATGAGAAGGAAGAACTAAAGAAAGCATCAAACCCCATGAGCCCCCTTGTCCACACTATTCATGTGGTGACCTGATCTCAAGCCCAATAGAAGGAAAAAGGAAAAGCTAAAGTAACTATCCCATGGACATACCCTTTGACTTCTCAATCCACCAATCAAACCCAAGTATCTCAACCCTCACCTTCACAACCACCAAAACCCAAAGTATCCATTCTAAGATCTTCTCTCTCTAACCCTTATACATTCATACAATACTTTGTATTGAAATAAATTCACCAAACATAGATGAAAATGAGCATCTATAAATTAATCAACACTTCACCCCACCATCACCAAGCACTGATCAAGGCTCTATAATCTATATAGGTTCAGCTAGATGATCCCCAACCTATTGAACCCTTGGTTGGAGCCCTACAAATTTCAACCCTCATCACCTTTCAATATTTAGAAATCTCACCCATTAATCCTAAAGACTCTGATCCTCTCCTTTTTATTACCACATACATCAATCAAACTTGCATCAAAAGGGTTATGATTAATGGAAGATCTAGCATAAAAATTATCTCCTCCTATGCATATGACCAACTTTAGATACTCATAAACATCATGTCAAAAATCATGATAGTCCTTCACTCCTTTAATGATATCATGGCCACTACCTTATGGATTATTGTCCTCCATATCTGCTTGGGACCTCATACCATTCCTAAACTATTTTTATTTATATAGGGGGAGGTCCAATACATTGTCTTACTCTAATGCCATTGGATCCATGCCATGAGTTTCATCCCTTCTATCTTACACTGATGTGTCAAATTTGAGCATGAGAGACAAGTTGTTACCATCAAAGCTAATCCTAGTCCCTTCACCTCTTGTAACATGACATACCAGCCTAATGATGTCCTTCTACCTCCTTTATCTACCACACAACTAGCTTCTAAAAAATCCACCCAACCAACCATAACCATCAACACTTCCACTCATAACAATTATGAAGCATCAAATAGCTCAACTATCCCTTCTTCCCAAATTATAGTTGATGATCCCTTGTAATCCACATTTCAATCGCTCTCTCTTAGGGAATATTGCCTTTTAGCCTTAGATGCCTTCCCTACTTGGCAAGAGTCTAGGAATCTCAAATATGACCCCTCTTATGATCCCAACATTAGAATCATTGTCCCTTTTAGTCCCCCCAATAATCAATAAATTTTGTCTATGAGGGACTTGATCAACCACTTCTCATTTCGACCACTACTCTATTCATCTGACCATTCACCACTGATTTCTCCTACTTGGACAAACTAACCTTTACTAAATCTTACCTTTATAAGTGTGCTTGGAAGGGGTTTGGTCTTGGATTTTATGAACAAGGACATCATGAATTTCCCACCATGAAAATTCAAAAACCTCATGAGTTCTTTGTCTTTGGGTTTATATTACCAAAAAAACCCACCTCACTAAAACCCATCACTACCATCAGTGAAGATATTCCATCTTCATCAACCCCACTTTCCCCAAAGTTAGAAGACTCTGATATCATCTCATCTAACTTTTTTTTTATCAACACCATTAGTTTAGGCCCCCTAACTTATCAAAAGAATGACCAAACTAAGACCCTTCCTCTCATCCACCCTAAAATGATCAAATGCAACTCCCTTACCATTAATACCATCCAATTCCAAGATGACAATTCTATTCTCATCTACCTTAGTACCAAGGATTATTCTATCTATAAATATATACCTCCTAAGAACCAAAACATGCTAAATGAATCAACTATTGATGTTAACTTGGGAACTCAAGATAACCCTCACATCATCAAAATTAACCAATCCTTAAATTTTATGGAACAACAAGATTACCCTTCTTTCCTTCACAACTATAGCATAGAATTTTCTTGGTCCTATCAAGACATGCCCAAAATTGACCCTTCTATCACCCTCCATAACATCATCACCCATTTTGAGGTTAAGCTAGTTCAACAAAAACTTTTTAGGATGTATCCCCACATAGTTCTTCTTGTCAAAGAAAAATTTCAATGCCTCTTATCCATTAACTTCATTCATCCCATTGACTATCCACAATTGGTCTCTAACATTTTTACCATCACCAAACCCACAATGGGAATTTTCTTATGCATTGACTTTCATGACCTCAATCTTGCCTACCCTAAAGATGACTTCCTTTACCAAATATTGACCAAATTATTGATCTTACAAATAGTAATGAAATGACATCTCTCATCGATTGTTTCTCAGGATATAATTAGATCTTAATTTCCCCTAAATATTAGCATAAAAATTACTTTATCACCCCATGGGGAACCTTTTACTATCAGGTCATGCCTTTTAGACTAAAAAATGTAGGAGCAACCTCTCAGTGGGCCATGACCTACATCTTTAATGATCTCATCCATTATATCATAGAGGGCTATGTAGATGATATCTTTAAAAAATCTAAACACCACAAGGATCACCTAGTTGTTCTCACTATCATATTTGAACAACTAAGCAATTATCATGTCAAGCTCAATCCCAAGAAATGCATCTTTGGGGTCTTATCTAGAAAACTTCTTGGCTTCATTATTTCTCTTCATGGAATAAAGATAGACCCCACCAATGTTAGAATAATCTTGGAGATTCCTCTTCCTAAAAATCTAAAGAAAATTTGTAGCCTATAAGGAAAACTCCAATCCATTCATCACTTCATCTCCCAATTATCAGATTGAAGTCAACCTTTTCCCCATCTCCTAAAGAATGATACTTCTATTAGATGGACCAAGGAATGTCAAAAATCCTTCAATTCCATAAAAGAATATCATTTCTCTCCACCCAGACTCACCCCTAATAAATATGACCAGCCCTTATACCTTTACATATCCACCATGGACCATTCCCTAGGGGCGATGCTCACTCATCAATATCAAAAAAATAAAGAGAAATCCATCTACTACATCAACCACACAATAACAAAAAATGAAACTAGGTACACCCATCCCAAAAAACTTTACCTCACTTTAGTCTTCATGGCCTCTAAACTCCATCATTATCTTCTTAATCACAAAACCTATGTCATCACCAACACTGACCCACTCAAGTATATTCACTCTAAGCCATACCATAACTAACATATGGCTAAGTGGCTCATGCTTCTAGTTGAGTTTGATCTTGAGTTTATTTTTTAGAAGTCTATTAAGGGGTAGGTCATTTCTAACCAATTAGCCAAAGCTCTTTTACATAATAATGAACCACTTTCTCTTTCCTTTCTAGATGAATCCATTGTAACCCTTTCCCAAGAGGAACCCACCTACCAAATGACCATGTTTTTTGATGGCTCTAAGTGATAAAATGGTGGGGATGTTAGAATTATCCTCATTCCCATCAATGGTGAACCTCTTCCCCTTTCATCTAATCTTGAGTTTAAATGCACCAATAATGTGGTTGAGTATGAAGCCCTAGTTATAGGTCTCCAAACTACTCTAGCCTTAGGGGTCAAAACAATCAGTATCTTTGGTGAATCCTAGTTGGTCATCAACCAAGCCAATGGATCTTATCAATACAAACATGATGTCCTATTGAAGTATAAACAACTTGTATATGTACTCTTGGCATCATTTGATCACTACCTTATTTAGTCCATTCCTCAATCTACCAACAAGTTTGTAGACACAATGGCCTCCCTTACTTCCCAAATCCCATCTCGACTGTCACATCCAAATTATTTATCACCATCCATCATTTTATCACACCTTCATATATTAGTTTTGACCTTCCCACCATTTATAATGTGGAAACATCTCCTTATGACATTTGGTATGATCAATCTTTTGACTACCTTAACCTCAGTTTTATTCCACCAAATCTTTTAAAGAATGCTTGAAGAGATTTTGTTCAGGATACCTCTCTTTATACCATCCTAGGTGGAATCCTTTATAAATGAGGCTTTGATAGCCTCCTTCTCTATTTCTTTCACAGTCATGAAGCTTCCTATGTCATTAAGGAAACACATGATGACATCTATGGGGGATACTTTAGTGGCCTAGCTATCACCAAATGTATCCTTCACCTTGGTTACTATTGGCCCATGCTCAATCAGTTTTATTTTGACTATGTCAAGAAGTGTATCAAGTGTTAGCAACATGCTAATCTACATCATGCACCTCCCCATGGCCTTCAAGTATCCAAAAACTATTGGCCCTTTTCATAATGGGGTTTTGACATGATTAGGGAAATCAACCCACATTCTTTACAATGACACCAATATATCATTACTGCTACCAAATATTTCACCAAATGGGTGGAAGCCATCCCCCTTATATCCATCAAAGCTGTAAAAATTATCAACTTCATTAATCACCATATCATCTACTGCTTTGGTGTTCCTTATAAAATTATCACTGATGATGGTAAATATTTAAAAAAACCAAAAAGACTAAGGTCTTTACGATGCTTTTAAAATCAATTTAAGCTTTTCATCACCTTATCATCCATAAGCCAATGGATAGGTATAATCCTTGAATAAAACTCTCATCAAAATGATCACCAAAGTAGTAAGTGCTTTAGGTAAGGATTGGCAAATGCATATCCCCTTCAATTTATGGGACCATCACACTAGATTTTGAAATTCTACGTGTGATACCTATTTTTATCTCATCTTTGGAGCCAAGGTAGTCTTGCCTCTCAAAGTCTAAATTCCATCCCTTCACATATTTTTACATGAAATCATTTTTAAAAGTGACTATCTTAAAGAATGCCTTATGTGTCTTGAACTCCT
The DNA here is from genome assembly GCA_037957365.1 of Torreya grandis. Lineage (NCBI taxonomy): Eukaryota > Viridiplantae > Streptophyta > Pinopsida > Cupressales > Taxaceae > Torreya > Torreya grandis. Next base: position 422,297 of record JARHVA010004315.1, on the reverse strand, counting down.
TGACAAACATCACCTCACAACCCTTAATAATCTTCATGTCTATCAAGAATAGATCAAACATGCATATAAAAAACACCTGAAAGAGTGAGAGTTCAACATTGGAGACCTCATCCTTAAGGAGAAACAACATGCAACTAATATGGAGAAAATAAAAAAAGGGTAATTTTTTTTTAATTATATTGGACCCTCCATCATAACCCATAAATATGGATCAAGAGCTTATTTTTTATCCTCTCTTGAGGGAAAACTAGAACTTGAGCCTCTCAATGCTTCACATTTACATCCTTTATATTATTGAAAAAGGGATCAAGCAATTTTTTGTATCTAACTTAAGCTCATCCCTTGGTTCATGATATTTTCACTACCTTTCAAATCCCTAACTCTTTTGGAAATAATCGATTACAACATATAACCATGTGATTATCCATCAAAGTTATGACCTAATCATAATAGGCATTAGCACCATGGCTCTACCCATGGCATGGTTCTCATGGATACTTTTCATCTTTAATTAGATGGAATCCTATGGTCAATTATCTCTCAAAACACTTTATCCATTTGAAATGAACCTTTTGTGCTATATATTTGCCTCCATAAAGGTTAAATTTTGAATCCTAAATAGACTTGTCCATGTCTAATACACATTCAAAATAACACTTGCATTGTAGACTGCTCCTTTGAAGGACAACTACCCAATAATTAAAAATTTCTTAAAAATAGATTGCTCCCTTTAAAAATAGCCATAAAATATAATCTTAGACTACTCCCTTGAAGTATGGCTATGAAATAATCATCTTAGTCTTCTCACATCAGTCAGCTTAAACAACTTATCAAAATAAAAAAACAATAAACAATCCTATGTAAAAATTAAAGAAAGTAACCCACAATCGCCTCTTATAAATGGAATTGGTAGAATTTTCACATTGATAAATCTACATATCATATTAAGGCATGGAATTATCTATTATGGTTATTTATTCAACTATAGAAGGGGTAAGCTAACCCACATCAAGTTACCATTTCACCCATTTCCCATTTAACTATCTACTTATCACCTACTTTCCTTCCACACATATTCTCAAGGGACTATGAGCTTAATTGATACAGAGTGATCAAGACCCCCTCTTTTTTAATTAAAGCATGATCTTGAAAAGTATTCGATAGGTTTATATCACTAAGTCAATATAGCTATGGTTTCTCATTGATATATCCTTGCTAACTAGAAACATCAATCCCTTTTTCTTAAGCTTTATTTGTTAGTTCATGTGGTCAAATGTCTCATGTTTAGTTTAATGTCTATACCTAATTTATGTGTTTTCATTCCCATTAACATAATCATGACATTATGCACTAGGAACAAGGCAAATATAAACAAAACACATATCCTATCCATAAATAAAACATTAGGAACCATAACATTATAACCATTCACAAAATGCCATTATATCATTATTAGATCATCATCAACATCATCCCTAAAAAAAATATCATTTTATATATCAAAAACATTATCATGATCCCACCTAACCATATTTTCTTAGTCACTCATACATAACATCATCAAAACCTATCTATCAAATGTTCACAATCATGTGCAACCTAAACTATATAACAATAAAAATCTCAATTGAAACCAAATGCATCATCATATACACAAATAATCACCATAATATCCATCAAAAATACCTATAATTAGCATGAAGAATCATGTGTATCATCCCTAATCATGGCCATAATTACATCATAAACATAATACACCAATATATCATCCATAAAACATTATAAACATAATATAATTAGCATAATAAAAAACTAATCATCATATACATCAATGAGGTAATGCATGTCATAATATATTATTTAGTCTCTCTCTCTCATATACATCTCACATCATTGACACATAGGATGGTATAAAAATAAAAATCATGTACATATCACACCTCTCCTCTATCAAGCTCCTGAGGCACCATAACTACTACCGCCTGGACCATCTAGACCTAGACCTATACTACCACCAAGTGGTGGCCCCCCTAATGTCCCTACCTATCCCATTATTGATGCCTAATGACTTAGAGTAGATATCAATGGAACCCCTACCAAGATGGCCCTATAATCCTCATAACACATCACCTCTAGTAGCTAGGCTATCACCATCACCTTATAACATCTTAGCTCCTCAATGGTGGCTATGTACTATGTCCTTAGAACTATGTCAAGTGGTCCTCCTACTCCTGATATGGCTGCCCCTACTCTCTATCTTAGTGAATCTCTCTATTACATCACTAACCTAAGAGAGATCCTCTCTTGATCATGCTCACCAGTCAGAGTAACAACCTACCCCTATAGAGTGACTATCTTCACCTATAAAGTAGTAACCTATCCCTATAATCCAGTCACATAGGCTTGAGTCACTATAAGTGTTACTACTACCATCCATCTTAACCTCCACCATAAAACTATGCTATATCCACATCCATGGGATATTAGCCCCCATTACCCCATTTTAAATCTATAGTTGCATATCTGGCCTAGAACCACACTGCATAACCATTTATAATCCTTGATCATCCATGGTTACTATAACTAGTAGCTCCTCATAATATAGTATGATGTTTTATGGTTGTGGATATTGGAGTAGGAACTCAAAATCCTCTCTCTTGTATCATATAAAATCAATGGGGATCCCTTGCACTAGCCCAAACTATATCTAAACTTAGTCAAATGAGATCAACTCAATCTCACCATCTCATCTCCCATATATCTAGTGCCAGCTCTGGAGTGATAATGTATGGTACTTATAACCTACCCAAATAATACAATCCACATATGGAATCTATACAACATCTCCCACCACCAAACCCTCTAACACATCCCTAAACCACTCAATATCTCTAGCTTCTCCCTTAGCACCTATCAAAGCATCCACTCTCCTCCATCATATGAAGCCCATTGGAAAGGTTACCTAGGTGAATCCATACCATGGTACCCCTAATGGTCTCACCACATGAATGTTCTTAAATGCCTAGTACTAAAGCATGAAACTAATGCTAATCCCATACCATCTATGTGCCCAAAAAGCCTAGAGATCCCTATAGATTTGGACTAGTAACATTGGGGCCCATCTAAATATGGTCCTCTTAAGCAATATTTCCACAAATTAACCTAGTAATAGGCATGAAAATAATCCATGGATTGAGTGAAATAATTTTAAATAGGTCACTACCACCACCATCATCATCAACAACAAGCATCTATCCTCTAGGTACCTTTGGTATAGTGGTCCTATCCCAAACCTCCCTATATACCACATGGCATGCTCTAGATTTGCTCCATTTATAAAGTCTATTTAATAATATCTATCCTTGATCTCTACATGATAGATTAGATCCCTTCAAATGGATATTCATGTGATCCTATTCACATCCTCCAATAGGATGGTCTTCTCACTAGTCGATAACATGAAGGTGTTCATTGTTGGGTCCCATCTCTCAATGAGCATGATGATATAGCCACATCCTATAGCAAGTGCTAATAATGTCTTATGGAACCCATGACAACCTCCTCCATATACCTTCACTTAGCCTCTATCATCCCATCTCAAACCTTGGAAAATATCCTCAAGACTCAATCCCTCATCTAGATCTAGTCATAGGCCTACAAAATAATCACATTCACAGACACACTTACTTCTCTAGCTCAAACCTATATTTATCAATCTATACACAAATCTTAACCCTTATCTTCCTTATTTCCCTATCAAACTATTTCACATCTTACCTCTAATATTCAAAACAACTCTCTACATTTATTTTCACAAATTCTAACATCTCAATACTTTTATACTTTTTAACTTTTCAACTACTTCTACCCTATCCTAATCCATCCTAATCCATATCTCACTACAACTATTTTACTAATTTTAAAACACACCTACCTTATTTCAAAATCATTGACATGGTTGGATACCTTATACCACCACCCAACCATGTCCTCATCCTCCCTCTATTTGTAGCACACTTGCACACTTAATCACCCACTTAGATACCTCCACCCCAACTAGCTCATCATGCTAGTCAATAAAATGTTTAAGTTGCCCATAAGTTAGATGATAATTCTTAAAAGTACAAATAATGAAAATGACTTCTTATTTTTAATTTTTTATTTATATCCTTTTAGGGTTTCCCTTGACCATCTATGATTAGGGTGACCATCGATGATCAAGGTGACCATCGACGATCGACCTACAAGAGACCCCCTAATCATCGATGGTTAAGGCCCCACTTATTTTTCAAAAAAATTCAAAAACACCCCTCCTTACCTAGAACTACATTTTTCCTAAAGTTATTTTTGGATATCCCATCCATGGAACTATGTAGCTAACATCCACTCACCTAGTGTAGATGGAGTCAGCTCAACTACCTCCTACCCAACCAATCCCTCACCCACTAACTATTATGCCACATCTACCTTGATGTTAGTTGTTTTTCAACCAACCACTTTTCATATTTTATGATGAATTTACATGGTTATTGTGATCGTACTGACCAACCTTACCATGTTATATCTTTTGAACTTTGTACCACCCCATGTATAACCCAACCACTTATGTTATTTCACAAGATCACTTCCTAACCTAGACACTTATGACCAATACTAACCTTATCTAGATGGCTTGATAGGCATGACATGATCAATTATGACCAATGTTGTGGACCAATTACCCTATCTCATCCTTCTGGAAACCAAACACATTTTACACAACATTAGAAACTATAGTCTTTACATGATCTTGACTATCACTCTTAGTTATATTTTATGTGCATGTTTGCATCTCAAATGCTTAACCTTTTTATATCACCCACCTTGTAACTACCAATTTACCATATATCAACCCATGACCCAATTTCACCTCATTAACTCCTAGTTTGAGGGGGAACACCTCTTCCCCTACTCAAGGTAATCAGACCTTGACTAGTCATTTATTTTTGTTCTACAACTTGTTAGATCAGAGTTGTACAACAAAAAGGGGAAAAATTTAGACACTTAAAATTTTCACATGATGGCTTTCAATGTCAAAACTACCTCTTTAACCCTCATTTGACCTCACATCTAGGGGACCACCTAGTTAACTAGATTCACTTACTTACTTGGTCCCTAACTTAAATCATTTAACTAGACCATTTAATCTAATTTGATCTAACCTATTTTCATTTAACCCTTTGACCACAAATAGTTGACCTAACCATTGATGGTTAGCCTAAATGTCAATGGTTAGGCCCCCAAACATATTTTAAAGCACCAAAACATTGATATCTTTGTACGAGATAAGCATTTACCTAAATGGAAACTTGCTTTAAAACGACATGAAATGGTAGCTTTATTCCCCTATTAAATTAGTAACTTCATCCTAATTAGTAACTTCATCTTACAAAAGGAGAAGAAGAAGAAGTGAAAATGGATCCTTAATCTACAATCTAGAACTCAAAATCTTGCATCTAATTTCTCTTGTATATAGGTATTTAATGAGTAAACAATATCATTAGAGACCTAAAGCTCTGTCAGCATCATGTTTAAAATTTTAACGTATTGTTACTCTAGCCAAATCACTTCAACATTCCACAATCAAGTTTTAGGTATCTTTTGCTTGTTTAGTTGATTTATATCCTTTCTAATTTCCCAACCCTATTAATATCTTACACTTCATCCATCAACCCTATAATAAAACCCTATTCATACAAATATCTATTTTTTTCCCTCTATTCTAACCACTCCCAACCTACATAGGCAACTATTGATGATCACACAACCACTGATGGTTCACCTCAATCATTCATGGTTACCCAACTGCTGACGATCAGACCCAACTATCGATAGTTCACCTGACCACTATCATTCACTATGGCATCAAAATCAAACAAGTTATTTTGAGCCCCTTACACTCAATCAAACCCATTTATCTTTATTTCTACATGATAATAGTAACCTTTCTAATTTTTTGAACCAGACTCTAATCATTTTAGCATAAGTATTAACCCACTTTTTACTATTTTTAGTTATTTTCTTTAAACCAGAATTTAGTTTCTCTTTCTTGCATGTATTTAATTTTATATCATTAAATACAAGTATCCTTTCTTTTTGTTTATATTAGATTAATTATTATAATAGTGGATTGATAGCCTCCTAGTAAGCATTATGCTTCTTAGATCCAAATCACGCTAGGAAATCCACTCAACCATACATCTAACAAACCCCTTTTCAAGTATTTTCTTGTCTATAGGTTATTCCTTCATAGCCAAAGAGGAGTTCCCACTATCATCTAGATTCATGCACACACTTTACCAGGTATTCTTCTACACACCCTATTACTAGTTTCTTTTATTTACTTTCAAAACTAAAAAATGAAGAAAATTTGAGAAATAGTAAGATTGATAGGAATGATATGAAGGATAATAAACTTCGTAAGGTTGATGAGGAGAGGAGAAAGAGTATCACTCTTGATAACAAGGCTAGTCATATTGATAGTTAGAGTGGTATAGAGGGTAAGTAAGGTCATTTTAGGTTTGATATGGATTAACATAAGGTTGATATGGTTCTTTAGGCTATTGGTAAGGATCAACATGCTAATGGTAAGGATCAACATAGGCTTGATATGGCTCACCAAATTTATTAAAACATAAATCCACTTCAAAATCAACCATAAAATTTCATGAGAAAGGAAAAATAGAAGGAATCCTTACTTAAAAGAATACTTGGGATTATAAAACAATTTGAATATGCTTAGATTAACCATTGGTGATTTTTTTCATGCCTCTAAAGGCTGGTGCATTGAAGAGAAACACCACTAACTCTTTAATGGATGATATATCTTATCCCATCGAGCATGCCAGAACTATTATCATCAAAATTTGTACCCTTGAGGAGGTTGTTCAAGACTCTTCACTTAAGTGATAGCACGAGAAAAATCATAAATTTTGGGTGACCTATAAAGTTTATTTAACCTCTATATTATGGATAGATCCCTTGATCCATCACTTAAAAACTATCACTAAAATTTCTAACTTGTAAGGAAAAAGGGAGAGAGAATTGAAAAAAACTAAAGTGATACACCAAATTATTAACCACTACCACATATCTACAAGTGCAAAATGAAAATATAACTAATATATTCATACACTACTCCTAATCTACTATTATTACATCAATATTTGATATGATGGTGGTAGATGATGATTAGGCAAGGATGGCTAATTTTTAAGAGGTCTAAAAGACACTAATGAAAGATTAACTCACTTAACCTTTAAAATACTACTTAAACACTTCATATGACCTACAAGAATGAGTTAAAACTAATTATATGTGAGATAATGAGACAAAATATCAAGGAGAACTAAATAAATAATAGACAAGATCAATAATTCATGCCTAAACACTAAAATACAATCATAAGAGAAGGTAAAACTAGCTTGTCTATTAATTCAATGGCTTACAAAAAGAGCAGGGTGTATACACATAATATTTTCAACTCTTATCAAATAATGATTCTTTAAATCCTATAGTAACCCATTGAAACTCAATCTCTCTAAGTGCATGCCTTAAAGTGTTCACTAGGAAAGGGGTGGGTAGACCATTGGTTTTTTGTAGTATTTTTGTCCATTATTACCACATTATTACCAATCCAACCAGATCTTAAAATTATTACCTAAGCTATTACTCCTCCCTTGCACACTCTTACAATATTTTTCCATGATTTATCCTCCTTTTCTTTCCTTAAATTTTGGATAGTTAGTTATATTAGGTCAATTGGGTCACCCCTGTACAGTCTAGGGGTATTTTTCACTTTTTGGGTTTGTTAGCCTTTTGGCTAACCTAGCTTAGACCTAGTGAATTGTCCCCAAACACATATAGGGTCAATTGGATCTACCCTGTATAGCCAACATTTATAGGAAGATTTAGGGTAAGATCCACCTATAAATACAATATAATTTCATCATTATTTCAACATGCAATCAAGTGTTATTATTCACTCATGCTTCTTTATGATCTTCTCTTCCACCATTTTACTTGAGGAGTCTTACCTTAGGTTTCTACTTGAATAATATAGTCTTGTGGATAAGTATTGGATGCTTTGTCCTTTCTTATTTATCCTTACAAATTACAACAACCTCTTGTGAAACCCCTTTGGCCAAGGAAGAGATTGAGTCTTAATGTATTTATATTTAGGTAAGTATATTTTAACTTTGTTCTCCTCTCTTTTAGTAGATAGAAGTAGAATAAGTATTGGATCAAATAATATTACTCTTAGTATTCCATGTATTAGGGTCTTACTAATACTTATCTTAATTGAGATTATTTTATGCATGTTTTGATTGCCTTACTAACCCTTATGTTGTGCCACAAGCTTTGGTGTGTACTAGATCAGATTTACTTTCTTGTTATTAAAATAGAGTGAACATTAAATATAGGACTCTTTTAGGGTTGTTGTGTGATTGAGTTATATTTTAGGCTTTATAACCCTTCCTAGCATGGTGTATTGTGACAAGTGATCCCCTAATTAGGTCCAAAATATCCCCATATTGGTCATGCCCCACTTAACAAATGTATCCCCAATCGAAAGTGTAGGTATGCTCTATCTTCTCTGAGCTAGGATTGATTTATATACATGATGCATTTCTATTACATACATTTTGGTGAACCCGATGTGAACTAAACCTTGTAGAAATTTTTTATTTTATTTCATTCTTTCATCATTATTTTTATCATATATCTGCCATACTAGATCGACTCTATCAACCCAATATCTAACTTCTATGTGTAGGTTTTCAAGTACAGGGTATTAAATCGATCTTATCAATCTAATACAATTTTTCATATTTACAAACATCCAACTAAACTATTAGGTCAACCCAATCAAAATTATACATTTTTAGGCATCAAGTTCAGCATACTAGGTTGACCCAGTCAACCTTATACATTTTAGGCACTCAACAACAAGTTTTGATAAAGCTTGATCAACCTAGTCAACCAAGTTAGCATAATTTGCAAGCATAAATCAAGGTTATTAAAAAATAATATTCATTATTTTCATCTCTAATCCATCAAGGTTCCTTTCTATCTCTTTGTCTCTTTCTTTATAGTCTTTCCTTTTACATTTTGTAGTTTTTGAAACTACCTTTACAGAGTCAACTAGATCCACCCTATCAACCCAATTCTATGTTTTATGTTATCTAGATAACTAGGTTGACTCTATCAACCCTATTCCCTTTTAGGCCTTACTTTTGTAGAACAATTTTGACCTTATTTTGTATTTTTTGCATACATTGTTAACCATATCAATATTATACCTTGTTCAAAATTAAAATTAACCTTATATGCTAGTAATTAGTTCACACTTTCTTTTCTTGTTTTTTGCATGCTTAGAATAGACCACATAGTTTAATTAGGTGGTTTTAAATTAATCATTTAGTTAATTATTTTCTATTTTATGTGAACATGGTCAAATCACATAATCTAAACAATCATTTTAACATTTGTCTAACCAAGGCCAACCTACTTAGATTTTATCACCAAGGGGGAAGCTGACTTGATACTCTGGTCAAGTATAAAGTGTGGTTAATGGTATATTATAGCTAATAACTCAACACCCTTATCATGTTTGTGTGTGAAGTGAGGGGGTAGTCCCTAATACCAAGCTCGTATCATTGCCACTATAGTCCTTTTCAGTCTAAACTACTTAAAACCATTCTTAGATTTCTATTCTAGTTATTTACATATAGCCAAATTCCTATGACATTTAAAATCATGTCTTAATAATCTAATAAACAATCAAGGTGACCAATTAGTTAAATATTTAATTTCTTAGCTGATTTCCTGCTCTTTGCTCAATTGTATTTTATATTGCTAAAACTTACACTAACTAATGTTGGTGAAAGGTTTTGTACAATATGCTTCAATTGGATTGGCCAACATTAATCTAATTGAATATTTATTTATTTTTAGTAATTTCTTTTCAAATTGATTGAAAAACATTATCTTGTTTTAGTTCACAACCTATTCTAAGTCTCTTAAATTTCCCTATCTATTATATTAGGTTGACCTAGTCAACCTTGTATCTTTTTTAGCTCCTATTCACTATACCAAATCGACCCAACTGACCACGTTCTATTTGAAAACTCTAACTTTTCCTTTTTTATCCTCTATTCACTATACTGGATCGACCTAGTCAACCCTATATAGTTTTTAGACCTTATTTTTGTGCTAGGTCAACCTAGTCGACCTTGTACTATTTTCTGCCTTCTTTATTTATCACTCTAGTTCTATATCTTTCCTTCTTTGCATTTTTTCATCTCTCTTTATTCATAATGAAGTATCCTATTAGAATATTCTTGGATAGATTGAATCTATTTAGATACTATATGTGATATTCATGTCTTCCTCTCTTTTCCTCTCAATAAGACCATCACTCTTGGGGCACCTCTTCTCCTTCTTCATCTATGACCTAAAATATGGAGAACTAACACCTCAAGATGAAGTTTATCAATATAATCCTTTATACACTTACAAAGAAAATTCTCATCTTCAAAATCTTCAAACTAATGTAGGAGTAATTGATACAAGTTTACTTAACAATCCCACTAATAATCCTTCTTCTAGTAATCCTCCACCTAACACCAACTTAGGGAGTGATCCTACCAACACCAAATCACCTCTTGATACAACTAAAATTTTATCCTGAGTTATCCAACAAATGAACATAATGCAAAATTCTAACACCAACCAAATTATGCAACTTTAATAACATTTAATCAATGTGACTAATCAACCTCCAACTATGCATCCTCAAGATAATCCCAGTTTCATTCCTCAACCTCTTTAAGATGCTTCAAGAAATGTTATTCCTCAACCCATAATGAATAATAAGATGATTCAATCCATTTAAAATGAGCCTTTGGCTCTCTTAATTGTATCCTTTGATATTGGTAACATATCCCCAACTATCAAGTATGATGAGACTAAATACCCTACCTTACTTATCAAAGCTTTTGGAAACCTTTAAAAAGAGTGGATCCAAACTAATACCTTCACCACAACTAAGCTCTTAGTGAAAAACTTCACTGATAATGTATTAGAATGGTATAATCAACTTCCCCAACATTATATTTTGTAACTAGCATATTTGGTTAATCCTTTGGCTAAAGAGTTTCAACACAATGATCTTCCTAAAAATTATCTTAGCCACTTCATAAATGCTAAGTAATCTCTTAACGAATCAACTCATGACTTTAACAAAAGATGGAAATATTTTTCCCATAAAACAAACCATAAAATGACTGATGACAACTTATTCAAACTATTTATCACCACTTTAACTACCACTCTTTAATAAATGGTTCAAACCTTGTCTCCCCAAACACTTAATGAAGCTATTGATCAAGCTAAATGTCAAGGCTTTCTTATGAATCAATTAGAAACTAATCCTAAAATTCTTAAAGTATATTTTAAAAAGTATAATGCTATCACTAGTAATACTCCATAAAGCAAACCAAGAGTTGCCAAAACCTATATTCCTTAACCTTCTCATATGCCTCTTTCAGTTCATCAAATGAAATAATTTTTATCGCCCTCAAAACCTTTCATCTATCCCAATCCTCCTCCCAAGTGGTATGACCCCAATCTATTTTTTTAGTTACATGTTAATGTTGGGAATTCTCATGAATATTGTAGAGAGATAACTAATTTTTTTGTGTCCTATATGCTTGGTGATTCATTCAATCATGAATCTATGATCAATATTCATCATTAATAATACACTACTACTTTTCAAAAATGACAAGTTTCCAAAGCTTCTACTTCAAATAGCTAAAAATATTCTTCAAATAATCAACCAAATGCCAAGGATGTTTGTTATATTGATGTTGATTATGACAAATATTTTAACAATTCTTAATATGTCAACACTACTAAGGTCAATTATCATCGTAAAATGGCTCATAAAGATCCCATTACTAAGCCTAAGAATCCATATTTGGAGGAAAAACTTATTAAAGATATTACCATTACTAATGTTACTTTAAAAGCTTAAGAGGAACTATCTCCTTCTTCTAATCCTCTAACCACATCTATTCCTCCAAAGTCTAATTTACCTTCTAAATATCATACTAGTTATTTTAAGTCTCATTGCAACTTTCTTGAAGAACTAAATTCTATGCCTTATAATATTCCTCTTATGAAGTTGGTTAATACTTCACCCTATCATCATAAGTTCCTTATGCAACAACTTAAAGAAATTGAAGATCCATATTTCATTGATGAATAACCACCTTTTATTTAATCTCAACCTAACAACATAAATACCACTGAAAATATGTGTCCTTCCAATCCCTTTATTGAATTTATTAAAGAGGACATGATAAATGATTAAATTCTCTTTCATGTTGATGATCTACCACTTTTCATCAAAGTAGCCATTAATACCACTCTTATCTAAAAATTTCTAGTTGATGAAGGTTTTGGTATTAATGTAACATATTAATGGCTCATCCAACAACTTGTTTCTAATAAGGATCATCTCAACCAAACCTATCTTACTTGTCAGGGTTTTTATAAGATTAATAAAAAAACTATTTGGTTGTATTTGGCTGCCATTAACCATTGGGCCTAAGACTATTTGAACCAAGCTTATGGTCCTTGATCTTCCTTTATATTATAACATACTCATTGGTCATCTATGGACTCATAGAATGAGGGCCATTGCTTCTTTTGATAGTCAATGCATTAAAATCTTACATAATAGAAAATAGTATAATCATTAATCTGATCCCAACCCATGAAGCATTCCACTTCTAAATCCTAAGTCACAATATTGCATTCCTACCATTTTTGAAATCAATAGTGCTCCTTTACCTGAGTTTATCAAAATTAATACATATTTTTAAGTTATTCTTGTATATTACAATGATGATGAGATCGATGAACTATAAAATACTTGTAATACTACCAAGTTATGTCCCTATATTTCTTAATGGCTTCCTCTTTATCTCTTACCAAGGGACTGTACTATTCCTCTTATTGATGAGATTACTAATTTTCCTCCTCCATACAATGCTTATGAGACTTTTTTACCAAAATATACCTTCACTTTAAATTATTTTAGAGTGGCCAAATTATTTCAAGACCATCTCATCATGTCTCCTTGTACATTTAGTAATATCAGGATTTCACCCTCTGAAACTCTACTTGATTCTCAAGCATGTGTAATTTCTCCAACATATGATGATAACTATATCATGGACCAAGCTCAATATTAAGACTTAGATGTCCAACATTATCAAAGAACCTTATCCCAAATTTATACTTTTAATTGAGATGTTCATACGATTTTTATGGATCATACCTTAGATCCCAAGGGTCATGTGTCTCCTACCAATTCTCCTCTTATCAATACTCCTTGGGTGGTAGATAAAATTATACCTCCTGAAGATCCAAAAATTTATACATCTCCTTTACCACCTATCTATCCAATCATTAAATCTAATCCTTATTTCATCATTTACCCCATCGATATTCCAACCCTTTCTACTCCATCTACTTCTTCTACTCCTAAAATTACACTAGATGCCAAGGCAACTAATGTTCATCAAACCCATTCTAAATATGATCACCATGGAAATAAACTTTTAGATCTTGAAGTAAATGTTGAGTATTATGGTCCTCTTCCTACCTTTCATATTGACAAAGATATCCTTGAGTTAATTTATGCCTGAGAAACTCAACTTCCTAGATAACATTATATACTTGGAAATTTCAAGACTAAAACTCCTTCCTTTAATAACTTTTTTGCTAGCATTGATCTAAAACAAATCCAATTTTTACCTTACCCAATGCACCATACCACTTTCAAGATGACAGTGCCATGTTTATCAAAGAAACCACTTGCATTGAATATGGTACTCCATCTTGTCCTCAACCAATTATAGTTTCTTGAGAGATTTCACCTCCCAAACATGATAATTTTAACTTATTCTTTGATAAGTATCATAAGGATTTTGCTTATTCCTATGAGGACATGCCTAACATTTAACTTAGAATTTTGGTGTATAATTATTACTTATCTTGATGCTAATATTGTGCATCAAAAACAAAGAAAATTTCCACCTGAAGTTTCCATTTTATGTCATAATGAAATCATCAAATTACTTGATGCTAAATTTATTAAAATAGTGGAATATTTTGAATGGATTTCTAACATTATTCCAATTTAAAATAAAGTCAATATGGTTATTCACATTTGCTTTGATTTCCACAATATTATTCTTGTTTATCCCAAGGACAACTTCCATTTACCTTCAATAAATTCCATTGTTGATTTCATGACTGGTTACAAAATGTTATCTCTTATTGATGGCTTCCCAGGATACAATCAGATTCATATTTCCCTCAAGGACCAATATAAGACTAGTTTCACCATAGAATGGGGTACCTATTGCTATGTCAAAATGCCCTTTAATATTAAAAATTCTAGAGCCACTTACCAATGAGTGATGACTCACATATTTCATGATCTGATTCATAAAATTGTTGAAACCTATGTGGATGATATCATTTCTAAATATAAACATCATAAGAATAATCTTTTTGATCTTGATATCATCTTTGACCATATGCTTAAATATAAAGTTAGACTTAATCCTTACAAATGTGTCTTTAGAGTCACATCTAGAAAATTGATAGGATTCTTAGTCTCTCTCCATGACATTCATGTTGACCCTACCAAAATTAGCGATATCATCCACATGATTATTCCTTGTTCTATTCTCGACATTCTTACTTATTTAGGAAAACTCAGGGCAATTAGACAATTTATCCCTAAAATGCCATATCGAATTCACTCTATCAATTCCCTTCTCAAGAAAGGTACTTCTTTAGAATGGATGAATCCAAGTCAAAAAGCCTTTGATAATATGAAAGAATTATTTATTCATCCACATACACTTCATCCTCCTTCCAATGATAAACATTTGATTTTATATACTTATTCCACACCTATTTTAGTTGGGGTAATTCTTTCCCAACAATATGATATGGGAAGAGAGTATGTTATCTACTACATTAGCCAAGGCCTCATAGATTATGAAACATTTTATACCAAAATTGAACATGATTGCTTCACCATCTATTTCATAACTGAAAAGCTTCACCATTACATGATTTACCAAATTACTTATGTCATTATTCATTCTACCCCCCTTCATCACTTCTTCTCCAAAGCATTTCTTCTTGGAGATAGAATTGGTAAATGGATGGTCCTACTTATGGAATTTGATCTCTACATTATCACTCAAAAATTTGTCAAAGAGAAAATCATAGATGATCAACTTGCTATAGTTCCCATTCTAGCCATTTTTTCTCTTTAAGATAATCTCCTAGATGATAATATCTTTACATCAAAGGTCTTAATCAAGCTATTTCTCTTAAATATTATTTTCATAGATTTACCACTGATCTTGGAGCCAATAATTTTGATGAATCCACTACTCCCTCTAGTAGTACTAAACCAAAGTTAGTTATCAAGGAACTTCCTAAAATTAATGTTGACTTACATGAGGATACTTATATCCTTCACTTTGATGGTGCTAAATTCCTTCAAAGAGACATGGTGGGTCACATTCTAATAAGCCCTCTTGGCAAGATCATTCCTTTAGCTTATTACTTCACCTTTGATGTCACCAACAATGTGATTAAGTATGAAGCTCTTATTTTAGGTGTGAGAACTAATCTTAACTTAGACATTAAATACCTTTAGGATTTAGGTGATTATTAGCTTATTTTCCACAAAGTCAATGGTGATTATCAATTTAAAAGTGAAAACCTCATCACATACCATCAAATTCTAACCTCTCTTGATAAGGATTTCATCTCTTTTATTATTTAACCTATTCTTAGAGATCAAAATTCTATTAGTTATTCTCTTGACTCTTTAGCATCTCTCTTTCATCCACACCAAGTTATTTTTTATCCTAATTTGATTATATAAATAATAAAATCTCCATCCTCCACTCAACCACCAGATTCACTTTTTTATAATATTGATGCTGTCATCATTTGACAAAGCCCTTGGTATAAATATATCATTCAATTCCTAGAACATCAAACTTATCCTCCTAATTTAGACTCTTGTGAAAATAAATGCATTCATAAAAAATATTTCAAATATGTATTTCAACACAACATCCTTTATTATTACAATATTGAAGGTACCTTTCTCTACTATGTTATGCAAGATGAGGTCCCTCCTATTATTGAACAATTACATGGGGGAATTTGCAGTTTCCACTATAGTGGACATACTAAAACCCACAAATGCCTATGTATGGGTTACTTTGACCTACTCTTAAAAGGATGCAATCGAATATGCTAAAAAATTTAATCCTTGTTAGCTTCATGATGATCTAATTCATTCACCTCCAGTTGAACTTCAAACTATCAAATATCCTTGGCCATTTTCCACATGGGGATTATATCTCATTGGTAAACTACCTCACTTTTAAGATGGGCATGTCTTTATCATCACTACTATCAAATATATTACTAAGTGGGTAGAATCCATGCCCCTTGTTAACATCACTTGTCTTACCATTTCCAAATTTATTCCTAATCAAATCATTTTCTACTTTGTTTTTCCCCATACCATCATTTCAAGTAATGGTGGTAACTTCAAAAATAAACATGTTAAACAACTTTGCAACAAATTCAAGATTTATCAAAAAAATTTCACACCTTATCATCTATAATGGTCAAGTTGAGGCCACTAATAAAATTATCAACAAAATTATCCAAAAGACAATCCATGAAACTCACATGGATTAGAATCTTCATCTTTACCCTGCACTTTGGGCCTTTTAGACTAGAAACTCCATTCTCGTTAGTCTATGATTCTGAGTCAGTTCTTCCTTTAGAAGTTGAGATTCCCTCTCTTTATATATCTCTTCATGGTATTATTATTAATGAAGAATTATGTGGAGCTCATCTTCATTCCCTTGATCTACTTGATGAACATCATCTTTCCGCCTTATAACATAACCACCAATACAAGGTTCTCATTACCAAACAACATAATAAACATGTTAAAGTATTCACATTTAATGTTGGTGATGTTGTCCTTAAATTAGACTAAATGCATGACAAAGAAGGTGAATACACCCAAAAATGGTGGGGCCCATATTTAGTTAAAGATATTAATTTTCCAAGCACCTACCACCTTTAAAATAAAGATGACCATGTTTTTAAAGAACCCACCAATGCACAATTCCTTAAGAAGTACTTTGCCTAAACATTTCTTTCTTTTCATGATTTTTATCTACATCTATCTAAAACTTTTTATAGGTTACTTACATGGGTCTTTTCCTCTACAACAAGTTATTTCCTTTCACAAACCTTTAGTCCTCCCTTTTTTGGTCTTTTGGTTTTTTGATGTACCATAGTCTTCTTTATCTTCTTGTATTTTCTCTTTTTGGCACCCTTTGGGTTTTTATTTTATGAGTTACAATATAAGACCATGGATAGGACCTGATATTCTTCACAAAAGTACCATATTTTTGCTTATCTTTCACTTTCTTGTTGGCACCCCTTGGGTTTCTCTTTTATGAATTTGTAGTGCAAGACCATGGATAGGACCCATCCCTCATAAAATTACCATATTTTCATTTCTTTTTATGATCCTTGTTATAAACTTTAGTTTTTGCTTCTTTTATTAGATGGAATTTGTACAACAATCTATGCTAGCATGTTTTCCTCCATTTCCCTCATTCTTATGATAAATAATAAAACTTTACTGTCATTGTATCCATTTTTTCCCTTTGTCACATTTCTTGAAATTTAAATTAATTCAAATTATTCCATGTGTCACTCCTCTTGATTTCACCTTTATTTCACTCTGCATTAGATAAAAAAGATCGAATTTAAGATAACACTTTTATTTCACCTAGATTTATGAGACTCTTAGACCTTATGATATTTGAAGTTTCTCTCTCTTATCAACCTTTTCCCAATTATTCAAATGAAAGTCATCTTTAGCACCCATGTTTGTTTTTCCAAATCCATATGGAGGAGGAATAGAAAAACCCATTAAGAAAGTTAAAATCTAAATCATTTGAATCAAAAGGAAATGATATCTAAAAGGAAACATATAAATCTCAAAAGTCAAATTCACACCAAAATACATGATTAAAATCACATCTCCTATCTCCAATTGAAGTTCAAACTCCATAATGGCCTCACATAGAATTGAGGTCCTTTAGAGTGCAGTAGGCTATTAGATTGGAATAGGGGAATTAAACAAACTCTATGGTGATACCTAATTTCTCATGCAAGTACCCTATCTTCATAGTATACCAATGGCTTTATAAGGGGTCTTGAGGAATGGGAAACATATTATAGGAAGATAGGTCCATTTTACTTTTCATGCATATAGCCTTCATGGGATGATCTATATACTTAATTTGTTGACCTAAGACTTCTGTGGTTAAGAAAATTTCTTCATAGTACTTAAGCTTGAAAGTCCTCTTATTTTGACAAACCTAATTTGAGTGTCTTGACTTCGATAAAGAGTTCCTCTAACTTGGTTTTTACTTTATTATCCCTTCCACCTATTTCATTTCCCCCTTGATAGGAAAATTATGATTCCAAATCTATTTTCCCTTCTTTAATTCCTTGTTCTTAACCTCTTAAAAACATGCTATCACTACTTTGTTTCAGTTTTATCTATATTTAGAACAAAAAAACAAGTTTGAGAAACTATGGATTACTTACCTCATTTATACCATGATTTACATTTCTAGACTTACTTTACTTTCCTTTTACCATTTTTCATAATTTTAGTATATTACTATTATGGACATCTAAATTTGTACCCTTTTTCCATTTTTAAGTGAGGTTAGCTTGTTACTTCTCACTCAAAAATGGTTTTTTCCCCTTTTATGCACCTTTTTCCATTTTTAAGTGAGATAAGGATTGTTACTACTCACTCATCAATGTTGTTTTACCATTTTGTTTCTACTTTTACATTTAGTGTTTGATTACCATATTTTTGACATGTATACTTATTTTGATTTGGTGAGTTTGCCTTTCTTAATTAAGGTTTACTTGTTTTAGTTTTTTAGTCTTTAGTAGCCTTGGATTTTTGGTTACCCAATTTACTCTTAT
Source organism: Torreya grandis (assembly GCA_037957365.1). Classification (NCBI taxonomy): domain Eukaryota; kingdom Viridiplantae; phylum Streptophyta; class Pinopsida; order Cupressales; family Taxaceae; genus Torreya; species Torreya grandis. The sequence goes on along the minus strand of JARHVA010004315.1, from coordinate 403,100 downwards.
TTTTGACTTGGTCATTTGGTTTAACATAAAACTTGTCACCCTAGCTTGTCAAATTTACCAAGTACATCTCATCCTCATAAAACTAGCTATTTTGTCTTTTCTTACATTTATTTATTTTTTATCTATAGTTTTGTATTCTTAGGTTTGTCAAAATAGGTCTCTACACCCTACACAATCAAAACTAACAATACAATAGACAACCATTCAATTATAAAGGTAAGTTAAGGTATGCATTACATTTAATTTTAATTATTTTTTATTTAAAATACTAAAACTTTTTTTAGCATCAACATTGTGTGTCCTTATGTTCTTTCTTGAAGCACCATCCCCTATTACACCTTCATGACACATGATGAGCTTCAAGTGGGGCATATGTATATGCATAATATTTTCAACATTTATCAAATATTAATGATTTATATCTTGCAAGAACCTATTGAGACTCAATATCTCTAAGTGCACGCCTTAAAGGGTACATTGGGAAAGGGTGGGTAGACCTTTGGTGCTTCACATGATTGCTTTTACTTATTTCCACATTATTACCAATCCAACTAGATCTTAAAACCATTCTCTAAGATATTACTCCTCCCTTTCACACTCCTCTAGTATTTTGCCATGCTTTATCATCCGTTTCTTACATTAATTCCCTTTTGGATAGTCATTTATACTAGGTTGACTGGTCAACCTTGTATAGTCTAGAGGTATTTTTCACTTGTTGGGTTTGTTAGCCTTTCAACCGAGCTAGCTCAAACCTAGTGAATTATCCCAAAAAACATACATGGTTGACTAGGTCAACCCTATATAGCTAATGTTTCTAGGAGGATTTAAGGCAAGATCCACCTATAAATACAAGATCATTTCATCATTATTTCAATATTCAATCAAGAGTTATTATTCACTTGTGCTTCTTTATGATCTGCTCATCCACCATTATACTTGAGGAGTCTTAGCTTCGGGTTTATACTTGGAGAATATAGTCTTGTTGATAAGTCTTGGATGCTTTGGCCTTTTTTAGTTATCCTTAAAAACCAAAACAACCTCTTTAGAATCCCCTTTAGCCAAGGGAAATATTGATTCTTGATGGATTCACATTTAGGTAAGTATATTCTTTGTTCTCCTCTCTTTTAGTAGATAAAAATAGCATAAGTATTGGCTCAAATAATATTACTCTTCATATTCCATGTATTAGGGTCTTACTCATACTTGTATTAATTAAGATTATTTTATACATGTTTTTATTTTTATTACGAGCCCTCATGTTGTGCCATAAGCTTTGGTGTGCACTAGATTATATTTTCTTTCTTGTTATTAGAATAGAGTGAACATTAAATCTATAAATCTTTTAGGGTTGTTTCATGATTATGTTAGAATTTAGGCTTTGAAACCATTCCTAACATTATTTTTTATGACAATCAATCCCCTAATCCGATCTAGTAGATTCCCATATTGGTCATGTCCTTGCTTAACAAATATATCCCCAATTGAAAGTGTATGTATGCTATATCTTCTCCAAGACTTGATTGATTTATAGACATGATGAAATTATAATTAAATACATATGTATTATCCATACTCAAGTGGAGGATACATTACAATGCCAAAGTTAGGAATATATATAGAAGAGTGTGATAAAAAGAGAGATAAGAGGCATATGAGTTGTATATGACAAGTGTTATCTCATGAGGAAACAAGTAACAATCAAGAAAGTTTGAAAGTAGGAAATTTTTAAGTCTCTTATCAACATGTGTATGATTTATTTGATCCTCTTATTCATCAATGGTGGTGTAGAGTGACCCTTTACCTTCTTGTATGACTCATCAACCTCATTCATAAAACCATCCATTCTTGGTTTAGAAGGAGTTACAAGTCTATGTCTTGACATGTGGAACTCTTGATGATGCTTCTTGGAGTATTCTAATGCCATCATAGGACACTTCAATGTCTATCTCATCTTGGTGTGGCTAAAGATCAATATTCAAGCCTCTTCAAACTGATAGAAACCTATATTTCATTAGAAGGCTTATTTGATTAAAGTGAAGACCATAATGGTGAGTCTATCTTTCTATCTTAATCTTAGTACTTTACTTGAGGATTTATATCACATATTTAATACCTCTCAAAAACCTTGTAGGTAATAATTCCACCCCTGTTCAAGATCAGAATCATCTCCAAGACTGATACACAAGTGTATTAGGTCTATTAGGAGCTCTTGATGGTATACTTGCTTATCACTAGGTGTATTGAAACTAATTAGTGGTGTTGAAGTCATTTTAAACCATATTATGAGTCTTTATAATCATCTTCCCATATCTTCTCTAGGTCATAGGTTATTTCAATGTATCTCATTAGGTCTTACTCAGTCATATTTCATGAAATGTCACAAAAATCTGCATTTTAGGCCTAAAATAATCATTTATAGATATTAGCCCATAAATGATATAAAATGGACCATTAATGTTTAAATTATACCTATATAGGTCACACTAATCATTTAAAATCCAAACAAATTCATTTGAAGTCATCTGAGGAGAAAATATAGTCATTGGGTCATCTACATGGTTTTAAAAGGGTTTTAGGCTTGTAACCTTCTTAAGAATAGTAAATAAATATTTGGACCCTAATATATTGAATAATAATTAAAATTATGAGGAAATAGGATACATAAACACTTCCTAATACCATTATATCCAATGCACCTACTCATTGAGTTTTCATGTGCCAGAAGTGACCTCTTAGGTAGGATAAGGCTATTTGAGAGCTCAAGAAGGGTGATTTGGCATCATATGACATGATATTACATGGTATTGGCCTCAATAATGTATTTTAGGTATATAAATACTTATATTAGGTGTTCAATTTCTATTTTACCTTATTTCATTCCTCAAACTTAGTGCAACCTATGCTATCCCATGATCAGGGTTTGAGAGCATCCTTCTCTCAGTGACCCTAACAGTCCTTGTTTGGTATTTTATTTATAAATAAATTATTCAATTTTTTTATGATACTACATAAAGGCCTTAAAATATCATAAGTACATTAATTTACCAAAATACCTAAAAAATTATAATTTTTCTTTGTTCTTTAGAATCAGGGTTGTAGGTCTTCAACTAAGCCTACTACCTTACTAGGATTTGATAATATATTTATGGGTGTTTTATATTCATTAAAAGGAATAAATAAATTTTCAAAATTATTTATCATGTCCTCTCATAACTCAAACCATTCCTATATATCATATTCAAAACATAGGGTACATTTTCATATAGGTAGGCCTATAGGTCTGTCTTTAGGTTTCATGTCTATAATTCTGAAGGTTTATCCTCTTCACTTGGAATTTTATAATTTTGGTGATATTAATTAATATTATAAGGTTATATAAATTTATAATTTACCTATATATATAACTTAAAATTTATTTCCATATCATACATATGGAATTTTATCACACTACCTACTACAGGCATGTATGTAGTCATTAGGTCTTTTGGCTGTAAGTTTGCTAAGTTGAGTCTCATAGGATAAAAGAGAATTATTTATGTGATATTAAAATATATAGGTTTCAATAAAATCTAAATTTTATTCATTTCATTCTCTTTTTTTAAAAATCCCTCATCACCAACATGCATTTTGCCCATGTTGCCTATTACAGGCCTGGAGGTAGTCATTTGGCCTAAAACCATCTTTTTCCTTTTTTTTATCATCTTGAGTTAAAATGACCACTAATGGAAATATGGATAAAGATTAAAAATTGTTTTTAAATATTTTACCTCACTCTAGTGTAATCAAATCACTTGGATCACTCACTTGGAACTCTCATGGTCCATCCTTTTAGGTTCACACAATCTATTTGAGTTTACACAGTCCACTTGAGTTGTAAAGTGAGTTAATGGTTTAAGAAATCAGATTTATAGTGTTTTATATATTTTTAAAAGGAATAGGAAATTTTATTATTAATTAAATATTCCATGTACACTCTTAATTTAATCCATTTGGTGTCAATATTGACCTATATGTTTGCATACCTATGTGTCCACAAAACCCTCTTGGTCTTGCCTAAAGAAAACATCAAAACTATTGAATTATAGGACTTGTCACTTGGAATAAATTATTTATTATGGTATTAAATAATATATTAATATTTTTCTTTCTTTAAATTATTTTTTACAATTCCAACATATCCCCATTTGATCAGTGTTTCATCACCATGGCTGTAAGTTCTAACTAATTCAACTATACATGCATAGTTGTCTACCCTTATTCAAGTTCATGCATATAATGATGATTAAAAATGTCTATGGGATATTTATGATATATTATAATATATAAACCATATCATTTAATCCATTACATACACCAAGACACTTCAAAACTCCTACAAACTTGCTTGTCATGCTTAAACTAGTAACTCAAGGCTATTTGACATTACTCCAAACATGAACATGAATAAAATTGAGATAAGATGATAATAAAATGGTATAATAGTGTTCATGGGACACTAAAAAATCACATTCATGTTTTCATTCAACTTTATAACCTTTCATTTGGAGAAAAAACACCTTGGTGGGGTTTTGAGTCCTTTTTATGCACCCTTAACTTCTTAATAATTGTTCATAATGTTAAGGAACCTAACCAAAAAATAAATGAAATTTTTTTGAAGGGTATTAAGGTCCCCTCCTATAAATAATATTTTTTTCCCAACTTTATCTCTCCTTAGAGTACTATCCAAAAATTGGTTGGCCTTATGAGGCTACCAAGAAGATTGAGGGCAAAAAGAATGGGTTTTCTTCCTTGTTTAAATCTACAATTATAATTTTTGCATGGATTTGGGTCTAAGAATACCATGAGATCCCTTGGAGGAGTTTTTACACTTCCAATTTATAGAAAATATCTACAAAATACCTTCAAAAGTATTTTTTTCAATATTTTTCTTATTCTACACTTTGTAACCGCTAGAGATTGTGAACCAGGTGACTATTAAGTGGAGAAGAGTGGAAAAATGTTTTTCACTTTTTTTTACCTAAAAAACTTTCAATAAATCCTCATTTGGATATTATAAATGATAAATAGGTAGTTATAAGGAGATTAAAATGTTAGAAAGTAATTGAAAAGACATTTGAAGGATGTGTATGAATAAGTATAACATGATGTCATAAAATAGGTGTTATATGACTTAAAAATACTACCATTACATGATATAACCTTCATATTTTCTCTTTAATATAAATTATTATCTCCACATTGGAATGTAAATAACACTAAATTAGATGAAATACCTTAAAATGATCAAAATTGCCTTAATCTCTCCAAATTTATTGAAAATAAAACGTGATCAACTTACTAATTATGTTCTTTGGTCAATTTGGTTACTTTTAGATCATGGTTATTATTTGAAGGGTCACCACCTTGACTCCTTGATCATAGTTACTCATTTAATTATTTCAAACTTAACCTTAAATTTGTAAAACTCACCTTAAATAATGATAAACACATAAATAAGACCACAATGAATGACCAATACATGACAAGATAAATTGACTCAAAATTCTACTCACTAGACCATCTTAAATGACCTTGTAATATGCCAAAGAAGACACACTACGTATCATCCTAGATCATTAATGAACAAAAAAAAACCTTCATAATGGTTATCAACAAAGTTAAGATCAAGTACATTAAAGTTTTTTATGATACTCATTCATGGTATCCAAATTTTGGGTAATAGGTGAGATACCACCACCAACTACCTTAAAGTACTTTTGATGTTGACAAGGTAAAATTAAGGAAATTTGACATTTTATTGATCAAATGGGTAATAAAACCATACCTTTCATACATTTACTAAATAATTATACATTTTTTTGGGACAATGTGTACCAAAAGAGTTGTTATGAAATCAAATAATACTTTGGAAATCCATTAGTGATTATGCCTACAATACTATATAGACCATTACTTATTTATATTTCAGCAACTCACAAGGCTTTATGGGACTTATTATGATAATATTAGGATGATAATAGGCAATGATAGATTTAATACATTTTTCATCAATTGGTTGGTTACGAATGCAAGTATACTGAAATGCTAAAAATATGTTTGGCATTAGTATTTGATATGTAAATATTATGATACTGCATGCTTAATAATGAGATTCATGTCATAGTCAAAGAATACCCATTAAATTTTCTCGTGACTAAAACCCATCTAGCATGAATAATAAAAAATGGGTGATGCAACTCACATAATTTGATCTTAAATTCATAGCTCAAAAATTAGTAAAAGTTAATTTATTATTGATTAACTAGTTGCAACACTATTATCATATAATTTTCCAATAACTGAGGCTTTCTATGATGAAGTAGTGGCCTATTATGTATCATATATTACATATACTATGTTATTTTATGGATCCATATATATGATAGGTGCTAGTGAAAATACCATTTTACATACTTTTAAAGGAGAATATATGCCATTTTATTATCATCTGGATTTTCATGCACCAATAATATAGTAGAATATGAAGCCTTGATTAATGGTTTGTATATAACACTAAAAATTCATGTCAAGCACATTTAGGTTTTTAATGACTCTCCTTTGGTTTTTAATAATGTTACAAATCATTATAAAAAAAATAAGAGCATTTTATTCCATACAAAGAAATGATAAATAGATTGAAAGAAAAATTAGACACATTTACTATTGAAAGTATCCCACATAAGGATAATTGTCATGTTGATGTAATTAATAGTGTGAAATCACTAATTCCTATACATATTAATGATTATTACATAAATTTTATGATACAATAGTTACGCTAGTCTTCAATTATGCAATATAAAAATCTAGCAGTCCTTACATTCACACAATGAAATAAATACATAATGGTACATTGATATATATAATTTCATATACTGAGCCTTTATACCATGTAATTTTAATAAAAATGATAAGTGTAAAATATAATTATAAATTATTAATTATGTTAATATTGGGGATTAATTTTTCAATATATATTTCAATGGATAGTTACTCTGATGCCTTAATAAAGATGAAGTGAGAACCATTATTTTAGAGATGCATGTGAGTGTGGGGGACACTTCAATGTAAAAGTAATATCCAAAAAATTATTATATAAAGGTTATTATTATCCTAGAATGGAACATTAATGTGTCAAAAATGCTAAATTATGTGTCAAATGTTATAAATACAATAATTTAAATCAACTCCATCTCATGAGTTACATCTACTTCTCACCATGGCCATTCTCCCTATGGGGATTTGATTTGATTGGAAAATTAAATCTAGTATCATTGGGAGGACATAAATTCATAATCATAGTTATAAAATATTTTTCCAAATGGGTATAGGTAATTCACCTTGATTTTATCATTATATATGACATGCAAATTCCTGATGACAAATATTACTTCTAAGTTTGGTTTACCTTTAGCTATTATTACAGATAAAGGGTCATTGTTTAAAAAATAATAATGAAGTGTTTTTGAAACAAATACAAAATCAAGCATACATTATCTACACCATAATACCCATGTGGTAATTATCAATAAAAATTTAAAAACAAAATAATTTTTAAGATATTGGGGAACATGGATGAAAGATGTAGTACAGATTGGCATCAACATATGGTTTATGCCTTATGGGAATATTATACTAGTGTACATATAACTACCCAAGACAAAAATTAATCCTTTGTTTATGATATATATATAGTTATACAAATTGATCTTTACATCCCATATTTGTAGGTTTCTCTCAAGGATATTATTCAAAATAATGAGTATCATAAAAAGTGACTATATTAGTTCAAACAATTAAGTGCAAAATACACAACTATTGAGAATCAGTTTATCAAGATCAAGTTAAATGAGCATATAATAATAAAAATTTTACACATTAGTTTAATTTAGGTGATCTAATACTAAAATAAAATTAAAAAAATTCCAATTCAAAAAAATACAGAAAAGGGCTACTCAAACCAAATTAGTTGGGCCTATTCATAGTTACATAAATGTTTGGAAAATGTGTAAATTTCCTAGATACAATTAAAGGCAATCCATTAAATATCCAAATTAATGTCATGTTTTTAATTAAGTATTAAATATAATTTTAAAAAAATCAATAAAAATACAAAAATGTTTAAATAGAGCAAAAAATTCAAAAATAATTAGCATTTCACATGTTTTCTAGATTTTGTATATGTTGTTTATTTTATGTTAGTAGATATCATATAATTTATTTTCAAACATATGTTTCATTATTACTTGAGTGTGATATAGGCATCCACTATAGCTATGATACATAAGAATGTAGATGTTGGACCTTTCTACTACCCGCATGCCACACTATGTTGGAGGCATCTTGCTTATATTGATCACAATTGATAAAGGTTTTATTTGTTTTACAATAAATTTAAATTATAATTTTTAACTTATATACTAAAACTTACACATTCCTAAACTCATACTAATATCTTTCACATTGTACTTGATATGTTATTCTACATGAGATTTTGATAACATATGCATGTAGGGACTAGTATGACATGCTTATGCTAGTTGTTTATATTTCACTTATTTCATCGTATCACATGGATTAATTGAGTGTACTTATTTTTTATTTCCTTTTATTTATTATGTAACATTTGAACATGTTTCTTATTTGTTGGCCCTAGTTCCTTGAGTGTTGGTTGTTTCTTTGGCATGTGAAAATTTGAATATGTCTTCCCCTTTTGATTGTGTGTAATTTGAACATGCCCCTTGTTTACTATCTCCTTAGACCTTTGTTTGTGTGACATTGATTGTTATTGTGTGTGTGCTTAATTTATTATTGATTTTTTTACTTCCATACGTTTCCATAATTCATATCATTAATATTAGGGCTTGCTATGTTTGGATATTGTGATCTTCATTGATACATACAATTATACATGATACCACTATATGATTCTTTTTTACATGATTGGTACATATATAACATGGATTTCTTATCCCTTTGAGATAAAGTGACTCTCATGTTACATTTCCATCAACATACATGTCATAGAGACATGAGTCCACATACATACAATTGGAAAAAAATTATACAACTTATATTATTCATATATACACTTGGGTCAAAATTCTATACATTTGACACATATTTGGGACATGGTTTTTCAAATTTATGATGTATATTATACATTTTTTTATAGATAAGAGGTTAATTTTTGACATATAATTCAACTTGAAACACATTTTAGGTGCATATTCCATGAAAATAAACAAAATTATAGATTCATATTCAAATTATACACTAATTCATGCACCAACCTTACTAAGATGCACTCATTGAGTATTTATCTTCTACAAAAGTGGGCTCCCTTGAGTAGGGAAATCAATATTTATAACCTTTGATGGTTTATATCTAATACTATTTTGTGGGTTGATATGGTTACACCATTTTTTTACTTGGGAGAGATTATCTAAATTGGCTAGATTATGTATACACTTGAGATGTGTGATCAAGATTCAACACACTTGATGGAATTGATAGAACTCACCATTTAAATATATTTATGGCATGATCACCTTAAAATTATCATATTCACATCTTCAAGGTTTAGATATGAACCTATCTACAATGATTTATCTAGGAAGCATCATTACTAAATCAAACTATTAAGGAAAAAACTAGTTGCACCGACACATAGATGTGCTCCTTCCTTGCTCTGTTTTGTTTCAATAATTTTTAGTTATTAATTTTCAGATTATATGCACTAATTAAATTTTTAACATGATATTTTTTGGAGGTAATACACATAAAAAATTAAAATAGGGCTCAAGTCAAATCAAGGTGTGTTTTACACACCATAGTACACATATCTTTCCTTTAACCTAGTAGTTTCATCCTTATGCATTATTAAATTAAGGGGGTGAGTAGTTAATAAAATATATATTTACATGATAAATTAGTCTTGAACACTTTAAAAATACAACTCAAGTATATACCCTTTAGTTCACTCCCTTTCAGCCATTAAAAGGCTCCTAATTTGCTATCTCATTATGCCTAGATACTTATCTTTTGGTCTAACCCTAATATTTCAATTACTCAGATCAAATTTTTCCCATAATATGATTAAAAATAATGTATATACTTAATATTTAGTTAAATATCTTTTATGTTTATCTATTCTCTATGACACAACTCTTTAGACCTAGACACTGGCATCAATACAAGTGACCCAGATCCAATGTTAGTATCTATACCCTAAAAAGGCTCAATTTTTTTTGATATGTGTGGTGAGGAATATTTTTATTAATTAAACCTATGTGAAATAATTTTAAAAATTTGTGATATTAATAAAAAATAAATCCCACTCATTATACATCTATAAATTTACCAAGAAAGCAATTATCAAGCTCACTAAATCATTCACATAACTTAATTCTTCTACTCCTTTCTTACCTATTTAAATATAAATCATAGGAATATAATTATTATAATTATAAGTCATTAAAATATCATAACTTAATCATTATTTTTAAATTTTAATATAAACTACTACATTCACTTGCATATAACATATTACATTATTGTTCACACACAAGCCCACATAAGGTGGAAAACTACATCAGTTTGAGGGCCTCTTCAGATTATATGGTAATGTAGATAGTGATAATTGGCATATGGGTATTTTAGGTCATATAAAATTCACTTGATCCCACTGACCCTATTTTTATAAGGTGACATGCCCTAATTAGAGTATCTAGGGTTTTGATAAAAATGATATCCAAAACTTGTGCACACGATCCCAATTATTAATTTTCAAGATAAAAATAACCCTATTAGGCATATATGGAATTTAAATAAAATGAAATTTAATTAAATATGGATAGAATAATATATGTTAGTGTCCCTATTTTGAAGGTAGTGTTTATACTGATAAAGAGCTAATTTATAGAATATGACAAATCATACCTAAACATCATCTTGAATATTTTTTCACCTAAAATTATTATATCTACCTACAAATCAATAAAAAAATTAAAATTATTATCTCTTATTTATGTTTAAGAATGCAAATTACTATTTGGCATTATACCTTTTCTATTTATCAAATTTCATAATTCAACACTATATTAGAATATATTGTGAATCTAGATTATTTAATTATCCTAGTTTTTAGAGTATCATAATATATTATTTATTAGGATAATATTTAATGTTAATATTTATTTATAAAAGGGTTAAACATTTGGTTAATCTGACCTCTAAGTCTTCTTGTGCAATCCTAGTTTTCCCTAGTGTTTTTTTGATTTTTTCTAATTTATGAATTAGTAATTAAAAGAATAGATTTTATTAAAGTATAAAGGAATTAATTGTTATTAACATGGATAAATATAATAAATATTCCCTTGTATAATACATAATGTTATTCATATTTAAAAAAAAATCTTAAAGTGTAAAGGAATTAATTGTGATTAACATCGATACATATAGTAATTATTCCCTTATATAATACATGATGGTACTCATTTCATGTTATATTTAATACATTGATACATCAATAAAAAACATAATAAAATGGGGTAAAAAATGTAATAAAACCCAAGAATATTTATCATGAGATAATACCTATTATTACTAAGTGTTAAAGGGAGTGCATGAAATAAGTATCATATACATATAATATTATAAACCATTTCAATAAGGTCATTGATAAAACTTCACTATTTGATTTATTAAATAAATATTCTCAATATAAATATATTATATTGGATTCATTACATGACCATCTTACCAAACAATGTGGAGCCACCATATATGACTTTTATGATAAATTTTATCTAATAGATAAAACATAATATTTCCTTTAAAAAGTATTTACCTAGAAAACATATTATTGATTATTGTTTTCCCTTATATATTAAATTATGTGTTAATAATAAGATGTTTTAAAGGGTACTTATGTACATAGGTTTATGATTTATTATTTTCAATATATCTTTCTTTTATTTACTTGGCATTGCCTCCAAAGATTTATAATCTTATAATATGATTATCAATGGATTTAGAAACATTTAAAAAAAGGTATTATGATAAATAACATTACATATCACCATGGGTCCCATTAATTTACCTACTTTATGTCAATTTATGTTAAATGATTTAAATTATAACATACTTTTGAGATGCCCTTGGATACATGAGATGTATGGGATTACATTTAATTTTCATGCATAATTATAACTCAATCATCAATGATTAATTTATATATGTCCAAAATGTATAAATCCCTTCAAACACTTTGTGATGGTTTATCTAATGAATAATTACATACCACACTCATAAAATTATGATTTTAGATCTATATATTTTATAAAACATGGATAAAAAGGACCAAGATTAGGAATAAATGAGTATGGTATAGCCTAACCTATTTGAATATTAAATAATACAAATCAACAAAGCTTGGGGTTTTCAACAATTTTTTTGGATAATAACTAGAGAAATCATATACACCTAGGTTTCATCAAATTTACCTCTAAATTCATGCACATACATAATAATACTTTTGATCTATAAATTATCAATCTTGATGTGATTGATGAGAATGCTTCATTGTAAATTCATACATTAGATGGGTTATCCAGCGATGAGTCATTGCTAGAGTAATTTGGGGAAGATGAGTATATACCTTCCTTAAATCATAAGAACATGTTTCCCTATACCACCTCTACTCATTCTTACTTTTTTGAGAATGATGATCCTAATATTCCACATGATGTGCATAACACCATTCCTACTACAACATTTCTCATATAAAGATCCATATTTATTAATGAATAAATAGTAAAATATAATTATGAAACATATTGAGATCCTCAACCAATATTAATAGTTTTAATGATGCAAGAGGATAAAATAAAACATCATTGACATGTCTTACATGATTACATAGATTAATGTTTTTGGGCTTATTCTAAAATCCCTAACATTGACCCATGTATAGAAATACATAACATACTAATATATTGAGATGAAAGGTCTAGCAAGGAAAATATTAATAATATGAATCACAAGGTAGACATACTTATAAAATATGAGATTAAAATACTCATAGATACATGGTTCATTAGATAAATTATACATTGTTAGTAGGTTTCTATTATAGTGCATGTAACTAAGCCTAATGGTGACATTTGATGTTGTACAAATTTTCATGATGTGAATAAATATTCTATAAAATATGATTTTACAATCCATAACATAAAAATCATTATTGATCCTACCACTAGGTATGAAAAATTTTCATTCATGGATGGTTTTCCTAGTTATAATCAAATAAAGCTCAACCCTAGAGATCAACAAAATATGACATTCACCACACCATGGTGAATATTTTGTTATACTATTATGTATTTTGGAATAGAGAATACATGATATACATATAAAATGGAAATTAAATTCAATTTTCATAATTTTATTCATCAAACTCATGAAGATTATGTCGATGATTTATTAGCAAAACCCAAGCATCGACAATATCGCACTACAAATTTAAGACACATTTGAATGTTTGAGAAAGTTTAATGTGTGGTTAAACTAAAAAAATTGTATATATAGGGTGTCTTATAGAAAAAATTTAGGCTATATTATTTATTAACATGGTATCGAGGTTGATCAAATATAAATTAAAGGTCATTGTTGAGATGCCACCAGCTACTATCTTAAAGCAGTTCTGATGCCTACAAGGTATAATTCAAGAAATTCAACATTTTATTGCTCAAATGGCTAGTAAAGCAATACCTTTCATGTATTTAATAAATTAAGAAACAATGTTTTTGGGACCATGTGTGCCACAATATTTTTTATGCAATCAAAGAATAAATAGCAAATCCACCAGTGCTTATGCTGCCAATACTAGATAGACTATTTCTTATTTATATTTTAATAACTCACTAGCACTTATGGTCCTTATTATCATAATATGATGATGGTCACATGGAATCAACAATTTAATACATTATCCATCAATTGTATGGTTACAAGTGCAAGTATACTATAATGGGAAAACTATGTTTTGAATTAGTATTTATTATGCAAAATTTATGAAACTACATGTTTAATAATGAGATTTATGTTATAGTCAAATAAGACCCATTTATCATGAATAAAACACATATAATAGGATTAATAACTAAATTGATGATGAAAATCATGAAATATTATCTTAAATTCATATCTCAAAAATCAATAAAATTTTATGTTATTATTGATCAACTAACCATAAATTTATTATCAGATAACTTTCCAATGACTGAGGATTTCCATGATGAGGTAGCGGCCTATTATGTATCACATAATACATGGAATATTTTTTTTTATGGATCCAAATGTATGATAGGGTATCATTTTACATTATTTTGAAGGAAAATATATGTCATTTTCTTATCAACATGCATTTTCATGTACCAACAATTTAACAAAATATGAAGCCTTGATCATTGGTTTGTATATAGAAGAAAAAATTCATGTCAAACACAATAATTTTTTTGGTGAATCTCAAGTTTATTTTAATAAGCTTATAAATCATTATCAAACAAAAAAATAAAATTTTATTCCATACATAGAAATGGTAAACATACTAAAAGAAAAATTAGACACATTTGCTATTTAAAGTATCCCACATAAGGATAATAAACATAATACAATGGCTAGTGTGGTATCACTAATGCATTTATATTTCAATGATTATTACATAAGTTTTATGATATGCTAGTTATGCTAGCCTTAAATTATGAAATATAAATTGGATGCTCTAATATTCCTTACAATCACATGCAATGCGACAAATACAAAATGGTAAAATGACATATATAATTCACTATACCAAGCCTTTATACTAGATTATTTTAATTGAAATGATAAGTGTAAAATATAATTATAAGTGATAAGTTAGGTTATTATTGGGGGTGCCTTGTTTAAAAGAGGTTTCAGTGGATAATTAATCTGATGCCTTAATAAGGATGAGGTAAGAACTAATCTTTTAGAGATACACGATAGTGAGTGTGGGAGACACTTCAATGAAAAATAAACATCCCAAAAATTATTATATTAGGGTTATTATTGGACCATAATGGAACATGAATGTGTCAAACATGATAAATTATATGTCTAGTGTTATAAATAAAATAATGTAAAGCATGATCCATCTCATGAATTACAACCGATTATCCCACTATGGCCATTATCCCTTTAGGGATTTGATTTGATTATAAAAATAAATCTAATATTAGTAGGAGGCCATAAATTCATAATCATAGCTACAAAATATTTTACCAAATGAGAATAGGTAATTCCCATTGAATTTATGATTATATATGACATATGTATATTTATGATGACCAATATTATTTGTAGGTTTGGTTTAAATTTAACCAATGTATATGACATATGTATTTTATTATTTTATATGACATATGTATATTTATGATGACCAATATTATTTATAGGTTTGGTTTAAATTCAACCAAGTAATGGGTCATCATTTAAGAACAAAAATTTGAAGTGTTTTTGTAACAAATACAAAATCAAGTATACCTTCTCTACACCATTCTATCCATAGTGTAATGATAAAACATAAGCAATAAACAAAACAATTTTCAAGATATTGGAAAATATGGTTGAAAGATATAATATTAATTGGCATGAACATTTGGTTTATGCCTTATGGACATATGACACTTGTGTCTATAAACCTACCTAGGCCACACCTTATTCCTTGGTTTATGGTAAAAGGTAGTTATACCATTTTATATTAACATCACATCTTTGTAGCTTCTCTAAAGGATATTATTCAAAATAATGAGTAATGAAAAAAGTGACTATATAAGTTGGAATAGTTAAGTGTAAAATGCAAACAGGCTATTGAGCATCAATTTGTTAGGATAAAGTTAATAATTAATATAATAAGAAATTTTAGTTACATGATTTTAATGTGGATGATTTGGTACTAAAATAACATAAGCATAATACCAATGCAGAAAAAGATAAAAAGGGAAATTTAAACCAAATTGGTTGGGCCCATTCATAGTTATAAAAAAGTTGGGAAAATGTGTGTACCACATGGATATACTCTAATTCAATCCCCTCAAGATCCCAATGAATATCATGAATTTTCATAAGTATTACACATGCTCAAAAAAATTAAATAATCAATAAAAATAGAAAAAACATTCAAATAAAGAAAAAGTACAAAAAGATTTAGTATTTCACATCTTTACTATATTTTTTATATGTTGTTTACTTTATTTTAGTAGACAACATACAATTTATTTACACACATATGTTTCAAGTGTATTGAGTGTGATACATGCATACACTAGATCCATGATACATAAAGATGAAAATGTTATACCTTTCCTCTACCTATGTGACACACTACATTGGGGGCATCTTGTTTCTATTGGTAACAACTGATACATGTTATATTTTCAATAAAAACTTTACATTATCATGTCAATATTATATACTAAAACTTACACATGATTATACTCATGTTACTATCTTACATAGTGTACTTGATATGTTATTCTATAAGACATTTTACTAACACATGTATGCATGGAATAATATGCCATGTTTATGCTAGTTGACTATATTTCACTTATTTCATATTAGCACATGGATTACTTGAGTTTAATTCTTGTTTATTTCTTTTTCTTGATTATGTAACATTTGAAAATTTTCATTACTTTTTGGTCCTAGTTCCCCAAGTTTACATTATTTCTTTGGCATGTGAACATTTGAAAATGTCATCCAATTTTGAGTGTATAAAATTTGAAAATTCACCTTTTTTATGGTATCCATAGACATTTATTTGTGTGACATTTTGTAACGACCTTCCAGTTGGGCCCTAGAAAACTCACCGAATTTTTAAAATTTTTTATCTTTGCTTACTATGACAAGAAAAAGTTTAATAAACACACTTCAACCATTTATATCACATCTGATTATTAATTTATAATTTTTTATTAAAATTAAAAATGAAATTACCCATGCTATCCTTGATACTCTTATTTACTTCAAGGTATATACCAATTCAGTATCCCCATGTCTGAGGCTCTCAAAGGGTTATGGATAGGCTAGGATGCAAGGGTGAATTAGGTTACCAATCTTGTGATAATGTAAGATTATATTATTGATGTGAAATAATACAACATCATAATCTATTCTCATTTAATCCAAATAAAATTGGGAGGAAGATAACCCCTATTACCTCAATCCACTCTAGACTTTTATAGAGATTCATTCAAGTTATTTTTTCTTATTTTGGGAGTTATGGTTCAAACCCTTTAGTGTTTTCATTCAAGGAGGGTCTTCATATAAAAGGATAAGGTCACTCATTTATATAATAAGAGCTAAGTCAATACTAATATATCATTAAAGTAGACACACCTTAAAATTTATCCATTTCTTCATCAATAGCCCTAACCTTGAAGGCTTTAGAATCCATTTTCTTATCCCATTCCTTTCATGTCATTATGATATAGGAAATGAGTTGATCAATATATGAACATAAATATTATGAACCTATTAGTATATATTGGTCAAACTCATCACTATTCCATGGTTAAATTTAACTCCAAGATTAGGGATTCCTTGCTTCAACTTCATATATAATTACCTCAATAGAGGAATTCACAAGTAAGATGGCAAGACACAATTTATCAATTAAAGCCTGAAGTAAATCATAGCCCTTATTCAATTATTATACTCATTAAGTAGTTATTGTGGGTAATAATTTTCAAATCAAGTCTTTTTCATTCTCTTATCAATTATAGAAAAAAATAATTTTAAATCCAAGCCACCAATTTAAGTGATTTACTACAACACTATGAAGGATCCAAGTTTACAAAATTGGAACATGTTACTATTAACTCCTAATATACAAATGTCTACTCTATTAACCACACATAATTTTAAAGGATATTCTCCCATACATAATGGGTAATCAACCTTTTAATAGTGGTTCATACTAAATATTATAAAAGAGGCATTTAACCCAATATACACTTAGATTGGAAGCTTGCCAAATAAAAACAAACAACTACACATTATTATTTATTTTACATCAAAATTTACTAAACTAATACTAACGAAGGTTCATGGCCTACTAAATAAGATATAATTTTAACCAGCTCATGGTACAACTTATTCCAGACACAGTACCCAATGAACTATGGGCTAACTTTGAGACTATAGTTGTAACATGGTAGCCTCATAACTTAGATATAAAACTTGGATAATTATAATGAAATTTATCATTATCATGATAAACATGCAAAATAATATTAATCTATTGGAATTTCATAAGTTACATAATATGTATATTTTCAGCCAACTGTATTCATCTAGATAATCAAAAATATCCATATGATAGAACTAGATACTATCGAATAAAATAACCCAACAAGTCTTGAAACCTAAATTAAATAAACTGTTAATATAGGGGAACTAAGATAGGGTATACACCATATTTTCCTAATGCCAAATTTAAAAACATAAAATTAGATTATAATTTATGGGTCTAATCTTTAGATAATTGAGAAAAGAGGCATAAATGAATCTATATTTAGAGGGTGATTCACAATAGCCAAACATTCAAAATG
Organism: Torreya grandis; assembly: GCA_037957365.1. Taxonomy (NCBI): domain Eukaryota; kingdom Viridiplantae; phylum Streptophyta; class Pinopsida; order Cupressales; family Taxaceae; genus Torreya; species Torreya grandis. Next base: position 384,423 of record JARHVA010004315.1, on the reverse strand, counting down.
GATTATTACCTACATGATGTAATGGTAGAGAAGTGAATCAAAAATGCTAGAAACATTTCAAATACCTTTAGGTAAGAAATTATACATTAATTATTCTAATCTAGTAAGTTAATTTATGATAGGTATAAAATAGGTAAAGAGATTTAGTATAATATTACTAAATTTTACCACATAAAATATAAATATAAACATGATGCCTTTATTTTACAAAAGTAGCAGATGAGGATCCAACATCTTATTACAAGTTTCATGTATATCATTACCAAAAGATTATCTAACCACTCATACTAAGTTTTAACACATAGAAACTCAACCCCCAAAAATATTCTTTTATTAATAAGGAAATTTTACAATAATTCTAATAAAATTTAACATATACATCTTGAAATATCTATAAATTATAAGTTCACTTTAATAATGCATAAGAAGTAGGATTTTCCAATGTTTATAAGATCTCCTCATAATATTAGAGCATAGGTTATAACTATGAAATTAATTATGACATGCATGAAGATGTAACTTTTAAAGTAGATAATAAAATAAGATATTCCTTAAAACCCACATGGTAGCATGAATGTTTAATAAAAACAAAGGGGGATTAATTCTAGTACACAAGAAAAACACATCTATCTTAGTTGTCATATTTGGCAATATACAAACCATGCATTGAACAACAAGATACTCATGAATATTAATTGTGAAATCATACTAAAATTATTAAATCAATATTTTCATTTAATACCAAAATATCCTCATAAAAAAACCTCATAATATAGATAAACTCCTTAATGTGGTCATATTTTAATCATACTTTGACATATGTCAAGCAACATTATCAAAGAAAAAAGTCAAAAACCAATTCCTAAAAAGGCATATACTATACTTCCAAATGTGATATTTTCAAGCAAAAAAAGTAGTTTAAGCATAATTATATCTAGGATTCTACTATCAACAACTATACTGACAAGAATAATTCAGCCAAGAGTCAACTAAAATAACTAGTATGAAAAAATGTTAGTTTTAAAGATACATTCAATATTAATTCTAAAACATTGACATCTTTATCATATAAAGTTATCATAAATAATGAGGCTATTAATCTTCCAGTATGGTTACCACAATAATGGATCTAAACCACACAAAAATTCTATAGATGGTATATAATTTTAAAAGAACAAATTTTAAATGGGCTAATAATTCAGATAACAGTCATAGATAAAATATCATGCATAGTTTTGTATGATTTTTTAGATATACATTCCATTATTCCAAATAAAAAAAACAAATTATAGTCTTTTCAATACCAATATCAACCCATGAGTGCAATATGCTGAGATTAATTCTAAATTCCCTATGGTTATGATCTTAAAATGATCAATCCATATTTCTCTTTAACATGATAGCATATGAATCATATTAGTCCTTAATAAATACTTTCCTTGGTATTATTTGATTATTTATTACTATAACATTTAACTAAACAAATTACAAGTCTTAACATATTGAATGTGGAGCCCATTTCAACATTCCTAAGGTTAAAATAAAATTAATTGGGCATTTTTAATATGTAATTTTTACTTTCATAAATGGTGGGGTGCATTTTTTAGTGTTATAACCACTTCCCACATTTTGGGAATGTTTTACAGATAAGTGGGTGTGATTTAATGTGGTTGAGAGAATCAGGGGATTATCTTTATCCCAGTTGGTTATAACCTCCCTTATTTGTTGCCATTTTGGTGGGGATATGCTTATCTCCAAGGTATGGTGCATTTTTCAAGGTATTTTTGAAATTATAAATATGTGTGAGGGGGAACACATTATTTATTTCATTTTTCATCTCATTTTGAGCTTTCTATTCCCTCTTCGATTGGTGTGATTAGGTTTGAGGTGTAGCTTAGCATCTCAAGAATTTTGGTGTGAATCTAGGTTGGAGAAAGTTATATCTATGAGAGGATTATTGTTGAGAGTTGTCTTTTTTATAACATTATATATAAATTCTTTTTTGATGTATCCCACATTAGGTGAACCACATTATATCGGTGTTATGTGTGTATTTGCTTAGATCTAAATTTTCTTTCATATGTCTCTACTGCTATGATTTTGAGGAATGAATTATGTATTGAATGTTATTTCATAATTAATCACTTATTAATAAAATAAAAATGAATAAAAACCATGTAATTAAATACCTAAATAAATCATACCTTATGGTACCAACTCATTGAGGTGTTTTAGCCACCCATTATTGAGCAAAGCCACAAATTTTTGCCATACAACATTGAGTAATTTTGTCACACAATAACCAAAATATGTTATTAAGAAATTTTATAAATAATTTTTAGTTAAATAATTACCAAAAATTTCATTTTTACATTTTAAAAATTAAATTATAGCCACATACCATTAAGACATTTTGTCAAACAATTGTCATCCTATGTCAATGATACATTTATCCAACAATTCATAACCAAATCATTACCAAACATATGTCATTTGGAAAAAATTACATCCATATGCCATTAAGGCATTTTTTTAAATAATTAAAAACATATGTTATTAATACATATAACAAATAAATTTTATCCAAACAATCACCACTTCACAATCAATTTCTAGCCATATGCCATTGATTCATTTCATCAAACAAATCATAATAGTATTTTATTGATGCAAAAATTATTTTCAAAACTTTATACATTTCATCAAACAAATCATAAACATCCTTTCTTGATCCAAAAATAATTTCCATCCATTGAGACATTTTTCAAACAAATCACAAACATCATTCTTGATGTAAAAATAATTTATATCCATTGAGGCATTTCATAAAACAAATTATAAACATCCTTTCTTGATTGAAAAACAATTTCCATCCATACATATTGAGGCTTCAATTTTATAAATAAAATACCCTCTTGTATATTATCAAGGAAAAACTAAGTTTTAATCATTCAAGCATAAACCAAAAATCATAAAAAAATGCATAACATTCAACATCAAAGTAGATCTATCCATATAAAGATCAATAAGTAAATAAACTGATGTAAAAATCTATTAACTTTCCATTAATACACAACATTCACATATGGAGAGGATTGATAAGTTTAAGATAATACACAAACATTCATTCCCTAAATTATTATTCACATACCATGTTCATACATATGATACCAGGCCCCGCCCAACTTATATACCCTAAGACGTGCCATGCCAAATATAGTAAAAAAATGCATAGAAACATATCCAAAGGAATAGATACATGAATGTGAAGAGATAAACAAACATGAATATTCTTCCAAACTACATTATTCCCTTCTCTATTTACCAAAATTCCATTTAAAAAAAAAATCCTTTTTACATCCATCAGTTCCTTATCCAACTAGTAGTTTGCCCTTCTTCATGTGTGCCAAAAATCCAATGTGCATGCATTCTTGTTCTTATAATTAGAAAGCATAGAGTTTCTTGGCCCTCAAAAACTTTCCAAAATCATGAATTACAACTCTAATAATTATCTCTATTACTAAGGGAAAATTATATTACTCTTTGAAAAAGCCAGATAGTAACCCAAATACCGTTCTCCATGAAGTTTTATTTAAAAAATAAATAAACCTTTTTAATGCACCCTACTACACCATAATGGATAAATTTATTTTGTTTTTTTATGAATAAAAGGACCATACTAAATGCAACTATGCATTGATTTAGAATTTTTTGATCAAGGTACAATTGGTTCCCTCTAATTACAACCTCACAATAAAGCTAAATAGAAAAATAATGTTTTGATTTAAAATCAAAAGTAAAAGAAGAATTATATCCATGGATTATTCCTTGTCCTCATAGAAAGTAAAACCAATTAGCTATGTTTTACAACATTGATTATTGCCAAGTGCCTTAATTCCACCATAAATAAAATGGGATGTAACACATTTTGTGATATTTTATATGTGCTTGATTGATTATTGAGATTGTTACTTCTACATGTTTCCAAATTTCATATCTTGCATATTAATGCTTTTTATGTTTGGATATTATGATCTTCATCGATACATATAATTAGACATGATACCACTACATTATTATTTAATACATTATTGATACATTTATGTCATGGTTTTATTATCCTTTCGAGATAAGGTTATTCTCATGTTACATTCCCCTCATCACAAAAAGGCTGCATATCGATAGGGACATGTCTTAGAGACATGAGTCAATATACATATAGTTGGCATAATTTGATACAACTTACATGGTTTAGATATACACTTGGGTCAAAATTATTTACATTTAGCACTAATTTTCATAGATTTAGGATGTGTTTTTTTCAAATTTGAGATGCACAGTATACATAATTTATAAAGCAGAGGTTAAATTTTGACTAATATTTCATTTTGAGACATATTAGACATGCATATTCCATGAAAATAGACAAAAATTATTGATACATATTCAAATTATAAACTTATTCATGCATCAACCTTAAAATGATATACTAATTGAGATTTTATCTACTAAAATAGTGGGATTACTTGAGTAGTGAGATCAAGATTCAGGGCTTTCAATGGACTTGGCACTACTATTTTATGGGTTGATATGATTACACTATTTGACTCAGATGATATTATCTAGATTGGGTAGATTATGTATACACTTGAATTTTGTGTTTGAGATTCAACACACTCAATGGACTTGGCATAACTCACCCTTACACTAGATTGGGTTCATGATCACCCTCTAATTCTCCTCTTCACATATCCAATATTTAGTTATGAACCTCTCTCTAATGATTCAACTAGGAAGCATCATTAATAAAGTAAATTATTAAGAGGAAAATTGGTTACATTGACACACAATTATATTCATTTACTCTCTTTTATTTTAATAAATTTTAATTATTCATTTTCAGATTATATGCACTATTTACATCTATAACATGCTCTTCATTTTAGGTGATACATATATAAAAAATTCAAACATGGATCAAGTCAAATCAAGGTATGTTGTACACATTTCTTTCCTTTAACCTAGTAATTTCATTCTTATGCATTACTAGATTAAAGGGTGGGGAGTAAGGGAATGTAGATACTCATATATATATTTGTATGATAAAATAGTCTTTCACACTTGAAAAATATCACTCAAATATCTACCTTTTAGTTCATGCCATTTTCACTACCTAAAGGCTCCCAATTCGCTATCTCAATATGCCTAAATGCTTATATTTTGGTCTGAACTTGATATTATTATTACTAAAATCACATGTAGATAAAAATATTCTTAAAAATTGATATATATCCTTAAATATTAGTTAAAATAATCAACACTTCTCTATTCTCTAGGACACTACTGTTCAGACCTAGACACTAACATTGACGTTAGTGTCCCAGATCCAACACTAGTGTCCATACCCTACAAAGGTTCAAATTTTAAAATATTTTGATATGTAAAGTTTGAATAATTTATCTTAATTAACCTTTCATGATATTAATTTAATAATTTGTGATCTAAAGTCAAAATAAATCCTACTCATTGTACATCAATCAATTTACCAAGAAAGCACCTATAAAGCTCACTAAATCATTCACACAATTTATTTTTGCTTCCCTATTCTTCCCTATTACCATAGTATTCATATAAGTATTATTATTATAGTCTAAATATTTCAAATAATATCCCATGAGTAGTATTTTCAAGTTGAAATATAGATCATTATATGCCCTTGCATATAGAATATTACACCATTGTTCAAACGTAAGCCCACACAAGGGGAGAAATACATCAGTTTGAATCCCTCATAAATTTATATGGATATAAAAATATCACTCATATACACAAGGATATTTGAGATTATATTGAATTAATTTGATCCCACTAACCCTTATTTTTGTAAGGTAGTTTGCCTTAATTGGAGGATCTAGGGTTTTGATAAAAAAGATGATATCTAATTTTTTTATGTATGATCCCACTTGACTATATATAATATGATAGATAATACTAATATGTTTAAGGGTAATTTATATAAAATGACTCATATTTCAATATGGATAGAAACATTAGTTTTAGGATAAAAATGTTGATGCTAGTGAAACTATTTTGATGGTTGTGTCCAAACTGATAGAGAGATAATTTATAGTATTTGATGAATCATAGCTAAGCACCATCCTAGCTATTTTTTCACCTATACTTCTTAGATATACCTATGCATTAGTAAAAAAACTAACTATTATCTCTTTTTTGTGTTTAAGCATGCACATTACTAGTTACCATTGTACTTTATATATATATATATATATATATATATATACATATATATATATACATATACATATATATATGCATATATATATATATATACATATATATATATATACATATATATATATATATACATATATATATATACATATATGTATATATATATATATATGTATATGTATATATATATATGCATATATATATATATATGTATATATATATATATATGTATATATATATATGTATATATATATGTATATATATATATGTATATATATATATATGTATATATATATATATATATGTATATATATATATATATTTCATAATTCAACACTGTATCAAAATAAATTATGAATATGAATTATTTTATTGGCCTAATTTTTAAAGTAAATTACTCTATGATTTATTAGTATAATATTTCATGTTGATCATTATTTCAAAAAAGGGTTAAAAACCATGTTATTTAAGCAATCCAGCTCTTAAAATAGAAAAAATATTTCAAAGGGGTTCACACTTAGCTGCTTAGGAATTGTTTTTCCTAGATTTTACTCCTAAGTTATAAAATTAGAAAATATAATTTCTACCCAATTCCACATGTGAACCTAGATAATGAGGCCACCAATGTTATGCCAAATTTTAGTACCTGACTTTTTTTTTTTGTAATAGCATAAGTTCTGGTATATGATGGCTTATGCCATAACATGTAAAATTGCATTGATGGGGGACTTGTTTAAACACTTATAGTCATTTGCTTTTTACATGTGATTAAATTTAATATGTGAAAATGTCTAATTGATTTTAGATTGATATCCAAAATGATATTTCAATTGAATAGAATAATCTATAGTAATGTATGAATCAATTCAGTAAATGATGTTCTCTCTACATCAACAAAGTTTAAATAAATAGCTCAAAGCAATCGCACAACATCACACATATGTTGAAATGGTAATACTCATACAATGGTAGTAACTAAAATTAATAGTCTCATATTCATGATTGATGGCTCTCATGTCATTATTCTACAACACTTTGCTTCTATTTTTATCTTGGTTTGGTTTATGATCATTATTATAAATTTATCCTCTTATAATATCATAACCCTAAATCTAGATCTAATCCTATACATTGTTATTGAATGAAAAATACTATCATCTTGAAATGGTAATGATAGCAATGGTTACAATACTACCATTTTGACACCAACATCTCATTTTTGATCACCAAATATATTTTCTTATAATGGTTTCAAGTTCTAAGATTGCATTGATGACAATTTATTACCATTGAAACTTATGTTAATACATTTCATAAATATCAAGGTTATTTGAACAAATATATAATTAGGTACCCTTTGATAGGGTTTGCATTAATAATTTTATGGTACTAACACAACCTTTTAGTTAGGTTTGACATTAACAACATTGTGTTAAAAATGATATTTAATAGCACTTTGATGTTATAAATTGACATAATTTGGTTCATGCACTTGGTATTTATTTTGAACACATGATAGATATTTGTGTTTTAATTTTATAATATCTTGTTAATTTCACATTTACTATTCTATCTTGAAATCATTAGAGTAAATAATAAAGCTGGCTGAAAATCTAAATTTAGCAGGAAGAAAGAGGTTGGTAAAAATAAAAGGGGTTATGAAGAAGTTGGTAGGATTTTCAAAAAGAAAATTTGGCAGAGACACTAATGTTGGTGTATTTAATATCACATTAAATTTATAAATTATGGTGGTAAATGAACTATTTTAGTTAGTTATGTTTCATTTACATTCAAACACAAGCTTTGGGGAAAAAGTTAAGCTTTGGAATTTTTGTTTTTTGGTAATTTTTTAGAAGTGAGCTACAAAGGGAAACTGTTAGCTAACTCAAGCTTGTAGATTTCAGTATGGAATTTTTTTATAAAGTACATTAAAAGGTATTTTTTAATGGGAAATTTATAAATTTGTCTCTCTATTAAATAAATCTTGAGTCAATATTCTCAATATAAAATATAAGTTTATATTAGCTGTGACATGATTATTTTTTATTTTTGAGTATTCAAATGCATTCTTGGACTTAAGAGGTTTTTGTTGTTATTTATATGAATATTTTGATGAAAAAATACACTCTTAAGTTTCTGAGTGTTATTTACCTTTTGATAAATTCTTAGTTTATAAATAGGTTTTCATGGTATTCATTGATACATTATAGGCTTCTTTCATTTTTTAGTTTATTGGTTTGATTTTGTAGTCTTGGAAAATCTTGTTGAAATAAAGATGATTGTCAATTTTAATTGTAATAATTTGGTTTGTTGTTATTTTTAAAATATTTGAATTAAAATGATGATAAATTTGAAAGATATTAATTTGATAAAAAAAAATTATAGGTTTTTATGGCTACATGTAATATTTTTAAGGCCTACGAGTTCATGTATTTGTTAAACATGAAGTATATATCACTTTGGAAATAGTAATGAGTTTAAAAAAATCATTTTGGGTTGCTATTTTGGTTAACATGGTTGTATTAAAATTCTTTAAAATGGTTTTTAATTTGTAGTTGGTATATAAGTTTTAATATTGAAGTCAATGTACCATCATGATTTCAAATGACTTGTTTATTTAGTTATTGACTAAGGTTTACATGAAAACTTTATTTATGATTTTTTGTTACTGATTTGAAACTTGAAGCTAGAATTTTATATCATTAGTTTTCATTATAAAATTTTAATTTTGAATGTGTGGAGACAAGTAGTTGATTTACATTATTCATTATTGGATTTAGATAGACATTAAATTTTATTATTAAACTAGGTGATATCATGCATACTATTAATTTTATGAAAGAGATAAAGTAATAACTTTATTTATTTCATAGTTGGAAAATATTTCTTGAGTTTTTATTATAGTATTAACATTAACATACATATTTGAAATAAATGGAGTATTTTTTTTTATATTGCATTCAGTTTGCATATTTAAGCTCAAAATTTGGTCTTTGATTATTTTCATTTTTTAGAATCAAATGGATATATACATTATCAAGTTGATAAGATGAAATGAGTTAATTTTCTCATGAAATTTTGTATGCTTACATGTATGTTACATGCATTTTTAATTTTATATATGGTTTAAGATGATATTATTTATACAGTAATATTTAAAATTACATTTTAACTTTGTCATCAAGATAAAAATTGTTTAGATAAACATATCTAATTGGATGCATTTATAATAGTTTTGGTTCAAAATTTTGAGAATTAGTTTGATAGCCATTCATCACTTTTAGTATTTATCTTTAGAAATCATTCCAACATAAGATTTTTGAATGACATGATATTAACTCATTTGAAATATTTTTCCAAATATATAAACATGTCTGGATGGAGTCAAGGTTCATAAGGCTTAGATAGAAATGTATGGGATAGGAAAACCATGTAACAAAATAATCAAACTAATCCTTGAGGTAGTCACTAAGTTAGGTCCTTTTAAGGTCATAAGGTTGGTAATGCATTTTTACAACCTTTCACTCATAAAACTAGAGTTTATTTACATTTTAACTTTAATGATCCTTATTTTTGTGATGTTATTGATACCATTACTCATGATTATTTATCTCCACTTGGTAATATATTTTTTAGAGGTATAATATAGGGGGTTGGAGATCTCATCCTTTTGAACATGGTAAACCAAGTATCTCCTCTTAAGAGATGCACAATAATAGTAATGCATTGTCTAATGCTAATGTTATACCTTGTAACTCTAAATTATTTCAAGAAATCAATCATATTATTTATGATACTATCCTTATGATTTTTATTAATATTTTACTATTAGATCTTGATAATATTTCTTCATCTAGCCAAAAAACAATTTTCCATCCTTCACCTTAACATATGGTGACTCATATGATGAAGAGATTTAAGCTTGAGTTTGATGATGAGCCTGATGGCACCAATGTGATTGAGATTATAGCTTCCCCTATTGATTACAAAAAGAATTAGAGTGATATAGGTGCAACATTGATTGATTTGATTTTAGGGTAAGATGATTTTTGAGAAATAATTATGATATTTGTGTTTTTTGCTTTTAATTTTGTTCATTAACTTTACTTTTCATAACTTGGCATTTAATTTAAATAATTGATATTTTTTATTTTAGTTAAATACTTTTCATATTTACTATATGTAATTAATAGTTTATTTTTTTAGAATATTTATCTCAATTGAAACATTTTATGATGTGATTGGCATTTTAGTAATTTTTAGTATTATGATAATGTTTCTATGGCCATTTTTTTTATCTCATTAATATATTTATTATTAAAATATTACAACTTTTATAGGTTGGTGTGGAACATATATCTAAAAACATTAGGAGGTTTGGTCCAAAAGACAACTCAAAACAATATAAAAAAGTACCACCTAGGAAATATCAAAACTAGAAACACACCCCAGGCACAAGGGGGCCTAGGTCCCAAAGAGACACCCCAAATGGAACCAATCCCAACCAAGACCACTAAAAAAACCTAATATTCATTGAAAATATAAATCAATAGGTGAAACATATGGAGAATAACTGGTCTAACATCCCAAAAAGTGGCCAAATATGAAATTTAAAATTTAAAAAATGTAATGCATGAGAGAGCTACCCAATAGACTTCAAGCTTCAATGATTCCCTAAATTGTTCAAAAAAATATCAAAGCCTAGCAACCCCAAAAATATAAAAAATAATAGACCTAGTCTAAAAACTAATTCAAGCCCCTAAACACCTAAATATGGGCATTCACCATCAAGAAAGTAATTCAAGATTTAGATCCCCCTGGACTTGACAAAAACAACCCAGAAATAGAATGCCCCCAAACATAGAGGAAGATTGAAAATAGATACCACACACCCAAATAATTTTGGCCTAGAATAGATCTAGTCTAAAACCCCAAAATAGAGGTGAAATTTTTTATTAAGACCTAGTCCTTAAGTGCCTAGAACCTTCTTTGAAGTAGAAAGAGATGATATTTGCTTGAGCCATTGACCACCAAGATGATTAGCAAAAGAATGTAAATTAATATCATGAACCCAACACTAATAATAATGACATACACCTATATAACTATATAAAACTCCAAAACTAATATCTAGGGTGAATACCATGCCCAATAAATAATTGTAGCCAAGAAAGGTCATGAATAGACTATATCAAACAATAATGCAAAGTTACAAAAGATCATAAGAAACCAATAGTAAGTCCTTTTTATAACCATATGAGTCAAAACCTTCCAAAAAATCATTTACATCAAAATCCTCAAAGTACGAATGAGGTTTTTAGACAAATAAAGAGAATCATCAATCATATCCCTCCTTAAAAATTATCATTGAATAACACAAGGGTGAAAGTTGTCTAGCATGGGATAATGAATACTTTCATCATCCAAAAGTGCCCATAATATGTTTGTAAAAGAAATAATGAAAACCACAACCATTCTATCCTAAAACTAGTCTTGAATTTAAATCTAATACATGTACATTATTTGGATAGATTTTGTCCAAAAATAGGCACTTGGAATAAATCCTTACTTTGTTGAGGGCATACAACCCTGTCAAAAACCAAAAGCCTCCTACTAGACTTTTGAGAACATGGGACCAATAAGCCCCAAAACCACTTCTCTCTACAAGGCTCATTAGGATATAAATAATCATGTCCACCATCACCATCATCTTCCTATGCTCCCACATTTAAAATTCTACCCCCGCTCCTCTTCCCACTCAAATCCATCATATTTATTATATCTCATTATTATAGTTATGTTATATTTTGAAAATTAATTTTGTTTAATTGTAAAAATGGAATATATAATTAGACTTAGTCATATTTTCATTTTATTACATGATAACTTGTTAGTGGTTTTTAAAGTTATATCTAAACAAGTAAGGGCTCCCACCCATTAAAACTATTTATTTAGTATTTATTTTAAAATATCATTTCTTGAGTCTCATGAAATTATTATTTAATAAAGTTTAATTTACAAACTTTATAAAGTTATAAAATAGTTAACTATAAAGTAGTTAACTTCTATTTTAAATGTTAATTAACTTTATGACTAAAGTTAACTAAGAGTTAATTGTAACTTAAAAGTACAACTTATATAATGAGAAGGCTTTATAATGATACTTTAAGGACATTGCAAATGGAAAAAATATATACAGTAACATTAATATTTGATTTTAAGTTTTCATACTACATTTATTTTCATGAAACATCTCTAAGAATTAACATCACTTATAGATAAACTAAATAATACATTCTTTGATGGTGAAGTAATTTGCTTGATATATGTAGGTATAAAAAAGTTTATTGTTTATTTTATAAACTAATTATTTGAAGTTGATTTAGTATTAATTATTTTGAGGATTTTATAAATATGTAATCATATGTGAAAAAATCATTTGTAATTTTATTGATTAATAATGAATACATCATCTATCTTACTGTAAATTACTGGGTTGTCATTGTATAATGATTAATATTTTGATGAGTCATTTGTAAATAGTGTAGGATATAATTTTCTATAAGTTTCTAAATAAATAAATATTTTATTTTATTAGTTTTTGAATCGAATATATTTTTAATAGTTTATTTTATTCTTATTAGTCTTATTTTAGATTTGTTTTTGTCACTTTATTTTATTGTTGTTTCTAAGTTTAGTCTTTTATTTAAGTTTTGTTTAGATTAGTCTATCATTTAAATTTTCTTTAAGTTTAATCTTTCTTATAATCTATAGATTAAATATTATTTTAACTTAGTATTTATTACTTAGTTTCTATCTTATTATATTAATAATTGATTTATTTTAAAAGTAATTGATGTTAGACTAATGTTTAATATAGTGTATTTCTCCTTATTTGGTTTCCACATTCTTTTCTTTTATCTTCTTTCATTTTATTTTGTTTCTTATCTTTTGGCTTTTTTAATGTTTTTATAGTGTTAAGGTAAGTTTTTCATATAATAAATATACACTAATTTAAAATAATATAAATAAGAATCAAATTTAATTTCCTTTTATAAACTAACTCTTTCATATGTTTTGCTCTGTTGGATAGGCTCGATCATTTTCTTTAATTTGATTTGAGATTGATAAAGTATTGAAGTAACTAATTGATTATCTAAATGATGGTTTGATTTACTCTTTGTTAAACTTATTTATTCCCATAAGTATTAAAAACCCCTATGTATTACTTATGACTAATTATTATCCCATAGGTACCCTATAATTAAAATGGTATGATACCATATTGATATTTGTGATAGGGAAACAAATTGATTCATTGACATGACAATTTCCACCATCAACAAATTTGGAAACTCTCCTAGGTACCTCAAAAATCAATTTTCTTTAGTTTTTCTTGTTTCATATTAGTTTTCTTTGTCCATGACCATTACAAGTCTTGATCCTATTATCCAACCTAGTTTTGATATTTTTGAATACCAAATTGATATATATTTTTAATATTATTCATTTTTCTTTGTATAATAAGCCTTGTGATCTTCATCACATTTTTGAGGTTCTTAATTTTGAAGAGGATAAAAAATTTGAAATATACAAATCAAATTTATTTGAACTTAAATCTCAATTTCATATATAATGGTGAAACCATTGTATTAATTAAAAATATAACAAATCTTGGTTGTTAATCCTCAACCTAAAACTAGATTTCTCTTTGACAGGGTTCCTAAAGACAATTTAGTTGAACTTGTTAATTATTTGAATGATAGATCAACCTAGGGATCGAGTCAAAGATATCATACATTGTCTCCAAGAGTATGGAAATCAAGAAAAAATAAATGATAATGAATCATATTGTGATGTTGATAGTCAAGTAGTGAATCTTTATATAAGTGGTAATACAATTAACATAGGGAACAATCCTGGTGAGCTTCATTCCCTTGAATTAATGTTCCTAAGTTTTTATAAGATCTTAGTGAATCTTGGGAAGATCACTTAGATGAATTTAAATTTATTTTTTAAACCATTGAAATAACTATTAAAAATATTTATCTTAGGGTATTTTATCAAACATTATAAGGTAAAGCATATCAAACATTCAGTAGTCTAACCGATAAAATTATTAATACATGGAAATATATAGAAGATTAGCTTAAAATTTGTTTTGGTAAAAATAAATAATATTTATAGTTAGTCAATGAGCTTGTAAAAATTTACATTGATCTAGGTGAGACTATTTATCATTTCATTACTAGATTCATTAAGTTGAGGTAAAATATATTGCATGATATGAGGCCATGTAAAAAATTATCAAGATTGTATTTTTATAGTGCATAACCACTAAAGTATATAATGACAATGTAAAATAAATATATTGTAAAATATGATGCTAATATCAATTTATGTATTGAGTATGAAAATACTATTAAACACATTGGCTTTAAATAATGAGTTTTTACAAGTGTAACATTTGATAATGCAGAAATTATAAAGGCCATACATAATATTGGTCATGAGCCAAACATAATTAAATGATAGTTAAATAATAGTTAAATGACAAACCATCATCATTAGGAATTTTTTTAAATGTTTAAAAAGGTAAGAGTGAATAAAAAACTAATTAGTTTCATGTTTGTGAAGTAGATCATGTTCCTAATACTTATATTACTGCCCAAAATTTCAAATATTTTATCTAAGGGAAAAATAATATTGCTATTGACTTTGCTGATAGTATAAATATATGTAGCTATGATGAGTCTTCAAGATAAATAAAAACTAATAATGTTTATGTTTTTTAATGACAGGGTGGAAATATTATTGATGGAATGACAATGAAATTCTTTTTCATAATTCAAGTTTAAATGAGAGCAAACATTACAATATAAATCCAAAATGGTTGTTCATTTCACATTCTAATGTGACTCTTCCTATTCTTATGGGAATGGAGAACTTGTTGAATAAGACACATATGTTAGACACCTATGATTAATAATAAATTTATACAATATTGTTACATCTCCCCTTAATGTACATGGATCTTTGTTAGACCAAACATTCCTCTAATTTTTTTAAAATTTTTCTTATCTAAGTGCTTTTGTCAGGATGTCTACTAGTTTCTTTTTTGTAGGGAAATGTTATAACTTGAAATTTCCATATTTCACATGGTACTAAATCAAATGAATCTTAGTATTGATATGCTTGGTTCAGTCATGAAAAACTATATTTTTTGTCATATGGATTGTAGAAGTGTTGTCTACAATGAGAGGTGTTAATGAAACTTGTTGCTCCTAAAAATATCAAAGAACCCTTCTAAGCCACATGATCTCTCTAGTTGCCTCTAAAGTGGCCATTTATTATACTTTTTCTAAAGAAATTAATAGAACTAATTATTTCTTAGATTCCTAACTGATAATTGTTTCCAAATTCATTAGAAAAATTGAGGTGGACTTTCTATCTTCTTGATCACCATCATAGCCAAAATCTGAATACCCAACTAGTTCAAAGTCTCATACCCTAGAGTATTTGATCCAAAAAATTTGTATTCCTTTGAGATATCTGAGGACCTTTTTTTCCATTACCCAATGATTATCCTTGGGTTGTTGCATGAATATTAAGAGGAAACCAACTACAAATACTATATTTGGTCTAGTTATGGTCACATAAATTATAATTCCAATGAGTTATCTATATTTAGTGGCATCAACCAAATCTATTGAATCTTCAGATGTTAATTTGAGATTATGTTGCATGGGCATGCTGAGAGGCTTACAATCTTCCATTATGAACTTGCTTAGAATGTCACCAATGTACTTATACTAAGTGATAAAGAAATACTTTGGTTTTTGAATTAATTTAATACCCAAATAACCCAAATCAGTCATTTCAAAACTTTTTATTAACTTTGATTTGAATTTTATATTATATCATTCATTATTTTATGTTATGAGTAGATCATCAACATACATCATCATAGATAAAATTGTTTCACTTAAAAGAGTTACATATTAAAACTCCAAATGTTTAAAGTTCATGTTCATGAGGTGATCAACTAATTTGTCATACCATGCTCAAGGGGCTTGTTTCAAATCATACAATGATTTTTCCAAGTTGCACACCTTGTGCTCTTATCTGTTTACTACAAAACCTTTGGGTTGTGTCATGTACACATTTTAATTGAGTTCACCATTTAGGAATGCATTTTTTATGTCCATTTGGTGAACTGTCCATTTATTATGAGATTCAAAAACCAACATGGTTTGAATGTTAGTCCATTTTTTATAGGTGCAAATGTTTTATTATAATCAATTCCTTCTTTTTTAGCATATCCCTTTGAGACAAAACTTGATTTGTGTTTGGAAAGTGCACCATTAGCCTTGCATTTATTGTGATAAACCCAATTATAGATAATAGGTTTACATCCATATGGAGGATCAACCAATTTTCAAGCCCCATTTTTTACCAATGCACTATACTCATCTTTCATTGATTTTCTCCAAAATTTAAGATTCTAAGCCTATTTGAAAGATGTTGGTACTAAATCAAATGCAAAATTGAGTTATTCTTTTAGAAAATTATTCAAGATGAGATTCTCAATTATATCTTGAATTTATTCAAGGGACTTGTCTAATTGTGATGAAAATGCATGTGTACTTCTTGTTCTTATTTTCCCAACTTCATTAGGTTTCACATATTTCAATGTTTAGTTATCCCACTTAGGCATATATTTTTGCATTTTAGGTGCTTAAAATTCATATCTAAAGTTCCATCACTTTCTACCCTCTATTCTAGTGGCCTTATTTTTTTATGATGAAGTTTCACTCTCTTTTAGAAGGAGTTTCAATATCATGTATGATACAATAGAAAACTAATAGATTCCCAACTGTGTGTCCCCCACTCATTGTTTGAAACATAAAAATCATTCTCCTTGTAGACATCAAACTTTTCATACTTGTCAAGTCAACTCAGTTGCTAATCATTATACTCTTTTCCTTTACAGTATCATAAAAAATAACTTCTCTTATTACAAGAAACTTATTCTCTTTTTCATCATATAACATGTATGCATTGGAGGATTTATAATATCTCAAGTGGATTAATTTTAGATTACTATGGTATAAATTATTTATTTTATACTTATGAATCAATTCATAAAAAGTGGATCCAAAAATATGAGGATGGTGTATTGAAGGAAGATGATCACACTGCATCTCATATAGAGTCTTGGATTCAAGAGACATTGATGGTTATCTATTGTAGAGGTATACTATTCCTTTAGATGATTCATCCCAAAAGTGTAGATTTACCCCTTTGTATTAAAAAATAACATGAACCATATTCATCATAGTTCTATTCATTCTTTCTACAACTCCATTTTGTTACAAAGTGTAAAGCACTATGAGATCGAGTTTAATCCCATTTTTCTCAAGATAAGATCTAAAATTATTTTAAGTGTGTTTAACACCATTGTATATCTTGAGTGTTTGAATGTAGGTTTGAGATTCATTTTTAATCATTTTTTAAAACTTTTTTAAAGTGTCAAAGGCTTTTGATTTTTCTTCAAAAATATATCCATGTCATCTAGCTGTAGTGATCAATAAATAACATGAAGTACTTATGACCACTAGTGGAGAGGATTGGAAGAGAACACACATATGATTGAACTAGTTATAATTTATTTTCATCTTTATATTGTGATTTTAGAAATGTTTCTCTTATGTGTCTAGCCAAAATGTAAGTTTCACACTTTTCATCAAATTTTGTGGGCAATGTGGGAATGCTAATAACACCTTTATTTTTCAATACACAAATGATATTAGAGTGAGTGTGACCAAATATTTCATGTCACAACATGTTTGGATACATTCTATCTTCCATGAGATGAGCATAATTCCTTAATTTTGATGGCTCACCCTTGAGTTTGAGTAGTTTCCATTCCTCATATCTAGTCAAGATGACTACATTGTAACTTTTTCTAATGATAGTGACATCACCATTATAAAATATAATGAAATGGACTTGTTTCCTTATGAACACTAGGGATAACAAGTTTAATTTAAATTAAGGAAGGTAGAGAACATTTTAGAGTTTGAAATCTAGAAGCCTTAGACACTTGAGTCTTATTGTATCTCTTCCTTGTGGTTGTAGACTTGATCTATTTGTGAGGTATAATGCACCCCAAATTTCATCACTAAAATCCTCAAATAGGTCTCTTTGAAAATTCATATTTATAGTGTCACTAATATTAATAACCCAATCATAAAACCATAGATAACTGACTGAGACATTGCTTATTTCATCTTTAGTACTAGAAAACACACATTCATTAGTGAATTGGGAAGAGTTTGACTCTATTATTTTCTTTGATTTTTCTTATTTTTTTATTATTATATTCTTAAATTTTATCCCATGAAGTTTTGCACTCGTGAGTCTCATGACTTCCTTTTATGTTACATCATTTTTAGTAGAGGTTTTGTCTATCATTATTTTTTTAAACCACCTTGATTTTCATTTTTTCCACCTTTTCCCTTGTACTTTTTATTAACTTCATTAAAGTAGGGTTTATTTGCTTCAAGCTTCCAATTTTATGTGGTTATATTGAAAAGATTAATGATGTTTTAGATTAAGGTAAAAATAGGTTTTGAAGGGACCCCGAAACCCTAAACATCAAAAAAGATATAAACCATAAAGCACAACTGATTTTCAAAAAAGGAACCCGAAACCAGAACAAACCAAACCAGGTTAAACAGGAACTTGAAAACAATATAAAATCCCTAAAGAAATAGCTGACACAACATAGAATGGACCGTCTACAAATAGGATCAGCATCCTACAACCTTCCATACAAATGAGGTTATAAAAATTATTTATTTTTTACACGATCGAAGATTCATATCTAGAGGGGGGACCAAAGGATTATACTTCTTCCTCTTAATAGATGTCCATCCATCCTCTACCTTTGTTGCCTTAGTCATCCATACCTCAGAAGATAGTGATCCATGAAGCCTAAGGGACACAGATGACTCAGCTACATCCTTTTGAAAACCAGCCACATTCTAGCTCCTAGGTAGTTCCTCCACAACAGGGGGAGAGACCAAAGCCTCCTCAACAACTGACTTAGAATGATCATTATTCCCAATCTCCACAAGACCATCTATGGAATCTTTCACCCGTGAATCCTCCTCAATCATCGGCTTGAAATGGATACTATCTTCATTCTCAGAATTAGCCAGATCTTCCACTGGTTATTTAACCACGTAATGTTCAGAAGAAGCCTCAGACCACCAAGAAGGTGGTCATCTGGACTTAGATTTCCTAGCCATACAACGAGCAATAGTATGACCCGTCAAGTGACACTTTTTGCACCAGAAAGGTACACCCTCAAAATCCAACATTTGTGTCCAAGTACCCCTTGGGGAGTCCAGACAAATCACCTTTGGTAAGCCCTTAGAAACATCCACCTCAACCATTAAGCGTGCACAGGTTGAATGGTAACTATTTGAAGTATTCACAAATAAAAAGTCTCCTATAGCATTCCCGATGGTTTTAAAAACCGATTCATGCCAAAGTTGTATTGGTAGATTTGGGAGCCAAACCCAGATAGGGAACTTGCTAAAGGTTTTCGTCAGTGGATTAAAATCCATATGCCACCATTTAGCCATGAGAGGATATTTACCCAACCATAAAAAAATATTGTTGCTCAAGATTATCCTTCTATCCTCCGGGCTTTGGAAGACAACTATAAAGAAACCTTTAACACATGGGAAGATTTCAACACTATCTTCAATAAGTGGCAACTAGTTCTTGGAGATCCAGCCATGTAGATCAGCAAGAGAGGGCCAAAAGCCATGGAAATGAAAAATAGCAGCGTGAGAGGAAAAAAATTCTACCCGTTCAAATATTTTGTCAACTAATTCTGGATCTATAGTTACCCTAGTGGGTTTTAGAGCACTTACTGGCAGAACACGGGATGACCCAAATGATGCATGAGGCACATCTTCATGTAGATTCGCTTCAAATGCTGCCACATCTGTGAAAGTTCTTCCCCCAGCTTTAAACCCTGATCTAGGAGCGTAGGCAAAACACCCAGCCAAAAACTTTCCTCCACCCATAGGAGAGGTCTCTGTAGGGGCATTCATAATCCTTCCCATACGAGCTAACAATACCCCATCCATTTTAGAAGCCATAGCCGTGCTGACCTCCAAACTATCGACACCCAATTTCAAATTTTCTGGAAACGCGCGCTCAGGAGATGGCATGACTCTTTCAAATTATTAATGTTATTCACCTTATTCATTAAAAAAAAAGATTAATGATGTTGTTAACATATAATAAAAATGTTTTAGGTTTAAAATAATAAACTTATAAGAATGAATATGATTCTAAATTTTCCCAATATAATGATCCTCCTTTTGACTACACCCCTCATTTTTATGTATCTATAAAAAATTATGATAAATTGATCCATACTTATATTCTTGATACATGATATTTTAAAAATATGATGCCTAAATTTATCACTGATCAAATAGGTATATCTTATGAAAAAGATAATATAAAACTTAATAGTTTTCATTCTCATCAAGCTAAAAGTTGAGGTGAGTTTCATGATATCATCATTAAGATATCTCAAGATGAAAAAATCATATGTATTTCTAATGTACAAGTTTTAGATATTCCTACTAATTATTCTATTCTATTGGTTATATATTTTTCAAAAATAAATGGTTATTTTTTCAATAAGGATACTAATTGGGTTCTCATGAGAAAAAAAAATTAAACTAATGCATAGATAATATTTTGATAGTAATCTTATTGAATATGTACCAACTAATGTTTCTCATATTGAAACTAAGATTGAAACTTATCAATTACTAACATTAGATGAGCTTGATCAATAACATGTAATAACCATATCTTGGAAAATATTTGGTCCATATAATTTGATGGAACATGTTCAAAACATGGAAGTGGTGCTATATTTTTTCTTATCTCTCATGTAGATAATGTATTTAGACATGGTTATGAATTTTATTTTGAGAATACAAACAACATAGCTGAATTTGAAGTATTATTTTTAGGTCTCAACAAATAATTGAATTAAATATTAAACATTTAGAAGTTTTTTAATATTTTGAATTAATTGTTAGACAAGTTAGGAAAAATTATAAAAATAATAAAACTCATCTTCATAGACACACATAAAAAATCTAGTCATTAACTTAAAATTTTAAGAATTTAATCATCACACATATTCTTAGAGAATTCAACATTCATACTAATAAACTTGATTTTTTGCATGTAAAAAGATCTTGAGTGACATTGAACCTTCTATTGATTATAATTTTTTAGATATTTTCATACCTAAAATTCATGATCTAAATGATAAGTGGCCCATTTTTTACTATGATGAGCATATCAACATTATTTTAAAATATAATTATTTTGATCATGATGACTATGTTATTAATTATGGTGATTATTTTTAGTTAATAAAAAATAAATTATATATTGGATTAGTCAATTTAGAATCAATATTTACTTCTCATGACTAATCAAAAATCTCTCAAACTGAAGAACCTTCTAGGAGAATCATTTATGAGACAATCCAGATCAATATAGGTAGGGAATAAGATCCTAAGTTTGTTTATTTTAGAATTAATTTTACTACCAAGAAAAAACAATAGTTTATTAATGTTTAAGAAATTTATTGATTTCTTTGCTTGGTCATACAAAGACCTAAAGAGGTGTGATACTAAAATTACAAAACATGACATACCTATAAAACTTGTTAAGAAAAAATATCAAAGAATCAAACCCTTATTAGAAGACACCATCAATAAGGAATTGGATAAAATATTATATGGTAGTGTTATTTTCACTATAAGGTATTTAGAGTGGGTATCCAACCTTGTCTAGTTTATAAATAAGAATGGTGATGTTTGTCTTTGTGTATAATTTAGATATGTAAACTATACATGTTAAAGATAATTTTCATTTACCAAGTATAGATAATATCTTGAAATAGGTTGTTGGTTATAAAATGATCTCTCTTCTAGATAGGTTTTTTGTTAATCCGAAAGGTAAACATAAAATAACATGTCCCAAATGTAGAGGAACATTTAATTTTAATAGAATAATTTTTAGTTTAATGAATTTAGGTATCACATTTCATAGAGTTATATACATGGATTTTTATTATTTGATTGGAATTATCATTCAAGTCTACTTATATGACCTTATTATTAACTCAAAGAATATCAAAAAACACCTTGATAATTTATGTAATTATTTTACAAGGTGTAAAAAGTATGATATATATTTAAATATAATAAAAAATGTTTGGTGTTACATCAGGCAAGCTATTAGGTCATGTCATATCAAAATATGGAACTTTAATGGATTCAGAATGTGTTAAACCTATAAAATACTTACCACCCCCAAAATATCAATTTTTTCTTAGAACATTTTTTGGTAAATTAACTTTCTTTGTAAATTTATTTATAATTTCATTGACAAGTCTAATCCTTTTCAAAATTTTCTTAATAAAAATCAAAATTACTTGTGGGATGTAGGTTCAAACATAACTTTCAATAAAATTAGAAATTCCATAAAAAGTGATCCTATACTTACCAAACATGATCTAAATAAATATTTTATATTTTATGTGAATGTAATTGAAGAGTCCATAGGTGTTTTTATTACTCAATATGATCATAATCATGAATAAATACCTATTATTCATATGAGTCAAGTTTCAAAAGACACTGAAATCAGGTATCCCTTAATCAATAAAATTGTTCTCTCATTAATTTCATCTATAAACAAATATAGATATCTTTTAATAGGAAATAATTTTTTTCCAAATTTACCTTTTTCATCTTACTTGTTGAATCAACCAACTATACAAGGTAGATAATAAATATGGATTTTGATAATCCAATAATTTGACCTTAAATTTGAAACTTCAAAAAATATTAAATGGAATGAACTAGCCAAACACTTAGCTGAAAATGTGATCTCTAGCATAAAAGTTTTAATTATTTTAGTTGATGATATTTTGTATGGTAAACCTCATTTTAAAACTAAAAAGGTTTATAATATTTCAAAACATTTTAGGATAGGGCACAAAATTCATTATTGAGATTGTCCATTTTCAAAAGATAATTAGTATTGTGATCTTGTTTACTATTTCTAAAATTAAACATGTCTTGATTCATTAGATAAACATCAAGAAGAGATATTAAAATACAATATTTAAAATTTTTTTCTTTATTTTTTTCTATTTTATTGAAATAGATGAATTGCTTTATGTTATTTGACCCATGAATAAATTTAAAAGGTTCTTAGGAGTTATTATGAAGGCAATTATGGTGGACACTTTGCAACACAAACCACTACATACAAAATCATGCATGAAACATATTATTGGTCAACTTTATTTCAAAATTCCTATAATTTAGTCATTTCATGTATGATATGTAAACTTTTGACTAGTAGAGATAGGTTTCTTTCCATGCCTTTAAATCCAATCATACTTGAGAAACCTTTTACTAAATAGGGTATTAAATTTATTTTTGACATTCATCCTTAATATTTATCAGGGCATAGATACATTATATCTACCATTGATTATTTAATTAAGTGGATTTAAGTTTTAGCATTAAAAAATTATCTCACATCTAAAGTGATTCCATTTTTTCAAAGCATAAATTTTCAAGATTCGGAGTTCCCTATGAGAAAATATTAGATAATGGCCCTAAATTTAATTCTAATGAATATTTATAATTTTTAGGACATTAATCAATTATTTCAAGTCATTATTATAAATATTATCCTCAATGGAATGAACAAGATGAACCTACTAACAAAAACTTGATTTCAATTATGAAGAAAAAAGTATGTGAAAATAAATGAAATTGACATGTCAATATTTTTGAAGAATTATGGGTTGATCAAAGGATAGTTAAAACTAAAAATATTTATTCACATTTTATGATATATTATTGTTTCAAATACACTTTTCCAATTGAATCACAAATCATTTATAATATAACTTCTCTTCAATGTGTTTCTGAAAACACTAATGCCATATAAAAATACTAAATAATCTCTTAACTCTAGACAAAACTAAATAAACTAATTTATAAAAAATATAAAAAGTAAGTGAAATATTTAATTATTTGATAATAAGGTTTATAGAAGTGTTTTTAATCTTGGATATTTGGTCTTGAATTGAGATAAAACCCATGAATAACTAGGTAAATATCTCAAGTTTGATTCCTTATGGCTTGGACCTTAAATGATAAATATTGTTCTTGGGTGGAATGATTTTCAATTTCAAGATCTTGATGGAAATTTAATGTGTCATATAGTCAGTGATCATCATCTAAATTTTTTATATGATTAGTTTTCCCATTATTCAATTATGGGTTTTTTCTTGATTTGTTTTTTTGGTTTGAACCAAGTTTCTTCAAAGAGATTTACAAGTATTTAATTTAATGTTCATGATAGTTAGAATCTTATCATTTCAAAACCAATATTTCATATTTGATCTCTAGTTATATTTACTTATAATGGTTCCAAGTTCTAATTTTATATTGATGATAATTTATTACTATTAATCCTTGTCTAAATACATTTCATAAATATCATTGTTCTTTAAAAAATGATATAGTTGGGTACCCATGGCTAGGGTTCACATTAATAAGGTTGTGGTAGTAAGGTGACCATTTGTTTACATTCAAATTTAAAATCATTATGTTAATAATGATATTCAATATCACTCTGATGTTATACATGGGAATACTTTGGTTTGATAACTTCAAATAAAAGTTTGAAGATGGGATATATCTTCATGTTTTAATTTGTTAAGATCTTGGTCATTTCACATTTAATGTTTTGTCCTAAAATTATTTGATAAAATAATAAATTTGGCAAAAAATATAAATTTAGTAGGAAGAATAAAGTTTCCAAAAACATAAAAGGGTCACAAATAAGTTGGCAATGTTTTCATTTAGAAAATATGGCAGTCACATCTACATCAATGGAGTTGATATTGAATTCAATACAGAGCTTGTGGGGTAATGAGCTAAGATAGTTATGTTGAGCTTTATAATTTTTGGTTTTTGTGTGACTTTTGTAAGAAATATATGAAAGGAAACTATGATGTAAGTTGAGCCTATAGATTTTAGTGTGGAAATTTGTTAGAAAGTTTTTTAACATTTATGTTTTAATCAAAAATTTATAGGTTTGGATATATATTAAATAAATAATTAATCAAGGTTTTCAATACATATTATAAGTTTATACTAGTTATGGCATGATTATTTTTTGTTTTTGAGTATTAAAATGCATTCTTGGACTTATAATATTTGGTTGTTGTTTATATGAGGAGTTTGATGACATAATACAATGTGGCATTTCTTGATGTGATATGTTGTTGATAAATTCTTAGTATACAAATATGTTTTCTTGGTATTTATCGATATGATGTAGGTTTATATCATTTTTCAATTTATTGGTTTGATTACATAATCTTAGAAAATATTATTGGAATAAAGAGCATTTCCAATTTAATCTAGTTAGAATTTGGTTTGTATCTTTTTTAAAAATATTTGAATGAAAATGACGATAAATTTGAAAGATATTTGTTTTTCAAAATAATTTTTATGGCTTCATTCATGATTTTCAAAGCCTAAGAATTCATGTATTTTATAAAATTTAAGAATATATCACTTTAAAAATAATAATGAGTTTTAAAAAAATGAATTTAGGTTGTTATTCTACTTTACATGGTTGCATGCAAATATTTTAAAATAGATATTGATTGGAAGTTGGTTTATATATATATATCAATTTGAATACTAAAGCCAATATACCATCATGATTTTTAATTACTTGTTTCTTTGTCTTTGTGACTAAGGTTTACATGTACAATTTATTTATGACATTTCATTATTGATTTGAAACTCAAAAATGGATGTTTATATCATTAGTTTTCATTCTTGGCATCTTATTTAAATGTGTGGAGACACAAGCAATTGATTTGCTTTAGTCATTATTGGCTTCAGATAGCCATTAAATTAAATTCTTCAATTAAGTGATATCATGCATACAATAAAGTTTACGAAAGAGATAAAATAATAGATTTGTTTGTTTCATAGTTGGAAAATATTTATAGGGTTTTTATTATAATATTATCATTAAGATAAATATTTGAAATAAATATGATATTTTTATGAATATTACATTTAATTTGCATTTGAAATCCTAGGTTTACATACTTAAACTCAGAAATTGGTTTGAGATTATTTTATTTTTTTAGAATTAAAGGGATAAATACAATATAAACTTGATAAAATGAGATTACTTGATTTTATCATGAAAATTTTTATGGTTACATATACGTTGCATGAATTTTTTAGTTGATATATGGTTTAAGATGATATTTATTTATGTTGCAATGTTTAAAATTTCATTTTGTCTTTTTGATCAAGACAAAACTTATTTATAAACATATTTGAATGGATGAATTTATAATAATTTGAGGTAAAAAATTTAAATGTAGTACAAGTTGTCATTTTATAAATCAGTTTGAGATTCATTCATCACTTTCAATTATTATCTTTAGAATTTATGTCAATATAATATTTTTGAATGGCATGATATTAAGTGAGTCATTTAAACTTTGTTTCCAACTATAGAACCATGTTTAGTTGGATTCAGAGTTCAAAAAGAAAAAATATAAATGTATGGGGTAGAGGAACCATCTAACAAAATAATCAAACTCTTCTTTGACATAGTCATCAAGGCTGGCCCTTTTAGCGTCGTAGAGTTAAAAATGCATTTTCATGACCTTTAAATCATGGATCCAAAGTTTATTTTCTTTAAAAGCTAATGATCCTAATGGGATGTTCTTAATACCCTTCATCATGCTTCTTTATCTTTGTGTGGTAATAACTTCCATAAAAGTATAAGATGTGGTGGTTGGTGATCTCATCCTTTTGAATATGGTATGACAAGTGTCTACTTTTAATATATGCACATTACACAATAAATTTCTTAATGTTGATGATATATCTCATAAATATGAATTATTTTAAGAAAATCATAATATTATTAATGACACCTTTATAATTTTTCCTAATATTGTACTATTAACTCCTAATAATATTGATTCATCTATTCTAAAATTCATTATCCATCCTTCAACTCAAGTTGTGGTGACTCATTTGATGAATAAAGTTAAACTTGAGGTTGATGATAAGTCTCTTGGAACCAATGTGATTGAGATTAAAATTCCCCTCTTGATTACATAGAATATTAGACCGATAGAAGTGCACCATTGACTGATTTTATTTCAGAATAATATGATTCAAAGAAAGAATTATGATATTTATGATTTTTTTTGGTTTTATTCAGGAGTTTTACTTTGTATAACTTGGTAGTTATTTTAGATGCTTAGTATTATATCATTTTAGTACATCATTTTTCTATTTTAATACACAACTAATTAGTAATTTATTTTGTTAGAATATTTATTTCAATTTTAACATTTTTTGATGTGATTATCATTTAAGTGGTTTTCAGTATTATGATCATATTTCTATGGCCAACAATTATGATCTCATTTCTATAGTTATTTTATATTTTGAAAATGAATTTTGATTAATTTTGAAAATAGAATAAATCATTAGACTTATTCATATGATCATTTAATTAAATGATAACTTGTTAGTGATTTGTTAATTTTTTTAAAAATAATTAAGGGCACCCACCTGTTAGAAATACTTTTTTCTCTTTATTTTAAAATATTATTTCTTGAGTCTCATAAAATCATTATTTAATAAATTTCATGTTAATAAATTTATAAAATAGTTGACTATAAAGTAGTTAAATTTTATTCTAAAAGTTAATTAAATTTATGATTAAAGTTGACTAAGAGTCAGTTATAATTTAAGAGTATAAACACCTCTAATGAGAAATATTTATAAGGAGACTTGAAGGACATTACAAAGGGAAAAATCATGTACAAGTACTAGAGCTTTTTGATTTTAAATTATAATTTTTTTTGTGAATCATCTCTGAGATTGAATGCAACTTTTAGATAGATTGAACAACACATAATATGATGGTGAAGTAAATTAATTGATATATACATCTATATCTAAGTTTCTTGTTTATTTTATAAACTGATTATTTAAAGTTGATTAGGTATTAATTATTTTTATAATTGCATAAATATGTAGTCATATGTGTATAAATTATTTATAATTTTCTTGAATAATGATGAATAGATCATATCTCTTATGATAGATTCTTAGGTTGTAATTTTATGGTAATTTTTATTTGATGAGTCATTTGTAAATAATTTTGAAAATAGTTTTATCAATAAAATAATTATTTTACTTGATCTTTGAGTTGACTCCTTTAATAGTTTTATTTCTACTTATTTATCCTAGTTTAATTCTATTTTTGTCACTTTCCTTTATTTTTGTTTCTTAGATTAGTCTTTCATTTTAGTTTTGTTTATAATACTCTATCATTTAATTTTTATTTGATTTTAATATTTTTTTATAATTTGTAGATTAAATATTATTTTAACTTAATATTTCTTACCTAGTTTCTAAATTATTAGATTAATAATTGATTTATTATAAACCTAAATATCATCAAACTAATTATTATTATAGTGTATTTCTCCTCCTTTGGTTTCCAAATTCGTTTCTTTAAATTTCTTTCAATATTTCTCTTTTGGTTTGTTTAGTGTTGTTGTAGTGTTAAGGGAAGTTGATCACAGAAGAAATATATTATGATTCAGAATAATATAAACAAGAATCAATGTTAATTATTTCAAGAGATTTTACCTTTCATAGGCTATGCTCTATTGGATAGGTTAAATCATATTCATAAATATGATTTAAGATTGATAAATTATTGAAGTAACTAATTAATTATCTTAATGATGAAGTTTGATTTACTCTTTTTTAAACTTTTCTATTCCCAGAACTATTAAACAACCCTTTGCATGATTTAAGAATAATTTTTATCCCATAGGTCCCCTATGATTAAAGAGAATGGGTTGATTTGTTGATGTGACAATTTCAATTATCAACTAAGTGATCATGCTCGAAGTAAATACAACCTCTAAACTAAATGTTAAGGAGTGAAAATACCTCATCTATCATTGGAGAAAAAGTTATAGAAGTTGAAATATGAAAAATACTTAACCAAAATGATTTGAATACATTAATATTAATTTTTTATAACCCTAAATCTAGGTTCATATTTCAAAGTGAAACCTTGAAATATGTTCATGTTTTAGAAGTGGAACCAAAAAATAGGTTTATATGTAAGATCTGAACCTAGAAACAAGTTAATATGTATATGTGTAACCATAAAGTAGGTTCACATATAAATTTGGAACCTCAAAATAGGTTCACATGTAATGGTGAAACCTTGGAATAGGTTCATATGTAAAATGATAAACCATTACATAAGCATTATAGATCTAAATTGTTTAACATAATAACATTATTCCCCATTGATACTCAGTATCTAAGACTAGCCCATTTTATGCCCCCATTTTGATATGAGGGATGAAACCTAAAAATAATTTATATTAAAATAAATAGTAAAACACACCATTTTTTATATAGAAAAATATAATAATGTAAAGTATGTATACACAAATTATAATATGTGTCATCATATAAATATTTTGATTATGCAATCACATATGAAACATGTAATTCAAGGCAATGGGCATAAAATTATCAATATCTAGTAGAAATATAAATTAAGCATATGATGATAAGAATTATAATAGATGTATAATAAAAAGCATGGAATCACCCGTAATAAAAATATTCATGATATAAATTACAAAACTAAGCTCATTTTAATAGTCATATATGTAATCATGCACACACATAATATATTGATCAAGAAGCATGTGAGCATGTAATACATGATATGACTTTGACCTAACACAAACATGACATGACCATGGATTTTAATAAATTATCCCATGACATAATTAAGTTATGATGTGATAAGAGAGTCAATTCCATTATCACTAATATTAATCACACATAAAAAATATAATTTTAGTCTACGTCATCAATCAATTTCACCATCTAATATAACAAAGCACAATATCCATAATAAATAACACTCTAGAAAGTATGAGTAAGAACAAGTCATATACAAAAGTCTACCATGATAAATGGACTTATAAATAAATACATAACATGAGGATGTATGAATATACCCCCATTATAGGCATGATCCCAATGTAGAAAGGCTTTCCCTAAGTTTAAATAATATAACACATCTATATGTCCATTTATCATATGTAACATGTATATCTTGTATTTCACTAATGTGTATTGTGAAAAGCATGTTCATAGGAAAGGGATATGTAATTCATCATATATATGAAAATAATATTAATAAAATATATGTATCAACAAATTATGTGATGTATAGGAATCTAATTTTGTATTTTTGAATATTTTATTTTTTGGTATCTTTAAATCTTTTAATTTTTTCTATTTTTTAGAATTTTTTATCTGAATCATGTACTAAATAAAAAATTATGATCCCATAAAAGGGGTGATCAAGTGAAGGACTTTACAAATTGATGTGCATGTCACATGTCATAGGTGAGGAATGACTTACGTATCATTGTATGAATAATAAAAATGATAATGTTTTGTAAAATATCTACTATCGTCATCATAGTAACATGATCATGCATAAATTTTATATTTATAGTATCCATAGAAACTTGTGTAATCTATTATATTTCAGGAGAATGTCTCAGTGTTTTGTTTGGAACATACTCACAATATTTTTATTAAACTATTTTATGATGTGATGGGCAAGGTAATGTCTATTAAATTTGAATAGTTTTTTGATGTAGAGGATGATGGAGAATTGGCTATAAAGGAATGTCAGGCACTTGCCTCTAATTTTATCTCATAATTTTAATCTATTCAAGTTTTAAAATAGGTTGTTATGGATGAATCTTAAGAGATGTCTCAAAATGGATGGGGTATTAATATGGAACACCTATAATCATAAAAAATAAAATAATATTGATATTATTCAAGAATTTTTTTAATCAAATATGGGAATGAAAGTATCATATATATCCATGGACATCCTAATAGTATGTGAAATTACAAAGTGTTATGAAAAACTAAGAACCAATTAGCCAAAGCTTTAAGATCTATCATAAGTGGTAACATAAATCTTCATTACGGGTTTGTCATTTTATATCAAACATTTTTGATATATTTTTCATACCAATCAGGTCTCTATGTGTCTACTAAATACTAGCAAATAATGTCATAGTGCAAATGTTTTCACTTGACCTATTATCCACCATAACATTATACATAAGACATGTATTAATGAAATCATGTATGAAAAATGTGAATTGGTAGAATCATCACCAAAAACTTCATGCTCATCAAATGTGATTTTATGTCCTTTTACTTATGTTCATACAACTTTATTGGTACAAACATCTAAGGAATAATCATCCTCAATTATAAGAGCATAAGAAGTTAGAAGATGATGCACATTATAAGTCATATATACCTCATGATTAGTATTAGTTTTATGTGTTTCATGTTTCATAAATGGATCCAAAATATCTTAATAATCACATTAGGTTATGCAACTTAATCATTAGTAGGTTCAATAACATCATTGAGATAAATAGTTTTTTTATTGATTAATTCATATCTTATATGTCAAGCCAATGCATATATTATTTTAATGTCATAACCATCTATTCTAATCATAATAGACATTAATATAACACCAATTAGGTAGTACCTTTATCATATCAACCTCCATTGGCAAAGGGAGAGATATGAAATTACACATCAGTAACTTTTTTAATGCCTTGTGATAGGGTTCTAGTAATAGTATAAATTTCCATCATCGAGGAGACAAAAAGATAAGTCTATTAGGGGGTTTTGAAATTATGTTGACCATTATTTTATTCCCATTATTAGTATCTTTAGCCTTGGATATGAAAGGTGGGTTAATTTTAAACTAGGAATTAGAAGATTTGGGAGGATTGGTTTTATATGTCACATTTTGTTCCATTACATAAATTACTTAAGTATTAGTACGGGTTATGAAACTAATGATTTGTAGTTTTTATTTTGATATTTTATATAGATATTTATATTATATGATTATTAGTCATATTGGTTGTTTTCATGATTAGTTATACTGGAGAACATTTGCATATGTTTATACTATGTTCTATAATCATGTTGATTGTAATTTTTTAAAAAATGATTTACATTATAACAGTTTATAGATACTTATATATTATTAGTATATGATTACTTGTTATAATATAAGATTAACTACCTTTTTCTTGATTGAGTTGGTTGTAGGATTATCCCATAATCAAAAGTGATATAAAGGGAGAGTATCAATAGAGAGGGGGGTACAAATATCAACATTGGGGATTGAGAGAACTGATTTGAACCTATATACACAACACCACACTCTTGTTTTCTTAGGTGTAATGAATGTTAATTAATATTATTATAAAATGATAAATACTTATTTCATTGTTTGTCCTTTCAATTAATGATGCATGTTTTCATTATCCAAATTCATCACTTGTCATGATTAGCATAGTATGTGAAGTGTTTAAATTGACTGGTTTTATTTTGCTAAAATAATTATAGGAACTAAGCTATATGATGTTAACCTTGAATTCATTCTAGTTTGTAGAATTACTGAGTGATTATTGATCTTGTTTGATTTTTTTATTTTTTTCCACTTTTTAGTGTCATAAAGAGGGGGTAAAACTAGGTGAAATCACCTAATGCAATTTAATTAAAAAGAAATTTGGGTTTTTTTGGTTATGTTTATTATAAAATTCCATGAAGTCAAAAGAGAAATGAAATTAGGTTTTGTTTATTGCTTGGATGTTGGGTTAACTTTATCATTTGGAAAAATAGAGGGTTTCATACAACTACCATGCCCAAAAATAGGGTGAATGTGTTAGAAAGAATTTTATTAGTACTCACATTAATAGGTGAGAAATAATGTTTTTATGTGTGAGTTTAGGTAAATAAATGAGTTTGAGAAAAATAAGAGTTGTACATATAACTCATTAAATATAGAGTTGTAGGAGAGATATTAGGGGATAGAGATTATAAATAAAATAAATGGATTAATATAATCTCCTATCTACATTCCATACTGTAATCTTCTCCTCTTCACTTAGCATCATCACCATTATTATACATTCTTTGTAGATCCCCACCTATGGTGCATATAGTTTTGATATTCCATTTCCATTTTCCAACACCACAATAATCCACCTCTGCCTCAAACTCAAATTCACTACATCCTCTTCAAACAATAAGTCTTTGTTTTATGTTTTTTAGTCTTTAGATTCTTGGTTTGGATTATTTCATAGTGGTTTAGGTTTAGTTTTCTTTTAATAGTTTTAAGTTTTTTAGCTATATGAGGTAAGTCTATGGTTTTTAAAAAATAAATAGTGGTTTTACTTTTTATAAAATATTTTTAGTTTTAAATTAATGTTTTGTGGTTTTAGCATTTTAATTGTATTAGTTTTTTTAAAAGTTTAAGCTATATTATTAGGATATGTGTGTAGTTTTTAGATTACTATAATTCTCTAATATTATTTAAAGTTTAATTATTTTACCTTTTATTTTATATTGTTATTTTATTTTTTATAGTCATGAGTTGAGTATAGTAGTTTTTATTAGTTATAAGTTTCAAGGATTTATTTATGTATTTTTATGATTTTTTTATTTTATGTCTTTTATTATTTGTTTATTGTATTTTAAATTTTTACAATTTAGTTATAAATTTTTAAAGTAAAGGTTATGATTTAAAATAGTTTTATATTTAACTTTTAGCTCTTCGAGTTATTTAAATGAGTCATTTTTTTAGTGTCTTTGATCAAAAGTTTCAATTAAAGTTCTAAAAGGCATTTTTCAATAAAGACAGATGAAATAATATCTCCAATACATTGTAATAAAATCTCTCGATGTTGTAATTAGATGCATTATTAGGTGAACCTGACATTTGCATTCTGGGGGGAAAAATAGCTTTTTTTATGGTTCTTCTCCCCATGTGAGAACTAGGGAGATGTTAGGAAAAA